>JASPKZ010008371.1:3510000-4710000 GCA_030220185.1 Diploptera punctata
TCCATTCATCTGGAAGAGCTTCTTTTTCCCAAATCATACTAAGCAACCAGCATATCTTGTCCATCAATTTTTCTCCCCCTGATTTTATCAGTTCTGCTGGGATCTCATCTGAACCTGATGCTTTATACATCTTCAATTTTTCAATCGCCATTTCAACCTCTAATGCACTTGGCTCTGCGACTAGCATTTCTGCTGTCTGTAACTTATCCTCCTCAATGTCCTGTTCTGTATGTACATTTAATAGCTGATTAAAGTAACCTTTCCATCTATTTAATATACTCCTAGAATCTGCAATCATATCCCCATTTTCATTCCGAATTATGTTTGTTCTAGCCTGAAACCCCTTCTTCTCTATCCTAATTCCCTGATATAATTCTCTAATGTTACTATTTTTTGCATTCATTTCAAGATCATTAATCTTCTCTCTCAAATATTCCCTCTTTTTACTCTTTAGTAACTTGGTGGTTTCCCTTCTAACAATACCCAATTGCTCTAAATTTACCTCATTTGGCTTGTGTAACCATTTCATTTTTGCTAGCTTTCTTTTCATTACAATGTCGGCACATTCCTCATCAAACCATTTCTTGTTTTGCCTCTTTTTTAAACAACCAATGCTTTCTGATGCTGACAATTTAATAGTATCTCTTATAGCCTCCCATTCTTTATTTATATCAGTTTCTTCTTCGTTTGCCACATTGTCATCTGAAGATTCCAGTACTTCAAATCTATTAGCTATTTTGATTTGGTATTCTTGCCGCATTTCATCATTTTTCAAGTTTTTTAATTCATATTTTACAGAATCATCTTTAGCGTTCGTTCCTCTCATAAGCGATAGCCGTTGTCTGATTTTCACTCTGACCAGATGATGATCCGAATTGCAGTCTGTCCCTCTAACTGATCTAACATCAATGATGCTACTGTGCCAGCGTTTATCCACTAATACATGATCTATCTGGTTCCGAGTTTCTCCATCTGGGGACGTCCAGGTGTATTTATGAATATCCTTATGCTGAAATGTTGTGCTCTTAAGAATGAGATTCTTTGATGTGGCAAATGTGACTAATCTAACCCCGTTGTCGTTACTATCTTCATGAAGACTGAATTTGCCTATTGTTGGTTTGAATATATCTTCCCGCCCCACTTTTGCATTAAAATCTCCTAAGACAATTTTCATATGATATCGTGAAAGGCTATCAAATAAGCATTCTAATTCTTCATAGAACTCATCCTTGATCTTGTCATCTTTATCTTCTGTGGGGGCATGTACATTTACAATTATAAAATCATGTCGTTTACCCTTTAGAATTATGTATGATATCCTATCACTAACAAATTTAATATCTCGGATAGCGGATAGGATCCTCCTTCTGACTAAAAAACCCGTTCCAAATGCAGGTCTTTCTGCACCCCCATAGTATAATGCAAAGCTTCCTGATTCCTGACTACCTTCTCCTGGCCACCTAACTTCCTGTAAAGCGACTATATCCAAGGGTGATTTATCCAATTCCTGCGTTAATATCTCTAGTGCCCCGCTATTGTATAAAGTCCTAACATTCCATGTTCCTAGGAACATGTCCCTGTGTTTGAGCCTTTGGCATGGGTTCCCTGAAGTAGTCCCCGCCCGGAGAACCGAATGGGGGACTATTTGACCTCCGGAAAATTTTACCCCAGATGAACCCATGTCCGCATTTCTTGACGGTTGTATTTTTACGGTGAAAGATCGTCACTCTTTCGCCCAAGGTACTTTTTTCGTCTGGCTTATCACCTTCGACCAGTCCGGCATGGGTAACCCTATCGGCAGCAATGCTACCGCCGGCATAGCTCTCAGGATCATTTAAGCACGCAAGCCACTCCACCACGACAAGGTAAAGATACCATGGAGGGATTATTATTATTATTATTATTATTATTATTATTATTATTATTATTATTATTATTATTATGACAATGCCGAAGAAATGAAGGGAACAGTAATAGACCTAACCTCGAAACCTGCCATTACTAAAAAGCTTTGGCGAAATCCTTGAAATATTTTTCGAACCCCCTGGGAGTTCGCGAACCACATATTGGGAAGCGAAGGGTTACATATTTGGTGTCTTATTTCAAGATGTGCAGTTGGGGGTCGAGAAGTTTGGAATATCTAGAGGTGTGAATATATTTTAAAGTTGTGGAAGATAAGAAAGAACATATAATTCTAGAAGTTGTTTAACTGATGAAGTAGCTGAGATAAAAGCCAGTAGGTTGGGGAGGCTTATGGAGACACGTGGAACGAATATGAGATGAGAGTAGGTGTTCAGCAGGTTGCGGGCTGCGTAGATGGTGAGAAAAGACAAGGTACGAGAGACTTAAAAGAAATGAAAGAAGATATACAGGAAAGCAGATCAAAGAGGAGAATAAAGTGGTTTGGAATTATTCAAGAGGCCACAAATTCTTACGGTCTATACCACCGATAACAGCCCAGTTTGTAGGTAATATAGACATCTTTTATCTGCTATTGTTACGAAATTGCACGGTTACTACATCGTTGTCTGTTAACTAAATCTAAAAGCTTTTAAATTACAATTAGTAACTTGTTCTCATTCTTCCTCAACTATTAACAATATAATTTTTATAAGAGGCCTTTCGAAAACAATATCTTCTGTTTGTAGTTTGGCACTGGCTATTGTTGACTATTTAACTCATGCCCCAAATGGGAGTCAATGACCAATCACGTTTCAATGATTTCTGTTTTACAACCAATCAGAGTCGTGTTTCACCAAATATTTATCAGTGTTATAATTACCATATTAAAGAAAGCTGCTCCTTACAATATTGCGTTCCTTTGGCAATAAATAGTATGATCTGGTTGCAGTGATAAACAAATGAAGCAGTAGAAGCGTACCTATCGTTTCTCATTTGTTTTCAAACATCGCCGTTTACATTAAATATATAAATATTTTAAAATAACTATAGTTAAATAATGATTTGTGAGTAAACAGCTTAATTTTATTCGTTAAATAGTCCTAACAAATGCCACTCTTGATTTCCAAATTCTCTAGATAAATTCACTCCTCACTTCGTGAGTCGTGAATTTATCGATAATTTGGAAATCACTCGTGGCATTACTTATGATAATGATTTTGCAAAGAGGGCTTTACATACCCAATAATCAAAGCGAGAATAACAGTTCTACATATTTCCAGCTTAACATTTTTTTTTCGAAAGAAGTTGGACGACAAGAGTCCCTGTAATATACAGGGCTAGTCTAAATTCCCCTTACAGATGTTGAGGACTTGTAGTAGGGACAAAGTCAATTAAGTTTAGCATAGGAACTCGTATCCGGAAACGTACCGATTTTCCGCTACACGCAAAAGTAACCTCACACGCTCTTACTGTGCCACCCACTAGGATAATCTTATACGTCATTCCCGCTCACCTGATGTTCCATGTCCACTGCAAGTTTGTTTACGTGTTATTCAGTTGAGTTTGTGATCCGCCCAGAGACGTTTGCACCTGCACAGTACAATAATAATCCTTCACAACAGTACAAGGTGTAGGTACTTAATTGGTACTGTGTTACTGTTATCCATAGCATACACACGCAGACATGACGTTATTGTGCGGCGAAGCTCGGTGCAATGGCAGGTCCGATTGCTTGGCCTGTACGTTCTCCCGACTTGACCCCGCTAGACTACTACCTGTGAGGCCACAAGAAAACCTTAATTTGCGATACCCGTGTAGAATCCGAGGAATACCTACTAGCAAGAGTTATGGCTGCGGCGGATGTTGGAGGGTCAGGGATTGGTGATCGTGTGTACGAGAACATGGTACGGTGGTACCGCATCTGTATTATAGTCGGTGGTCGTCACATTGAACCCTTCTTGTAAATGGTTCCAGACGACAGGCAACAGGAGTCGGAGAGAGGGGCACGTATTGTAGTGATATTTTTTGTGTAACGGAAAACGGCACATTTCCGGACATGGGTTCCTATGTTAAATTTAATTGTCTTGGTCACCTCTATAAGTCCTCAAACTCTGTAAGGGGAATTTAGACTCATCCTGTATAATAGCATATATTTCCAGAACTAAGCCTATGTTTAATTTCTTTGTGCGTCTCATTCTTGTTTGTAATTTTTGTTTCCAGGTATTTGAATTCAGACAATTCTCAAAAATTTCCCTGATTTGTCATTAACTGTCATTTCCATTACCGGTATATAATGTTTTTCTATGTGTGAACATACATTTAGTTTTATTAATTATTACTTCCAGCCTCAATTTTTAGTGTTATTCAATAGAGTATAGAGTACCTCCTCGCTATCGCCTAACAATACTATATCATTAGCAAAAGCCCATGGTGCTAGAGGTCTAGAAAGCCCTTTGCCTACCAGCCGACTGCTGGCCTCACGTCCATATGTGTTTATCACATAGATACACGATCATCCAGTCAGTGTAGGGGTGACGTGTGGTCAGCTTGTCGGATCTCCCAGTCATTATAGATGGTTTTCTCAACCTGAAACCGCTACTTATTGTAGCTACCCAAATTCCTCACGATGCTGGATGGGCACCGGTCCCATATTGGCCGAAATTCCATGAGAATGTTTCTTCCCCCATGGAGACTCGAACGAGCGCAAGTCCCGTAGCTCTGCGCGAAGGGATCCTACTTTAACTACTCGGTTACGGCGCATAAACTAACAGCTTATTAACACCATTGAGTTACAGACTTTTTCATTCTTTAAAGATTTGAAGGCATGTTCTAGCACAATGAAATAGTAGAGGAGATAGTGTATTTCCCTGCTTTAACCTATTGTGAATTTGAAAAGTATCCGAAAAAGTTTGCCTACATGCACGGCTGTTACACCATTGTAGATAATAATTAGTTATGATTAGGGAAGGGATTTTAAGGTGCAAATTTTGGTCGTAAAAGGGGGAAAAAAGGTTCTGAAAATACATACAAAAAGGTGAAAAAAGTGCTGCTGAAATAATTGAATTAAGGTTTAAACCAGTTACATGAACTCAGTTTATATAATATGCACATAATTTTGCCCGAAATTTTTCTTCTTTATAGAATTCATAAGGGGTAATCCATAGTTCTTTAGTTTATTGCAATATTTACTTTGCAGATAGAACATCGAAGAATGATGCATTCAGTTTCGATAAATTTCGTTTTGAATTCTGAAAGTACATACAACTTATCCTTCTTAACATTCGTCGTGTTATTGTAAAAACCCCAGTTGTAATACTAATAAATAATATGTTGGTGGTTCAGACTAGTAAAACACAGCTAACAAGAAGACGGTAGATAGAAAACTGTTAAATTATTGCCAATACTAACTGAACATATTTTAAACTGTTAAAGCAACACTGTTGAAATTTAAATTTGACTTCACAGCTGCACATTGGCCATTGTTGCTGGGAAATTACTGGTGGTTTACATAAATTATATTTTAATACTTATTATTTACTATTGTTAACTTCACACTGCAGATTGGCCATTGATTCTGGGGTATAAATTACATAAATTATATTTTAATATTATTTTAATGATGTTCGCTTCCGATTGATATTTTAAAAAGCTGTTCAAGAAGAAAAAATACACATTTTTCTGTCATATCTTTTAAAAATGCAGAGTGAAAGGTGCTGAAGCATAAAAAAGAGGGAAAAAGGGCTAAATGTAGTAATCTCACGAAAATGTGCAAAAAGGCGCAACAAATTTTGTTAATTTCGCTTCATTTCTTCTATATATATATATATATATATATATATATATTGAACAATTGGTATGAAAACAGCTATATTTTTGGAAAGGTGCTGCACCTCAAAATGCTTTCCCTAGTTGTGATTGTATAAATAATTTGACGGGTGTTTGAAGTTTGTTGGATGATTATAAACACGTTGTGTCAGATATGACAATAATTACATATGGTATGCTTCATGAGACGTTATAATGCAATAAGCTAATTTATTTCTCAGTTCACTGGTTCAGCAATACACTGAAGCTTGTGATTAACAATTTTGAATAGTTATACCTGGCTGCTACAGCCTGGATACTTTCTGACAACATATCATTTCGGAGGGGTTGTACATAACAGGATATTTACTTACGCAACTTAAGACATTTTAATGCATTACTAAGTGATATTTGTAAATTTATCTCCGGAAAATTATCATCGTGAAAATATGTTAAAATAATGTGAAATTTACGAGTGGAAATATGTTTTTACATTGTAACTGTTGGCAATTTTGAATTTCCTTAGAAGAGGTAATCTTTTTACGTATTTAAACACATTTAAAATGTAACGAACCTAAAAGCTAACCTAACCTAATTCAATTACTCTAACCTTGGCGAATCCCATGAAACGGCATTTTTTTACGCGGTTAAATTAAATCAGTTATTATCGACGTAGATGCTGTATTATTGACAGAGACGTGGGTTTATCGTTGGTTATTAGTGTGGTTATCGCAGGTTATTAATGTGGTTATCGCTGGTTATTGGTGTGGTCATCGCAGGTTATAAAATGAGGTTATCGCTGGTTCATAGAATAACTATTGTAACCAGAGTGGACATGAAAGGAAATAGTCCCACTTTTTTTTATATTTACGAGTAAAATGAGTAAACGGTAATTAAAATCCCAGGCCAAATATGTTTAATATATAATTTTATGATTATTCGTTGCATTGACGTGGTGTTTAAGTGGGTAAATAAATATCGTGTTAGCTACCACGGCGCATATCATTCAACTATACCTTATTCGCTCTTAGAGTGATCTTAACATAAACAAACGCCAGTTGTATCCTTCCGCCATTCGCGCCACAATTACTGTCACATTGACAGGGAGCACGTGTGAAGTATATAAGACATGTGGTTGTTGAATGGGGTAGATTACAAGAAATCTGGTGAGATTTCTCACTGAACTTGTGAAATGCATTAAAATTTACTGTTTTTTGACCACTATTCAAAGGTTAGCCAGTCTTGTGTTTTAAAAATTACGACTCAACAACAGAAGACTCGACACCTTCAGCCATTTTGTTTCATCAGAATCGAATGAAAAATGACTCAAATGTATCACTCATATGTAATAAACTATTTTAAGTTGTAATTATTGATTTTAGAATATTTTCTATGTTTTGAATATTATTATTTTCATTCACGAAGAATAACAAGCATATTCAGAAGATATATTTTAATTTTTTTTTCGCGTACTTCCTGGTTCTACATCGTATGTCGGTGTCCATAACCGAAGAAAAGCGAACAGGTCACATAGTTTTGTCTTGATAAGGATCACTTTAAGAGCGGAAAGCCTTCATATGTCTATAAAATTGAATTGCTGTTATGGGAACGATGTTGCCACTTGACGACGCAGACTAAGTGACAGAGATGGAAATATATCTCCCTCTTCTCTTCCTAGCATAAGCACAGCAGCAACATAATTTTATGGCATAATTATTTTCATAACACTTAACTAACTAACTCACTGTAAGTAAAAAAGTAAAGTGAAGTAGTCCCGCTACAGGCCTCAGGAGGCCCTTGGGGTAGTAGGAGGTTAAGGCTCCCACTTTTTCTAGATAATCGGCACTTGATGCCGGGTTGTCAGCTCTTCGTGACGGTCGCCTTTACCCCCAGAACAAGCGTCTGGTACTCATTTCCGTTTGAGGCTGAGTCGACCCCAGGGTCATAGTGCCGCCGGAAAGTTTGGGTCAGTTTAAAAATCCTGACCCCACCGGGACTTGAACCCTCGATCTTCCGGCTTGTAGCGCAGTACCTTGACCACTACGCTACGGCGTGCCCCAACTAACTCACTGGCACTATCAAACCCTTAGGTTCATGGCCATGCTGACATAAGCTCCCCACACATCTCTATCCTGAGCTAATGTTTTCCAATCATACCCTGTATAATCTACTTCCCAAAACCATGGTAAATATTATTCTCTCACCTCATTTTGATCTAGGAATAGGGCGTTTTCTCTCTGGTTTTCCTGCAAAAAGCTTCTATCCCCTCTTTCATTCCTTATTCGTGCCACATGTCCTGTCCATCACAGTCTACAAGGCTTAACTGTTTTTTGCTATATCTGGTTTCGTATAAAGATCATGTAGCTCACTGTTATGTAGATTTCACCATTCGGCTCTCAGTTCGTCTCTGTTTGGTCGAAACATTTTCCTAAGAACTTTATTCTCAAATAATCGTAATCTTCTCTCCTCCCTTAAAGTAAGAGTCCATTTTTCACATCCATATAATGTAACTGGTAGAATAATAGTTTTATATATTTTCTGGAAGATATAAGAACAGAACTTAATATATTTAATCTCTGTGAAAGAATAAAATATTATCAAAATGCTTAACTTCAGCACGTATTACGAATGAATGAACAGCGCATACCAAGAACAATGTATAATTATAAACCATAAGGGAGAAGATTTTTGGGAAGATCATTGAAGAGATGGAAGGACAAATTCGACCTATAATGCGATCGGAACAGGCCATTGGGCTTAATCCTTGTTGTTGATGATGATGATATATTTTCTGTTTAACGTTTTTTTTAGAGAAGATGGAATGATAAGAGTCCCTGTAATGCGTAATATCACGCATTTCCAGAATTGAGCCTATTTTTATTTTCTTTATACATCTCATTTCTATTTGTAATTAGTAATTACACTGGTCAACATTATTTTTGTCTCATGAGTACCAATAGTTGTACTTAATGCAGTTTTTTATCGTGTTTTCAAATATGTATTCGGAATTTCTCCATCACCCACAGTTTTTTTATTTCAATTTCAATTAATTTTTTAATAAACGTTTTTTTCGTCCATTTGTCCATTGTAGAATAAAACCAAATGAGCTAACTGAGGAGATTTCAGCTATGGAAATGAGATATTCAGGCAAATTGAATCCTAATATGCTGGCCGATTATTGTTGGACAATCAAGAGGGATGCTGCACAGGCGAAATATAGCAGAAAATCGTCATTTCTTACTATCTAAGTGAGTCCGAATGTTCGAATATTGTGTAGTTATGAATGTAGAAAATATTAAAGTGTTTGAAATTATAAATTCCTGTCTCTCGGAAACCTTGCGTGATGGAGAAAAACCGATATTATATTTGAATTTAGGAGAAACAATACTATCAGAATCATATATGTTTCTTTCTGAGACAAAAAACAATTTTTTTTTGTTGCTCAGTGTTAGGCTATTGTTCCTAGGTATTTGAATCAACCACTTCTTCAAAATTTCCCTCAATTGTCATTAACTATCTACTGACTGGAAGAATAAACTTTAAATGCAATGTAAATTATATTAGGTATAAACAAAGAGATGTCTATGGTAATGCTTCGGAAGATGTATGAATGCGGCAGTATTGTGAATACGTCATACACACGATCATTACTATTTGTGTTGTTTATAGCAGATTTAAATGCTAGCGCCGAGAGAATGTGGGGATGGGATATGAGCATTTCTCTAAGTTAGGTGAGGCTGCAATGCAGTTTTCCTGCTCCTGGCTACCTGATATGAAACTATAAACTTGCCTGCAATATTATTTTTCCTTTTGTACTTTCAATTAAGATCAAAACTGCTAAACTTGTGCCTCTTACCTTCCACATTGTGCTACTAAAATATAGACTCTAAGCCTCAATGTGCACTTTCAATTGTTTCTACATTGTTCTCTTTCTATAATCTTAAATATTTGCATTCGTAATTTAATTTGGATGTAGTAATAATAATAATAATAATAATAATAATAATAATAATAATAATAATAATAATAATAATAATAATAATAATAAAATAATGATAATGATAATAATGACGATAATAGTAATAATGATAATGATAATAATAATGTCATAATATTAATCACAATATTTACTTATTTAGCAGGTTTCAGAATGTTTCACAACTTCTATCTGCGTCCAATTATTCCACTGTCATTCTCCTCCACATATGTCTGTCATTCCAATCTCCACTGTCCAATCCTTTTTCCCGTATGCTGCTCAAAACACCATCAATCAGTGTCATTTTTTGCCGTCCCCTTCATCTTCTTCTACCAAGTGGCACCCATTCTAGTATTTTTTATGCAATGCTCCAGATTGTCATTTCGACACCCATTCTAGTATTATACTTGGGAATCTGTTTTTTTTTGTCTTTTCTTTTTACAAGACAATACAGTTTATATTGTTTCTTTTTTATGAAATCCACAATCGTAGTTTGAACATTCATCTTTTGTTTAATTACATTCTTTATTATTTTATATCTTCTAGAAATTCCAGCTGAACGCCTCCAAAAAATCATTTTTAACTAACTAAACTAACTAACAAGCACTCTTGAACCCTTAGGTTCATGGCCGCACGGACATAACCTCTCCATACATTCCTATACTGAGCTAATGTTTTCCAATCATCCCCTGTATAATCTACTTACCTCAAATCATAGTTAGTGTTATTCTTCCGCTTCATTACACTGAGTAACAAAAAATAATTATTTTTCTCAGAAAGAAAAATATGTGATTCTGATAGTATTGTTTCTCCTGAATTCAATTATGATATCGGTTTTTCTCCATCTCGCAAGGTTTTCGAGAGACAGGCATTTATAATTTCAAACACTATAATATTTTCTACATTCATAACTACCCAATATTCGAACATTCGGACTCACCTAGAAAGTAAGAAATGACGATTTTCTCCTATATTTCGCCTATGGAGCATCCCTCTTGATGGCCCAACAATAATCGGCCAGCATGTTAGGTTTCCATTTGCCTTGATATCTCTATGCTATGGAAAAAAAAATCTCCTGATGAAAGTGTTCCCCGTGCTCATAGCTCACTGCGCCAAGATAATAAATGGACTGAAAAACGTTGATTAAAAAAAGAATTATTTAAATCCATTAATTGAAATTGAAATAAAAACTGTGGGATGGAGAAATTCCGAATACATATTTGAAAACACGATAAAAAACAGCATTATGTACAACTATTGGTACTCATCAGACAAAAATCATGTTGACCAGTGTTATTGGTCTACTATCTGGGCGTTTATCCTTTGATTTCCCTACAAGAAACTTCCAAACCCCTCTTTTATTCCCCATTCGTGCCACATGTCTCGCCCGTGGCAGTTTACGGGACTTTACTGTTCTTATTATATCTGGTTTCCTATAAAGATCATGTAGTTCACTGTTAATCTTCTCCATTCACCTGTCTGTTCACATTTCTTTGGTCCAAAAATTTTATCAAGAACTTTATTCTCAAATGCTCGTTTTTTTTTCTCCTCCCTTAAAGTAAGAATTCATGTTTCGCTTCCATACCCAAAATGTCACTTTTTTTCCCCCATTCCACCCAAGGAAATACGCATTTAAAATCCGATAAGTTTTGTTACTTCTGCTGTATATATCCATCCATAGTAATTCTGCCCGGAGGCAGGTCTTTCAGTGCAACCATAGCATTTTCATGCTATGTTTTGCAGATTTACTAGAGAATTATAGGTGTGGTAGCTTCCCGTTGCTTTCCGCACCGATGAAGGATGATAATGATAAGGATGATGATGATGGCCGGATGATTTTCGGGGACCGTTGGGCCCTACGTTTCCTGAATTTGTCTTACAGGCGAGGAAAACCCCGAAAAAAACTCTCCCAGGAACCTGTCCCGATCGGGAATCGAACCCGGGCCTTCTGCGTGACAAGAGAGCACGCTAACTCGAGACCACAGCGGTGGACTATATATACTCGTGTATATATATATATGCCTATATTTTTGTCAATGTAAGTTTCGGTGTCTTCTAGGTGTGATTCCATAGGTGTCACTGAATGAGAAATTAAATTTGAAGAGAAAAACATATATGCCCAAATCAGGATTTGAACTCAATATCTCTGATCTTAGCTTTACTGGCCATATATGTAATGTGTTGATTTCCATTTAAAAGTATTCTTACTTAAGAGGCCGCTAGATGGCGTTAGTGGAACGAAGTTCACTGCTACCTGGCGCACGGGAATCGTATTAGTCTTCTTCTTCTTCTTCTTCATAATTTGTAGGATTTTCATCCTATTTATTTCGAAAATCATTCCTCGGAGGAAGATGTATTGGATGTGCATTCGCTGCTGTCCATCTCTTGACTGGTCTTTCTCTCGTTCTTCTGCCGTCCATTGGTCTATCTTCTTTAGTTCTTTTTGCAAGTCGGTTGTTTTCCATTCTTTCTATATGACCTTTAGAGCAGACCCGGGGATAAGGGCATTATGCCCGAGGTAACCTGGGGGGGTGATGGTGGGGCTCTAAATAAAAAAATAAAAAAAAGACCTTTCCAGTATTTTCATCTATTTATAATAAATTTGATCATGTCTTGAATTTGACATTTGTCTCTAATTCTTGTGTTGTGTGTCTTATCAAATAATATTTTCCCCTCAATAGTTCTTAAGATCTTCATTCCACATGTGCTTATTATTTGTTTAGTTTTTTTGTAGTATCAGCCCTATTTTCTGCTCGATATACGATAACTGGTCGAACTATCGGTTTGTATATGCGGGGGTTTGCTTTCTATTGACATATGTTTGTTGCGCTAAATTAAATCCTCCATATATCCTGATATTTGTGCTGCTTTATCAGCTTGTTTCTTTACTTCTTTTATTAAATATTTAGTGTTTTTGGTCCTGTCCCAAGCCAGGTTAAAAAAAGGGTGAGGGGGAGGAGTAATACCTCGTAAAAAAATCTTGTTTCAGCTTGCTCAGCTGATAGTACCTTGTGAGGGCTCCTTGCCAGGGTTACGGTGAAGACCTCAACGGCAGATACAGCGGAGGAGACCTTCGGTACGGTGTACCTGGCAAAAGAGGCATCTATACATCTACTGCCTTGTAGATTGACGAAAGGGCTGATGGGGTTCGTTAGTTCTGCAAGACAACCCATCTAGGAGAGACAACTCCGAAATAAAACGAGGCAGGCTGAGCTCTTGAGCTGGGTGAAGGCAATCGGCCTAGGGTGGAAACCCCGAATTATAAACCCGCCATGAAAACGAGCTAGCAACCCACTTCAAGGTGTATCTTATACATTGCTCGTAGTCCCAAGGATCTAAGCCTCGGATCAAACACGAAAACAAAATACGACAAACGCTAGGAAAAGGAATCGTATTAGTATAAAAAGAAAAATCTATGTGTAAATCGAGATGCCTAATAGCTTAAATTGTTAAAACACTGGTGTACAGAACCAGAGATATTGGGTTCAAATCCCGATTTAGGCATATATTTTTCTCTTCAAATTTCGAAGTATGTTCGATAAAGATTTGTAAAAAAAATATTTTAAATGAGAACAATTGACTGTAACAAGTAGGCCTATACGACCTTCTAACTTATTGGTCATTCTTCTCTTACTTAGTAGAATGAACACTGTTTACCAGTGCTGTGTAGGAAGCATCTAGTATCGAGAAATGGAATCGATAGATATGTAAATATTAACATATAGGGAGATTGGAACAGAGTGTAATTGAGTGCACAGACCCTGTGATGGAGATGTGAAATATGAACCGTTTCATGTCTTCATTTGGTAAAGACTGACGGAGCGGTCAGTGCATAATGTCCCCCCAGCGAGAGATTGTAGTGTTTCAGTAATGAGGGCAGTGCACAATTTATGAGTTTAGTGGTCGGTGTCCCACAGCGGGACCTACAACCAGATAATTACCTCCGTGACAGTTCCCAGCCCTCACTCATTATACATAAAAACTTCTCCACCTACCAACTTACCAAGCAAAAGATTTCATTACTTTTTAACATAATTCGAAGACACATAACTACTGAAGTTAATACACTAACTAACTAACTAATTCAGTTGGCTCTATCAAACCCTTAGGTTCGTTGCTGCAAAGACTTAAGCTCTCCACACATCCTTATCCTGAGATAATATTTTCCAATCATCCCCTGTATAATCTACTTCTCTAAAATAATTGTTAATGTTATTCTCCCATCTTGGCCTACCAACTGGGCATTTTCCCTCTGTTTTCCTTCAAGAAGCTTCCATGCATGTCTTTCATTCCCCATACGTACCACATGTCCTGCCCATCGACTCTATGAGACTTAATTGTTCTTATTATATCTGGCTTCCTATAACGACCATGCAGCTCACTGTAATTTAGCCTTCTCCATTCACCTGTCTGTTCATCTGTCTTTGGTACAAAAAAAATGTTAATAACTTTATTCTCAAATAATCTCAACCTCCTTTCCTCCCTTAAAGTAAGGATCCATGTTTCGCATCAATATGATATAATTGGTGGAGTAATAGTTTTATATATTTTCAGTTTAACGTTTTTTTGAAAGGATTTGGGACGTTAAGAGTCCCTGTAATGCATAATAGCACGCATTTCCAGAATTAAGCCTATGTTTAATTTCTTTGTGCATCTCATTCATGTTTGCGATTATTAACTCATTAAACATAAAAACGTCTCCACCTAACTATGTCCAGCAAAATATTTCATTACATTTTAGCTGAATTCGTAGGCACGTGAATATTGAAATTGTTAATACAATTAAAGAGAAAAGAATACGTAAAATCCTAGGCTTTTACGGCCGGTGTCTTGATTCCTGGTTGGTTCATCTTCCGGGCTAAATGGCCGTGGTTCAGTTTCCATGAAACTTAGAGGACCAGGCCATTTTTGGTCAAGGGTTTCGTCTTCTAGACCAGCGGTTCCCAACCTTTTTTGACTCCTGACCCCCTTTCATAACGATCTGAATTGGATGAACCACTGATGTTTAAATATACATACAGTAGACATGCATAAAATTTAAATCGAAGCAAAAGGTTTAATAACCTTAAATTAACTTAACCCTTAACAGCTAAAACATAAAGTTACTATAGTTACGGCTTACAAGTTACACAACGTGTAGGCCTAGTTGCAATAATAAATACAAGTTTTCATTGTAATTACTCACCTCTTCCTTGGAATTCAGAGAGAAGGTTGCGCCTGTTTTCCATGTCACAGAGCTTTGAAGTCAGGGACCGCAGAAGTTAAATAAAATTTCAAATCACTTTCAACACAAAGTCTGTTTCTATATATATTTTTAAGTAGGCACATGAAAATAACGATTTTCGCATAAATATGTGGATGAAAAGGGTAATAAAGTCGTTAAAATAGTTGACTCCGCCATTACGGAGAAGCTTTGGCGAACCACAGGTTGGAAAACGATTCTCTAGCCAGTGTCAAATGAATGGCGAACTGCATGGCAGCAGTGTCTCCCTAGATAAAGGGCCCTCACTAGGTACTAACAGCTGAGCGTACTGAACCCTCTTTTTTTTAACGAGAATGTTACTCTTTCCCCTCACCCTTTTCCAACTTGGCTTGGGACACGCTTTGTTGTTCAAAATTTTAAAATTTAAGAAATAAAGACATACGAGAAGAATATTAAATATTCAATAGTACATTATATAAGATATAAACAATTGAATTGGTATGGGCACATACGACGAATGCAAGAAGAAAGCTTACTCACCCAGGAAAAACATTGGAATAGTGTCCACCTGGAGGGGGAAAAAAGGAAGACCTCGAAACTCATGGATGCAAAGAATAAGAACTGGAATGAGAACAAGAGGACTGGAGGACATGGCTTGGATGGAAAGAAACGAGTGGAGAAGGGGAAAAAAAACTTTAGGCACAGAAACATGTGTAAACATTGAAAATATATACATAAATAAAATTATTATTATTATTATTATTATTATTATTATTATTATTATTATTATTATTATTATTATTATTATTATTATGGTTGGGTAAGTTGATTTAACGGGTGTTTTTTCTGCATCTTGTGTAATGGAAGGACAGGATTGTGGAATGGAATTTCCTTAGAGTAGAGGAGAGGGTCCGGCGGGAAATGTGAGCTGGCCATATGTCGGGCCAAAGAGTATGTAAATTCTTACCTCTGCTTCCCTAAAGGACTCGGTGGTTAAACTGGGAATTCCTTACTCCTGCTCTTAAGTCCGCACATTTGTATTCTCCACGGGCGCCCTCTCCGTCTCCGAGAGATTGAGCGCCTCAAACAAGTCCAAGTGTATGCACCACGCATGATTCACCCCGCCACTTACCCCTGTAAGAGCCCACTTTAAGCGCACATATTAAATAACTCATACCATCTTTTAACACTTTGCCTATCCTAAAAAAAAAAATCTAGCCAATAATATAACATGTTTAAAGGATTTTAAGGTTATAAATTCTATCTTCAAACCATAGTTAGTCCAAAAACATTCATAAGTAATTCCACGAGTGATTTCCTATTTACCTAGAGCATTTTGAAATAAGGAGTGGCATTTGTTAGGACTATTTAACGAATAAAATTAAGCTGTTTACTCATAAATCATTACTTAAATATTCCATTCCACAATACCAAAGAGAGATGAAGAGACAGGTGAATGGAGAAGACAGAAAACAGTGAATTACATGTATTTATAGGAAGCCAGTTATAATGAGAACAGTTAACTCTGTGGGCAGACCTAGAAAGAGATGGGCTGAAGTCGGAACGGGTCAACAGACCTAAAATCCATGAATGCAGATGATGATGATGATGACAGTTAAGTCTCGTAGACTGCGATGGGCTGGACATGTGGCACGAATGGGGAATGAAAGACATGCATGGAAGCTTCTTGTAGAAAAAACCAGAGGGAAAACGCCCAGTTGGTAGACCAAGAATGAGGTGAGAGAATAACATTAACTATGATTTGAGGGAAGTAGATTATACAGGGAATGATGGGAAAACACTGGCTCAGGATAGGGATATATGGAGAGCTAATGTCCGCGCTGTCATGAACCTACGGTTCGATAGTGCCAGTGAGTTAGTCAGTTCCATTCCATAGTGATTCAGCCCAAGGGCAGGTCTTTCACTGCAATCATAGTATTTTCATGCTATGCTTTGCAGCTTTACTAGGGAATTATAGGTGTGGTAGCTTCCCATTTTTTCCACACCAGTGAAGGATGGTGATGATGATAATGATAAGGATGATGATGATGGTCGGACGATTTTCGGGTCCTAAGCTTCCTGACATTTGTCTTACAGGTGAGGGAAACCCCCGAAAAAACCTCACCCAGTAGCCTGTCCCGACCGGAAATAGAACCCGGTCCCGTTGCGTGACAAGGCAGCGCGCTACCCCAAGACCATAGCGGTGGACTTATTTAAATATATTTATTGTAAACTATTTACATATTTAATGTAAACGGCGACGTTTGAAAACAAATGAGAAATATTTGGTTATGTTTCATTTGTTCATCATTGCAACTTGATCATAGTATTTATTGTCAAATAAGTTTGCAATATTGTAAGAATGCACCCTAGTGGAGAAACAATGAAACACATCAAACTGTATATTATAACCAACATTATAGGTTACACTGAGCAACAAAAAAGAAACTGTTTTTTTTTTTTTTGTCTCAGAATGAAAAATATGTGATTCTGATAGTTTTTGTTTCTCCTGAATTCAAATATGATATCGGTTTTTCTCCACCACTCAAGGTTTCCGAGAGACAGGTTTTTATAATTTCAAACACTTTAATATTTTCTACATTCGTAACTACACAATATTCGAACATTCGGACTCACGTAGAAAGTAAGAAATGACGATTTTCTGCCATATTTCGCCTGTGCAGTATCCCTCTTGATGGTCCATTAATAATCGGCCAGGATATTAGGATTCCATTTGCCTTGATATCTCTTTTCCATAGCTGAAATCTCCTGATGAAAGTGTTCCCCGTGCTCATCGCTCAATGGACAAATGGACGAAAAAATAATTATTTAATTCCATTAATTGAAATTGAAATGAAAAAAAACTGTGGGTGATGGAGAAATTCCGAATACATATTTGAAAACACGATAAAGAACTGCATTAAGTACATCTATTGGTACTCATGAGACAAAAATCATGTTGACCATTGTAATTAATTCATTTTTTTCGGAAACAACTCAGTAAAATCATTATTTAAAATACAATTATTGAACACACAAATATCAAATGTGTAGATCGAAGGAATCTGTTCATTATTTGCTATATTCAACGTGTTTGTTGGCGAGTCAGTCACTGCAAAATAATGCTCGAACCTGTTCAGAATCTTATACGAATGTGTCTAAATGGCTCAACGAGTAGGGTGCGTGTAGGCAAACAGTTTTCAGACACTTTTGAAATCCAGAATGGGTTGAAGCAAGGAGATGCACTATCTCCTCTACTATTTAATTTTGCACTAGAGCATGCCATTAAATCTTTAGAGAATGAGGAAGGCCTACAACTGAATGGTGTTAATAAGCTGTTAGTTTATGCTGATGATGTAGTACTACTGGCCGATAGCGAGGAGATACTAAAGGCCAACACGCACACACTATTGAGTAACACTAAGAAATTAGGACTGGAAGTAAATATCAGTAAAACTAAATATATGGTCACACGTAGAAATACATTATATAATGGAAATGGACAGCTAATGACAAATGAGGGAAATTTTGAGGAATTGGCTGAATTCAAATACCTAGGAACAATAATCACAAATAGGAATGAGATGCACAAAGAAATTAAACATAGGCTCAATTCTGGAAATGCATGTTATTATGCATTGCAGAGACTTTTGATGTCCCAACTCCTTTCAAAAAACGTTAAGCTGAAAATATATAAAACTATTATTCTACCAGTTATATTATATGGGTGCGAAACATGGACTCTTACTTTAAGGGAGGAAAGGAGATTACGAGTATTTGAGAATAAAGTTCTTAGGAAAATTTTTGGACCAAAGAGAGATGAACAGACAGGTGAATGGAGAAGACTACATAACAATGAACTACATGGTCTTTATAGGAAGCCAGATATAATAAGAACAGTTAAGTCCCGTAGACTGCGATGGGCAGGACATGTTGCACGTATGGGGAATGAAAGACGTGCATGGAAACTTCTTGTAGGAAAGCCAGAAGGGAAAACGCCCAGTTGGTAGACCAAGAATGAGGTGGGAGAACAACATTAACTATGATTTGAGGGAAGTAGATTATACAGGGAATGATTGGAAAGCATTAGCTCAGGATAGGGATGTATGGAGAGCTTATGTCCGTGCGGCCATGAACCTACGGGTTCGATAGTGCCAGTGAGTAAGTAAGTAAGTGAGTAAGTAAGTAACCTGTTCAGAATATTAAAAAAGGAGGAGCTTTCTTTATTTTGGTAATCAAAATTCGATAATTATCGAGGTGAAGCACGACTGTGATTGGTTGTAAAACAAATTTCATTGAAATGTGATTGGTCATTGACTCCTATTTGGGGCATGAGTTAAATAGTCAGAAATATTAGTTATGTACACAACAAGGGAAGTAAGTAGTACATTACTAGTCAAGGACGTGTTTGAGCCCGAGCTTTAGCGAGGTCCAGCAAATAAGTTCGAGACTTGTAATGTACTTACTTCCAGAATTGCGTTTGTAATTTTATTCACTCCTATATTAATAATTATGTTTAATTTTTATATTTCGTGTGAATTTATATCTTGGTTTGAAGAGTTCAATTGTTTGATAACAAGGGAATGTTGATAAAACATCTGCAATTGTTTATTGTTGTCTGAATTAGTGGCAGACATTTTAAATACCAGATGCAGACTGCATATTAATTATTACAGATATGGTTATTTGTAATGTAGAGGAAGCGGCGAATGCTGCGGTTATATTTCTATTACCAGCAAAGTCGAAAAATACATATAAGTATATTTGAGTAGTGTAAATTAAAATAAAAGCGCGATAGTGCGTTTTGTCATACTTATAGCAATGGCGGGGTTGCCAACCTAAATAACTATACCGTAATATTACATATTACAAACCAAGTGTGGGAAGTTGAGCGTCATGACAACTATGGTGCTCAGCAATTTCCACGAAGTTGCGACTCGAACATCATCTCACGGGGTGTTGGTTTTATTGTCCGGGACACTTGAATGTGACTCGCGATGTAGATAACGGATGACAAGTCTGAGACTTGGGAGTATGGTCGAAGTCACCGAGGTATCCCAAGTGGTGGAGGATGGGTTCAGATGTGGGAAGTAAAACCACTTCCCTCTATGTGTACTACGTACAATGTACAGGCTGTTTGAGTAAAAGCGTGCAAAAATTAAACAGGACATAGGTGATGCCCACTGAACAATGTGCGGTAAGAAACCTGGGGTCCGAGAATTCAGCTTAAAAATACATGGGACTAATAGTGTCTATCACATTACTGTCTACGTTTTTTTATTTACATTAGTTACAGTTAACTTACAAATACTATCATTGATACAATTAACGTCATTTACAAAAGTTGCTCAAACTGACGGCCACCAACCTCAATGCAAGCATTACATCAGCGTACAAGATTCTGCCGCACCCTTACAACACTTCAGTAACCTCTCGTGGCTCCGTCTTACCGACAGACGTAAATTGCACTCTCTTTTACTGCTTTTAAAGCTTCTGAATTCCTACACTCCTACTTACCTACCGTCCAGATTTGAGAAGTTATCCTCTTACCACAATATTGACACTAGGTCACAAGATAACAGTCTGCTAACAATTCCTCTTCATAGCACCTCCTCTTATTCTATTTCCTTCACAGTAGTCTCTGCCCGCTCCTGGAATTTCCTTCCTCGAGATATCAGGGGTTGCCACACACTTGGCACTTTTCAGTGACGCTTATACGTATAGTTACCTATTGTCTAATAATTAATTTTTCCTTATTTATTTAAATTTATACCATGTCATTAATAATTTTTCTCATGTGTTTATATATCTTGTACATATATATTTAATTGGTTAAATCTAGAGTAAATCAAAATACATTATAAGTAATAATTGTATTTTATTTATAACATGTAATCGTTTATGTTTATTGTAATTTAGATGTAAGACTATTTTTTTTGTATGTTTTTAAAACCTGGTTGAATGGTAGACAAGACCTCAAAGCCTTAACTCTGCCAGGTAAAATAAAGCTATTATTATTATTATTATTATTATTATTATTATTATTATTATTATTATTATTACAAATATCCTTGTTGTGGTTTGAATTACATCACAGGCAGCTACAATCCTGGCAACTAATTCCATGTCCGTTTCCACTGTGGTCTCAAACACAAGTGACTTTAGATATCCCCATACAAAATAATCAAGGGGATTCAGATCAGATGACCTCGCAGGCCATGTATTTCATATTCCTTTTTTCGTTTCCTAGTTTGTTCCAATTTATCAGTCCGGCTTACTTTGTGAATAACTGTAAGTAATGGAAAATTTTACATCTTGGAAGTGAGTTACTAGCCCATCTCTTTCGATGGGCATCTCTTTTAGTCTGGACCTTCTTCCATGACCTGTCAGCCAGGGGAGGCCCTGCTGATAGTTACACTACCGCCTACATAACTCATAGAAAGGTGAAGTATTGAACAGGTCATGAAATTCAAATGTTTAGGAATAGAAATTAATAGCAGCGACAGAATAACAGATGAAATCCTCCATCAAGCAAATAATGCAAACAAAATATTGATGTTTAAAGAATTATGTTTGTAATAATAAAAATTTAAGAATAGATAGAAAAGGTAAGAATTTACAAATCTGTCATAAGACCAGTTCTAACGTTGTGATTGCCGAACAGAAACTAAACAAAAAAAAAAAAATTAATGAAACAACCGAAATGAAAGTTTCAAGGAAAATCGCTGAGAGAGAAATTTCGCAGCTCTGTTATTAGATAAGAATGTGAAATTGAACCTATAAACCTCTGGATAAATGATAGAAGACTAATTTGGAACGATCACATAGATAGAATGATGAACAGTAGATTAGTGAAGAAAGTACGTGACTGGACACCTCAGCAGAAAAGGCCGTTAGGAAGACCACAACTCGATGGAAGGACGTCACCATACCCTGGACCTGAAGTGAATGAACACGCAACAAGCTGCCAGCTTTCATGCATAGAGGAAGATGTTATTATAGTTGAAGATTACTGTTTATAAGGTTCCATTTTTTTAAATTAAAAAAAATACACGGAGAAGTAAAAAAAGAAAGAAAAATGAAGAAACATGTGACGGATAATAATTGTCCCAGTGGAAATTTGTCTAGAAGAGAATTTGACGCCATGTTCTGTTTGGTTTTCATCAGAATAACAACACAGAGGCTTGGGATCAGTCCTCCCTCGACATGTCTGGTGTTATTAACTTTGCATTCAATTGACCCCGAGCTGGACTCCAGGTGTTCTTTACCTCCGTCATTACAATAAAATATCTACAAAAATACCTGCCACTAAGTCCCAGATGTTCTTTTATTTTACCTGCACTTAAATGTGTACAAATACCGCCATTAAAACTCGCTAACTGCTTCGAGTTGAGGGAACAGTGTCTCTACACTCTGTGGCCATAAAACTACAATATCGCTCTTTTAGTTCCCTCATTCACCTTCACAACAAGGTAGCAAAGTATTAGCATGGATAGAATTACACATATTCTAAAAAAATGAACAACTTTACATATTGTAGTAGATGACAATAGGATCGTCTTCGAGTCGATTTTGGCTTAAATAACACTGAGCAACAAAAAATAAACTTTTTTTTTTGTCTCAGAAACAAAAATATGTGATTCTGATAATATTTTTTCTCCTGAATTCAAATATGATATCGATTTTTCTCCATCACGCAAGGTTTCCAAGAGATTCCATCCTTTTAGCCGGGAACCAAGCATTTCAGACTGGTTTTTGGATAGCTTTAAATCTCGTATGAGATCTTCTTGAGTCAATAATTGATGCTCAGATGAACAGCTTTGTTTAAAAGTTCTATCGCCAAAATCTGTTCCTTCTTCTTCCTTACTTCCATCAGAATCTGAGCTCTCTTCATCTAATGTCACATGTTCTGGACGCTTTGGCGTGGGCAATTCTTCGCAGTGTGGAACTGGTCTCATTGCAGATTGCAAGTCACTGTATGTCTTGATTCTGACGTAATCCCTTTAATGTTTGTTAAGAAGAAGATAATTATTTAAATTCATTAATTTAAATTGAAATAATAAAAAAACTGGGCGATGAAAAAAATCCGAATACATATTTGAAAACTCGATAAAAAAACTGCAATAAGTACAAAACTATTGGTACCCATGGGACAAAAATAATGTTGACCATTGTTATCGTGTAATATTTCACTATCTACAGTGTATTTCAGAATAGGTATTACAGTTTCCTCGGGATTGTAGAGGGGACTTAGTAGATACAGTTTTATTGAGGAACCCATGTCTGGAAAAGTACCATTTCGATGTAAAATAAGTTTGAAGATTGAAACACAATGGGCTCATGCGTATCTTGTGTTTCAGGAATAAGTATTACTGACTTCTAGGAGTTGTAGAGAGGACTTAGTAGATACAGTTTTGATAAAGAACCCATGTCTGTAAACGTACCATTTCGATGTAAAATAAGTTAGAATATCGAAATACAATGAGCTGATACGTGTCTCGTGTTTCAGGAAAGTATTACATACTTTTAGAAGTTGTACTAAACCTCTCGAGTCGGAGGAAGATCTTCTTGCACGAATTCAGGCGGCTGCGGCAGCAGAAATTATTAAGCACACACCAGATCTTGTGGGGCTTGTGTATAAAAACGTGCGTCGCAAGTACACTTTGTGCAACGAACAACAGGGTCGCCACGTGGAACTGCACTTCTAGTACAACCTCTAGAAGTCTGTAATGCTTATTCTGAAACACAAGACACACGACATCAGCCCATTGTGTTTCGATCTTCAAACCTATTTTACATCGAAATGATGCGTTTCCGGATTTGAGTTCCTTATCAAAACTTTATCTACTAAGTCCCCTCTACATCCCTTAAAGTCTGCAATGCTTATTTTGTAACTCCTTGTATATCTATAATATATAAACTTGAGGACACGCCGTAGTGTAGATGGTTAAGCTTCAAACCAACGTCGAGGGTTCGAGTCCCGGTGAGGTCAGGATTTCTAAACTAACCCGAACTTTCTGGGGGCACCATGGTCCTTGGACCGATTTATCCTCTAACAGAAATGAGTACCAGACTATTGTTCTGGGGGTAAAGGCGGATGTCACACAGAACTGACAAACCAGCTGACATCAGTTGCTGATTGTATAGAAAGAGTAGGAGCATTAACCTCCTACTACCTCAAGGGTATCCTATGGCCTCTAGTGGGATCACTTTACCTTTTACCTTTACGAGTAAACTTGTCCCGACCAGAGATCGAACTCAGGCCCCCCTTCGTTACAAGACAATGCTACCCCGACACCACAGCGGTGGACATCATCATCATTCTTTTATCATATCCTCTTTTCGGAATGTCGATTCCAAATATGTCTGTAACTATCTCTATCTTCCCATGCTTTCCTTCTTTTTAGTTCTTTCCAGTCGTATCCTGTTTTTAGTAAAATTTTCTTCATCTCGTTAATCCATCTTTCACGTGGTGTACCTCGTGGTCGTTTTCCTTGTATCTTGAGATTTAACTGTCTTTGTGTTAGTCTTCCCTTTTCCATTCCTTTTTAAGTATCCAAACAATTTTAATATATTTCTTTTTATGTCTTTTGTTAATTTAATATCTTCCTGAGGTGGCTCCGTGACGCAAGCAGTTAGACGCTCTCTCTCTCTCTCTCTCTCTCTCTCTCTCTCTCACACACACACAGCTGAGGTCTCGGGATCGAGTCTCGGTCTCTCTATGTGGGATTCGTGATGGACGAAACGGAGCTTGGGCAGGTTTTTCTCGGGGTTTCTCCCATTTTCCCCTGACACAATTTCATTCCACCATTTGTCCATACTCATCTCATCTATTTCGTTTCATTTCGTTCATCTGCCCCTGTGATGGTACATCAGGTGTGGTCGACCGGCACCCTTGTCATTCACAGACCTCTATATGGAATAGATAGAATAGAATATATTTTTTTAGCCTGATTGAGTTAAGGCCATGTGACCTTCTTTTCTATTCACCAGGACAAACATATGTTACATTTAAATACAAAAAATACAATAACAGTACGTACTAAACAATTAATTATTTGGTCAAACTGAACAATAATGAAAATAATGTCTAATAATACAATAAAAATAAATACAATTAAAATTAAACTATTGGAATAATTTATTTAATTATATAAAAATAAAACTTAAAGTTTTTTGTGATTTTCATATTTATTTGAAGTTTTATGTGATTTTCATATTTATATACCCCAAGGGCCTCCTGAGGCCTGTAGTGGGATCACTTTACTTTACTTATATGAATATATTTATATAAATATGAAAATCACATACAAATTTAAGTTTTATATTTATTTAATTAAATAAATCATGGATTTTCATCAAGTATACACCAATTCAGTTGATTACTTAATGGAATAATGTATACTCAAAGGAATAACAGCTCGAATATACTATATACATAAAAAGAAAACAAAAATATATACGTACAAAGAAAGTAATAAACTCTAATGAATTAATCTATCGGTTATTTATAAGACATTAGGTAAATATATTGACAAATATGGATAGTATTTTTATTAAATAATGAAAAAAAACAAATTATTAATAGTTAAAAAAGTAATAATAGTGAGATTTTTAGGCGCCTCATCTCATTTCATCCCTCAACCCGACGCTGAGTTGGACACGAGTTCAGGGTATTTATTTATAATATCGCCCTAATTTTGTAATTTCTTATTCTATCTCTCCTTGTCTCATGTACCATTCCACGTAAGATTTTCATTTCTGTTGCTTGGATTTTGCTCAGTTCCTTCTTTGTGTGCGTCCAAGTTTCAGATAACGATTTAATTCTACTTTGATTTCCAAAGTTCATGAAACATTTACGTGGCTTAGTGAACATTATAATTTAGATTATGAAACCACACCCTTGAAAATTATTCAACGCTATAATCAGATTAAATTAAGCAACAAATGTATGCAACATTTTCTGGTACCATAATTATAAAATATGAGTTTCAATGAAGAAAAGAAAAAAAAATGGAGTTACTTGTTTCATGTGCAGTGCTTAAATGCAGTCGCATTGATGTCCCATCTATGGGCCTCTGTCTTTTCGTTTGAGACTAAGAATAAAAGAGAATTCTTTATTATGACTTTTTTTACTTATATCCATTTATTTAATAATGCAGAACATTTTGAATAAAGATCGCTTCTGGGAATTTTCGTTCCTACATTTAAATGCTCACGTTTCTTTAAAAACTTATTACTTAGTTACAGATAGAAACGAGAATTACACTAGTCTACAAATATGAACTTTTTTTCACAAGAATAAAAAAGAATATATTCTGTAAGTATTTTTCTTGCTGGATGCAAAAATCATTTCAGTTTTTCCTGATCAGGCAGGAGTTTCGTATGATATATATTTGAATTTTTTATAATACTACTAATTCTGACTTACCTAGAAAGTGGTAGATAGTGATGTTCGGGCATATTTTGCATCTGAAACATCTCTCTTCTTGGTCCAACAGTAGTCAGCCAGCATATTAGAACTCCACTTGCCTTGGTACCTGTTTTCCATTGTAGAAATTTGCTGATGATAATGCTCACCGTGCTCAGCGCTGACAGCCCTAAGAATTTCCGGGAAGAAGTCTAAGTGAGAGTCCAAGAAGTCAATTTTTAAATACCGGTACATGTTGCTTTATTAGAATCCAGAAAATCGGCCACTAGGCCACGATAGTTTTCTGCTTTATGGTTTCCAAGGAAATTGCAACATATATTTTTGGAAGACTGCCAGGCTGCTTTTCAAGTGGATTTAACAGTCCTCAGAATGTTCATTAGCCATTATTTGTGGTCCTATAAAAATTCCTTCTTTCAGTTTAGCCTCACTGATTGTTGGAAAACTTTCTATTTCAAGTACAAGAATCCTTCAGAAAGTTTATCCATAATATTGACGAAATGTTTCATTACTCCTAATTTAATATGCAATGGAGGTAAATATATTTTTTTCAGGATTCACTAAAGGGACATGTGACACATTATTCTCGCCAGGGATAAGAGATTCACGTTTAGGCCATTATTTTTTAACGTAGTGAGACTGACACATCACAATGCCAGATTAACCGGTCTGAGCATGTCAAAATGTGAATGAACCTGAGCAGTCTTGTCTTTTGATGCTTCAGCATGACATTATATATAATTTTCTTGAATATAGCTTGAATAAAATTGCTAAATATAGAGTAAAGGTTCCTATGGAAGGTCAAAGAGAATGCTAATATAAGATTTTAAAAATTAGCTGTCACAAAAAAAAACTGTGCTTGATTGAAATATTCTGACTACATTTCCGATTTCAGCATGAAAAATGCACTAGATTCACTAATCAGATTTCTTGTTAAGAAAACCTTATCGACCAGTGTCATTGAAGAAAATGCCTGGGTATTTTATGCCACTATGCCACCTAAATAAATTCAAATTAAAAAAAACGGAAAACAGTCAAATTATTGTTGCTGTGTATCAATAATTACGTGAGAGAAATATATAACTCGCTAACTAACTAACTAGCTGGCAATATCGAACCCATACATTCACGCCCGCGCTGACATAAGCTCTCCATACATCCCTGTCTTGAGCTAATGTTTCCAAATCATCCCCTGTATAATCTAATTCCCTCAAACCATGAATAATTGTATTCTCCCATCTCATTCTTGGTCCATCAACTGGGCATTTAACCTCTGTTTTCCTACAAGAAGGTTCCATGCACCTCTTTTATTCACCATTCGTGCCACATGTCCTGCCCTTCATAATCTACACACTTAACTGTTCTTATTGTATCTGGTTTCCTATAAAGATCATGTAGCTCACTGTTATGTAGTCTTCTCCATTCGCCTGTCAGTATATCTATCTTTGGTCCAGAAATTTTCCTAAGAACTTTTCCAAATCTTCACTAAATTCACGAGTCACTTCCTGACATTTGTTAGGAGTGTTCAACGAATAAAATTAAGCTGCTTATTCAAAAATCATTATTTAAATACAGTTACTGGTATTTTAATATGTATATATATATATATATATATATATATATATATATATAATGTACACGGCGATCTTTGACAACAAATCAGAAATATGAGGTTATGTATATTCACTGCAATTTGATCATATTATTTATTGCCAAATATGATCGCAATATTTTAAGAATGCACCTGTACCCAGTCATTCTCTCAGCCTCCTTTGCATAGAGTAACTAAATTAATTAATAAATCCCAATTCCAGGCAATTAAAATCATAAACAATCAGAAATACCATTGAAGGAAGCAGTTGTCAGACTTAGGTCATGAGTATACTTAAATTAATCAGGAAAGCGAGTAGAATACGATTACGAAAGGACAAATGGCAAATAAAATGATCCAATGAAAGTAGCATCAATGGGAACTAAATGACTAGTCATTAACAAGGTAGAGAGATCTCAGGTAATGTCACCCTTTCTTTTGTGAAGGCGGAAGTGACCGACACATACACAAAGAGTTAGGATGTTGACAAAATCATTTATTCTCAGAGTTTAACTGGCAATATTTTGTGAAGCAGAATTTAACAGCTCTGCGTTAACTGTCAGAACAATAACTGAATATATGACCGGGGATTTCAACTTGGGACAAACAACGCTAGTGAAAAGTGTGGGAAGAGAGAAACCTCAAGCGTTAGGGTCTACTAGAAGTAAAGATGAATGACCTAGGAAAAACCCAGTGGCCTAAGTAACAAACTTGTGGCCCGACTGTACGTGAAGCCAGCACGGATAGGGCACAACCTCCGACGGAAAAATCACCAATAACAAAATTGTAACACCTTCTCAGATTATACTATAAGGGTACATTAACCAATCATATTATTTGTTACGTGTGCCTAAGCACTGGTCTCAGGTCCACGAGGTCGATATAATGGGAGAACCTAATTTACGTAATAGGCGAGGGAGACGAACCTCAGATACTTCCACTTCTACTTGTGCTTGTGCTCCGGGCCTGGCCCACGTCATCATCAAACACTGGCAGCATGGTCACCAGTGGTAACTTGAATTTAAGGTCTTAGAATTTTCACGGAAGTATTTCGAGTTTGTGGACTTAAACATTTTTTTATTAATCTCAAGATAAAATTAGAGTGTCCGCGAGTGAGCTTGAATAAGGCATAACGGTTCTCGCGACCGATAGCAAACCCACGATAAACACAATCGCCGATGGTGAGATCAGTGTGAGGGAATATAATTAAACTATGTACAGTGTTATCCATTTCGTGTGTTTTTCAAGACATAATAAATTACATTCAACACAATGTATTCGACACAATTAATTCTGCCCGACGAAGTCCTCGTGGAATCCGTGAATAAGAACCTCATGCCTGCCGATGTTTAAACCTGAGCAAACCGAGTACCCAAATTTCCCAGTGAACCGGGGAAGTCCTTTATAAATCCAGAGCCCACCAAATCCTTTATTATCCAAACAAACCTGGGATTGACCCAGAATCCTATCACATATTGCCACCCAACGTTGGGGCATGCAATAATCCTTGTCTCACACCCTAGTGGAGAAATAATTAAATACATCAAACTATATAATAAAATTATAGGTTATTCGTTAATTTTTTAGTAAACAATTCAGTAAAATCATGGAATCTGTTAATTATTTTCTATATTCAATGTATTTGTTGGAGAAAAATAATGCTTTGAGCTGGTCAGAATATTAAAAAGAAGGAGCTTTCTTTATCACAAAATCAGGAGATGATAAAGAGAAATCGATAAAGAGCGAGGTGAAACACGTAAAACAAAATTCATTGAAACGTAATTGGTCATTATCTACCATTTGGGGCATGAATTAAATATCCAACGCTTTTAAAATTAATATTAAAGCACCGTTGAGGCTACGTAATGAAATATTAAATATAATTTTTTTTAGAGGAATTAAACCCAATGGATACAACTTAGGACACGACACACTCACACACCCAGTTCCAAAGTTGAGATTTTCTTTTTTAATCCTTTACCCCGCCGGGAATCGAACCCGTGTCGCCGGAGTGGAAGGTAGGGACTCTACCGACTACGCCACAGAGACGGACTTATATGTAAAATTGGTAGCTGGTAAGTCAGTCGTCCTAACTAAATTATTAAACTTCATCAAGTAGTATCAATATGGAGGCCTTTCAAAAACAATGTTTCATCTCCTGCATTTTAACTGGTACTGATGTTGCATAAGTTGTACAACGGGTTTAGGTCTGCAGGTATGCTCTCATTGAGTAGTTCTGTATCCTTAGCTTCTTTTAGAATTTCTATATCTTCTAGATCTCCTGTTGTTGTTATACCCTCTGTGTAGTACTGACATAGTATTATCGATTTTGTTGAATTGATGACCCGTTTCTAGTATGTGTTTGGCAGAAGTTGATTTTTCTTCGTTATTAATAACATTTTTTGAAATGTTCAGAGTATCTTGTGTTGAAATTTTTTGTTGTTTTGCGTATGTAGAACTTGTCGCAATTATTGCACTTTAGTTTATAAATGCTTTTATTTTCGTATTTATTTGTTACTTCTATTATTAAAGTATAAAATTATGGAATATTTACCTAAAAGGTCGGACTCCTCAACTCTATATTTTATGTTTTAAACATTCTTTATCGAAGTATATATTAGCGATCTTTTTGTTTAGCGTCATTTTGAGGTTAGAGTCCATCCATCCATAGTAATTCAGCTTTACTAGGGAATTATAGGTGTGGTAGCTTCCCGTTGCTTTCCACACCGGTGAAGGATGATGATGATAATGATAGGGATGATGATGTTGATAATGATAGGAATGATGATGTTGATAATGATAGGGATGATGATGATGATGATGATGGCCATATGATTTCGGGGACCGTTTGGGCCTTAAAGTTATCCTGACATTTGTTTTACAGGTGAGGAAAAACCCCGATAAAAACCTCACCCAGAAAAACTGTCCCGACCGGGGATCGAACCCGGGCCCGCTGCGTGACAAGGCAGCACGCTACCTCGAGACCACAGCGGTGGACGAGGTTAGAGTATTTGTGTTTAATTTTAGCCTGACTGGCTGCATAGTCGACTTTTATAAGATTCATGACATGTTCCGTTTATAAAGTTGAGGAGACGAACCTTTTAGGCAAATACTCCATAATTGTATACTTTATTTTTGAATAATACCTCAACGAAACATATCATGCATCTTACAGAGGTTGACTTCTATTATGTTGGATATGATGTTGTTAGTTTTAAAATGGCTTTTTGAAAGGCCTCCATATTGGAACTACTCGATGAACTTTAATAATTCAGTTGAGGACGACTGACTTACCAGGTACCAATTTTAAATTTAATATCTCATGAGTTAAATAGTCGTGATTTGTTTATAGAATCGATGGAGGTACATAAAAATCTTTCAGAAATATTTTTATTGTTTCAAACTCATGACTTCATTCTTTCAGAATTCGTTGAACGCCAACTTAGTTGCAAGTAGTGGGAAAAGAATGTTGTTTTGTGTTTCACTGGAACAAGTGAAGATTGATATCTAAAGTGATTGTAGAAGTAAGAGTATTGCTTTGTTAGATGTCTATAGGCGAATTAAAGGTCGTGCGGTTATCCAGGTCAGAAGTCAAAGTGTGTCAGAACTCGTGATCCAGAATAATCCCGCAGGAAGATAGCCCTGGATTTAGCGCTTCGCCTGGGAGCTAGAACAGCCGCTTCACGAAGAGACAGCGACCAGTCGAGTGTAACAACATACACTACTTGTCCAGTTACAAGGTGTCAACTCACCTCTCAAGTTTCGTTTGAGACCTTAAATGGACGTCGAGTTGGCTTTCAGCCGTGTGCAACTTTACAACTTGTTCCCAACAAACCCACACCTTTTTACGCCCCTGTTTCATCAACTCTTCTTAACTAACTAACTAACTAACTTTCTGGCACTATCGAAACCTTAGGTTCATGGACACGCGCATATATATCACTCCACACATCCCTATCCTGAGCTAATGTTTTCCGATCATCCCCTATATAATCTACTTTCCTCAAATCATAATTAATGTTTTTATCCTTCATTCTTGGTCTACCAACTGGGTGTTTTCCCTCTGGTTTTCCTACAAGAAGCTTCCATGCACGTCTTTCTTCAATCCCCATTCGTGCCACATGTCCTGTCCATCGCAGTCTACGGGACTTAACTGTTCTCATTATATCTGACTTCCTATAAAGACCATGTAATTCACTGTTATGCAGTCCTTTGGCATGGGTTCCCTGAAGTAGTTCCCGCCCGGAGAACCGAATGGGGGACTATTTGACGTCCGGAAAATTTTACCCCAGTTGAACCCATGTCCGCATTTCTTGACGGTTGTATTTTTACGGTGAAAGATCTTCACTCTTCCGACCAAGGTACTTTTTTCGTCTGGCTTCTCACATTCGACCAGTCCGGCATGGGTAACCCTATTGGCAGCAATGCTGCCGCCGGCATAGCTCTCGGGATCATTTAAGCACGGATGCCACTCCACCACGACAAGGTAAAGATATCATTGGAGGGTGTAAACTTTTCTTCACTTATGTTAATTAAATAAAATTAAACTGTTAAAGTTTTATATGATTTTCATATTTATTAATACAAATTTGTTACAGCTGTTTCAGTTCTTTGTACCTTCTTCAGACGAATACCATGTCCATGTTAGTTTGGTACCCGTCTGAAGTACTAAAACAGCTGTATCAGATTTGTATTGTAATCATGATATTCGTCTGAAGAAGGTGCAAAGTACTGAAACAGCTGTAAAAAATTGTATTTTAATAAATATGAAAATCATATGAAACTTTAACAGTTTTATTTTTATTCAATTAAGGTATAACAATGGATTTTCAAAACGTAAATGCCAAATCAATTGATTACCACTCTTCACTTGGTTAATCCATCTTTCTCGTGGTCTACCTCGTGCTCGTTTTCCTTGTGTCTTGAGATTTAACAGTCTTCTTTTTTTTGCAAATGTCCCAGGTTGTCTTTCGACATTCCTGGTGTTCTCTCCTGGCATGGCGTACTTGTAACTCACTTCTGAGGTGGGGGCGCCTGGAAGGCGGGGTTACGTTGCCCCGATGATATGATGAGTGATGGTGATGATAGTGGTGCGCCAGGAGAGTCCCTAATCCTAAGCTTAATCTAAGATGAATATGAATGACGATCATTACGATGGCCATATGATTTCGGGGACCGTTTGGCCCTTAAACTTTTCCTGACATTTGTCTTACAGGTGAGGAAAAACCCCGATAAAAACCTCACCCTGCAAACTGTTCCGACCGAGGATCGAACCCGGGCACGCTACCTCGAGACCTACTGCGGTGGACACGTATTAACAGTCTTGTTGGTAGTATTTCCTCTTCCATTATTTCTAATTGTCCAAACCATTTTAGTCTATTTTTTCTATGTCTATTGTTAATTTTTCTATATTTAATGTCTCCCTGATTTTGTATTTTGTTATTCTATCTCTCCTTGTCTCATGTACCATTCCACGTAAGAATTTCATTTCTGTAGATTGGATTCTGCTCAAATCCGTCGTTGTATATGTCCAAGTCTCATCTACATATGTTACAACTGGTTTAAAATAAGTTTTACATATTGCTATTTTACTCTTGATGGGTATATTCTGTATAATATACTTTTCTCAAATCGTGGATAATGTTATTCTCCCACCTCATTCTTGGTTTACCAAATTGGAATTTTCCCTCTGGTTTCCTACAAGAAGCTCGCACGCTTCTCTTTCATTCCCCATTCGTGCCACATGTCGTGCCTATGGTATTCTATGATACTTAACTGTTTTCATTATATCTGGTTTCCTATAAAGCAGATGTAGTTCACTATTGTGTAACCTTCTACATTCGCCTGTCTGTTCGTCTCTCTTTGGTTCAAAAATGTTCCCTAGAACTTTATTCTCGAATACTCGTAATCTTTTCTCCTCCCTTAAAGTAAGAGTACGTGTTTCGCATCCGTATAATAATATAACTGGGAGTATAACAGTTTTATATATTTTCAGTTAAACGATTTTTTAGAGAAGTTGGGACAAGAGTTCCTGTAATACATAATAATATGCATTTGCAAAATTAAGCCTATGTTTAATTTATTGTTCATCTCGTACTTGTTTATAATTACTATTCCTAGGTGTTTGAATTCAGCCACTTCTTCAAAATTTTCCACATTTGTAATTAACTCTCCATTTCCATTATATACCGGTAATGTATTTGTATTTGTGAACGCATATTTAGTTTTATTGATGTTTACTTCCAGTCCCAATTTCATAATGTTACTCAATTATGTTACTACGAAGATTTAATGGCGTGCTCTAGTACAAAATTAAATAGTAGAGGTGATAGTGCATCTCCTTGCTTCAACCCATCGTGAATTTCAATATATCAGAAAGCTGTTTGCCTACACGCATCCTACTCTTTGTGCCATTTAGACACATTTATATAAGTCTAACTACCTTTTTAGGAATTCCAAACTCCAGCAGGATTCTATATAACTTCTGCCTCTTAATTGAATCGTATGCCTTTTTTTTTAAGTCTACATATAGTTGATGCACAGTACCATTATATTCCCATTTCTTTTCTAAAATCTGTCCTATACTAAAAATCTGATATGTTGTAGACCTGTTTCTTCTAAATCCACATTGATGATCTCCTAGAATGTAATCAGTATAGGGAGTAAGTCTGCTTACTAATATATTTGTTAGAATTGAATAGTATGCCTATTTGAAGTCTACGTACAGTTGATGCACAGTACCATTATATTCTTGTTTCTTTTCTAAAATCGGACCATAAATTGTAATTGTTAGTTTACGCAGTTCAACTATGATTTGAGGGAAGTAGATTATAGAGGGAATGATTGTAAAGCATTAGCTCAGGATAGGGATGTATGGAGAGATTATGTCCGCACGGCCATGAACATACGGATTCGATAGTGACAGTGAGTTAGTTAGTTAGGTAGTTAGTGTAAGCAGTTCTTATTAATATAATATATATTTATTTATTTATTTATTTATGTATATTCATTTATATAAAACAGGTTTACAATGTAATGAAACATCTTCATGTGCCAAATGCGGTTTTACATTTTTATCTTCTTCCATTCTTCTCTATCCATTCCAAGTCTTCCAGATCTATATCCCTCATCCCTCTTCGTATATCATCCATTTAAATCTAGGTCGACTTCTCTTCCTTTCCCAAGCTTTTGTGGGTAATCTTGTTGCTGGTATTCTACGTGTATGACCATACCTTTCTAGCTGCCTGTATCTCACAAAATTCAATACTGAATTTTGGACTTTCATGTGTTGTCTGATTATTGCATTTATTTATTTATTTATTCCAATTTATAAAGTCTAGTTCAACGTCTAAAACAATGAATTGCAGTAGAGATAAGTTTTAAACTCTAATTTTATTCAACTGCCACGTTTTTGCACCATATGTTAGCGTCCTTCTAATTATAGAGTCATAAATTTGTAATTTGATATCTATTCTTATGTTTTTATCCCACAAAAACTCATATATATATTTTTTTTTTTGGTGGAGTAAACATATTACAAAAAATATAAAATTAAAAACATATCAAACCATAATTCAGAGCGTTTTAACATATGTTGCTTACGTTTGGCAAATTCCTACCTGGGAAATGAAAATAATTTTAAGTACACAAATGGATGTTTTAAGAAGATAAGGTGGAAAATCTAGAATGGATAAAATACGATATCAAGAAATAAGGGAAATTATGGGTGTACAAGAGGAACTGGACATCATAGACATTATAGAAAAGATTACAGTGATATGGCCATGTCAAAATGTCAGAGCAAAGATTGCCTAAAATTATTATGGAATGGATCCCAATGGAAAGGAGGAAGAAAGGAAGACCAAAGAAAACCTGGATAAAAGGTGTTCAAGCGACTATGAATATCAGAGGAATGGAAGAAGATCAATGGATGGACACAGAGGAATGGCGTTTGGTTTCCGGAAGGCGGCGGCACCTATCATGATTCCGGATGATGATATATATATATATATATATATATATATATTAAACATTTAATTATAACATCGATAAAGCGTCACTGCTATAAAGTAAAATAAATATTCTCTTTAATTTGCTTTCTTGTTATAGTCAGCTACTAGATCGCAGTGAAGACAGTGTTCTCGCGACATCTAGTAATAATGGAGAGTATAATACATATATAAGAAAAAAAATAAGTGTTTGAATTGGATTCGCCTGGTAGTGTAATGGATATCACGCTGAGGTACAGACTCAGAGATCCGGGTTCGAATCCCGTCCAGGCATTTATTTTTCTTATCATACCATATATAAATATATATATATATATATATATATATATATATATATATATTTAGGGACTGTTATTATCTTTCATACATAGATCCTAGAGTAGGGCGAGAATGCGCATACCATGGATACACTGATTCTTGTAGTAGGTCAAGTACCGAACCACAACGTGACACAGCTGCTGTCCGGGCATGGGCATTTCAAGGGTAAACTGTTTGAGAGAGGACTCGCCGAAACAGCAGTGTGCAATTGCAACAACCCTGAAGAGAACACCGTCACTCACGTGCTATATCATTGAACTAAGTACGGTGTCTTCAGAAGGGAACTCGAGTTTTCACCCATGGAGGGAGGAGTCCACTGGCCGCCGCCCCTGGAGTACTGGACAAGGAAGCGACCATACAAAGCAGCCACACACTACATCAGTAGAGTTCTACGATTAAGAAATGAAGAAGATGGCAGAAGAAGAATGATCCGTCATTAACATTCCCATCTTCACAATCACACACACACACACACACACACATATACACATAAACACAAACAAGCACCAAACACAAATTACATACACAGACACTAACACACGAACACAACACAATTACTCTCATATCACACATCAAAGACAATTATCATTAGTTTAAGTATTATCTATATTTATTTTATGTATCACTAAACACAAACTCACAAACACAGACACAAACACACAGCACTTTTTACTTTATGTAACATCTACACTTCACATACCCGAAATCTGTATGAATTATGTTTATTTATTCAATAAAGATTAGATAGTAGTTAGGGACATAGAGCAGACCCGGGGATAAGGACATTATGCCCGAGGTAACACGGGGGGTGTTGATGTGGCTCTAAATAAACAAAAAATTAAAAAATACATCGATTCTTAATAATTGAGTTGTTTAAAGTGCCAGAGTTGTATGCATGAAGTGTAGAAAAAAAATACGTGAAATAGGACAATTTAAGTTGCAGAATAAAGCTTGCGATTTACGCCGGAGGTGTAGTGCGCAGGTTTATAATTTATCATAACAATTAACTTAATTAAACTACTGTAGGGGGAAAGGGAACACAGATTCAGAAAGAAAACATGGCAGAATTTCAGAGATGGAAGAAAATTTCTAAACTTATTTTTCTTTCTTACTTTGGTTTTAATGAGGACGTCTGTCTAAAATCGCTTTAATTATTTAGCAGTCATATGGCAGTAGAAAGAGCAGACTTTTATTTAGAGATATGAGCTAAAGTATTGCGTCACTTTTAAAACCTAGATTTTTCCTCTATAACGACTCATGAATTTTACCTCACTGACGAAAAAAGTGCGGTTTTTTATTTATTTTTGACGAGAAGTCCGTCATTTTTTCTAATTCAATACAAACTATAGGTTAGACATACTAGGACCTGACTGATACCTCAACAGAATTTTCATCATCTTTAGACAGTGAGGAGATACTTAGGGGCTAACACGCAACACTTTGTTGAGTAACACTAAGAAATTGGGACTGGAAGTAAACCAATGAAACTAAATATATATTCACACGTAGAAATACATTATATAATGGGAATGAACAGTTAACAACAAATTCAAATATCTGGGAAAAATAATTACAAATAGGAATGAGGTGTACAAATAAATTAAGCATAGGCACAAGTCTGTAAATGCATGTTATTTTGCATTACAGGGACTCTTGTCCCAACTTCTCTCGAAAAGCGTTAAACTGAAAATATATAAAACTCTTATTCTCCCAGTTATATTATATGGACATGAAACATGGACTCTTACTTTAAGGGAGGAAATGAGATTACAAGTATTTGAGAATAAAGTTTTTAGGACATTTTTTGGATCAAAGAGAGATGGACAGACAGGTGAATGGAGAAGTGTACATAAGAGTGAGCTACATGATCTTTGTGGGAAACCAGATATAATAAGAACACTTAAGTCTCGTACACTGTGATGGGGAGGACATGTGGTACGAATTGGGAAGGAAAGAGGTGCATAGAAGCTTCTTGTAAGAAAACATGAATGAAAACGCGCAGCTGGTAGACAAAGAAGAAGTGGGAAAATAACATTAACATGTTTCGATCCAAATTTTGAAATTTTACATGTTTGTGATAAGGGTAAGAAGTTGGACCTTTTGGAGGCTGTAGAAATAAATAAATTGAAAAGTAGTAATAAACTGTTAAATTCTCAACTTGATTTGAATGAATAGCCTTTGTTAAATTTAAAAAAAAATATTTGTTGTATTGTTGCTTAGATCAGTTGGAACACAATTCATAATTTGTTAACATGTCTGAAGAAGGTACAGTGTACCGAAACAGCTGTCACTGAATTATATCTCAATAAATATGAAAATCAAATAAAACTAAGTTTTATTTGTATTTAATTAATAAACATTAACTTTGATTTGTGGAAAGTAGATTATACAGGAGATGATTGGTAAACATTAGATCAAGATAAGGATGTATGGAGAGCTTATGTCCACGCTGCCAAGAACCTACGGGTTCGATAGTTCCAGTGCATTAATTGGTTATTATAAACAACATTTGAAAGAACTTCCAGAATGGATGTCAACTACAAGATTTACTAAACAAATATTGAGTTATAAAATTAGTGGAAATAGATCTGTGGGTAGACCTAGAAAAAGATGGTAGGTAAGTCCTTGAAGACGGAGTAGACAATTCAGTGCCTATACCTTGAATTGAATATGATGAAAGACATCTCTGGTAGTTAGTGTCACGATTCAAAGTTGCGTGTGGAAAAGTTGGCAGGCTTTGTTCAGAATCCTCTTATTTTGGATTATTTACCTAGGGCTCCAGTAAGTCTATGACAGGGTATGCATTGATTTACTTTCCAACAGAAACAAGCCTTATGTAGTGACAGAACGTTTATGTCATAAACAGTGGCGAAAAATATATATATTTAGAGTTATAATTAACAAAGAATGTATTAGCCACCGAAGAAAATATGAGGGGTTTGGAGGAAAAGTGGATTAAGTCAAAAAATTGAAAGTGATAATTATATGTGAATTTGGTTTCAAAATATCAATAATACTTCAGAGAAATGTTCATCTGCAATTAAATTTATTATTTGAACTTCATCATCATCTTCATGGTAGGCCGTCGGTCTGTTCCGCTCTCAGAGTTCATCTCCCCATCGTCTTCTAGGACGTTCCACATCTCTATAACCTTGAGGTTGGTACAACAGTGCTTGTTTTGGTAGCCTAGAAGAGTCCATTCTTAAAATATGTTCATGCCATTTTTGTTTATAGTTTTGTATTTTTTCATTTAGATTTAAAAATTTTGAGTTCTTGCCTAATTGTTTCACTAGGAATGTGGTCTCTTAAAGTATATCCTGCAACGTATCTGAGGAACTTCGTCTCACGTTTCTAGTAATCTTCTGTCTGATCTATTCATGGCCCAATTCTCTGATCCATATGTCACAATGGGAACTGCCATTACCTTATAAAACTTTAGCGTTGTTTCTTTTGTTGTTTTTGTTTGTAGTGTTTTTCTAATAGTCCCACACATACTTTGAAATTTATAATTTTTTCATGTATATAATTTTCCCAATTGTAAGATATGTGACATCCTAAATATTTAAAACTCTGTACTTGTTCGATAATTTCATCGTTCAAAACTATTTTCGATCGAACTGCATATTTCCCTCGAAAGGCCATTGTTTTTGTTTTCTTCGTTGAAATCTTGAGATTACATTTCTCCATGGTTTTCTTGAGCAGTAGTGTGGCTTTTTGTAATTGATTTTCTGATTCTGCACATATGACCTGATCGTCTGCAAACATAATTGTGTCTACAATGGTAGTTCCTAGTTTAAAATGTTTACTTAGCTGTGTTTGTCTTTCTATTATTTGAACTTAATATCAGTTTTTCCGTAATCCAAGTCGTCGTCTTATAGTCCCGTTCGCCTTAAAAGTGTGAGACTTTTTAGAAAGATCGTTTTACGTGGTGGGTTTCCAGCCCGACGCACAACCCAATCTGGAGGACCGGAGGTTTTCCGTTGGAATCCCTTTCCCTTAGAAGGTTGCCTTCTAATAGAAGATAAAGTGTTGGAACAGGTTTCAGATTCCCAGTATTTGGGCTGCGATATAACTTATGAAGAAGAACAAGATATAAATAAGAAAATGCAGAAATTTCAACATATTTGTGGAATAGTCAGACGAACACTGAGGAACAAAGTAAGACAGGATACGTAGCTAAGATTTTGCTCAACGATGGCACTACCAGTGGCGATGTATGGAATTGCGGTCCTAAAGGAAAAAGAAAAAAAGTAAAATTCAGGCAGCGGAAATGAGCTTCCTACGAGCTGTGAAAGATTGTACAAGAGAAGAACATATTACAAATGAGAATATTAGAGAGGACCTTCTTCAACAAATAGAAGAAAACAGGAACAATTGGATAGAACATCAGTAAAGAATGACTGAGGATAGGATACCAAAGATGGCACTAATGTATAATCCTGGAGGACGAAGATCGATAGGAAGACCAAGAAAGCGCTGGGCTGAACCGATGTGACATCGGAACAGGCAAAGACCTAATCCGTGAAGTTGATGATGATGATGATGAATATCAGGTTTTCTGAAAATAGTAAAATATGAACTTGGTTCACTTTTGCTCTGAACCCTCATATGTAGAATAGCTACAGATATAAAGTTATCAGATGTAAAATTCTGTCATATGAAAAAAAGTATGTATACCGTATATAAATCTTCTGTACGTGTGTTTGGCACTGAAGTCCTAAACGATTGGACCAATTTTGATGTCATTTTTTGTGTGTGTGTGTTTGAATGGGTCCTTGGATGATGATTTAGATTCACAATTGGACCCTCTGAAACTATTAGGTATAAGAGTTCACCCGAAGTGAAAATTTAAACATCGCTCTAGCGGTCACAATTTTCGATGTTTCGCAACGAAACTCAGTATATCGTACTAGAATAAAGCGAGTTAGTATTATCCAAAAATGAGCTAAATCCGACAATTAGAAAAGGAGGTTTACCTCAAACATACAATTTAATTAACCTTTAATATATATATATATATATATATATATAATCATAGTACATTCACGAATTTAGGCCATTTGTTGACCTGCTTCAGCCTCAATAGAAACACCATCCAGAAGTCTTTTGAGTGAATGTCCTGGTCTTCTTCTTCCTACAGGTTGATATCTTAACATTTGTTTAGGTATCCTGTGATCTTCCATTCGATGAACATGTTGCATCCATCTTGTAATTATGTTTTCTAAAGGTTCCATGTGTAATTCTTCTAAAATGTCTTCATTTTTTGTGATCTAGTAGTGTGTATCCTGTAATCCTCCTAAGGTAACTCATTTTAACAGATCTAAGTCTCTGTACATCCTTCTGTTTCAACGTCCATACTTCTCTACCATACAAAAGAGTTGGAGGAGCCAGTGTTCTATACACTTTTAGTCTTGAATGTTTTTGGATTAACTGTGGCTTGAATAATTTTGATATTTTTGCATTTACATCCTTTTCTTCTTCGTATGAGGTATTGCATCCTAGATATGTAAATTATTCACCTGCTCCAAAATTGTATTGTCAAGTACAATTTTACTTCTGACAGGATCTACACCTTAAAATGCCATAATTTGTTTTTCTCTGTAGATATCTTCAATCCATATTCTTCTGTAATTATATTCTGTATATATATATATATATATATATATATATATATATATATAGAGAGAGAGAGAGAGAGAGAGAGAGAGAGAGAGAGAGAGAGAGAGTGTTGGGAAGCCATGTGGCCAGACACTTATGTGATTCTCCTTTAAAGATAGAACCGCGAGTTCCGGGGTCTGATGGTATCTATTTTGAAGAGTAGTTTAATTTCTTGTCAGAAAAATCTATCTTCTTCCATGTATATAAATAAAAATGTATACGTTCCTTTGTTAAAAATCTTAAATCTCAGAAAGTTCTTCACAGATTGTTTTGAAAGTTGGAACGTATATGTATTTTTTTCGTGTAGGTGGTTTTTGTGCTATCTATTATCTTATAAAACCATTACGTGCAGCAATTCACCTAAAACGAAAATATAAAAATCTTTCTAGCGTTCGCAAATTTCAATGTTTTTTACAACGAAACTCAGTATATACTACTAAAATAAATTGAGGTAAGTATTATCAAAAAATCAACAAAACCCAACGATTAGAAGTAGAGGTTTACCTGACATCCGAAATTAAAAATTTACTCTAGCAGCCATAATGTTTGGTTTGTTTCATTTTGAGACATACGGGGTATCTAAAAAGAATTAAAACTAACTAAAAAAACTACCTCACTGGCACTATCGAACCCGGAGATTCATGGCCGCGAGGATATAAGCTCTCCATATATCCCTATCCTGAACTAATGTTTTCCATTCATACCCTATATAATATATTTCCTCAAATCATTGATAAAATTATTCACCCACCTCATGCTTGGTCTTCCAACGTGGCGTTTTCCCTCTAATTTTCTTACAAGAAGCTTCCATGTACCTTTTTCACTCTCATTAAACGGCCACATGTCCTACCCATTGAGTGTACAATACTTAATTGTTCTTATTATATCTGGCTTTCTTTAAATACCTTGTACCTCATTGTTATATAGTTTTCTCCATTCACCTGTCTTTCATCTCTCTTTGATCCAAAAATTTTCCTAAGTACTTTATTCTCAAATACTCGTAATGTTTTCTCCTTGCTTAAAGTAAGAGTCCATAATATTATAATGTAAATGGAAGAATAATAACACTGGTCAACATGGTTTTTATCTCATGAGTACCAATAGTTGTACTTAATGCAGTTTTTTATCGTGTTTTCAAATATGTATTCGGAATTTCTCCATCGCCCACAGTTTTTTTTATTTCAATTTCGAATAATGGATTTAATTCATTATTTTTTTAATAAATTTTTTAAGTCCATTTATTATCTTGGCGCATTGAGCGATGAGCACGGGGAACACTTTCATCAGGAGATTTCAGCAATGGAAAAGATATATCAAGGCAAATGGAATCCTAATATGCTGGCCGATTATTGTTGGACCATCAAGAGGGATACTCCACATGCGAAATTTAGCAGAAAATCGTCATTTCTTACTTTCTAGGTGAGTCCGAATATTGTGTAGTTACGAATGTAGAAAATGTTAAAGTGTTTGAAATTATAAATGCCTGTCTCTCGGATACTTTGCGTGATGGAGAAAAACCTATATCATATTTGAATTCAGGAGAAAAAAATACTATCAGTATTACATTTTTTTCTTTCTGAGACAAAATAATTTTTTTTTTGTTGTTCAGTGTAATTTTATACACTTTCATTTTAACTTTTTAAAAGGAGTTGAGACCTCAAATCCCTGTAATGCATAATAGCTTGAATTTCCACAACTGAGCCTATGTTTAATTTCTTTGTGCATCTCATTCATATTTGCAATTATTGTTCCTATGTTTCATGTATTTGGTTGTTCGTTTTGATTAATTAGTTTACTTGCGATTAAATAACGGCCACCCTCCCACAACTTAATTGACGAACCGCCACTGTATTATAATTAATTACATATAGTTGGTTAAGGCTATAATTGTATTGAGATTGAGGTACATTGAATGGCAGGAGTTTACAAGTGTTTATGTACAGTGGATATTCCTCTTTTTGTTTAAAATGAGAATATGAACTACACATTTGTATGAAAAGTTTAATGTAGGTACGTAACACATAGATAACTAGCTCAGGTTGTAATGCTGATAACAGTAAATACACAGTTTTGTCATGTCGTTTTATATGCACTGCACCAAACTGCCTTCTCCTACAAACAAATTTGTCAATTTCACAAGTTATTTCAAATCTCATTCTAACTCCCATGTTTGCATTATTTCTGTAAAAGTAATTTCATGTATTTTATTGCATTTAATCATATTTTATGAGATAAAATCTCCTGCATTGCATTCACCTCTCATATTTCAAGGTTTTTTATTTTATTTTATTTTATTTTTACTCTGGGAACATAGAGGGACTCATGGTTCGCGGGTTTTTTTATTGATTGCTTTGTATGAAAAAAATATTGATCTCGGATTCTTTGCAGTGGAAATTAAGGACATCGAGTACTTATTTGGGTTTAAAAAATCGATTTTTTTACTTAAAAAACTGCAGGAAGGTCTATTTTATTATGTGTAATATTATTTTGTCGATTTTGGACATTTAAACTCATTTTTTTTGTTCCATGTCACCATATTGTCATTTCGACATTGTGGTATTTTCTCCTGACGTTATTGTAACTCACTTCTGAGGTTGGGGCGCCTGGAAAGCTGAGTTACTCTGCCCCCCAAAAAACAAAACATAAAAACTTATTTTTAGAAATTGCATCTCTGTGTCCTGCTAATGTGCACATTTTTAAAATTATTTTCCAGTAACTTGTATTTTTTCATATTTTGGTACACTTTTCTCTGAAATTATGAAAGGTAGGAGAATAATTTTTGGCTTGGATATGTAGTTTAAAGAGCTCTGTAATAATAAGGTAAATTTATCTTTGTGCTGTTGATAATGTTTGAAATTATAACAAAAATGTATACAAAATTTTTAACAAAAATAATTTGGCCTTTGAATTGTTTATAAATAAATTACAATCCATATTTGAACACAAGCAAACCTTATTATTGTCAAATGAACCATGCACAATAACATACTAAGTTTGGAAACAATTGGTTAAGTAGTTTTTGAGAACATTGCACCAAGACAATAATTTTAAGAAGTTGGAATTTTTATTTTTATTTTTTTTAAATTTAAATTACCCATGAAGAAATATGTTAAATACGTTAATCGGAGTGTCATTATATTCAGGAAGATTTGTTTACTTAGTGACATAATTTCCATGCACATAACTTAAGAATAAGCTGAAAAAATTATTTTTTCTATGTTGCACATTTTAAACCAAATTGCAAGGAAATTAGTACCGGGTGCCCTCAAACCAGTAATCAAGAACCAAGCGCTCTAAGGCCATGCATCTCCGTCGTCTGTAAGCTGAAGCTCTCATATTTCAATGTGTTCTCGGGAACTTTTTTAAAAATAAATATCTTATAAGCACATGATGTTGAATATAGTGAGCCAGTTAGAGTAGGTTCTGCATGACCCACATAATTAACCACGGAGAGTCGGGCTTAGAGTTTGGTTCTTGAATACCGGCTTTAAGCTTCTATTTCGTTTGTTAAAAATACACAGAAATAGAGGCTACAGGTGATATCAAACTAGAATACGTAGAAAGATGCGCACTGGACTGGAATCCTCAAGGTTCAAGGAGGAGAGGAAGATCAAAAATAACTTGGAAAAGGACTACTGACGGAGAAATACGTGGAATGTGGAAAACTTGGATGGAAGTGAAGAGCTTGGCAGATGATAGAGCTAAATGGAGAAATTTCATTACGGCACTATGCTCCAGCTAGAAGCAAAAATAAAATGATGATGATGATGCAGGTGGTAGATAAAATAATGTCGGCCTCGATGGACTAATGGTTATGTGTTTTTGCTTCTAGTCCCAAAGGTCGCGAGTTTAAACCCGGTCGGAATCTATGGACTTTTAGGATGAAAACATCTGTCGTAACTTAGGTCGTATCGTTCTTCGGAGGTTTTCTTATATTTACAGTTACAGTGAATTCAGGAGGGATTCTTTTACAATTATGGTAGCGGGCCTAGCTTAATACTAATTTAAGATGAACTCTATTTTTTGGGAGCGGTCGCGGCTACTGGTTTTGTATCATAAACCATCTTAAAATGGACATGAGTAATATTAATATAAAACTACTGAATTTTTAACATTTTACTGAAGTATCAAGTTTAAATGTGATATAATATGAATTTGCAATGACATTTTTGAGCTAAGTTAATCCCTAGGAAGTAAGAAGCATTTACGAACTATTTTAAGTACATAACATATTTCTGAATCTAACTCTTAATTTGAGAGAGTGTGTAACGGTACTAAGAATTAACTAGACTTTTCCAAATTGTATTTTTTGTTCTTTTCCCTTATAAATATTTTTATAATTCATAAGTTCAGAAGTTTAAAAGTTCACATTTAGGCCTAATCAAACTTCAATTTGGAAACTACGTGCAAGAATATTGATATACCTATATAATTTAGGTATTTGTCATAATTTCGAAAACTAAAACATGGAAGTATTAAAAAATATGTTTATAGAGATCTACTTACATTATGGATGTGTCTCCTTCCATCTCATTCTCTACTCACTTCACTTCTCTATCATGTCCAAGTCTCCCAAAATATATATTTTTTTTATTTCATATTATTTCCAGTGAAAGTATTGTTCTGGAGTTTACCTAATTTGCTAACTTTTAGCTTTCACTTTTCGAAACCATCTAAATAGGTCCATTTGAAATATACATATTTGTTAACTTTAACTTTTACTTTTCAACACACCATCTAAAATGTCCATTATTAATTTAAATAAATATATATCCTTCTCAAAGTAAAATATATCTTCTTTTAAAACCCAAAGATTTTCTTCGTGATGATTATTAGTTGCAATAACTAATTAATTGTATTAATTTATTTTTTAAATATTAAAGTGAATTTGTAACAAAATCCAAGGGACAATTCCTCCGGGAAGGACTTTAAGCCGTGGGTCCCGAGTGTGAAGATTTTTGGTCTCGTAAAAGAAACTCAAGCCTGAATAAAAATAACACTGTGCAAAATGTATCCTTCATCCATCCAAGTATTACCTTAGTTGCCTACCAGATGTCTCATTGAGGCGATGTGCTAACGATGAATTCTGTTTGTAAATAAGAATAACTAAGTAGCTTGATTAAGAAACTTCGGCTAGGGACTACCCGTGTCTCGACGCCGGACGAATAGTATGTATACATTAAGGTACTCTTTGTTTAGAAATTAATATGTCAATGAGGCACAGGTTCTTCATTTTAAATTGACTTTAAATTACTTTATACAAAAAATGGAGGACGTGAAATACGAAAAGTGGAAAATATAGGGTGGTCCTTATTTAGAGGGGTAGATTTCAACGGACACTTGTCCCCTTTTGGTACAATTTGATACGGCATCAAATTACCATCTTCTCTACTTCAAGGTTTAGGCGATTCACCTGTTCCGAATTCACAACGATTCCTTCCATCTCTTCCTAGCTCTTCCTACATATCTTAATCCTTTTGGTTTATAATGATAAGCTCTCGTGGGCCTACTTGTTTCTTCCATTCTCTGAACATACTGTTCCGAGCTGACGCTGTGATGCTGAATTCTATCATTTATTCAATGGTCGGGTGGTCCGAGTAGCCAAGGTAATAAAGACCCGTGGACCAACAAGGAGCCCAGTTCCTGAGGGCATAAAATGCTGGGACACACTCTTTCCAGTAGTTATAAATATGGAGGGTCCATGTCCGGAGTAACAAGGGTGGAGACACCAAGAACCAATAAAGAACGGAAGGAGCATCCTTCATGTAGGGTTAATTTACATGGTGGCTAAATGGTTTAATCCATGAGACAGCAGCCCTTCCACCATTAACTCCACAAGAGGCTGGTAACGTATTTGGTGTAATAACACTCAGCAATGGCTATTCAAAAAATTGTCCCATTAATATTAATTTCATATAAAATTAATTTTAATGGATTTATTGTACTAGTTATCCTTTCCTCAGTCCTTGTAGGAGCTGTAGGGGGGTATAACCAGATTTCTATTAGTAAAATCTTAACCTATTCATCCTCAATTAAAATTACGCTGTTATCCCTAAGGTAATTTAGTCTTTTAATCAAAATACTTGGGTCAATTATCCACCAACAAATTAACTTTTTTTTGTCTAAGAAAGAAAAATATGTGATTCTGATAGTAGTTTTTCTCCTAAATTCAAATATGATATCAGTTTTTCTCTAACACGCAATGTTTCCGAGAGACATGCATTTATAATTTCAAACACTTTAATATTTTCTACATTCGTAACTACACAATATTCGAACATTCGGACTCACCTAGAAAGTAAGAAATGACGAATTTCTGCTATATTTCGCCTGTGGAGCATCCCTCTTGATGGTTCAACAATGATCGACCAGCATATTAGGATTCCATTTGCCTGATAGCCTATATCTGTTCCATAGCTGAAACCATTTGAGTTAGCTCATTTGGTTTTATTCTACAATGTACAAATGGACGAAAAAACGTTTATAAAAAATAATTATTTAAATCCATTAATTGAAATTGAAATAAAAAACTGTGATTGATGGAGAAATTCCGAATACATATTTGAAAACACGATAAAAAACTGCATTAAGTACAACTGTTGGTACTCATGAAACATTAAATCATGTTGATCAGTGTTATTACTCAAAGTATTCGCCATGAACTGTATCAAACTCCATTACAATAAATTAACATTAACCCATGCCGCACTGGACTTATTAATAAACATTGGAAAAATACCGCCGAGTATTTTTATATTTTCTTAAACAAGCTGTTAATAAGTGATGAGAAGAGTCCATGTTAAACTAACTAACTAACTAACTCACTGGCACTATCGAACCGGTAGGTTCATGGCTCGGGGACATAAGCTCTCCACACATCCTTATCCTGAGCTAATGTTTTTCAATCATTCCCTGTATAATCCACTTCCCTCAAATCATTGTTAATATTATTTTCCCACCTCATTCTTAGTCCATCAACAGGGCATTTTCCCTCTATTTTCCCGCAAGAAGCTTCGATGCACTTCTTTCATTCCCCATTCTTGCCGGATGTCCCACTCATCGCAGTCTACGAAACTTAACTGTTCTTATTATATTTTATTTCAATTGAAATAATGTATTACACTGTTATGTAGTCTTCTCCATTCACCTGTCTGTTCATCTCTCTTTGACCAAAAAAAAATATGTCCTAAGAACTTTATTCTCAAATACCCGTAATCTCCTTTACTCCCTTAAAGTAAGAGTCGATGTTTCACATCCATATAATGTAAATGGTAGAATAATAGTTTTATATACTTTCAGTTTAACGTTTTCTCAAAGTAGTTGGGACATTAAGAGTCTCTGCAATGCATAATAGCACGCATTTCCAGAATTGAGCCTATGTTTTATTTCTTAATGTATCTCATTCCCATTTGTGATTATTGTTCCTATGTATTTTAATTCAGTCAGTTCTTCAAAATTTCCTTCATTTTTCATTAACTGTCCATTTCCATTACATAAGCATTTCTATGTGTGAACATATATTTAGTTTTTTTGATGCTTACTTCCAGTCCCAGTTTCTTTGTGTTACTCAACAGAGTGTGAGTGTTGGCATTTAGTATATCCTTGCTATTGCCCAATAGTATTACATCATTAGCATAAACTAACAGCTTATTAACACCACTGAGTTGGGGGAATATTTTTACACAGACATAAAAATCACATTTTATTTTACATCTTTGGAAACAAGGATAAAAATGGAGTAAAGTACTTGTATGTATTATTTATTTGCAAATATTGTATCCTTGGTTTTATGAGTTATTTCATAGAACTGTAATCTCTGTAAAATGGCGGCAATAAACTAAATTGACTACACATAAAGCAAACAATAGCGTCATGTGGATTGTGTGTGGACGAGGTGAATAATGGCTAGTGACAAAATAAAACAGAAAAGCGCTGACTGATTTAAAACGGTCAAATCATCTGCAACTCTCTGCCCAATCAATTGCATTACAAACCATTCTGGTAACATTTGTAGCTTATTTTACTATTTACTAATGTATGATTTGTTTTCGATAGAATATCTATCGATTTTATTAGAATCTGTTGCTTTCTTATACCTCAGCATTGTTACAAACCACATCCAGTATTCTAATTGTTTTTGTTTGTAAATCAAAATATAACTTAAAAAGGATCTGTCTCTAATAGTGTGTGAAAAAAAGTTTTTGCGCAATAGTTCATTTTGTCGTACTTAGAGCAATGGTGACCATTATAAAAAGTTCAACTTCCTACATTTCGGGGTTGCCAACCTAAATAACTATACCATAATAAAAAACTATACTGTAATATTACATATTACAAAAGCGTGTGGGAAATAAAACCACTGCCCTCTATGTGTACTACATACAATGTATATACAAAAAATATCCAAAAGTTAGTGTTAATATACGTTATACGAAATAAATCACTGCATTTTAAATCAACTGAACGTTATTTGAAACAATATAAAACAATAAATACACACTTGCCGCCATTTTATCACTAATATTGTCTCACGGCTCCTGTAGTTTCAATTAATAAACGTTGCCCACACTGTTAACGTTAGTCAATTGTTTATAATGAACACATATATTTCCAACAAATATGTTATTATTTTACTATTATTTATTATTTTGATGACACCATCGCGCAAAACATAATGCACAACGCACGTTTATGAAGTGTTTTACAGAATCTCGGAAGTTAAAAACCTTGCTATTGCTCGGTTTTTAAACATTTTCCTCGATTCTGTATAAACAACATCTCAACCTCGCATCGTAACATACTATCAGTAATATCAGGTTGTCTTCTACGACATTTTTGGCTTTCTCCCCTGGCATTGGCGGAATTGTAACCCCTATCTAAGGTTGGGGCGCCTAGAAGCTGGAGTTATGTTACCCTGATGATATTATGGGTGACTATTTAACTCATGCCCCAAATGGGAATCAATGGCCAATTACGTTTCAATGAATTTTGTTTACAACCAATCTCAGTCGTGTTTCACCTCGAATGAAGGACTATTTTACCTCTGCAAAATTGTATCCCAGTGGACCCCTTCTTTTTCTTCATCATCCAAGGATTAAGCCGTTGGAACGTTCTGGTTTCATGAAACCTATAATAACACTGGTCAACATGATTCTTGTCTCATGAGTACCAATAGTTGTACTTAATGCAGGTTTTATCGTGTTTTCAAATATGTATTCGGAATTTCTCCACCACTCACAGTTTTTTTTATTTCAATTTCAATTAATGGGTTTAAATAATTATTTTTTAATAAACATTTTTCGTCCATTTGTCCATCGTAAAATAAAACCAAATGAGCTAATTTAAATGGTTTCAGCTATGGAAAAGAGATATCAAGGCAAATAGAATCCTAATATGCTGGCCGATTATTGTTGGACCATCAACAGGGATGCTCCACGGGCGAAATATAGTAGAAAATCGTCATTTCTTACTTTCTAGATGAATCCGAATGTTCGAATGTCGTGTAGTTACGAATGTAGAAAATATTAAAGTGTTTGAAATTATAAATGCCTGTCTCTCGGAAACCTTGCGTAATGGAGAAAAACCGATATCATATTTGAATTCAGGAGAAACAAATACTATCAGAATCACATATTTTTCTTTTTGAGACAAAAAAAAGTTCCTTTTTTTATTGTTCAATATAATTATTGTTAAAATTGTTCAGGCCATCTTCTGTGTGGCCGTCCAATATTTCTCCTTCCGTATGGTTTATAATTCAACAATGATTTTGGAGATCTTTCTTCTGGCATTCTATCAACATGTTCTCTCCAGGCGTTCCTATATTTAATTATTCGATATGTAAGTATGAAAATATTTAGTTCCTTTCTTATATCTTCATTTATTTTCTTATCCAGCAGAGTACGTATATCCTGCTGTATTCCTTAAATCTTATTTCAATTCCTTCCAGTCTTTGTTCTTGTCTTTTAGTAATCGTCCAAAATTCTGATCCATACATCAATACAGAAGCAGTTAAAGAACCCATGTCGGCTTTTGTATTTTACGGTGAAAGTTCGTCAATATTTTGACCAAAGTACTTTTTTTTTCGTGGGATGAAAACTCCTTGTACGAAAATCAGAGGATAAGCGTCCAGCAGGTAGACAAATTCTGAGGTGGGAGAATAACATTAATGGGTTCGATTCCCGGTCAGACCATAGCAAGTTCTCCTTAAAAATTATTCCTGTGGTTGCTCATGATCTGGAATACGTATAGGGTAAGTTTAGGTTAAGGACTCTCCTGACGCTACATTATCATTTATCACTCACGATATCATCGGGGTAACGTAATTCCGCTTTCCAGGTGCTCCAACCTAAGAAATGGATTACAATGCCAATGCCAGGAAGTCTTCCATTCCCTAAAACGTTTGAAAAATGTCCTTCCTTTTTCATTGAAAAAAGTGCCTATCTCAATTTAGATAATGCCGCATTTCGATTATTGTGACTTACCCTTAACTGACATGAGTATCACATTCGGACAAAGACTGCAACGAGTTCATAATGCCTGTGAACGTTATATATGCAACCTCAGTAAATCAGACCACATAACTACAGTACTCTAAATGTTGTCTTGGCTCAGATTAGAAGACAGGCGAAAAATACACTGTCTCTGCATCTTATACAACACTTTGTCCACCTCATCACCCCTTTATATTTATACTCGCTTCTATTCGCTATCCTCCCACCATAACTTAAACACACGATCGAGAGAAAATTTAACTCTAGCTGTTCCTCTACATCGAAAATCTCACTATTCTCCATCCTTTCTTGATTCAGCCACCCGACTCTGATATTCCCTCCCCTCATATGTATATCAAGGACTGCCCGACTCAAAAAAAAACTTTATATTGTGTAACCTATATCTATTATGTATCATTAATCAACACGTAGATAATTGAAATTGTTATTATATGTATAATTTAAGACTGGTGAAGTGGAAGAGAAGACCTTACAAGTCCATCAGGTAAAATAAATAAGTAAAAATAAATCCACAAAAAAAAACAACTTAGTGGCACTGTGCAAAATTTTATATTACGGTGCGAGGTTGGGAAGTGGTTTTTACAGAAGCGAGGAAAATGTTTAAAAACCAAGCGACAGAGAGATTTTAAATTTCCGACATTTTATAAAACATTTCACAAACGTGTGTTGTTCATTATTTTTTGCGTGATTGTGTTTTCAAAATAATAAGTAATAGTAAAATAATAACATCTTTGTTGGAGATATTTGCGTTTATTATAAACAACTGGCTAACATTTATAGTGTGGACAATGTTTATTAGTTGAAAGTACAGGAGGCTGTGACACCAATCAGTGATCAAATGGCGGCAAACACATTTTTCTTGTTTTATATTTTTTCAAATCAAGTTCAATTCATTTAAAATGCAGTGATTTGTTTCGTATAATGTATATTAACACAACCTTTTGGATATTTTTTTGTATATACATTGTACGTAGTATACACAGAGGGCAGTGGATTTAGTTCCCACACGTGGTTTGTAATATGTAATATTACAGTGTAGTTATTTTATTACAGTATAGTTATTTTGGTTGGCAACCCCAAAATGTAGAAAGTTGAACTTTCAATCATGGTCGCCATTGCTATAAGTATGACGAAACGCTCTATCGCGCAAAATATAAATAAAACTAAATGTCACAAAATACAACCTAGTGGCGCTGGACAAAAAAAAATAACGTTCACGACACAGGAGATTAAATGTACTGGACGAAAAACTATGTATAGACATGTGTGTTGGACTAAACTGTTTGGGCGAATGTAACTGGATGTTGTTTGAGCTCTGGTTCTCTATGCTTGTAAGTTATATTTCTACTCGCTTGTAGAGTTTCATGAACCAGAGAAAGAAGACGTTGCAGCGCTGCACATCTGTATCTTGTCTCTACGCTGTCATCACAACTTGTGTTTTGTGTTAACAAACTGACGTGTATGAATTAGAACGTTTAAAATGAAACATTTCATTAAAAATAACCTGTTTAAATTCAAACTTTGATTCACAGCGCCGAGACGCCATTAATATATAATTTTAAATGGCTATTTAACTCATGCCCGAAATGGGAGTCAATGACCAATGGCGTTTCAATGAATTTTAATTTACAACCAATCACGGTCGTGCTTCACCTGGAATTTATCAAATAAGTTTATCATATTAAAGAAAGCTCCTGCTTTTTAACATTCTGAATAGGCCATAGCATTATTTTGCAGTGACTGACTCTCTAAGAATTACGGCTACCAGACTGTATATCCATCCATCCATTGTAATTCTGCCCGAAGGCAGGTCCTTCACTGCAATCATAGCATTTTCATGCTATGCTTGCAGCTTTACTAGGGAATTGTGTAGGTGTGGTAGCTTCCCGTTGCTTTCCACACTGGTGAAAGATGATGGTGATGATGATGATGATGATGATAATGATAAAGATAATGATGATGGCCATATGATTTCGGGGACCGTTTGGGCCTTAAAGTTCTCCTGACATTTGTCTTACAGGTGAGGAAAAACCCCGATAAAAACCTCACCCAGAAAAACTGCCCCGACCGGGGATCGAACCCGGGCCCGCTGCGTGACAAGGCAGCACGCTACCTCGAGACCACAGCGGTGGACAGACTGTATATATAGTGTACGAATGTAAACAGATAGTGCTTGCGGGATATATTAAAAAATCATTTGTAGCAATTGATTATACCACAAAAAATGAAACCACTGTTTACACTTTCTTAAACATATTGCGATCCTATGACGATAAATAATATGATCTGGTTGCAGTGATGAACAAGTCAAACATGACAAACGTTTCTCATTTGTTTTATACATCGCCATTTACATTAAATATATAAATATTTTAAAATAACTATACTTAAATAATGATTTGTGAGTAAACATCTTAATTTTATTCGTTAAATAGTCCTGACAAATGCCACTCTTGATTTCCAAATTCTCTAGATAAATTCACTCTTCACTTCGTGAGTCATGAATTTATTGATAATTTGGTAATCACTCGTGGCATTACTCATGACTATGCAACTCATAAACCTATAATTTACCTCTTCCTGTTGATAATCTTACCTCTTCTGTTCGTAATGAGATATATCTCTGCAAATTAGCTTTTTTGACAAGGATATCGATTCAACAATATACGATCCATATGGTATAGCAAAAAAATGCCAAAAAAGCTTCAAAAATTACTAAAAGAAGCTAGTTCTGCTGCTCTAAAAAATTATTACATGTTATATAATGAATATGCATTAATGCTAATAGTTATTTGTCATACAATCATCTGTTATGGTGTTTTGAGCCAGGGGAGAAAGCCAGAAATGTCATAAAAGACAACCCGGTGACATTGGACAAACAAAAATCTGTATCATGATAGGCAGCAGGATATTAGTCGCACTGCTATTTCGTGGCTACTATAACAAGTAAGCATTTAAAGAGAATATTTATTTTATAGCAGTGACGCTTCCTTATTTCAATGTTATAATTACATTTTGACATTTAGCAATGAAGGCCAAATATTACACGAAAAAAAAAATATATATGAGGAGCATCGTTTCAAACCGTATTATGTCCAAAATTTAAAATTCTACAGGAAATGCAACAAACGCAGTACTCTTAAACTATGAATGTTATATAAAAACTGACAAGTCTAAAAATTGTCATAAAATATACAAAACTGATGTATGAAAGGAATAAAATCACTTCATAATATTGTTGATGATATGAGGGTGGTTTTAATGGACATAATATAGTTTGTTACAATCACAATGGGAAAATAAATATCTAAGAATTTTTTATTGTACATTTTGGACTGTATTTAGATAAGAGTTTAATATAGCATATAAATACAATTTTCTAGAGTGTTATTAACTTTTTATAGAATAGAAAAACATAATGTAGTAAGATTATTGGCTATATTTAGTGAATATTCTGGCTAATTAATCCTTACGTACTGCAACACATTTTATATAGGAAGAATAAACAGAAGTTTTAACATCAGATTTAAAGAATATTTTCGAGACTTTATTCACGCAGAAGGAAAATCAAACTATGCAAAACACGTTATCTATGAAGGACATCGCATGTTAAATATTGAAAACACCCTGACAATAATGCACAGAGAAAATAATCCAGCGAAGATAAACGTACTCGAGGAGATGGAAATTATGAAAGCAGTTCACAACAACGACCATCTGATAAACGAAAACGATCCCAGTACATGTAACCGCCTCTACCAGATATTCAGTGAAACACCAGTTTTGAATCTTGCCGATGATAGGACTAGTCCCGAAAGCGCTACAGTTAGATAGATAGATAGATAGATAGATGGAAAGCTCTGCGGCCATCACTTAAGTGTTGGCGGTGAGCGATCCATTTTGGTCCTCCTTAATAGGTAGAACCCCGGGTTCCTGTAAAACACATTAGCCCCGGTTTAAATTTTGAATTTAATTTTGAAGTTAATTAGCAGAGTGAAGTCGGAAGCGGACCTTTTGGGGTTCTATTCCAGCATTTGCTCTTTGGATTGAGGGAAACCGCTTAAAACCTCAATCGGAATAGTCGATCACGCGGGATCTTGCCAAGTTTGGCTTTCGGATGACTCTATATTGGGAGGGCATCCAGGCTTCTCTTTATTTAAATATAATGTGCGTACATTTCAGATTATTACAATTAATCATACAATTATGGTAACGTGCATTTTTTAATTTTTTTTTGTATTCTTCAGTTGTTGCTGTTCTATCTGTAGTTGTCAGGTGATGTCAGTTTCTCTGGAACTGGTGGGATGAACCTGTAGCAGTAAGATTAGTTATTAGTTTTAATTTGTTGTGTTAATATATTTTATTAATGTACATTATATGCTAATGTTGTAATTGTAATTGAATAATTGTGTAATGTGTTTCTGTGTGTGTGTGTGTGTGTGTGCCCTATCAGCTTTCACTGGTCAAGTGTTGTCCAGGATCCATTTTGGACGCTTGTGTTTGTTGTTGGCTGTTTCATAGGTTCCCAGCGATGCCACGAGTGGATTATCATGGCCTACACATGTATTATAAAATTTAAGAGCCATGCGTTTAATATACTCCTCGATTGTTTCTATACCCGTTTGATCGTGTAATATGTCAACTGGTGTTACACGCGGTAGTTTTGTAATCATATATAATAATTTGTTTTGAAAAACTTGCAGTTTCTTTATGTGAGTTCTAGCGGCGTGTCCCCATATGGGGCTTGCGTACGTGAGTACTGGCCTTAATAGTGCCTTGTAGATTGTTAGCCCTGTGTTTATTCGAATTTTGTTATGGTTATTTAAAATAGGGTATAGCAGCTTCAATGTCCCATACGCTTTGCCTAAGGTATTTTGGATATGTTGTTTAAACAGTAGTTTTTTGTCGAGTGTTACACCTAAATAAATGGCTTCGTTTTTCCACTCGATATTGTGTCCATAAAGACTTAATTGTGGGGGCATGTATCGATATTGAGAATACCTTTTTGTATAAAGAACTGCTTGGCATTTATCTACGTTTATTTTTATTCTCCATTTTTCCAACCATGGTTCGAGAATATTAAGATTATTTTGAATCTGTCTAGACGCGTGTATTGTTCGGGAGGATTGACTAGTGATTAGAGTGTCATCTGCATACATATATAGATGAGTGTTGTTATGTCTATTGTCATGTGGAATATCATTTATGTATATATTGAAAAGTGTAGGTCCTAGAATACTGCCTTGTGGCACTCCACTATAGACGGGCCGCAGGGCGGATTTTGAGTTATGGAAAGCAACTTCGAATTGCCTATTGTTTATATATTTAGCTATTAAATGAATTATTCCGTCATCTAATCCTGTTTCGACCATTTTCCGTAGTAGGCCGTGATGCCACACTCTGTCGAAGGCTTGTTTTATATCTAAGTATAATCCAATCGTGACACGATTTTCGTTGAACCCTCTAGTGATATGTTCAACAAGTCTCATTAGCTGGGTTACTGTGCTATGTTTTGGACGGAATCCGTTCTGTTCATCCCGAATTACATTTAATTGTTTTAGATTGTGATTAAGGCGCTTACATATAATTTTTTCAGATACCTTACTCATTGTGTTTAATAATGTTATCGGGCGATAATTTCCTGGTTCTCTAGGATTTTTTCCAGGTTTGGGGAATAATATTATACGCCCAGTTTTCCATGTTTTTGGGAAATACTTCATTTCGAACATAGCATTTATTATTTTTGCTAAAAATGCATATCCGATGTTGGGTAATTGTTTCAGCACTATGTTTTGTATGCCATCAGGGCCAGGTGCTTTTCTATCGGGAAGGTGATTTATTAGCCATTTGACTTCTGAGACGTTTGTTTTTCTGATTTGTTTATTGGGTATTCTATTTAGAAATTCTTGGACCATTGTTTCCGTTTCCCTTGTAAATTGCGGGTTATTCGGAGGGTCATGTGGTACAAAGGTTCGCTCCAGATGATTTGCAAATGCTTCCGCTTTTTCCTGATCTGTGACGGCTTTCCCGTTAGGCAAGATGAGAGGGGGATATGTATCCGCTTTGTGTGTTACTTTTTTAACCATGTTCCATGTTCTCGGCATGTCCTTAGTATCTAGACTGCCGATTACATTTTCCCAGGTGTCTGACACGAATGTTTGTATAGCAACCTTGATTCTTTGTTGCAGATCATTCATTTCTTGCCTGTATTGCAAGTTATTGTGATGCCTTTGCCATTTTCTTCTTGCATCGTTCCTTTGCCTAATTAGGCGTAGGATATGATCTGGGAGATACGGCTGGTTGGTTCTAATAGATTTTTTTTGGAATATTAGTGTTAATAGCCGTATTTATGCTATTTGTTAGGCTGTCTACCCCCGTGTCAATATCATTAGGCGTGTTTAATGGTCGATCTTGTAATGAATTTTCAATATCTATTTTTAATTGGGTCCAGTTTGCTAATTTGTAATTCGGGATTTGTCTTGTTTGAACTCTGCTTGGTCTACCTCTTAGTGTAAGGCGCACTGGGAGGTGGTCTGATTGGAGGTTTTATTTTCTACCGTGATATCACAGGGAATGTTAATATTTTTCATTAAAGCGATATCAAGAATATCTGGTCGAAAATCTATGTTATTAGGGTAGTGAGTGGGCTTATCTGGTGCCAGGATTTGAAAGCTCCTATTGGAGTCGTAAAAAAATCCCCTGAGTTTGTTGCCGGCCCTATTACTTGTTCTGCAGCCCCAATCAGTATGCTTGGCATTTAAATCGCCAGCTAGTATTATATTGTTATTTGTTCCTATCAGATTTTCTATATCATTTATGTCTATATCTCCTGGAGGATTATAAGTACAAATTAGTGTTACCGTATGGCGGCCAATTTTAAGTCCAATGGCTACGCATTCCGTCCTATTTGTGATGGGTAAGTCGACTAGGTTATGTTTGACGGTTTTATGTACCAAGATGGCCACACCACCGCCTTGTCTATTGTTTCTATCCAACCTATATGTTGAATAGTTTCTGTTGTTGAATTTTTCTCTATCCGTGAGGTGAGTTTCCGTTATTAGTGCTATGGGAATTTTATTTTTGTTTAAATAGTGTAGTAGTTCTGCTTTTTTTATTACGGATGCCTTGAGCATTCCAGAATAGGATCCCAGTTCCCCTACTACCCATGATCAGTAGAAGCTCAATAGGGTGCTGACAAAGCGTGCAGCTACGTGTGGCAATACCCTAAGGGTGGGCTCTCTCCTCAGCGTGTCATATGCATCGTCTAGTGCATCAAATACCGCCGAGATGAGACCATCCTCGTGTATTGAGTGACTCTCACTCCTGTCGTCTGGTAAGTTGTTAGCGTCCCGACGATCTGGGAGTGGACTATCACTATGTTGGTTATTGATTGGTTCAGTAGGACCTTTACTATACTGTATCCTGGCTTCCCACATCTTCCGCTGCTCCAGGAATCTGTTCCGCTCCTCTCGCAACTTTTGCCACTCGGCTCTAAGTTGCTGAGTTTGCCTAGAAAGCAGTTCCTGTTGTTGCTGCAGTTGATGCTGAACTCGTCGGATTTCCAGCATTTGTGGGTCCTCTGATTGTGTGGGCTGGTATTGTTGCTGCTGGTGTTCTTGGGTATTATTATTGGGTCGAGTTTCAGGTGCTGGAGCACGATCCCGAGGCTCTTGGAGCCTTGTGGGCTGCGGCTGAGCCTGAGTTCTGGGATCTCTTTGGACCGCCAGAGAATACTCACGGTTCTCCGCCTCCCTCATGACTCTCTCGCCCGTTCTCAGTGCTTGCAACGCCTGTTCTCTTTGTGCTTGAGGAACGTGTTGTGGTGTATTATTGGGTCTGTTAATTCGTCTGTTTTGTATTGGCGTTCCTCGTGCTCTTTGTGGCGTGTGTGCAATGTTGTTTTGTGTAGTGTTGTTTCTGCCCCTGTTTCTAATGGAATTCATCACTGCCTTCCTGATTGGGCACTGATTTGAGGTTGCTGTGTGCGACCCTTTACAGTTTGCACAGCGTGGTGCGCAATTCGGAGGCAGTCTGCAGTCTGTGTCTGGGTGTGAATCAGCACAGATCCTGCAGCGTGGCGAGGCCATACATGATTCCCTGTAATGTTGGAATTTTAGGCAATTTTTACATTGCACTACAGGGTCCCTATTCCTGTATGGTTCTACCAGGACTGAGTAATAGCACAGACTTCTTAGGTTATATATTTGCTTATTTGCAGCGTTATCCGGAAGCTCCACTGAAAATAAGGGATAAGGAGCTCCAGTTGGGGATTTCATATTTTTACATTCTGTGATTTGGAAGCCTTTTACTCGAAGTGCTTCCTCAATTGTCTCTGGGTGGGTGTTACTTGGTACGCCACGGATTACGACGCTTAGGACCTTGCGTCTCGTTTCGATTATGTGAAAGGGAACCTGAGATTCTTTTAAGTATTTAAGTAGGTTCACATAATCCCTTCTAGTTGAAGTTTTAACCTGTGTACCCTGATTAGTCAGTACACAGTGTAGGGCTAGGGGAGAATACCTTGTTGTGAATGTATCGTTTAGTCTTGCCATGTCCCCTTGGTAGGTATTGTGAATTATGACAGGAGGCATTTGTTGTGTTGGTCTTGTCATAAATGAGTTTGCGGAGGAAACAGAAGAACCAGTAGAAGAGTTTGTGTTTCTTCTTTCCCTCCTTGTTTGTGTATTTGGCGTTGTGTTTGCTGCAGGTGGCTGAGTGTTTTGTTTTATTGTTTTGCCATTCCTGCCCACTTGTTGGTAATCTGTGTCGTCTGTTGTGCTGTATGTGTCCCTGACTTCCACATTTTGTGGAGTGTTAGTTGTCTGGGGTGAGCCAGGTTCACTGTGAGTTACTTCACACGCATTGCCAGTGTTTGAGGGACCCGCCTCAGAGTTCAGTATATTTTGGCTCTCCTGGCTTTGAGCAAGCTCTGCTAGTGTGCGGTATTCTCTTAAGGAATCCTGTGTACTGTTTGTCCTGTGTGTTTCGTTTATGGGCTCTGAGCATACAGAGTCCATGTCTGTTGAGACAGTAGGCATGCTCGTACCAGGAGATCTCTCACCCAAACCTGAGGATAGTCTCTCTCTGACCGGCATACGTGTGGCTTGATGTACTTCAGGCTTATCAGTGAATTGTAGTTGACGACTGATGCCTGGAGGTGATCTTTTTGATGTTTCTAATTTGTTTTGAGATTTAGTTTGTTTTTTTGTTTTACTGTTTTATTAAGAGAAGGGTAGCTTCTCGTCCGAGTGAGTACCATTTTTAGATACTAGAGTGTATAACACTGATATGAATATTTATGTATATATGATGTCCCCTCTACCACAGGCTATAAATCTGTGGAGAAGGGATTTCTTAAGTGCTAATTTATTTATATACCTATTTTGCTTATTTATTTTATACTAAATTGTCTTAATTAATTATAATACTCCCTTAATTTAGAGTTTTCACTATTATCACTTATCAATTGGCTCGTTGGCCGAAATTTGTTAGTTACCGGACATCGTTGGACCTCTTGGCCACGAACGACGGGCTTTGGGGCCATTAGGCCCGGGGTGGGCCTACCTATTTATTAAAACTTAATCTAGGTGGCTATCGTTTTGTCCTGTTATTTAAATTTCACACGCGGTATTATATAATTATAGCCGAGTGAGTTAGAATGTGCTATATATCTGTGTTTCTTATTTACTACTTAAAAAGATTTAAATTTCGCGCTCAGTTGCGGATTCAAAATGACCGCGCACTCAGGAGTAGTATCTAGGAAGCGGTGAGAACAACATGGCTGCCGGGAAAGATGGTGGGGGACAGCGAGTTGGAGGGGACAAGATGTCTGCGCTGGACAAAGCAACAGTCACAAATGACGCTTTCTTAATAACTAAACTACTACTTAACCTAGAGAAAATATAATTATGTTAAAATGATCAGTAAAACTTAATCTCTAACTTATGCTACAACTTATCTGTGTACACTAAGCTTAAACCACTAATTATGCACACTAATTAGAGAGCACACGCTACACACGTCTTCCACTACTAGCGGCCACCTAGACACCCCCGCTACAGTTAAATAACTAATAAAGTTGAGGACACGGACCTTTCAGGTGAATATTCCATAATTTTATATTTTTATCTCAATATACCACCTCATCTCCGTCGTCAGTGTTTTTTGCAGCACACTGTATACAGCGCGTAACAGGACCTCATCGACAAAAAGATAGAGATGATAGGCCATGCAGAGAGGATCATTTTTTGTGAAGGAACATATAGTCGCAAACACGTCGTTTATGAGTTTTGCGCAGGTGAAAGTTTTCGCCCGTAAGGGTCGGAATTGAATACAAACCATTGTACACATATCATTTTATAGAAAAATACATGTTTTTACAATAAGTGTTCAAACAGTCGATCATGTGCCTCATTACATGTTTGGCACGGCCGACCATGGCAGGATTCCTTTTGACGTCATCAAATGCAGCATTTAGTCTGTCAGTAAGATGAGCTCTCGTGCAATGAGGCACTGGGTCGACTGTTTCAACACCTATTGTAAAAACATGTATTTTTTAATACAATTATACGTGTACAATTGTTTGTATTCAATTCCAACCCTTATGGATGCACACCTTCATCTGCGTATATCTCATAAATGACGTGTTTGCGACTATATGTTCCTTCACAAAAAAAGATCCTCTCTGCATGGCCTATCATCTATATCATTTTTACACCCTGTATAAAGATTTGTCATCAACATTTTCGGATTCCATGCCTTAATAAGATAGGATCGATGAAAATTTGTTTAAAAATATTCAAAATTATTTTTATTAGAACAACATCAATTTTTTTTCATTCCTTCGGAATTCGTTAATAAAATGTAACCGTGCATCATCAATTATTACACCTCTAGTACTGAGAGAAGTGAAACGAAGGACGTAACTCGGCGTCGCTATGCAACGTGTGACTTGAACATTAAATTTCAACGTAAAGGGAGGGGGACATGACAGGCGCCTCTGGAGTCGTAAATTTAAAATCAAGAAATGTAGCTCAATTATTCAAGATTAGAGGACTACTATTTATTATTATTATTATTATTATTATTATTATTATTATTATTATTATTATTATTATTATTATTATTATTATTATTATTATTATTATGTTAACTGGTATGGGCACGTCATAAGAATGGAAGAAGAGAGAATACCAAAGAAGATCTTTAATTGGAAAGATAATGGAAGAAGTGGAAGAGGCAGGCCTAGAGAACCATGGATGGATGGAGTGAAGAGAAGTATGGAAGCTAGAGATTTGAGGGAAGAATATGTTTTAGACGGGAACCTCTGGCGACAAATCACTTTGGGTTGAAGGAAAAACGTTGTATTGTGGAATATTCCTAAGTAAAATATTATTATTATTATTATTATTATTATTATTATTATTATTATTATTATTATTATTACTATTATTTACGAGTATTTGAGAATAAAGTTCTTCGGAATATATTTTGACCAAAGAGAGATAAACAGACAGGTCAATGAAGAAGACTTACACAACACTGAACTACATGGTCTTTATAGGAAGCCAGATATAATAGAACAGTTAAGTCTCGTAGACTGCGATGGGCAGGACATATGGCACGAATGGGGAATGAAAGATATGCATGGAAGCTACTTGTAGTAAAACCAGAGGGAAAACGCCCAGTTGGTAGACCAAGAATGAGGTGGGAGAATGACATTAACTATGATTTGAGGGAAGTAGATTATACGGGGATGATTGGAAAACATTTGCTCAAGATAAGGATGTCCAAATGAGATGGTATGGACATATAATGAGAAGAAGGGACACAGGAACAAACAAAGAATTATTGAAATGGATACCTCCTGGAAAAGGGAATCGTGGTAGACCAAAACATACGTGGATAAAGGGAATCCAAGACAACATGAAGAAGAGAAATATGACAGAAGCGGACACGCAAGGTCGGGAAGTGTGGAAGAAAAACAAAATTGAATATTTTGGTTTATGATACCTGTGTAAATATCAGCAACAATGCTGAAATTAAAAAAGATTAATAATTTTAGAAACTTTATTCTCAGTATTTTTACTCGAAGTTTCTAAATCTTGATGTAAGCGTATTTTTACGCTCAAATTTCACAGTAAGTTTAAAGTTTTAAAGAAGATCTCGTGCAGTGTTTGGAAACATTTCTTGAGGAAGAGAGTGTAGAGTAAATGAAGTCAAGGTAATAAATGCACAAAGCTGTGATGGTGAAGTAACTCCGCGGAAAACAATGGGCTGGAGAACATGACAATTGTCTCGGTGCCAGGAGGATGTTGGACCAGGAATACAAGACCTCTACCACAATTCAGATTTTACCTCCTTCCCTTAAAGTAGTAGCACTCCACCATAATTACAAATTATATATAGTAAAAATAACAAGTACTTCCTTCAGTGCTTGAACCAAATACGTTTTTTGCATGATAGTGCGTTTTGTCTTACTTACAGCAATGGCGACCATGATTTAAAGTTTAATTTTCTACATTTCGGGGTTGACAACCTAAATATCTGGGTGCACACCGTAGCATAGTGGTTAAGGCACTGTGCTACAAGCCGGAAGGTCGACGGTTCAAGTCCCGCTGGGGTCAGGATTTTTAAACTGACCCAAACCTTCTGGCGGCACTATGGCCCTGGGGTCGACTCAGCCTCTAACGGAAATGAGTACCAGACGCCTGTTCTGGGGGTAAAGGCGGCCGTCACGCAGGGCTGATAACCCGGCTGACATCAAGTGCCGATTGTCTAGAAAAAGTGAGAGCCTTAACCTCCTACTACCCGAAGGGTCTCCTGAGGCCTGTAGTGGGAGCACTTTATTTTAATAATCTAAATATCTATACTGTAATATTACATATTACAAAATTCGTGCGGGAAGTAAATCACTGTCTTTTATGTATACTACGTACAATGTATATACAAAAATATATCCAAATTGCAGTGTTAATATACATTAAACCAAACAAATCTCTGCATTTTAAATGAACTAAACTTTATTTGAAACAATATAAAACAATAAATTCGCACTTGCCGCTATTTTATGCCTGATTGGTGTCACGGCCTACTGCAGTCTTAACTAAATTATTTTTGGCATTTACCGTATAAACATTGGCCACTCTGTTAACGTTAGTCAGTTGTTTATCCATCCATAGTAATTCTGCCCGAGGGCAGGTCTTTCACTGCAAACATAGCATTTTCATGCTGTGCTTTGCAGCTTTACATGGGAATTGTAGGTGTGGTAGCTTCCCGTTACTTTCCACACCGATGAAGGATGATGATGATGATAACGATGATGATGATGATGATAGCCATATGATTTCGGGGACCGTTTGGTCCTTAAAGTTTTCCTGACATTTATCTTACAGGTGAGGAAAAACCCCGATAAAAACTTCACCCAGAAAAACTGTCCCGACCGGTGATCGAACCCGGGCTCGCTGCGTGACAAGCAGCACGCTACCTCGAGACCACAGCGGTGGACAATTGTTTATAGTGAACGCAAATATTTCAACAAAGATATTATTTTATTATTATTTATTATTTTTGAAAACACCATCGCGCAAAAAATAATGTACAACACACGTTGTGAAGTGTTTTACAGAATCTCGGAAATTAAAAACCTCGCTATCGCTCGGTTTTTAAATATTACTTCACTTCTGTATATACCACTTCCCAACCTCGCATCGTAATATAATATTCTCATGTATGTGTGTATATGTACATGTATATATATATATATATATATATATATATATGTGTGTGTGTGTGTGTGTGTGTGAATGCATGGCATAGGATTCAATTGGACGAAGTTATGCATCAACCAGCTAAGCGCCATTAAATATGACATTGACATTTTTATGTCATCTGTTGCACTGGCTCATGAAGTAAGTGTACGCACGCTTTTAGCGCCAAATCTTTAAATATGACCTTATAATTAAAGAAAAATGTAAACACCATCAGTCCTATCAGAGATTCCATTTTTTGCAACAAATGGGTGTGAAACCAGATCTTCAAAAAATGCTAATTCAAATTTTGCATCGTTTCAGCTAAGCGCCAAATGTTCCCGCTCTTAGATTGATGATTCATAACTGTCAATCAACGAAAATGACTTGCAATATCCAGTATTGTTAGTTGACGCTACAATTAGTAGAAAAGATTGCTTTAAACGTATTTTTCTCGAAGCTTACATAATGGCGCATAGCCGATTGATGTATAACGCCGTCCAATTAAGTAGGAGAAGTTATATAGGTTAGTATACTGCTGGAGTTCGGAATTAGTAAAGAGTTAATTAAATTTGTATGAATGTGTCGAAATGGCACAAAGAGTAGGATGCGTGTAGGTAAACCTTTTTCAGATACTTCTGAAATTCAGAATGGGTTGATGTAAGGAGATGTACTATCTCCTCTACTATTTAATTTTGTACTAGAGCATGCCATAAAATCTTTAGAGAATGAAGAAGGCCTACAACTCAATGGTATCAATAAGCTGTTAATGTATGCTGATGATGTAGTATTATTGAGCCTTTGGCATGGACTCCCTGAAGTAGTCCCCGTCCGGAGAAATCGAATGGAGGACTATTTTACTTCCAAATAATTTTACCCCAGTAGAACCCATGTCCGCGTTTTTTGACCGTTGTATTTTTACGGTGAAAGATCGTCACAGTGAACTACACGGTCTTTATAGGAAGCCAGATTAATGAAAACAGTTAAGTCTCGTAGACTGCGATGGGCAGGACATCTGGTACAATGGGGAATGAAAGACTGCGTGGTAGCTTCTTGTAGGAAAACCAGAGGGGAAAACGCCCAGTTGGTAGACCAAGAATGATGTGGGAGAATAACATTAACCATGATTTGAGGGAAGTAGATTATACAGGAATGATTGAACAATATTAGCTCAGGATAGGGATGGACGGAGAGCTTACGTCAGCGCGGCCTTGAACCTACGGGTTCGATAGAGCCAGTGAGTTAGTTAGTTAGAGTTAGTTAGATGTAGTATTATTGGGCGATAGTGAGGAGATACTAAGGGCCAACACGCACACTCTGCTGAGTAACACTAATAAATTGGGAATGGAAGTAAACATTAATATAACTAAATATGTGGTCGCACATATTACTCCTCTGAGTGTTTTGTGCAGGCGGAAACTATGTTAACTAACAAACTGTCTATCTCTTTCCCTTCCTTATTATGTTGCCACTTCCTGTCCTTTGTATTATGTTGTTTGATTGGCAGGTAGAGAGATGACATATACTATTACACATCCAAGTTAACTGTTCACGGGCGGAGGGGAAGAGTTTTAGCGCTAGTGTCGCCAATCTACTGAATCTGTGGAAGGGATTAGGAGAAAACTGTACATCCGATCACGTATTGAAATTTTTCAACTTCAAATGTGGGGAGAGAATCCCTAAACACGTGTGAAAAATCTTAACATGGTTGTCAAATTAGTCATTTAAGCACTGAACGCTCAAGCGGTCGAATCATTTAAAATCACATATTTGTCGTCTCTCTGTTACCAGCCTCACAATAAATCACAAGTGGCAACATGCAATGAGAAGGGCAAGGAAGGGACAGCTCATTCCTAGGCGTAACCCCAAAAGTAACAGAGTTGTCAAGTTAGTCATTCTGCCACTGACCGCGCAGAACGACGGATCATTAAAATACATAGTAGTAGTAGGACTTTATTAGACAAAAAGTAAGATATTTACAATATTATTTACAAATATGGGTCGCACGGGCAGTAAGCCGTACGTGCTGTTGACAGTCCGTTACAATAAAGTAATAATTGGTACTAGTGTAAAGAAAAATAAACAACAAAAACAGCAATAACATTGCAATTACATAAAGAAAACACAATAATATTACAATTAAGTAATAACACAATAGCATTATACACTAGAAAAACATTAACATTACAATTACATAAAGAAAACACATTAATATTACAATTAAATAATAACACAATATCATTATACACTAATTAATTTATATATAATTGTTAATAATTAATGGTATTGCATTTTGATAACATATATTTATTCATGAATGAGTGTTGTCCTTATTTTGCGCGTTTTGTCCAGAAATTTACCGAGGTTTATCCAATTTTCTGGATTTACCAATAACTCGTAGCATGCCAATCTTTCCCGATTTGAATTTAGAAATCTTTCCGGTAATAACTGACGTCTCCAATATTCTAAATCATTACATTTTCCTAAATATGTATCTCATCTTCAAAGTTCCCTCACATTGGACATATTCGCATATCGTGATCGTCGCTAATTTTTAGAAATTTCCATGCCCCTAGCCTAAACCAAGCAAGCCCTGATCTCTCCTTAAATCCTAGGTTGAGTATATACGATTCTTTTCCCCAGACGTGTTTTAGGTCTCTTTGTAAACACAGTGAGCGTTTTCCTGTACATTCGGCGAAAGTATCTTGTTGGTTTATATCTAAGTACCTCCTCCTTATTTTTCTCCACACGTTCTTGCGATTTTCAGTCCCTTTTTCCCATATCCAGCCCATCCCAATCTTTTGGAGTTCTCTCCTAACCTCGTCTGCACAAAATTTAACATCTATGTTTTTAATTTGGTGGTCGTAACAAATTGCTCTAAGCATTGTTTGTTCACCTTGGATTACTCGCAACCAGTATTTGAGTACACGAATTTTACAGTTAATGTCGTCCTGGAATGACCCGAATTCATAAAAAAATTCCACAGTTAGAAACGGCCTTACTAAGTCCTGTAATATACTTTAGAAAATGCGTATATACCTTATTTAGTATTTCCGTTCTTTGGAAACCCCAAATCTCACTACCATAGTGCATTACTGGCCTGACCATCGCTCCATACATTTTTTCTAATGTGCTGACTGGAATATCAGGCACTAGACCCAGAATACCGAGTACACTGTTAAATTGTCCCCTCCCTTTAAATAATGCTATATCAATATGTTTTTTCCACTTTCCGTTCATTTTCAACGTCGTACCAAGATATTCAAAATGTTTCACGTTTTGAAGTACTTGATCTCGGTATTTCCATTCCTCTGTTCTACCATAAACCGTCCCATTTTTAAAGGTCATTGTTTTTGTCTTACTAACATTTACAGTCAATCCCCAATTCCTACAGAATATTTCCAGTAGGTCAAGACCTCTTTGCAATCCCTTGATTGTCTTGGAACAGTTAATTAAATCATCTGCATACAACAGGACTGGGACTTTAACATTTCTTATCTCCGGAGCCTCAATTTCTCCTTCTAGCATTACGTCTACAATATCATCAACGAATAGATTAAATAGCATTGGTGATGAAATGCAACCTTGTCTCACTCCCCGATTGGCTTCACTGCTCTCTGTAATGTGCCCTTGGTCTACTCTTATACAAAATTTAACATATTTATAAATTGACATTAAAGCATGTATCATTTTATGAGACAATCCTTTCCGATTTAATTTTTCCCAAAGTGCGCTTCGGTCCACAGTATCAAATACCATCTTAAAATCAATGAATGCACAAAATAATTTACCCCCTTCATTTTCAGATTGTCATTAATTAATGTTCTCAGAACAAATAGGTTGTCCACCGTGGAGTACCCTTCTCTAAAACCTGCCTGATATTTTGAGAGCCTATTGTTCTCTTTAGCCCATTGTCTTATTCGTTCGTAAAGTACTTTACAATATATTTTTCCGAACACTGACAAGAGACAAATTCCCCTGTAACTTTCTGGTATCTGTGCCCCATTTTTCCCTTTGTATAGCGGTTGGATGACACCTGTCGCCCAGGCTTCCGGATAATCTCCTCCATTAAAAAGTTTGTTGAACGCAGTTTTCAAAACGTCTGATAATTTATTGGACGATATCATATTTTTCAAGAATTCCCCTGGTATTCCATCAATTCCAGGTGCTTTATCATTCTTTAAACATTTAATGGAAGAAACCACTTCATTTTTCGAAATATCCTGATCCAGTAATTGAATATGAATTGGGTCAGGGATCTCAACTATATTTCCTTGATTATATCTTAACCTCTCATTTCCCAGCACCCTATCAAAGTAACTTCTCCATTCCCCGGGCGTTATTCTTGTCCGATTTATGGACTTTACTTTGAGTTCCCTTAACGCTTTCCATATGTCCGCAATGTTCCCACTTTCAGTCGCGACTCTCATTTCTTCGGATTTCTTATTTTGCCATGCTAGTTTTGTTTCTGCCAATAATTCTTTATATTCCTTTCTCTCTTGCGCATATTTTTTTCTGCTTTCATTTGTCAGCTCTCTACCTGCCAATCAAACAACATAATTCAAAGGACAGGACGTGGCAACATAGTTAGGAATAGAAAGAGAAAGACAGTTTGTTAGGAGTTAACATATTTTCCGCCTGCACAAAACACTTGGATGGGTAATATGTATTTTAATGATACGTCGTTCTGCGCGGTCAGTGGCAGAATGACTAACTTGACAACCCTGTTACTTTTGGGGTTACGTCTTGGAATGAGCTGTCCCTTCCTTGCCCTTCTCATTGCATGTTGCCACTTGTGATTTATTTTCAGGCTGATAACGGAGAGACGACAAATACTATGATTTTATATGATCCGACCGCTTGAATGTTCCTGCTTAAATTACTAATTTGACAACCATGTTAAGATCTTTCACACGTGTTTAGAGATTTTCCCCCCACATTTGAAGTTGAAACATTTCAGTACGTGATCGGATTTACAGTCTTCCCCTACATCCCTTCCACAGATTCAGTAGATCGGCGACACTAGCGCTAAAACTCTTCCCCTCCGCCCGTGCACTTGCCGGTGTAATAGAAATACATTTTGTAATAGAAATTGACAGTTAATGATAAATGACGTTATACTATATAGATGCAATTCTCTTGGTAAATAATCCATACGAAATGGATAAATACTAAGATTTGTCTAATGAAATAATCGAAAAGACAACGGTGGCTACAGATAAGTTAATATCCACAAACTTTAAGGAGAGTTGTTGTAAGGAGTATGATTTATTGTTGGATGGAAGAGAAATTTGTGAAAAATGTAAAAGATAGTGTGCAACTTACAAATATTAAATCTCTAATTATTGCTGGAAATGTCAATTTCACAGGATCTTTTAATGCCGACAATTTTTATATCAATAATAAGAATTAATGACCTCAGAATGGTCTGACATAAGGAGATCGAAACGTCCACGAATTATAGAATAAATTGAATTTTAGACTGTGATAACGGAGAAAAAAAATTAATTCAAGAGTGGAAATGTAAAAATCAAAATATGAAATAGTAATTAATCAGGGATTACGACAAGGGTGCCCTGTTTCACCCACCCTCTTTAATTTATATATTGACCAAGTTGTCTTTAAATGCCAACGACTTTAAATTCTAATAATAAAATCCGTGTTGTCACACTCATATTTGCTGGTAATCAGACTATAATGCCTTCTTCAGAGAATGATTTGCAAAGAGCAACTTTTAAATTAAATAATATTGCACAAGATTATAACCTAGAAATTGCATCTACAAAAACTGAAGTAATGACCCAGTGTGGCAAAGAAATGAAAAGAACAAATATAGTACTAAATGACAAAACGCTAGAACAAGTAAAATATTTCAGTTATCTAGGTTGTAATAGAAAAAAAACATAAATAATAAATTACAAATATATCAATATTTATGTGGCATCCTTAAAAGAACACTGGGAAAGAAAGTAAGAAACGAAACACGTTTAAAATGTTATAAAGTATTGGCTGTGCCTGTAATATTGTACGGCTCAGAAATATGGAGTCTGAATGAACAGACAATTAAAATAATAGATGCCGCAGAAATGAAATATTTACGATTTGTGGAAGGATATACTTTAATGAATAAAGAACGAAGTGAAGATATTCGTGAAGAAGTATAAATGCAACATGTTCATCCAATGGAAGATCACAGGATACCCAAACAAATGTTAAGATATCAACCTGCAGGAAGAAGAAGACCAGGACGTTCACTCAAAAGACTTCTGGATGGTGTTTCTCTTGAGGCCGAAACAGGTCAACAAATGGCCTAAATTCGTGAATGGACTATTATGATGATGAAGTCTAAATATTCAGTTTGGCAGATAAAATAGAAGAGTATAGGAGAAAATGGTATGAATATGTCTGCAGAATGGATAACAACAGATTGCCTAGAAAAAGTCTTAACTACCAACCGAAAGGAACTCCTACGAAAGAGATAGACACAGCAGCTATAATACTTGTGGCCGGAACGAACGAAGAAGGTTTAATCCTTGCAAGAATAAGAAGAGATTATTAATTCAACTATTTATATAGTTTTATTTAACATTTGTTTAGGCATGTTGGGATGAGAACAGTTCCCACTTCTATAAATATTTGACAACAATTTATACATATTTCGGTTGATATATTCACCGTAGCTGATGATTTACATAATCCCATATACACATGTTTGTTTATACGCGGTTTATGCAAAATATAATTTTAAACCGTATTAACTTAAATTAGAAAAATATTTTGACTACATGCTGATTGTGAAGCATGCGAATTTAAAGTTAAAAATTAAATTAGACCACATTTTCATTCATGTTGTCAACATAATGAAATAGAGATTAAATTTAAAGATATTTTTGCACTATGTAACTAATATTGTGTACTTACTGTTATTGTTGATGTGCATCCTAATTTGGCATTCCCGCATACAATCTTGGTTGCTATGAAAACAAAAGAAATCTCAATACTTTAAAATGTACCAGGAGCACTAGTGTGGTAAATAAAAACTTTTATTTTGAAATACTGATAGTGATACTGCAATTTGTATTAATTTCAACACAGGCTCAATTCTGGAAATGCGTGCTATTATGCATTACAGAGACTCTTGACGTCGCAACTCCTTTCAAAAAAGTTAAACTGAAAATATATAAAACTGTTATTCTACCAGTTATATTATATGATTGCGAAACATGTATTGTTACTTTAAGGGAGGAGAAAAAATTGTGAGTATCTGAGAATAAAGTTATTGGGAAAATTTTTGGACGAAAGAGAGATGAACAGATTGGAGAATGGAGAAGACTACAGGACAGTGAGCTACATGATCTTTATAGGAAACCAGATATAATAAGAACAGTCTCATAGACTGCGATCGGCAGGACATGTGACACGAATGGGAAATGGAAGAGGGATATGGAAGCTTCTTGTAGGAAAACCAGAGGGAAAACGCCTAGTTGGTAGACCAAGAATGAGGTGGGAGAATAATTTTAACCATAAGTTGAGGGAAGTAGATTATACAAGGGATAATTGGAAAACATTAGCTCGAGATCGGCCATCGACCTATGATTTCAGCATTGCCAGTGAGTTGGTTAAATATGAGACTTTTTTTTAATCGTGTAACGTTTAATGTTTTATTCATGCTCTCTCACTGCAGATAGCAATTTCCTTACAAATTTGATTGTATTAATGAATGCAAACTTGTGATCATTAGAACTGGACTGGGCTAATTGAAATTGCAGTCCCACAAGCTGCCTGGCTGCCATTATGAGTTACGGTGTCAAGTCAGCAAATAATGTGGAGTAACAGCGTCGTGAAAACGAGTCGTTACCTCGTCGCATCGGGTTACGATTAGTGCTGTTCCCGCCTGCATTTTACGTTCTTTGATTTTAAAACTGTGACATGTGTAGGTGATCTTACTTTAACGACAAGTACGTGGTGAATACAGGAACTATGTCTACATCTACTCGTTTATTGCTTTTAAGATTGCGATTTTTTTAATATATAAAACTCTTTGCGATGCGGGTTTGAATTATCGAATAATGAAAACTTTATCGTCGTCTTATTTTATGGATCGCCTGATACATCGTACGAAAACTTAAATTGACTAGTGTATTACAACACCAAGAAAAAAATGAGTGATTATTGTGTCACACAAATTAATGTCAAGAGAGTATTTAATACTATTTAATAATAATAATAATAAATTACTATTATTATTATTATTATTATTATTATTATTATTATTATCATTAAGTGGCACGAATGGGGAATGAAAGACGTGTATGGAAGCTTCTTGTAGGAAAACCAGAGAGAAAACGCCCAGTTGGTAGACCTAGAATGAGGTGGGAGAATAACATTAACTATGATTTGAGGGAAGTAGATTATACAGGAAATGATCGAAAAACATTAGATCAGGATAGGGATGTATGGAGAACTTATGCCCGCGCGGTCATGAACCTACGGGTTCGATAGTGCCAGTGAGTAGTTAGATATTATTATTACTATTATTATTATTACAACTCTTTTGGAACCAGTAAAGAATTGTTACAAGGATGCCCGATGTCATCAACACTGTTTAAAATATATATAGACATTTGTTTAGTAGAATGGTCACGTAAGTGTGCAAAACTGGGACTAGAGTTAACATAAGTAAGATATCTACATCACGTATTTTTGCCGATGATCAGATAATTATAACCCAGGATGGACAAGATGCAAATTATATGTGTAATCAGTTGTCAACAACATATCAGAAATAGGGTTTGAAAATCAATAAAAAACGGAGTATTTAACAAATGACCCAGTTGAATTATATGTTGATGGTGTAAAGATAAAGAAGAACGATAGTTTCTGTTATTTGGGATCAATTGTAGAGGAGAATGATGAAACATCAAATAAAGAAAGAGCAAAAAGGTTTAGTAATGGAAGAAAACCCATAGGATTGCTAAACTCAATATTATGGAGTAAAAACATCATTAACAGAACTAAACAACTTATAAGTCCATACTAGAAAGTATAATGTTATATGGATCGGAAGATTGGACAATGACACAACAATATGCCAACAGAATAACTGCAGTTGAAGTGGATTTTTGGAGAAGAGCTGCCAGAAAATCTCGACTGGAAAGAATTAGAAATACAGAAATTAGAAAATGTATGAATGCAGAAAGAAGTATAATGGATGAGATACAACACAAGAGATTAATATGGTATGGACACGTAAGAAGAATGCAGAATGAAAGGCTACCAAAGGCCGTCCGTACATGGAAATTTGAAAAAAAGGAGCAGAAAAGGAAGACCATGAACAACCTGGAAGGATAACATTCAATGAGGAGATTTGGTTGTAACGGATGAAGATACAGAGGACAGAGAACGATGGAGAACTTTAATTAAGGGAAATATGTGAATGTTTGTTACTAACCGATAGTCTGTAAGTCCGTAGTACTTTTTAAAACTCGTGATAATTATTAAGATTGGTTGGAGAAAAACGTCAATCATGAGGAAAATTCTCAATGAATAAAATAATAATAATAATAATAATAATAATAATAATAATAATAATAATAATAATAATAATAATAATAATAATAATAATTTACGTAATACTTAATACAGGTATTCCACTTTACAGCAGTTCGCCCTTGATTCATGCTTTCCAAAGATTCCTATTTTCCCACTGTCCTTCTTCCATACCCCTCTTCATCATGGCATCATATATTCCCTAATACCATGTTTTTCTACTTCTCGCCCTCTTCCTTCTGCCTGGAACCATCCAATCTAACACATGTTTAGGCCACTGGTCTTCTGACATCCGTTGTACATGTCCATACCACTGTAAAGCTCTCTTTGTTATCCTTTCGATAACAGTTTCTTCTGAATCCATTTCTTGTCTGATATATGTATTTAGAATATGTTGTAGCCTGGATATTCTCATACTTCTCCGTAATCCATCCATTTCTGTCGCCAAGATTCTTTTCTGCATCCTTTCATTTATTGTCCAGCTTTCTAATCCATATGTAAGTATACTTTCTATTATTGTCTATATAATCTCTTTTTTTGTTTTTCTGGTCAAATTTGTATTCCATAAAAGACCATTCAGGGATCTAATCGTCTTCCTTGCACAATTTACTCCGTTAATAATATATTTTTCACAAGTACCAGATTTATCTATTATAGATCCAAAATATTTAAATCCTTCAACACGTTTAATTATCATACCTATTATTTATTTGTAGGTCTTCTGAATTTCCTCCGATTACCATATATTCTGTTTTGATATAATTTATCTTCAGTTCACCTACCTCAAATGCATCTACCAACTTTCTAATCATACATTCTATATCTTCTTTATCTTGTCCTATTATAATATGGTCATCAGCGAATAATAAATTGTGTAGTAAACGGTCATTAATGTTGATTCCCATTCCCCTACATGACTTATCCCATTTCATTAATAGATCTTCTAACTATATCTTGAACAATGGTCTGCATCCTTGTCTTAATCCTTTTGTTATATCAAATTCTGAGGATATTCTATTTCCAACCTTAATACTTGCTTTACAATCATACATTCTTTCTATAAAATGACCAAGAAATTTAGGTATTCCAAACTTCTCCATTGCCACCCAAAGCTTGTTGATGGGCACAGAGTCATATGCATTTTCCAGGTCTATAAATGCCATATGAACTTATTTTCCTTTAGCCAACATCTGTTCTGTAATCTGCCTAATCACACATATATTATCAAGACACGATTTACCTGCTGTAAAACCTGTTTGTTCTTCTGATATTCTATTTTGTATTAGTTCCTCCAATCTGATTTTAATAATCGTACTTAACGTTCTACTAATTGCTGCCATAACACTGATGCCTCTATAGTTTGATGGATCTCTTTTATTCCCTTTATTTTTGTATGTTGCACTAATATACGATAACTTCCACTCATCCGAAATAGGATCTCCTTCTATCACTTGGTTAAAAAGTCTAGTTAAAATTCTTATAATTCCTGAACCACCATATTTAATTAGTTGCATGGTTATTCCTCCTGGACCTGCCGCTTTTCCATTTTTTGCTGTTCTCAACACGTTTCTTACCTCGTCTTCTGTTATAGGTTCTATTAAGTCACCCTTTCCATTATCCAGTGTAGCAAAGTCTATAAATTCTCTCCTAGTTTCTATTAAAAGCATTTTAAAATATTCCTGAAAAGTTTTCATTGGTTCTAAATTAAAACTCTTTGTTATATTATCATTTCGCATGTTTTTAATTGTCCTCCATGCTTGGGCTGGCTTTGTATAGCCTACTGTATGCTCGATTTCCCCACATATCCTATTCCACATTTATTTTTTATGTTTCCTGACTTCTGCTTTAACCTTTCTTTTAAGTATATTATAACTTTGATAATCTTCATCCTTCTTGGAACTTAAATATTTTTTATATGCATTTTTCTTTTCTGTTATGATATCAAGTATTTCCTTATTCATCCAATGGTTTTTATGGTGTTTATCATTTTCCAGACCAAGTGCTTCTCTTGCTGCTTCATATATATATATATTTTTTTTTTTAAATGTTCATAAATAACGACCGAGTTCCAATCTTCATCAAATTTTAATTTTTCGGTGAGGCGTTGGGCATATTGAGTTTTAATACTTTCATCTTGTTTCTAATTCATTTTCTATTTCTATATTTTGATCTTTATTTATCTTTTGCCTGTTTATAGGGCATACTATCCTAGTTGACAGCATATGATCCGTTCCACATTCAGGTCCTCGATTCACTCTGACTCTTGAACTAGAATATTTCTCCGTTTCCTCACTATTACATAATCAATTATCGACCTTAGTGCGTTGTTCCCACGTATATCTATGGATGTCCCGATGTTTAAACATCGAATTCATAATAATTAGGTCATTCACTTTGCATTCTTCTTTTAAACGTTGTCCATTTTCATTCTCAATATCTTCTCCATATGGACCAACTATGTCACCTGTCCCTTTTCCAACTCTGCTATTCAAATCTCCCATAATTATTAATTCTTTCTTTTGAGAAATATTTTCCACCAATCCAGTACTTTTTCAAAGTATTGTTCCTTTATTACTTGTGATGCATCGTTTGTTGGGGCATATGTATCTATTATTACTAATTCTTTCCCTACATTGATATTTCCATAACTATAAATCTTTCATCTATTTCTTCTATTTGTTTTATTGAGGATTTCCATTTCTTCTTAATTAAAATTGATACTCGTCCTTTAGCTCTCTCCGATTTTTCCACCCCACTCCATACATGCATGTATTCACCAATCATTTCTTCACCTTTCCCTTTCCTTTTCGTTTCTGTCAGAACTGCTATATCCACCCCCTTCTTTGTAATCTCGTTAAGTACTTCGTTATTCTTAGTATTCCAACCTTGTATGTTCCACGTTGCCAAAATCATTGTCCTTTTTCTTAGGCAAAGTCTATGCCTATTGATCTGTCCAGCTTTAACCCTCTTTGCAGGAAACGTAACAATTATTTTTTACGGAACGGGTTGTCAGCCCTTCGCCAACCCCCGCATTTGGGGACCTAACCAGAGCCTCATTTAATAATAACTATAAAATTATATATGATAATAATTATATATAATAATAATAACTATAAAATTATATTATTATTATTATTGTTATTGTTATCAATATCATCACCATCATCCGTCACGAATTCGGCCTTTATAGATCTGTTTCAGTCCCATCTAGCATTCTATTCTTTTAAGAGGTCTTCCTGGACGTCAATCTTCTTTGGGTTTATATTGCATCATTCTTGAATTATCCATTATTTTTACGTGGTCTAGCCAGTTTAATTTATATCACGGATGTAGAAGATCATCGTGCCAGTGTAGGGGTGACACATGGTCAGTATGTCTAGTCCACCAGGCGTTATAGCTAGTTTTCTCAACGTGGAGCCGCTACATACTGTAGCTATCCAAATTCCTCACGATGATGGGTGCTAATTTATAATACTATCACTTCCATCATCAGTTACACTCCAACATAAATATATATATATATAATTTTTTGTGAGATATAAAAATGTCTGATTCAATTATGATTATGGCCAAACAAAGCGATTTTTCAGTAGCTATTGACGAACTTTAGTGTTATTACAAGTAATGCCACGAGTGATTCCCAAATTATCGATAAACTGACTAGTCATTAAGTGACGAGTGAATTTATCTAGAGGATTTGGAAATGAAGAGTGGCAATTGTTAGGACTATTTAACGAATAAAATTAAGCTATGTACTCACAAATCATTATTTAAATATGGTTATTTAAAAATATGTATATATATTTAACGGCGATGTTTGAAAACAAATAACGAATGTTTGGGTATGCTTATTTTGTACATCCACTGCAACTACATCATATTACTTATTGGCAAATAGGATCGCAATACTGTAAGAATGAATCCTAGTGTAGAAAAAATTAAACACATCATACTGTATATTATAACCAAAATTATAGGTTATTAATTATTTTTTAGGAAACAACTGCGTAAAATCATTATTTAAAAACACAATTTTACTGAACACACAATTATCAAATGTGTACTTCTAAGGAATCTGTTCATTATTTGCTATATTCAATGTATTTCTTCAAGAGTCAGTCACTACAAAATAATGCTCTGACCTGTTCAGAATATTAAAAACGAGGAGCTTTCTTTAATGTGATAAACAGAAGTAGATAATATCGAGGTGAAACACGACTGTAATTGGTTTTGAAACACAATTCACTGAAACGTGATTGATTATTGACTCCCATTTGGTGCATGAGTTAAATAGTCAATATAATTATTTTGGAAACAGTTTTTTTCGCTACCTTCGACACAAAACACGTTAAGTATATTTTTTCTCCTCTGTCTGTCAACCGATTTTATTTTTATATACATATAAGATGATAGTAAAACGTCCAATACAATTGTCAAATAAAATAAAATACAATTTAAAACTAACAATGTCTAGTACAATGCAAAGTGAGATAATAAGCGAGGTGAGGTGCAATTTATGGTCGAATTTCGAACAATGGCGAACTCTAGTAATTACTTTACAACATGAGACGCGAAACATTTTTTCCAAGTTCCAGTCATACACCTGCGCATGCGCCAACAAACGTGAAGCAGTCAACATAAACACGATATTTAACGAACCTAAAAGCTAACCTAAAGCAATTTAAATACTCTAACCTGTGAAAGAGCAACCTAAAAGCTAACCTAACTCAGTTAAGCACTTTACATTATGAACGAATGCAACGACCAAAAATAAATAGTAAGTTCTGAAATTCTGAAGTATATGTGTACAGTTAATTAGTACATACTCTATGTTGGCTACACTGGAACAGTCTTTGTTGTTGCATAGAATATTCCTCAAGAATAAACATGGCTGCCACGTCTTCATGCTATTTTTGTAGTTAAGTATCACAGAAATATATATTGAAACAAACGTTAGAAAAAATAAAAAAATCATTGTATGTGGTGGGAAATAATTTAAAAAATGAAACCCTAAGAATAAAATTTGATAAGAGTTTATGACGGAATTAAAAAAGTCACGTCACTGGTTGTAAAGTTAGGTCAATATAAATAGATTATCATCATCATCATCATCTTCCTTCACGAATTAGGTCTTTGCCTGTTCCGATCTCATATCTGTTCAGCCCAGCGCTTTCTCGGTCTTCCTACCGTTCTTCGTCCTCCAGGATTATATATTAGTGCACCTTTGGTATCCTATCCTCTGTCATTCTTTGCAGATGTTTATCTAATTGTACTTTAAGCTTCTCTCTAATATTCTCATTTCTAATATGTTCTTCTCTTGTACAACCTTTCACAACCCGTATGAATCTCATTTCCGCTGCCTGAATTTTACATAGACTATTTAACTCACGCCCCAAATGGGAGTCAATGACCAATCATATTTCAATGAATTTTGATTTACAAGCAATCACAGTCGTCTTTCACTTCGATTTTATCAACTAAATTTTATCACATTAAAACAAGCTCCTCCTTTTTAACATTCTAAATAGATCAGAGCATTATTTTGCAGTGACACTCTCTAAGAAATACGTTGAAAGAACAATTTATATATTAAGATGTAAGAATCCTAGAATGCAAGTGGCTCCCAGATTGTATATATATAGTGCACGAATGTAAGCAGATACTGCTTGGGGGATATAATATAAAACATTTGTAGCAATTGATTATACCACAAAAAAAAAGAAACCCTGTTGTACTTTCTTAAACGTATTATTTCCCAGGTATTTACGTTCCAAAAAAATATACAAGGGTCATACTGAAAGTCATGAGCAACATTTTGTTAAACAATCATAATATTTATTTTAGACAAACCAAGTACACCATGTTAATCTACAGACATTTGTGCTACTTTTCAACATAGTCTCCATTTCTTTGCACACATTTTGTCCAGCGTTCTACAAGCTTGAAAATTCCCTTATGATAGAAGTCCGTTCCAGCTGCTCGAAGACACTGACGCACTGCTTTCCGAATATCCTCCAGCGTCTCGTAGCGTTGGCCTCTCATCTGCTCCTTCACAGAACCGAAAAGATGGTAGTCGGAGGGTACCAAGTCGGGACTATAGGGAGGATGTGGAAGAGTTTCCCACCCAAATGTCTGATCTTCTCCACAGATGCACGAGCAGTGTGAGGACGCGCGTTATCGTGTTGCAGAATGATCTTCCTTCCAGGGCGAATGTCGTGCAATGCACGACGGAGCTTCACAAGTGTCTGGATATAGCGGGCAGCATTTAAGGTTTGTCCAGGTTCAAGAAATTCAACCAGAATGCAACCTTGCGCATCCCAGAAGACGCTGCCCATAACTTTCACAACAGATTGCACTGTCTTCGCTTTTTTCTTTGATGGCGAATTCAATTGGTGCCATTCCATACTCTGGCGTTTCGTTTCAGGCTCGTAGCGATTAAAGTAGCTTTCGTCACCTGTCACAATATTCATCAAAAAAACATCACCTTCATTTCGAAATCTCTGAAGAAGGTTATGGGTGATGGTTCTTCTCTGAAGTTTGTGGTCTTCACTCAATAAACGTGGAACCCAACGGGCACTAACTTTTCGGTAACCTTAGCTGTGAATCATTTCTTGCACTGCACTGTGTCCTACTGCAAGTTTTGTAGCTATTTCATTCACTGTGATACGCCTGTCGTCTCTAATGAGCGCATCAACTATTTCCTTGTTGCAATCCGTGGAGGCAGAGCGTAGGCGACCGCTACGAGGCTCATCTTTGATACTCGTGTTCCCATCTTTAAACTGTTTCACCCATCTCCTAACACTGCTGGCACCCATGCAGGCATCTCCGTAAGCACATTGAAGTCTTTGGTGAATATCAACAGCAGATTGTTCCTCTTTAACAAGGAATTCAATGACAGCGCGCTGTCGAAACGAAACATTGATGTCTGCCATTTTGGAAACACTGCGTGTGGTCACATGATAGAAGCTATGACGCCACAAAACGGCAATGTTGTGGTATAAAGTCTGTAGGTTACGATCCTGCAGTTGTTTTTGTTACATTCTTGAAATTTGAATTTTAATAATGGGTTGCTCACGACTTTCAGTATGACCCTCGTAATTGACATATTTACATTATAGGACATCAGAAATTAATTAATAACCTATAATGTTGGTTATAAACTGTTTGATGTGTTTCATTTTTTCTCCACTAGGGTGCATTCTTACAATATTGCGCTCCTTTGGCAATAAATAATATGATCTGGTTGCAATGATGAACAAGTGGAACATAACAAACGTTTCTCACTTGTTTTCAAACATCGCCGTTTACTTTAAATATATGAATATTTATAATAACCATTTTTAAATAATGATTTGTGAGTAAACAGCTTAATTTTTTCGTTAAATAGTCCTAACAAATGCCACATTTGATTTCCAAATTCTCTAGATAAATTGTAAATCACTCGTGGCATTACTTATAAAATATTGAATAGACAAATAATTAAAGGAAGGGATAGACATTTTGTTCTCAAGGGCGACGCTGCCATTTGTTTAGTTTTGAGACGATCGAGTAACAAATGACGGCTCTATACATCTTGTTAAACTTCATAGCTGATCTCAATTATTTTTGAAGTTATAAAAAATAGCAGTTTGTTATTGTTGTAGGCCATTAATTTGAAATAAAACTGACAGCAAACATTTGACAACACTCTAACACTGTATTTTCGATCTAGGTTTTTAGAAAGGAAAGAAATTAAATGAATCCAGTCATCAATCTTGACTCTAGTTGATGTTAGTGCGCCCATTCCACTCGCTACGTGCTCCCATCTGGCGCATGTCGTAAAAACTATACAGTTCCGCGCGCGCCTAAGAGCCAGGCCACCCGCGCACTCCAATCGAACATATCTTGGCGGGGGTGGGTCACGGCGAAGTATATCGAAATGAGATATATTAGACAGTAACCGCGTCTTCAACATGTCTTTTCCATTTACCAGATTGTTCCATATAGGGCTTGTGCACGTCTGCAATTTAATTCATCCTGTCGAGTATTTCATGCCTTTATACCCAGTGGCGTGCCACCAACAATTAAGTGCTTCATGTATTGTTGATGCAATCCCTTGAGAAAGGACAGCACTTAAAGGGAACAAACTAGATGCTCTTCCTCCGGAATTTATATATATATATATATATATATATATATATATATATATATGAAAAGAAAAATAAATGCCTGGGTCGGGATTTATTTTTCTTTTTATGTCATAATTGGCCTTCATTGCTAAATGTCAAAAATATAGTTATAACATCTAAATATACTAGCGTTACTGCTATAAGGTAAATATTCTCTTTAAAAATGCTTACTTGTTATAGTAGCCACTAGATGGCAGTTGGAACGATATCCCGCTGCCTCTCGTGTAAATTGAGAAATATATAACAGAAAAATAAATGTTTGTGTTAGGATTCCTGAGTTTCACAGTTGGTTAGAGCGCTAACGTATAAAGTTAGAGATCTCCGGTTCAAATCCCGACTCAGGCATTTATTTTTCTTTTTATGTCATAATTGGCCTTCATTGCTAAATGTTCAAAATATAATATATATATATATATATATATATATATATATATATATATACATATGTATATATATATGTACGTATATATATGTATGTATATATATATGTATGTATATATATATATATATATATATATATATATATATATATATATATCTGTCAGCGGATCCGGCGGACGTTGCCGTGCCTGAAAGTTCAATTCTTGTGTCATGGCCAGACGATAAAAATATGTCACTTTTTTACTATAAAATTCACTAATGAACAAGTTCGCAACAAAACTCTTCACTGTCATCTGTCCTGGCTCAAGAAGCGTGCATGATGACGTCACATTGTTGTCGCGCGGAATAAGTCAGTAATGCAGTTGACTACACATCTGATAAAACATATCCTGTAACCCGATTGCAGCGCCATCTACCCAGTCCAATTGTGAATCTAAACCATCTAGGTACTCAGTCAAACACACACACAAAAAATCATCAAAATCGGTCTAGTCGTTTAGGCAGTTTTTAATTTCGGATTTCAAGTAAAATTCCACTTCTAATTGTCGGATTTCCCTTAATTTTTGGACAATATCTACTTCGGTTCATTTTAATAGGATGTACTGAATTTTGTTGTGAAACATGGAAAATTGTGACCGTTAGAGCGTTTTCTAAATTTTCACTTCAGGTGAACTCTTACACCTAATGGTTTTAGAGGGTCCAATCCAGGGACCCACTGAGATACACACAAACAGTTTCATCAAAATCGGTTCGGTCGTTAGGAGGACTTCAGTGACACACACGTACAGAAGAATTAAATTGTGTGTGTGTGTATATATATAATTATATATATATATATATATATATATATATATATATATATATATGACAAGATAAGAACAATAAATACCTGGACGGGATTTGAACCTGGACCTCTGAGTTGATATCTCAGTGCGCCACCACTTACGCTACTAGGCGAATCCAGAACAAACATTTATTTATCTTATACATATTCTCTATTATTACCAGATGTAGCGGGAACTCGGTCTCCACTGCCACCTACTAGCTACTACAACAAGTAAGCAAATTAAAGAGAATATTTTCACTTTATAGCAGTAACGCTTTTTCGATGATATAATTAAACATTTTTGACATTGAGCAATGTAAGCTTAATATGACAAGATAAGTAAAATAAATGCCTGGAGGGGATTTGAACCCGGACCTCTGAATTGATACCTCAGTGCGCTACCACTTACGCTACCAGGCGAATCCAGAACAAACATTTATTTTTCCTATAGGATATATATATTCTCTATTATTACCAGATGTAGCAACAAAATGTAGGTATAGGTCCAAATTGCGATCAAACAAACATGGCGGTTGCTAGAGTCAATTTCTAATTTCGGATTTCAGGTAAATTTCCATTTCTAATGGTAAGAGGTTGGAGATTTTTGGGTAATACCTACCTCGGATCATTTCAATACCATATACTGAGTTTCTTTGTAAAATATCGAAAATTGCGACCGCTATACCAATTTGAATCTTGAATGTTTTTGTTCAACATGTGGTTTTGAAACATTATTTGCTTGCATTAAGCCTAATATTTATAAAAAAATTTGTGAATTTTATATTAAAATCGTTCTCGCCTTGATAGGAGATGTTACATGCTAGGTAGGAGAAGTTATTAACTTATTCTAAAAATCGTGGCGTTAATTACATCTACAACTCAATGGTATTAATAAGCTATTAGTTTATGCTGATGATGTAGTACTATTGGCCGATAGCGAGGAGTTACTAAAGGACAACACGCACACACTATTGAGTAACACTAAGAAATTGGAACTGGAGGTTAATATCAATAAAACTAAATATATGGTCACACATAGAAATACATTATATAATGGAAATGGACAGCTAATGACAAATGAGGGAAATTTTGAGGAAGTGGCTGAGTTCAGATACCTAGGAACAATAATCACAAATAGGAATGAGATGCACAAATAAATTAAACATAGGCTCCATTCTGGAAATGCGTGCTATTATGCAATACAAAGTGGACCAAAGAGAGATGAACAGACAGGTGAATGGAGAAGACTACATAACAATGAACTACATGGTCTTTATAGTAAGCCAGATACAATAATAACAGTTAAGTCTCGTAGACTGCGATGGGCAGGACACGTTGTGCGTATGGGGAATGAAAGACATGCGGGACGCTTCTTGTAGGAAAGCTAGAGGGAAAACGCCCAGTTGGTAGACCAAGAATGAGGTGGGAGAATAACATTAACTATGATTTGAGGGAAGTAGATTATACAGTAAATGATTGGAAAGCATTAACTCAGAATAGGGATGTATGGAGAGCTTATGTCCGCGCGGCCATGATTTTGATAAACAGGCGAATAAGCCTTGCCTAATTCCTTAAAATTATTTACCAAATAAAATATAAATTAATTCCTCATATACTAATTTAATCATTATTACTTTTAATATTATTATAATTAAAACATTATAGTAACATTTCTGAACCTTCGGGTTCGATAGTGCCAGTGAGTAAGTAAGTATGTATGCATTACGGAGACTCTTGACTTCCCAACTCCTTTCAAAAAACGTTAAACTGCAAATATATAAAACTATTATTCTACCAGTTATATTATATGGATGTGAAACATGGACTCTTACTTTAAGGGAGGAAAGGAGACTACGAGTATTTGAGAATAAAGTTCTTAGGAAAAATTTTGGACCAAAGAGATATGAACAGACAGGTGAATGGAGAAGACTCCATAACAATTAACTACATGGTCTTTATAGGAAGCCAGATATAATGAAAATAGTTAAGTCTCGTAGACTGCGATGGGAAGGACACGTAGCACGAATGGGGAATGAAAGACGTGCATGGAAGCTTCTTGTAGGAAATCCAGTGGGAAAACACCCAGTTGGTGGACCAAGAATGAGGTGGGATTTTAACATTAACTATGATTTGAGGTAAGTAGATTTTACCCGGGAATGATTGGAAAACATTAGCTCAGGATAGGGATGTGCGGAGAGCTTATGTACGCGCGGCCATGAACCAATGGGTTTGATAGTGCCAGTTAGTTAGAGTTAATTACCTCCATGATCGGAATTTCTCCACTTTACCCTAACATTGAAGTATGTTGAGAACTCAATTTGGTGGTAGTGATAATTTCCAGTTATAGATGTATTATATAGCGTTCAGAATGTGTGCGCACTTCTTTCATTATCTTGCTCCAGGGCTTATGCACTTGCAATACTGTTCCAACTACAAAGTTTTCAAAATCCAAGCTGAGTGCAAAGTTTGAAGCGCGTTCCGACATAAGAAGAAAATCCTCAGACACCAGTCTGAGTTATGAAGTACCTCTGTGGTTCACATTCTTGTACGAGACTGCATTTTATTTGATCAGAAACTGTAAATTCATGTTACAACCAAAATTCTTGACACACAAGACTAACTCTTCCAATCTAAAACTAATTTAACAATGTAAAAACTTCTTCAGGTGTCCAGTGATCCATGTAATCATCATCATCATCATCATCACTCCAGGGATTAGGCAAGTGCCCGTTCCGACTTCATATTGCATCAGCCCAACGTCTTCTAGGTCTTCCAACATCACGCCTTCCTCTTGCTTGATAATTTCTGGCTAACAATGGATATCTCTCCTTACTCATTCCATCCATGTGATCAATCCATTTCTGTCTGTAATTCGTGACATTATCCAATAAAGGCTGTACTTTCAATTCTTCTCTTATATCCTCATTTCTTATTCTATCAAGTCTTGTACATCCTTTTACTTGTCTTAGGAACCGCATCTCTGCCGTCTGTATTCTATCCCTCTGTCTTTTCACTGGAGCCCAAGTTTCACATCCATACAATATTGTGGGAACCGCCATAACATTATACATTTTTATCTTGGTTTCTTTTCTAATTTTATTTTTGAATGTTCTCTGTATTGTTCCACACACCGTCTGAAATTTATTTATTTTGGAGTCAATATCTCTTTCCACATTGTAGCCAACATCACAGCCCAAATATTTGAAACTAGACACCTGTTCTATACTTTGATTTTCTAAAATAATTTTGGATCTAACTGGATCTCTTCCTCTAAAAGCCATGGTCTTCGTTTTCCTTACAGAAATCTTTAGATCGTATAATTGACATATTTCATTTAACGCATGCATTGATTTCTGTAAGTCGTCTTCATTTTTCTGTATTATGATTACATCGTCAGCAAATAGAAGATTATTTATGCACATTTTATTATCCATTCTTATTCCTGGATTTACTAAAACTTTCCATTTATTAAAAATATCGTCTATATATATTCCATGTAATAAATATATAATTTATATATATTTCTCAAGTCTTCTGTATTACTTCATTATCCTTCCTCTGTTACTCTTCCTCTTATAATTATCAACAGTAATCTGAACAATAATCACAAACACAAGGAAATTAAACATAGGCTCAATTCTGGAAATGCGTGCTATTATGCATTACAGAGACTCTTGACTTCCCAACTCCTTTCAAAAAAACGTTAAACTGAAAATATATAAAACTATTATTCTACCAGTTATATTATATGGATGCGAATAATTTTTTCAGGGATATCCTTTTCATCCCAAATAGAGAGATCATATCCAAGATATTTAAATTGATTAGATCTCTGTAAAATTTTATTCTGGAGACATTTTACTTTCTATGGGGTCCTTCCCATGAAATGCCATAATTTTAGTTTTGTTAATTGATATTTGCATATTAAATTTGGCAGCTATTTTTTGTAAATTATAAATTGATCGTTGCAAATCATTTTCGGAAAGTGCCAGAAGAGCTAAATCGTCTGTATAAAGAATAGCATCGAGTTTGAGGTTCCTATTGATGTGTACATATCCACGTTGTGTTTTCCTCCATTCGTTTATTAATCTATTCATATATATAAAATGAAAAGCACCGTTGTAAGTCCACATCCCTGTCTTACTCCAGTGTTGATCTTTTTCCAAGAAGATAGTTTGCCATCTTGTTTAACAGAGATTTCATTATCTTTATGGATGTTAAAGATATTGGTAATATATTGTTGTGGGACGTTATCACCAGCTAAAATGTTTAATAATATATTTCTGTCTACTTTGTCAAATATATATATATATATATATATATATATATATATATATATATATACGTGTGTGTACTTTTAATAATCATGTTTGAACACCGTTGAGGTTAAAATTATTTCAATGAAATATATTTTTTGTACCTTATAAACCTGGCATTTTCAACTATAATAACTTCTGTTATAAACTTCGTCACACTATTAAAATTCAAGGCCTTTCAGAGATATGCTTGATCCTCAGGAATTCTTATGGTACTGAAATTATTTGTACATTTTATACAGTGGGCTTTGGTTGTTGCGTGTGTTCTCATTTAGCATATTTTTATTTTCTGCTTCCTTGATAATTTCAATATCTTCCAGGATATTGATATTTTGTCTATTGTTTTCTTATTGGATTATTGACATTGTTTTATCTATCTTATTAAATTGATGGTCGGTTTCTGAAATGTGTTCAGCAAAATTTGATTTTCCTTTTTTTAAGTTTATAACAGAAGTTATTATAGTTGAGGATCACTGTTTTATAACGTACAATAAATGTATTAAATTGAAATACTTAGTATATGTAATGGAATTCATTTATTGAGGAAACGATATGTTTTGAAAAATGTAATGTGGGTTTGGGAGGGGGAAGACACGACAAATAAAATAAACAATGTTGTTATATATACCAATCATCATTAAAGTGCATTTTATGTTTTGTTGAACCTGTATTTTACGTTTTGATAGCGTGTTTTGTTAGAATATAATGTATAGGTTTTGTTGCCTAGCAACTACGAAGTAAAGCATCACTGATTGTTGTAATAGTAGATAAATATTAATAATAATAAGGGAACAGCATGTTCAGAAAATGGATGAAACAAGATTGCCCAAGATAGCATATCATTATAAACCAAAGGGATTAAGAGATGTAGGAAGACATAGGAAGAGATGGAAGGAATCATTGTGAATTCGGAATAGGCGAATCGCCTAAACTTAGAAGACAAAATGATGTTGATAATAATAATAATAATAATAATAATAATAATAATAATAATTGTTATATTAATAACGCTATGGTGTCGCTGCCTCGTATGTAGATGCCCCGGTTTCGATCTCCGGTCAGGACAAGTTTCTTGGATCAAACTTTTCGGGGTTTTAAGGTCCAAATGATCTCCGGACATAATCTGGTCATTATAATCATCATTATCATATTCGCCAAGTTTAGTGTGAATGTGTGTTTCGTCTTAATGTTGTGTTGTTTCGGAGGAAGTCCTGACATTCACTCATTCAGCGAAGCTCTCCATGCCCTTGTGTGGTTAGTCCTTATATATAAAAATGGAGTGTTAGTCTATTTGTTTGTTTATCTGTCTCTCCTTCATGGACTCAAAAACTAGTGGACTGATTTCTTCTTCTTCTTCTTCTTCGGCTTTCCTCCCCTTATAAGTTTACCTCATCAGTTTCCATTTATTTCTATCATTCCAATCTCCTTGTTCCAAATTCCTATCATCCATTATAATTCTGATATAGATTTTCCATTTACATTTTGGTCTGCCACGTTTATTTCTTCCAGGGTGTGACTATTGATATATATTTTTTTGCAATCTTTCATTTTCCATTCTTTACTAACTTGAATGTGTTTTTTCCCCATCATTTAGAGACATTTTCTGGGACAATTAACATATATAACATATTATCCTATGTCCTATAGGGCCGAGACTAAAAGAAAGGGCAACGATGCAATAAAAATCGCTTTTTCGGCGCTTAAATACTTTATGCTGCCTAAACCGTAATAAATATACCAAACTAATGTACACAAAATTGAATTGGTATCTCAAAAAATCTACAAAAATGCCCCCATATAGCCCGTAACTATCTTTTACGAATAACGCGCAATAACCATTTATTTCATTAAGATCACGATACGTAGATTCCCGACAACGCCAGGTAATCAGCACGGGGTAACTAATTAACTCACTGGCACTATCGAATCCGTAGGTTCATGGCCTCGCGGACATAAATTGTTCATACATCCCTATCCTGAGTTAATGTTTTCCAATCATTCCCTGTATAAACTACTTCTTTCAAATCATGGTTAATGTTATTCTCCCACCTCATTCTTGGTCTACCAACTGGGCGTTTTCCTACAAGAAGCTTCCATGCACCTCTTTCATTCCCCATTCCTGCCACATGTCCTGCCCATCGCAGTCTACGAGACTTAACTGTTCTTATTATATCTGGCTTTCTATAAAGACCATGTAGTTCACTGTTATGTAGTCTTCTCCATTCACCTGTCTGTTCATCTCTCTTTGGTCCAAAAATTTTCCTAAGAACTTTATTCTCAAATGCTCGTAATCTCCTTTCTTCCCTTAAAGTAAGAATCCATGTTTGTCATCCATATAATATATCTAGTAAATAACTGTTTTATATATTTTCAGTTTAGCATGTTTTGAAAGGGGTTGGGACGACAAGAGTCTCTGTTAATGCATAATAGCATGTATTTCTATAATTGAGCCTATGTTTAATTTCTCTAAATATAATTACGATATAAATTTAGAATTATTTTTCTTTTCACTTATTCAACTAAACATAAAAACATAATTCACTTATTTAGGCGTAGCAGCGCACGTTGAGTATTAGCTAGCAAGAGATAAAATTATAGAAGATAAAAATCATAGTGAATGTGAAATATTCGATTTAAGAAATCAAAGTGATGCATTGGAAATGTGCGTTGAAACTAGAAAATTGTGATCACCAACAGCACGCTTAATCATTTCTTGGCGAAGTGTACATTATTCTCTTCCCCAGATTTTTATTCTTTTTTCTTCACGCCTCGGGGTGAAAAATGGTGAGCCGGTTGCCGATCAGAAGGTTAGCGCGCAAGAAAAAAAAATATAAAGTAGAAGTTTTAAAAAGTTTGGTGGAAGAATGAGATAATGAAGTGTCTGAGAATAACGTCTGGTGACAATTCTATTCCCTGTAGCGGCACCATGTGTTATACTTAACTTTGTCTACACACAATTTCATTTCAGTTTCTTTCTTCTTTGTAAACAGTGTTGCTCTACATAGAGAATGTGCTGCCATCTAGGGATTTTACTTTATAATTAACCATCACTTATTATGTTTATATATACAGATACATTATATAATGGAAATGGACAGTAAATGACAATTTTGAAGAGGTGGCTGAATTCAATTGCCTAGGAACAATAATTACAAATAGGAATGGGATGCACATAGGAATTAAACATAGGCTCAATTCTGTAAATGCATACTTTTATTCATTATAGAGACGCTTGTCGTGAAAACTTCTTCCAAAAAAACGTTAAACTGAATATATATAAAACTGTTATTCTTCCAGTTATATTATATGGATGCGAAACATGGACTCTTACTTTAAGAGAGGAGAAAATATTACGAGTATTTTAAAATAAAGCTCATAGGAAACTTTTTGGACCAAAGAGTATGAACATATAGGCGAATGGAGAAGACTACATAACAGTGAACTACATGATTTTTATAGGAAACCAGATATAACAAGAACAGTTAAGTCTCTTAGACTGCGATGGGCAGGACATGTGGCACGAATGGTGAATTAAAGAGGTGCATGGACACTTCTTGTAGGAAAACCAGAGAGAAAACGCCCAATTGGTAGACCTAGAATAACATTATCCATTATTTGAAAGAAGTAGGTTATACAGGGATGATTCGAAAACATAAGCTCAGGGTAGGGGTGTATGGAGAGCTTATGTCAGCTCGGACATGAAACTATGGGTTCAATAGAGCCAGTGAGTTAGCTAGTTAGTTAGGTAAGTTGGCTATACCGTCTGAGCAGTGACTAATACACATTTTAAATAGGAAATATGCTGATTTTAGGTTACTTTGAGCTCAATTTTTCAGTTTGTTTTAAGGCATTTCCCATATTTTTGGGAAAAAAATTAACACACACACACACATATAGGCCCTATATATATATCCACCGCTGTGGTCTCGAGGTAGCGTGCTGCCTTGTCACGCAGCGGGCCCGGGTTCGATCCCCGGTCGGGGCAGTTTTTCTGGGTGAGGTTTTTATCGGGTTATTCCTCACCTGTAAGACAAATGTCAGGAAAACGTTAAGGCCCAAACGGTCCCCGAAATCGTATGGCCTTCATCATCATCCTTATCATTATCATCATCATCTTTCACCGGTGTGATTGCAGTGAAGGACCTGCCCTCGGGCAGAATTACTATGCGTGGATATATATATATATATATATATATATATATATATATATATATATATATGCGTGATAAGATAAATGACAAAAAAATATAAATGCTTGTGCTAGATTTTCTTGGGTAGCGTAATTGGTAGCGCACTGAAGTATTAATTCAGAGACCTGGGTTCAAATCCCCGTCCAAGCATTTATTTTTCTTATAATGTCATGAGCAATGCAAGCTCAATGTCAAAAATTTAATTATAACATCCAAATATATATATAAGATAGGTAAAGTGATCCCACTACAGGCCTCAGGAGGCCCTTGGGGTAGTAGGAGGTTAGGGCTCCCACTTTTTCTTGACAATCGGCACTTGATGTCAGCCGGGGTGTCAGCCCTGCGTGACGGCCGCCTTTACCCCAGAACAAGCGTCTGGTACTCATTTCAGTTAGAGGCTGAGTCGACCCCAGTGCCATAGTGCCGCCAGAAGGTTTGGGTCAGTTTAAAAATCCTGACCCCACCGGGACTCGAACCCTCGACCCTCCGGCTTGTAGCTCAGTGCCTTAACCACTACGCTACGGCGTGCCCCATATATATATAAGATAATTATTTATATATTGCAACAATAAACTGTGTTTTTCCGTTTTTTTATTTTAATTTATATAGGTATCGGATTTACATTCAAATTTGGGCTTTACTAATACAGTAAAACTTATTTAATCCGGAACGTGAATAATGCTGAAATCTGTCCAGTGTGAACAAATGTATTGGTCACTGCGAAATAATAGTAATTTTACTTGTATTTATTTTGCATAAAACGGAATCTGTCCAACGCGGGAACGAATATATATTTGTACATAATTCATGAAAAAGAATTATAAAGTGGGAAGACAGAGAAATAAATTAGTTTCCACTTCATTATGTTCCCGTTAGGCCAAAAAATAATAAGGGATGAATCCTGCCTCCGGGTGAATTAGAGATTCTACCTGAATCTAAAATTTGATTTCGGCCTCACTGCACACCCGTAATGCGAAATACAGATACCTGTCTTACAAATAACCATTGCTCTGTAAAATATTAATTATTAGTTTAAGTTCTGAGACCGATCTTTCACAGGTAGCGTTCTGAACTTACGGAATAAAAATGGCTAAAATGTATGTATCATTGTCATAAAACGGACCGATGCTCCAAAGTCAAGTTCTAGCTGTTGCTAAATCCCTAGGGAATAACGATTTCAAGGCAACTTCAGGTTGGCTGGACAGTTTTAAAAGACGACACAATGTAGTGTGGAATGAAATTTGCGGGGAATCAAAGGAATGGACGAAAGTGTAGTTAATGATAGGAAACAGAAACTACATACTTTAATTTCAGGCCACGCGTAAGAGACATTTTTAACTGGGCCTTTTTTTTTTCGCGCGTTGCTGTAGAAGTCGCTCATAGATACTATACTTCACTTTTCAACGGCAGCGGAACTACAATTAAGCCAGTACGTAAAAAGACATATAAGGTACTCTACAATCATCATCATCATCATCATCATCATCAACAACAAGGATTAAGCTCAAGGGCCTGTTCCGATATCATTATAGGTCGAATTGGTCCTTCCATCTCTTCAATGGTCTTCCCAACAATCTTCTCCCTTTTGGTTTATAATTATACATTCTTCTTGATACGCGCTGCTCATTCATTCGTAATACGTGCTGAAGGTAAATCAAAGATCATTATTAAGTTTTAGTTTTTTATAATGCGGAATTTTGTCTAATGTGGAAAAAATTGGTTCCATGCAATTCCGCTTTGAGCAAGTTTTACTGTAGTAGAAAATTGGTAAAACCTCATTAGATGGCTTTAATGTGTGTGGTATTGTGAGTGAGTTCTTTCAGTCGGTAAGGCAGATAGAGACAGTGTGGTAACGATTACTAAGAGGGTTTGAAGTGTTCAGATATTCGTGATGGGGAGACAATGTGTGATAACGAGTAGAGGAAGTAAGTGATTACGACTGTGAAGTGTTCGTCACACCACTCACTCTCATTTCAACTTACTAAATTACTACTAAAACTTGATCCTAACTCTGGTGACGTCAGACCACACACAAAAAATGTACTGTCAAACACCTTTCATTTATTTGCTTTATAAATTGGAACCTATTTTATCACTAACTAACTCACTATCGAATTCGTAAGTTCATGGCCGCACGGGTATAAGCTTTCCATAAATCCCTATCCTGAACTAATGTTTTCCAATCATCCCCTGTATATCTATTTCCCTCAATCAAGGTTAATGTTATTTTCCACCTCCTTGTTGGTCTATCTACTAGGCGTTTTTCTTCTGGTTTTCCTACAAGAACAGTATATTCCTCTTTTTTCAATTCTCAATCGTACCATATGTCATGTCCATCGCAGTCTACGAGACTTAACTATTGTTATTATATCTGATTTCCTATAAATCTCAAGTAGCCCACTGTTATGAAGTCTTCTTCATTCGCCTATTTATTCATCCATCTTTGGTCCAAACAAATTCCTAAGAACTTATTCTTCTTCTTCGGCTTTTCCCCCCTTATAGATTTGACGTCTTCAATTTCAATTTATTTTTATCATTCCAATCTCCTTATTCTAAATTCCTATCTTCCATTATAGTTCTGACGTAGGTTTTCCATTTCCATCTTGGTCTGCCACGCTTATTTCTTCACAGGATTGATGATCGGGGCAAGAGGTACTATACCAGGATTCTTAGCCAAATTTTGGAATTCCTTAGATTTAGACAGGGTGTATCTTTCTAAAATTGCCATTGCTGCCATTAGAGGATCAATTTCAGTTTTAAGAAACCATATTTACAAAGTTTCTACTTTATAGTATGTATACTTCAATTAGATCTACAATTTTGATTTTTTTATGTATTTACAAAATGTATTTCATCAATTCCAAAAATTAATTGTCTGTATCACTTTGTCCTTGAGGAAATCCTCTAATGAGGAAAGTTGTATATAATAAAAAAAAATATATTTTTTGGCCATCTTTCATTTTTCATTCTTTGTACATGGCAATACCATTTAAGAGTTTGATTTTCAATCCTCTTAACAACAAATGTGACTTTTTTTCTCTCCAAAGGAATTCATTTCATATGTTATCCTGTTTTGTTGTTTGAAGACTTCTAAGATAATGCTGATTTCATTATTTTGTAATTCCGTCAAAGACCAAGTTTCATTACCATATGACAAAATATTATGTATTATGCTCATATAAATTTTCATTTTAGTTTCCTTTGTAATATTTTTGTTCCAAATTATACCATATAGTGTCTTAGTTGCATTTTTTTGCCATTGAAACTTTGGTTTGTACCTAAACATGTAATTATCGACCCAAGATATTAAAAAATTTCAATTGTTTTTTATTTTCCCTGTTTCGAGTATGAGGTCATCCACATGTTCCCAAACACATATATTCTGTTTTCTGTAAATTTATATTCAGTCCCCATTTTGTATTCCTAAGAACTTTATGCTCAAATACTCGCAATCGTTTCTCCTCCCCTAAAGTAAGAGTGCATGTTTCGCATCCATATATAAATGTGAGAATAACAGTTTGTGTTAAGCCAGAGACAATTAAAAGAAAAGTATTCAATTCCGTACCAAAAGAAGGACTAAATCGAATTAATAAATAAACCCCCGCCGTAACAATTTTCAGTTTAACGTTTTTTTTTTTTTTTTTGAGAGAAGTTGGGACAAGAGTTCCTGCTATATATAATAGCATGCATTTCCAGATATTTTATCACTAGACAGACAAAAGTTGTCTGTAAGGGTAATGGTTGGACCAAACAAAGACAAACAGACAGGTCAATGGGGAAAAGGACACAACAATAAGACACATGATCTTTATAGGAAAACAGATAAAATAAGAACAGTGAAGGCCCATAGATGGCCATGCGGCATGGTTGGAGAATGAAAGAGGAGCAAAGAAACTGTTTGTGGGAAAACTAAACGAAGAACGACCAGTAGATAGATCAAGAGTGATACCTTCTATTTGTTCCAGAGAACCGTTGTGATGTACGAAGATCGTGTCCAAAAACATCTGTTTTTTTAGCTGTAAATATATTAATTGTGCCTTATGGAACAGACATATAACTAGGTAAAATGTTACAAATATATAATTCAATAGTGAGAAGTACTGCCACATATGGAGCTGAAGCATGGAAATTCAACAAAAACTTGTCGATGGAAATGGATTTATTGAGGAGAACAGCAAGATGTTGACATTTGGAAAAATCAATAAATAAAGTCATACGAGAAAAAAATGAATATTAAATATTCAATAGTAGATTATATAAGATACAAGTAATTAAATGGTATGGGCACATACGGCGAACGCAAGAAGAAAGGTTACCTATAAAAACATTGGAATGGTATCCGCATGAAAGAAGAAATAAAGGAAGATCTCGAAACTCATAGATATAATAAATAAGAACTGGAATGAGAACAAGAGGACTGGAGGACATGGAGTGGATGAATAGAGACGAGTGGAGAAGGAAAATAATACTTTACGCGCAGAAAGATGTGTAACATTGAAAATCTGTGTATATATATATATATATATATATAGTATTGTTATTATTATTGTTATTATTATTATTATTATTATTATTATTATTATTATTATTATTATTATTATTATTATTATTATTATTATTATTAGTTAAATGCAGGCTTTCACGGCCGGTAATCATAATGTTGAGTGATTCCGGGTTATATTGCCGTGGTCCATTACTGGTGTTCATACCAGACGTTTCTCCCTCAACTGCGGAGGGCATTTTTAGTGGCGAGTACTTCTAGGTGTGTTTCCTGGTCGGAGGCTCGACTGTGAATGGCACAGGTATGAACACTAGTAATGGACCACGGCCACATAACCCGGAATCACTCAACATTATTATTATTATTATTATTATTATTATCATTATTATTATTATTATTATTATTATTATTATTATTATTAGTATTAGTATTATTATTATTACTATTATTATTATTATTGTTGTTGTTGTTATTAAGAAAATAAAGCGTATGACGGTTAGGGAAATATTATAACGTTTAAAGTTAACAAAATGTTTGATAAGTGAGGAAAGAAAAATAATCTTGTGGAAAGGAAAGTAATTAAAAAGTGAAAAGTTTGTCCCGGGAAGTGTCAAGAGCACGTCTGGTCATAACAAATCAGTCCATCAAGTTGAAGGACGTACAGACTTGCCTTATTACAGACGGACCTTATTATTCTACTCGCTTTTTCAAGTCATTATACTGTTTTTTTTTATCTCTAGTCTGTTTCATTTTATTAACGAGTTACTGATATTGCCTATTTTAAAGAACACTGAGCATCAAAAACAAACTTTTTTTTGTCTTAGAAAGAAAAATATGTGATTCTGATAGTATTTGTTCTCCTGAATTCTAATATGATATCGGTTTTTCTCCATCACGCAAAGTTTCTGAGAGACAGGCATTTATAATTTCAAACACTTTAATATTTTCTACATTCGTAACTACACAATATTCGAACATTCGGACTCGCCTAGAAAGTAAGACATGACGATTTTCTGCTATATTTCGCCTGTGGAGTATCCCTCTCGATGGTCCAACAATAATCGGCCGGCATATTAGGATTCCATTTGTCTTGATATCTCTTTCCCATAGCTGAAATCTCCTGATGGAAGTGTTTCCCGTGCTCATCGCTCACTGCGCCAAGATTTTTCGGGAAGAAATCGAGATTTATTAAAAAATAACTATTTAAATCCATTAATTGTAATTGAAATAAAAAAAACTGTGGGTGATGGAGAAATTTCGATATATATATTTGAGAACACGATGAAAGGCTGCATTTAGTACAACTGTTGGTACTCATGAGACAAAAATCATATTTACCAGTGTACTTGTCTCTAGTAGCCTATCTTAATCTCAAAAAGCTCTAAAAAATAAGTCCCCGACAGCATATGTTTATCTCTTACGGATAACTCACAATAACAATTTTTGTCCTTCATTGATGCCAAGTAGATCGAGACAAGTACGTTGATTTCTGTGCAAGCATAGCAGCACATGGCGGGTATTCTTTTACGGATAACTCACATTAACAAATTTTGTCTTTTAGCTCATTTATGCCAAGAAGATCGAGATAAGTAGATTCCAGGGCAACACCGGGTATTCAGCACGGGGAATCTTAAAATAATTACGATAGATCGTTATAATTATTTTCCATTTTACTTATTGAACTAATCATATGAAGTAGGCTACATTAATTTTTGTCTTTCAGCTCATTTATGCCAAGAAGATCGGGATGAGTAGATTCCCGGACAACGCCGGGTAAACAGCACGGGGTATCTAAAAATAATTACGATATAAATGTTTCCTTTTTACTCATTTAATTAAACATAAAATACAGTAATTTTCGTAATTCAACTAATGTATGTCAAGAAAATCGAGATAAGTAGATTCCCGGGCAAGGGCGGGTAATCAGCATGGAATATCTAAAAAACAAATATAAATGTATAATTATTTTTCCTTTTACTTATTCAACGATATATAAAAGCACATTAATTTTCATTTATTTAGGCGTAGGAGCGCACGCCGTGTATTTGCTAGTATAATATAAAAATAAGTGTGAGTCTGTTTGTCTGTTTATCTTCTTATTCTTATTCTTGTTCTGCGTCATGGAATTAGGCCATCTTAGACCATAGTCAAGAGACCGTATCCCTCCATCTAGTTATTGGGCGCCCAATATTTCTTCTCCCTTTGTGTTGGTAATGAAGCAAAATTTGTGGGATGTATTGGGTGTCATTCTTTGTACATGTTGGAGTCAGTTAGGTCTTGAATTTTGAATTTTATCGATAACACTTTAGATGTTTAATTAGGTTCTTATATCTTCATTATATTTCTTATCTAACAATGTATAGCTGCTACTGAACGTAACAATTTTCATTTCAGCTACTTCTATTTTCCTTTTATCTGATCCTTTAAATGTCCAGTTTTCACATGAATATCTTAACATACATAGGCCTACTGTCATTGTTTTATAAAATTTCAATTGTGTGATTTTTAATGTTGTACTTTTTTAAAGTTCTTCATATTTTTCCGCACATATCATGGAATTAGTTTTATTTTAAGTTTGTATCATTATTGTCCACCGTTGTGGTCTCGAGGTAGCGTGCTGCCTTGTCACGCAGCGGGCCCGGGTTCGATCCCCGGTCGCGGCAGTTTTTCTGGGTGAGGTTTTTATCGGGGTTTTTCCTCACCTGTAAGACAAGTGTCAGGAAAACTTTAAGGCCCAAACGGTCCCCGAAATCATATGGCCATCATCTTCATCATCATCCTTATCATTATCATCATCATCATCATCCTTCACCGGTGTGGAAAGCAACGGGAAGCTACCACACCTACACAATTCCCTAGTAAAGCTGCAAGCATAGCATGAAAATGCTATGATTGCAGTGAAGGACCTGCCTTCGGGCAGAATTACTATGGATGGATGGTATCATTATTTTAGCAGTACGATACGTTAAACCCTAAGTAGTTAAATTGTTACTTCTTCCATTAATTTCTTATTGTTAATTTATTATTTGTCTGTCATTTATGGACTCAAAAACTACTTGTTCGATTTGAATGGGGTTTTCACCATCATTAAGAGAATTATCTTGGGAAATTAATTTATAAAACATATTACCTAAGTGCTATAGGGCCGGAGCTAGAACAAAACGCGCATTGGTGCACTAAGAAATTAGCTTTTCGGACGCTTGAATGGCTTACGCTGCCTAAACCATAACAAATACACCAAATCAACGTACACAGAATTGAATATTAAAAAAAAAGTCTACAAAAAATTCCGCGACATCATATCTCTATCTTTTACGGATAACTCACAATAACTATTTTTGTCTTTCAGCTCACTGATGCCAAACAAATTTGGATAAGTAGATTTCCGGGTAAAGCCGAGTAATCAGCACGGGGTATCTAAAAGTAATTACGATATAACTAATTAACTAACTCACTGGCACTGTCGAACCCGTATGTTCATGGCCGCGCATACACAAGCTCTCCATACATCCCTATCCTAAGCTAATGTTTTCCTATTATTCCCTGTATAATCTACTTCCTCAAATCATGGTTAATGTTATTCTCCCACCTTTTCTTGGTCTACCAACTGGGCGTTTTACCTCTGGTTTTCCTACAAGATGCTTCCATGCACGACTTTAATTTCCCGTTCCTGTCATATGTCCTGCCCATGGCAATCTACGAGATTATATCTTGCTTCCTATAAAGACCATGTAATTCACTTTTATGTGGTCTTCTCCATTCACCTGTCTTTCATCTCTCTTTGGTCCAAAAATGTTCTTATGAACTTTATTCTCAAATACTCGTAATCTCCTACTGTATCCTCCCTTAGACTAAGAGTCCATATTTCGTACCCATATAATATAACTGGTAGAATAATAGTTTTATATATTTTCAGTTTAACGTTTTTTTGAAAGGAGTTGGACGTCAAGAGTCTCTGTAATGCATAATAGCACGCATTTCCAGAATTGAGCCTATGTTTAATTTCTTTGTGCATCTCATTCCCATTTGTGATTATTGTACCTAGGTATTTGAATTCAGCCACTTCCTCAAAATTTCCCTAATTTGTCATTAGCTGTACATTTCCATTACGTAATGTACTTCTATGTGTGACCATATATTTAGTTTTATTGATATTTACTTCCAGTCCCAACTTCTTAGTGTTACTCAATATTGTGTGCGTGTTGGTCTTTACCATATACATTCATAATTATTTATTTTTACTTATTTAACTAAACATAAAAAACATTTAATTTATTTAGCTAGTATTATGTAATTCTATTACCAAAGTCTAACCTCTCGCTTTCTAGGTTATTTTACTTGCCACACGCTAACCGGGCCTTACAATGACACGACCTGTCGGTAGAGGAATTTTAACTGTGGATCATACACATACTTGTTTGACCACACATAAAAATGGAAGGTCTCCACACCACAGCCTACGAAAGCACACATAAGAGAGAGAGAGAGAGAGAGAGAGAAGAAAAAGCAGAGGACCGCGGATTCTTCCTGACCCCAGCGATGAACACCGAAGAATGGAAGGAACCAAAGTTCTCCCTAAGACACGTGTTCACGAGGACCGCCACACATGAATTCCACTACAGAGTATGTACCATAAAAGGGTTCCACCTCGCATCGAACCAGTGCCTCTGCAAGCTATGCGACTAAAAATGTCAACAATACCAGCTTATTACTGCATAGCAAGAAGTAAGCCTTTAAAATTCTATGCTGATGACAATAACTTCCAGTAATGGTATTATAATGTACACAGTGTGTTTAATAAATCTTTATATATAAAATGGAAGGTCTCCACGAATGAGTAATCAGCTTACTGCCAGGGTCTCCTCCTAGACAACACAACATTAGATATCAAAAGTTCTACGTTTTTAAGCGAATTCCGAGGAAATGTAGGCCATACCTATTGAGATTGTTCTCCTGAAAATATTTAAAAAAATACAAATCTTCATCCGTCAAGTTAGTAGATACTCAGTGATAATAATATAGGCTATACTTTGGAATTATAATTAAATCCTGACATTTAGAAACGAAAGGCAAATATGACATAAAAAAATAACGCGTGAACCGAAATTTGAATCTCTAACTCGCTTGCACAATCGAACACGTAGGTTCATGTCCGCGCGAACATAAGCTCTCCATATATCCCTCTCCTGAGCTAATGTTTTCCAATTATTCCCTGTATAATATACTTCCCTCAAATCATAGTTAATGTTATTCTCCCACCTCATTCTTGGTATACCAACAGGGCGTTTCCCTCTCGTTTTCCTACGAGGAGCTTCAATTCAATTCTTTCATTTCTCATTCGTGCCACATGCCCTGCCCATCGCATCAGACTTAGCTGATCATATTATATCTGACTTCCTATAAAGACCATGTAATTCACTGTTTTGTAGTCTTCTCTATTCACTTATCTGTTCATCTCTCTTTGGTCCAAATATTTTCCGATGAATTTTATTCTCAAATACTTGTAATGTCCACCGCTGTGGTCTCGAAGTAGCGTGCTGCCTTGTCACGCAGCGGGCCCGGGTTCGATCCCCAGTCGGGGCAGTTTTTCTGGGTTAGGTTTTTATCGAGGTTTTTTCCTGCAAGACAATTGTCAGGAAACTTTTAAGGCCCGAACGGTCCCCGAAATCATATGGTCATCATCATCATCATCATCCTTATCATTATCATCATCATCATCCTTCACCGATGTGGAAAGCAACGGGAAGCTACCACACCTACATTTCCCTAGTAAAGCTGCAACCATAGCATGAAAATGCTAGGATTGCAGTGAACGACCTGCCTTCGGGCAGAATTACTGTGGATGGATGAATACTCGTAATCTCCTTTCCTCTCTTAAAGTAAGAGTCCATGTTTCACATCCATATAATATAACTGGTAGAATATGAACCCCAGGTTTTTAAATGTTACGTTAGCGCTATACCATCTTCGCCATTGAGGCTCCCAGTGCGAACATCAGTATTTTCCTGCTAACTCTATACGTTAGCAAGCTTCCATCTTCGTCGTTCAAGCTCCCTGTCAAACACCAGTTTTCCTTATTTTTCCTTAATATTTGCACTGGGAACCTGAGTTACGAAGATGGTGTCGCGCTAATGTATGGAGTTAGAGGTCTCGGGTTCAAATCCCGGTTAAGGCGTTTTTTTTTTATTTTCACGTAAATCTCTAAGGATGACATTTTTTCGGCACCAAACTCGGCATATAGCAAATAAGTAAAAAATAAGTGATATTGAGTTTGTTACCTAGCAAAATCAGACCATTGGGAGTTGTGAATTTACTGGAAGCGAAAATTTAAAAATAGCTGCAACTGCCTAAATGTTGTATTTCTTGCAACGATTAATAATTGAAGAAAGGTATTATCGATGAAATCAGCGAACTATGACCATTAGGAGTGAGAGCTTGCCTGAAAACTGTGATTTAAAAATCGCTCCAGCTGCCGATTTTTCGTAACGAAACTCGGTATATGCCATTTATATACTACAAAAAATATAAATCGAACCATAAATTCGAGTTGGTGACGAATTCCCTACGTGGTAGTCTTTTTTTTTATCTGCTTGAATTGAGACAGATATGATGTGCACGTGGCATGAATAATTCAGAACTGCTGTGGTAATAATTCGCTAAATCTGTCAAATTGCTACATGAAATGAATTTTATATAAAGTTACCAATTGAAACTAACAAACTGGTGTACATGCTAATTCACTTACCAAATTTGGTAACTTTATTACAATACGTAATACGTGAGCTTGTGATTCAAAAGAAGATACAGAACTATTTATCTGATACACAGAATTAATATAATTACGTCATAGATAGAATTGGTACGTGATATCGTGTTCATATCATTTAATTTTCATTGTTAAGTAATTCAGTCTTCGTCATCAGCATTTTTTATGCGTAATTAGAGAGAACGGTCTGATGGTTATGTCCCTTGCCTCTAGTTCCGATGGTCGCGATTTCAAACACGGCCAGGTCGTTGAATTTTTTAGATATCAATCAATCCATAGTAATTCTGCCCGAAGGCAGGTCCTTCACTGCAATCATAGCATTTTCATGCTATGCTTTGCAGCTTTAATAGGGAATTGTGTAGGTGTGGTAGCTTCCCGTTGCTTTCCACACCGGTGAAGGATGATGATGATAATGATAATGGTAAGGATGATAATGATAAGGATGATGGCCATATGATTTCGGGGACCGTTTGGGCCTTAAAGTTTTCCTGACATTTGTCTTACAGGTGAGAAAAAACCCCGATAGAAACCTCACCCAGAAAAACTGCCCCGACCGGGGATCGAACCCGGGCCCGCTGTGTGACAAGGCAGCACGCTACCTCGAGACCACAGCGGTGGACTTTTTAGATCATCATCATCACTCCAGGGATTAGGCAATTGCCCGTTCCGACTTCATAATGCATCAGCCCATCGTGTTCTAGGTCTTCCAACATCACGTCTTCCTCTTGCCTGATAATTTCTTGCTAACAATGGATATCTCTCCTTACTCATTCCATCCATATGATCAATCCATTTCTGTCTGTATCCGGCTCATTTCCATGAAGCTTCTCAGTAAGATGAATGTCTCCTGGAAGCGTTACGAGCGCTTCGCAGGACAAGGATGGTGGAAGGACTGCTTCCTCTGAGCCTCCAAACATGCTCCTCTGGGTATCCACCCCCAAGAGAGGGCTGCTTCTTCCGCTCTTCAAGCCCTACAAGTTTAGCTGTGCTATTTCTTGTCGCCCTGTTGACCGTTGAAGACTTGACGAAGATGTGGCCGCCCAATATGGATACAGACGCCATTCCCTCGTTGTGAGCTATACTTAGTTCCCCTCGCCTCTTACCCACCAGCAAGATTAATCTAAGTCAATCTTCCCCAGTAGGGTCGTCGGGTTCATCGGGTACTAAGCCCCCCCACCACGTCAAGGTGATAGCTCCTGGGGGGGGGACTTTTTAGATATAAGATAAAAATATAAAAAAAATAAAAATGTACCTGTTGGGAATTGCCGTCGTCCTCAACTTTCTTAAAATAATGTATTTAAAATATTATTTGGAGGCGTTTAGGAAGTTAACTTCCGTCATCAGCAGGATGAGTATGCGCTACTAGTTGTTGTATTTAAGACGTAGTAGACGTGATGGTCTTGATGCTACTGGCGACGCATCAAGACCATCAACGTTTGCAACGTACTAGATACAACTAGTAGCGCATACTCATCCTGCTGATGATGGAAGTTAATTTCCGAAAGGCCTCCAAATAATATTTTCAATACTGCCTCACCAGTAGCACTGCAGTTGCTACTGGCGACGCATCAACGTAAAGTAATTTCCATAAGATATTACCTCCCCCCACCCGAATGTGTCTCCTGTGGGAACCGCGGTGCTATTTTTATCCGCCATATAACTGAATTGTGTATGATAGAAACATTGTTCTTACCCAACATTGTATTTTACGGGAAATAAGACTGAATACAACATAAGATGGTATCAAACTGGTCAACATGATTTTTTGTCTCATGAGTGCCAATAGTTGTAGTTAATGCGTGTTTTCAAATATGTATTCGGAATTTCTCCATCACCCACAGTTTTTTTTATTTCAATTTCAATTAATGGATTTAAATAAATATTATTTAATAAATGTTTTTTTCGTCCATTTATTATCTTGGCGCTATAAGCAATGAGCACAGGGAACACTTTCATCAGGAGATTTGAGCTATGGAAAAGAGATATCAAGGCAAATGGAATCCTCATATGCTGGCCGATTATTGTTGGACCATCAAGAGGGATGCTCCACAGGCGAAATATAGCAGAAAATCGCCATGTCTTACTTTCTAGGCGAGTCCGAATGTTCGAATATTGTGTAGTTACGAATGTAGAAAACATTAAATGGTTTGAAATTATAAATGCCTGTCTATCGGAAACCTTACTTGATGGAGAAAAATCGATATCATATATGCATTCAGGAGAAAAAATACTATCAGAATCACATATTTTTCTTTCTGAGACAAAAAAAAAGTTTATTTTTTGTTGCTCAGTGTTATTAGGAACTTTCTCCATTTCACATTTATTAACGACAAAAAGATACATAAATAATGGCTTACCTGGTTAAACGTTTACGCTTTTTCCTTGATATCAATATATAATCTTTATTTGCCTATACAATTTCATTATGAGCAGAATTTATGTTCCATGCTGACTCACCTGTAAATTCTGCTGTTATTTTCACCATATCCTCAATGATTAATGTGGGATATTTTTATATTAAATTGTTTGAAAATATTCAAAACAATTTTTTGTTTACTCTTTTCAAATGCTTTGCTTTTCAATGTTTAACAAATTCAACAGAAATTTAGCCATTTTAAAACAATTGAAAATCCAACGTATTCTGCATTGCGCATGTCTATAATAAAACAATGTTTATTTAATGTATTAAAATTGTAATTATATATTTTAAGATTCTCCCATATAACTTATATATTAATAATAATAATAATAATAATAATAATAATAATAATAATAGCTTTATTTTACCTGGCAGAGTTAAGGCCTTAAGGCCTTCTCTGCCACTTAACCAAGTTTTAAAAAATACAAAAAACAATTCTTACATCTAAATTACAATAAACATAAATGATTACATGTTATAAATACGATACAATTAATATTTATAATGTATTTTTGATTTACTCTAAATTTAACGAATTAAATATATAATATGTACAAGATATAAAAAAACGAGAAAAAGATTATTAATGACATAGTAAAAAATTAAATAAATAGAGAAAAATTAATTTATTAGACAACAGGTATCTGTATAAGCGTGACTTAAAGGTGCCAAGTGTGCGGCAACCCCTGATATCTTGAGGAAGGAGATTCCAGGAGCGGACAGAGGCTACTGTGAAGGAAGTAGAATAAGAGGAAGTGCTATGAAGAGGAATTGTTAGCAGACTGCTATCTTGTGACCTAACGTCAATATTGTGGCAAGAGGATAACTTCTCAAATCTGGACGCCATGTAAGTAGGAATGTAGGAATTCAGAAGCTTGAAAAGTAGTGAAAGAGAGTGCAATTTACATCTGTCAGTAAGACGGAGCCAAGAGAGGTTATTAAAGATACAGATATGTGCTAGATAATATATATTTTTATTATTTGTTTTCCCTTTATTTCGAGTGTTAGAAAGCGAACTACATTTTCCTACACCCTTAAAGACAAAAATCATCATTTCACCAACATAAATGCTTTGTTTACAATACAACTGGAACTTAGCTCGGAAGAGGTATAAATTTAACATTGTTCTCCCGGTTTACGCTAGAAAAGAGAACAAATATGCATAATGTTTTGTTGGTGTTATGTTGAAACCAGGAAATGGTGATTGATCCTCTTAAATATTCACAGTCTTTTCACGATCTTTTTACGACATCTTAGCCTACCAGAGGAACGAACTTTGAATGATAGCAAACTTTGCTGCCGAGAAGTGTTTTTGAATCCATATTTCCCTACGTACACTAAAGCACTGGCTTCACTGTCTGCATTTACTCTATAAGTAACGCTTTAACACGAAAAGATATTCAAAAGAGAATCAAAGAGAAATCCAATTAATAGTAATAATAATACTCTCTCTCTCTCTTATTCACAATGGGTTAAAGGAAGGAGATGCACTATCTCCTCTACTATTCATTTTTGTACTAGAGCCATGAAATCTTTAGAGGATGGATAAAAGTATGCGACTCTATGGTATTAATAAGCTGTTAGTTTATGCTGTTATGTAGCATTATAAGGCGATAGCGAGCAGATACTAAGGGCCAAAACACACACTCTATAGAGTAACACTAAGGTATGTGACTAATAATAATAATAATAATAATAATAATAATAATAATAATAATAATGTTTTATTTATTCTGGCAGAGTTAAGGCCATAAGACCTTCTCTTCCACTCAACCAGCACAAATACAAATAAATATTTGACAAATATAGATATACACAATACTAATTATAAACAGTTAAAGATACATTAAATGTAGCAATGTAAATTTCATGTACAAACAACATTTTATACGATAATAACAATAATAATACAATAATAATACAATAATAATAATAATAATAATAATATAATAATGATAATAATAATATAATAATGATAGTAATAATATAATAATAATAATAATAATAATTATAATAATATAATATAAATATGATAAATTATTCGAGAAACTCCAATTAGAAGTAAATATCAATAAAACTAAATATATGTTCACACATAGAAATACAAGATATAATGTAAATGGGCAGCTAATGAAAAATGAGGGAAATTCTGAAGAAGTGGCTGAATTCAAATACCTACAAACAATTACAAACAGGGATGAGATGCACAAAGAAATTAAACAGAGGCTCAATTCTGGAAATACATGTTATTTTGCATTATAGGGACTCTTGTCGTCCCGAATTCTCTAAAAAAGGCATAAACTTAAAAATGTATAGATAAAAAGTATATAAAACTGTTATTATATGGATGCGAAACATGGACTCATACTTTAAGAGAGAAGAAAATATTACGAGAATTTGAGAACAAAATTCTCATGAAAATTTTTGGACCAAAGAGAGACGAATATATATATATATATATATGAATATATATATATATATATATATTTATATATATATATATATATATATATATATATATATTTCCAGTTTAACGTTTTTTGAAAGGAGGGACGTCAAGAGTCCCTGTAATGCATAATAGCACGCATTTCCAGAATTGAACCTATGTTTAATTTATTTGTGCATCTCATTCCTACTTGTGATAATTGTTCCTAGGTATTTTAATTTAGCCACCTCTTCAAAACTTCCCTAATTTGTCATTAGCTGTCCATTTGCATTATATAATATATTTGTATATGAGACAATATACTTAGTTTTTATTGATGTTTACTTCCAGTCCCAATTTCTTAGTGTTATTCAATAGAGTGTGCGTATTGGCCTTTAGTATATCCTCGTTATTGCTCAATATATCATCGCCTAATTATTTATCATGCCGCTTCATCAGATTATCCGATACACATAACCTAGACACTCGATCCCATCAGCACATTGTCCTTTATGTCCCTCTTCATCACACTGTGTATTATTCATTATATTTTAAAGTCTCACTTGCCAAAAACATGGAAATCATTTCCGCCCTATGTCAGAGACTGTCAAACTATAACATCGTTCAAAAACAAACTGAAGAATTATTTAATAACAAACTAACTTACACACCTCACTGATAAAATTATTTATGAAAAAAATTAAAATTAACAAATATTTTAATTTGTTTAAATATTGTATAACCGTAATATTAGTTATCTATGTCTCATTTTTATTTATTTTTGTTTTTAGACAGGTAAAGGGACAATTTAATTTATCTTGCTTGAATACATTTTATTATTAGTTTTTAATCTTAACTATCATTAACTGGTTGTATTATAGATCATAATATAATAGATATTATCATAAGTAATGCCACGAGTGATTTCCAAATTATCGATAAATTCACGATGCCACGAAGTGAGGTGTAAATTTATCTAGAGAATTTTTGTTATGACTATTTAACGAATAAAATTAAGCTGTTTACTCATAAATCATTATTCAAACATAGTTATTTTAAAATATTTATACATTTATTGTAAACGGCGATGTTTGAAAACAAATGAGAAACGTTTATTATATTTCATTTGTTCATTACTGCAACCAGATCATATTATTTATTGCCAAAGGATCGCAATAATGTAACAATGCACCCTATTGGAGAAAAAAGAAACACTTAAAACTGTTTATAATCATTATAGGTTAATAATTAATTTCTGATGTTCTATGATGTAAATATGTCAATTATATTTTTTGGAACATGAAAACCTGGGAAATAATATTTTAAGAAAGTGCAAATAGTGGTTTCTATTTTGTTATGGTATAATCAATTGCTATAAACGTTTTTCTATTATATCCCGCAAGCAGAATCTGGTTACATTCGTGCACTACACATACATTCTGGGAGCCACTTCTATTCTAGCATTCTTACTTCTTAATATATAAATTGTTATATTCAACGTATTTCGTAGAGAGTCAGTCACTGCAAAATAATGCTATGACCTATTCAGAATGTTCAAAAAGGAGGAGCTTGATTTTAATGTGATAATATTAAATTGATAAAATCGAGGTGAAAAACGACTGTGATTGATTGTAATTCAAAATTTATTGAAATGTGATTGGTCTTTGACTCCCATTTGGGATATGAGTTAAATATTCTTATTAATCAAATCTTCATTTAGTATTTAATTTTAGAGTTAATTATGATTGTAATATTCTGATGTAATATATGTTTGTCCTGGTGAGTGGAAGAGAAGGTCACATGGCCCTAACTCCACCAGGCTAACTAACTAACTAACTCACTGGCACTATCGAACCCGTAGATTCATTGCCGCGCGGACATAAGCTCTCCATACATCCCTATCCTGCGCCAATGTTTTCCAATCAGCCCTTGTATAATCTACTTCCCTCAAATCATAGTTAATGTTATTCTCCCACCTCATTCTTGGTCTACCAATTGGTCGTTTTCCTACAAGAAGCTTTCATGCACCTCTTTCATTCCCCATCCGTGCCTCATGTCCTGCCCATCGCAGTCTACGAGACTTAACTGTTGTCATTATATCTGGCTTCCTGTAATTCATTGTTATGCAGTCTTCTCCATTCACCTGTCTCTTCATCTCTCTTTGGTCCAAACATTTTCCTAAGAACTTTATTCTCAAATACTCGTAATCTCCTTTCCTCCATGTTTCGCATCCATATAATGTAACTGATAGGATAATAGTTTTATATTTTTTCAGTTTAACGTTTTTTGAAAGGAGTTGGGAAGTCAAAAGTCTCTGTAATGCATAATAACACGCATTTCCAGAATTGAACCTATGTTTAATTTCCTTGTGCATCTCATTCCTATTTGTGATTATTGTTCCTAGGTATTTGAATTCAGCCACTTCCTCAATATTTCCCTCATTTGTCATTAGCTGTCCATTTCCATCATATAATGTATTTCTATGTGTGACCATACATTTAGTTTTATTGATATTGAAATTTTACAAAGTATTGGCAGTTCCATCTCTTATATATATGGATGTGAAACCTGGACATTAACAAAGGCAGATAGTAAACAAATAGAGGCTGCTGAAATGAAGATGTTGAGAGCAATAGCAGGATACCAAAGCACCGATAAAAAGAAAAACGAAGATATAAGAACTGAACATATATTTAATCTCTGTGAAAGAATAACATATTACCAAAATGCTTATCTTCAGCACGTATTACAAATGAATGAACAGTGCATACCAAGAAGAATGTATAATTATAAACAAAAAGGGAGAAGAACGCTGGGAAGACCATTGAAGAGATGGAAGGACCAATTCGACCTATAATGAGATCGGAACAGGCCATTGGGCCTAATCCTTATTGTTGATGATGATGATTGATATTTACTTCCAGTCCCAATTTCTTAGTGTTACTCAGTAGTGTGTGCATGTTGGCCTTTAGTATCTCCTCGCAACCCCACCAGGCTAAATAAATAAATTGCTTGTTGGTCCAGTAATAAGTCGCTATAGAAAATAAGAGAATCAAACATTAACCTCTGAAATATAGATTACTCAGTTTCCTGTTAAACCAGATAATCATCTTATTATAAAAAGGTAAATTCTTTTTTTTAATGAGACGAGGAAAATGTATGCTATTAAAAGCATATTCATATATATTGCTGTAGTAATGATTCCAAACATATATGAGAGATTGAATCTAAACGTTTAAAAAACACTAAGCAATGTTGTATCTTTACAAACAGTTGAAATATAAAGTTAGAAGGTTGTATGCTTTGATAGCTCTTCCCGCGGCCACCGTAATACAAAAGATAGAGGACAGTTGGTTGATGTAACGAGGCTTAGAAACATCAAATAAAACACAGCGATGCAAATGTAAAGCGCTTATCTGTAACTGTTCCCTTACTGGTACAGTCTCGCCACGCATGTGCGTAACGCAAGAAACTCCAACACATTATTAATCTTATTATTTCTTCATTTCATAGCTACACTCTTTGTCCTCCTTGTGAGCAAATTATGAAATAATAATAATAATAATAATAATAATAATAATAATAATAATAATAATAATAATAATAGTAGTAGTAGTAATAACAATAATAATAATTTTATTTTTTATATACAGATTTTCAATATTTACACATCTTTCTGTGTCAAAATTTTATTTTCCTTCCCCACTCATCTCTATCCATCCACTCTATGTCCTCCATCCTCTTGTTCTCATTCCCGTTCTTATTTCATGCATCCACGAGTATCGAGGTCTTCCTGTTTTTCTTCTTCCAGGTGGACACCATTCCAATGTTTTCCTGGGTAACCTTTCTTCTTCCATTCGTCGTACATGCCCATACCAATTTAATTGCTTGTATGTTTTATAATCTACTATTGAATATTTATTTTTTGTATGACTTAATTTTTTTTTTCAATTTTGAACATCTTGCTGCTCACCTCAAGAAATCCATTTCCATCGACATAAGTGTTGTCCTAACTTGTTGTTGAATTTCCATGCGTCAGGTCCTTATGTGACAATAATTCTCATTAATGAATAATATATTTGGATCTTTTTTCCTGGTATAATAATAATAATAATAATAATAATAATAATAATAATAAAAATAATAATAATAATAATGATAATGATAATAATAATAATAATAATAATAATAATAATAATAATAAGTCATCATCGCCTAGTGTGTCAAATTTCTTTTTAAGAGTCCAAAACTAAATTTGGGGATTCTATGTCAGAAGTTAGGTACCTAAATAATTGGGATAAATAAGCGAAAAACGCAGAAATTATTGTCACGGCAGGGCCTATATGTGAATAATGAACCGGGGGAAAGTGTGAAATACAGTACATATGTTGATTTCTTCCCAAAAAATACGAAAAACACCTCAAAATTGAATGAGAAGTGGAGATAATTTTAACGTGAAATAGCTATACTTACGATTGAAACGACAGCCTCTTGTCTCATTTATTTTCAATTGTCCTGTAATTCTCTTTAAGCATAAACGTTTGTGGTTCGAGAGGGAATCGAACTGAAATGTAGTCAGACCAGAAGACCATTAGGCTAGTCTATATATGTAAGATAAAAAGTATATAACATTACAATATACAATACATATAATGATAATATTCAAATATGTTCCCTTATGTAGGGAAGTATATACTCTAGGGGCAGACTGCATTCTAAAGACGATAACTTTCAAAAAAAGAAAACCAGGAAAAAAAAAATCTTAACCTCTAACGTAGCTACGTTAAATGTTGTGCGTCACGTAGCAAAAGTTGGTTTTGTGAAAAGCCACAAAAAATGGTGCAGTGATAAATGTTTTCCGTTATCTGGCCAGGGGATCTGCTACTGCCCTGCCAAGCTTATCTCTTGAATCGCCTTTTCATTTGAAACTCAAACATATATACAAATATATTTTGTATCATTTCATTCTATCTGACATACTGTACAAATTTTCCTGGTCTCATCGGATTCGCGTATTTTTATTTCTGGATTCATGGAACCGCCATATCTTTATTAAATCTCGACTAATCCGAATATATATTTTTTTAATTCTATAGCATGCCACATGCTAACGAATAGCATTACAGTTTTCTTTGACTTATAACTACATATAATGAAGGGAAAAGAGAACATAAAAGTAAGACACATTTCCATGAAATCCAGAAAACAGGTTTTTCATAATACATTAAAAATCTATATATAAAGTAAAATAATGTTTTAGTTCGGTAGGCGTTCTGTCGTACTTACAGCAATGACGGCCAGGATTGAAAGTTAAGTTCCTTAATTTAGGGGTTGCCAACCTATAAATAACTAAATAATTATACTGTAATATTATAAATTACCTTCCTGGGCGGGAAGTAAAACCACTGCCCTTTATGTAGAGTACATACAATGCATATACCAAAATAGATCCTAAAGGTAGTGTTAATATACATTATACGAAATAAATCTCTGTATCTTAAATTAACTGAACTTTATTTGAAACAATATTGAAAGTTGACTTAACTGGAAACTCATGAGCACGAAATATGCAACCATATTTTTATTCACTTACAGTGCAGTTCTTCTCTTGCAGCCATTTTCTGAATGAAATGTATGTTTTCTTCATATCTCGATTTAGATTTTTCTGGCACTAAAGAAGCACACCCAACTTCCCACGCTTCTTCAATTTCGTTATATTGATTACCATCATTCACACTTGCTGACATTTTATGACTAATTGTTGACATGGCCTGCTGTAGTCTCAACTAAATTATTTTCGGTATTTAGCGTTTAGGCCTATACATCGGTCAGACTGCTAACGTCAGTCAGTTGTTTATAATGAACGCAAATATTTCTAACATAGATATTATTTTATTATTATGTATTATTTTGAAAACAGCATCGTGCAAAAAAATAATGCACAACACACGTTTGTGAATCTCGGAAATGAAAAATCACTTCCCAACCTCACATTGTAATATACTATTAGGCACTTCGTACTAAAGTTCACGTAACAGTTCCTTTGTTTATTTTGTTACTGGAGAATATTTGTTTTCTTCTTCGTCAAGGTTTAAGCTTATTTACTAGCCTGTTGCGGCTCCAAATTGCTGCTGTTTCCATCTTTTCTTTGGTATTCCCAAGCTTCTTCCTCGTGGTGAATAGTTGTATGCTGCTTTTGGTATTCTGTTCTCAATCATCTTTGCTAAGTGTTCTTTTCAGTTTGTTCTGTATTTCAGTATTGTTGTGTTTAATTCCTCTACATTTAGTTGTCTTATTTGTGTTGTGTTCTTGGTCTGTTCTTTGATATCCTGCTATTGGTCTGAGGAATTTCATTTCAGTAGCTTGGATTATGGCAGATTGCTGTGTTGTCTCTGTCCATGTTTCGGATTCGTAAGTAATAATAGGAACTGCCATTGTCTTGTATAATGTCTTTATAGAGTCTATCCTGGCTTTATTTTTCAAAGTTATTTTCAGTGTTTCTTTTATATAATTAAACTTATTCAGTTTTTTATTCATATCGGTTTCCGTTGTGTACGATATTTCGCAGTGTAGGAAGTTATTTCTTACCACTTGTTCTATTGGTTGGAGAACATCTGTAAGACTAGGAATTAGAAAAAGCAGTTTTAATTTAAAGATAACTAAGAATGGAGTCTGGTAGAAAGTTATAAGTGTGTTAGGGGGATGTATAAACCCCGAGGTAATGAAATTCACCTCGAGGCAAGACTTGTCGTTAAGGGATGAATGAGATAATGGATTGAGACGCTTCAAGTATCGTTACAAACCAAAATGGCGGCTCGTAAAACAACAATGTTCTGCAGCTGTAGTTAAGACACGTTCAAATGGTTGCCATGAATATCTTTGATGAAGAAAACACAAACTCGGTTAAACGTTACAAATGAGTAAAGCACCGCAGCACACAGCTACAAGTATTTAGCAATTGATTTCCCTCACTTACACAAAGCTACGACATAAATTTCACAGTACAATTTAACTCCATTCCTTGTTTGTCTTTGTATGGGTTCACTAGCACATCTGGTGTTAATAATGAGAATTAAACACTTCTAGTACTAATGTGTATCTTCATTCCTGACTAAAAATATATCACGCAAGCTTCGGAAAGTAATCTATCTTGTCTACAAAATCTATTATCCGGTTGCAAGATTTCTACGTTCATCGAGTGTATGAACAAAATCATTTTTTCATAAAATTGTGAATTACTGAATACATTTTTGCCGAGTTGCCTATTAAAATTCGGCTGCCAGTACGTTTAATTAAAATATAAATTATTTATTTATTGGAACAAATTTGATTAATTTGTTATTAAAATAAATTATAATCCAGTTCGCAGAAATCGATGTATAGAGCTTGAAAAGCCTTGATTACCATTGCACACTTCGCCGTAAACCTCATCCCTGCTACAGCAGGCTGTGACAACAATCAGTAATAAAATGGTGGTAAGTATGTTTTTTCAATTTTCCATGTACGGACGACCCTTGATAGACTTCCATCCTTCATTCTTCTTACGTGCCCATACCATATTAGTCTTCTGTGTTCAGTGTCATCTATTATACTTATTTCATCCATTTTCTAATTACTGTATTTCTAACCCTTTTCAGTCGAGATTTTCTGGCAGCTCTTCTCCAAAAATCCATTTCAACTGCAATTATTCTCTTGGCATGTTGTTGTGTCATTGTCCAAACTTCCGATCCATATAACATTATAATTTCTAGTATGGGCTTATAAATTTTGTTTTGCTCTCTTAATGGCGTTTTTACTCCATAATATAGAGTTTAACATTCCTATGTGTTTTCTTTCATTCCTGATTAATTTTGCTATTTCTTTATTTAATGTTCCACCTTTCTCTATAATTGGTCCCAAAAATAACAGAAACTATCGCTCTTCTTTATATTTACCCCATCAATGTATGGAATGGAAAATTGTTTGAAATAAAATATAGTACGTTACATGAATAGAAGTCTCTTTCATATTCGTTGAAAAATTATTTTTTGCGGGATAGTGTGTTTTGTCGTATTTACAGCAATGGCGATCATGATTGAAAGTTCAACTTCCTACATTTTCGGGTTGCCAACCTAATTAACTATACTACAATAAAATAACTATACTGTAATATTACATATTACAAACACGCGTGTGGGAAGTAAAACCACTGTCCTCTATGTATAGGCTACTACATACAATTTATATACAAAAAATATCCACAAGGTACTGTTAATATACATTATACGAAACAAATCACTGCATTTTAAATTAACTGAACTTTATTTGAAACAATATAAAACAATAAATACATACATAATTGCCGCCATTGTATCACTAATGGGTCTCACGGCCTCCTGTTGTTTCAATTAATAAATATTGCACACACTTTTAACGTTAGTTAGTTGTTTATAATGAACGCAAATATTTCCAACAAAGATGTTATTATTTTCTATTATTTATTGGCCGCGATGGACTAGTGGTTGTGTTCCTTGCCTCTGGTCCCGAGAGTCTCGGGTTCAAAACCCGGCCGGGGTCGATGGATTTTTTAGGATGGAAAAAATCCAACGAACAAGTCCTCCGGGAGGGACTTTAAGCCGTGGGTCCCGAATATGAAGATTTTCAGGCTCGTTAAAAATCCTTAAGCGTGAATGAAAAGGCCTCTAAGCACAATTTACCGAATTTTCCCGTCCTAGTACTACCTTGGTTTCCTAGATGTCAATATGAGACGGAACGCTGATCACGGACCACTCAAATGACATCTATACGAAAACAAGTGTAACTAAATTAGTATGGTTCAAATTCTTCCTTGTAGGGGGAGAGCGGCTACATCTCTGTTAAGGAAAACATGGGCTTACAAGATACAAGATTTATTATTTTGAAAACAACATCGCGCAAAAAATAATGTACAACGCACGTTTGTGAAGTATTTTACAGAATCTTGTAAATTAAAAACTTTGTTATTGCTCGGTTTTAAACATTTTCCTCGATTCTGTAAAAACCAGTTCCCAACCTCGCATCGTAATACACTAATACTCTCGTCTATCGAATCGGAGCAATGTGTAGGTTTTCACTCAAATACAAGTGAGCCTGATGAAGAGACAAACACAGGTTTTTGATAGCAGGTCGTTCAGCTTTAGGAGTAAGTGAATAATACTAAGTTAATTAGCATTAATAATTACTGTTATCATAGAATTAACTGCTGTAGTTTTGTTATTCCAAATATAACTATTTAAGCCGCTCATTTGAATTCATTAACTTTTACAATTCATAATTTCAATCAACTTTCCAGTTGAATAAATTGAACTTTAACAAAACTATCAAATGTATAAAGTTCTAAACGAATGATATTACTGGTATTTATTTTAAATTTTAATACCAGACTCATGGGCTAGTGGTCTGAGTTGTTACTGTTCATGAGATACTGGGTTCTTTTCCTGGTCAGACTATAGGAATTTTTCCTTAAAGGGAATTATTCTTGTGGTTGTCCATGGTCTGGGATTTAGGTTAAGAACTCTCGTGGTGCTTCATTATCATTTACCACCCATCACATCATCAGGGTATCGTAACTCCTCCTTCCAGGTGCCCCTCCTAAGAAATGAAGTACAATAATTCCGCCAGTGCCAGGGGAGAAAGCCAGAAATGCCACAAAAGGCAAACTGGTGGCATTGAATAAAAAATACAAAAAAACTTGTATTTGATACTGTATTTCATTTCAGTAATCTATGGTTAAATAAAAAACTGGGAATATTGAACTTTACAGTATCATATACTGTAATATTCACAAAAAGTTCGTCATTCAGTAAATGCGGTAAACAAAGCCATTTTCTCATCAAGTAAAATTTTTGGTCCCATTTTGCTGCTTCACTAAAAATATAATCTACTATCTAACTCGCTGGCACTATCGAATCCGTAGGTTCATGGCCACGTGGACATAAACACTCCATACATCCCTATCCTGAGCTAATGTTTTCCAATCATTCCCTGTATAATATACTTCCCTCAAATCATGATTAATGTTATTTTCTCACTTAATTCTTGGTCTACCAACTTGGCGTTTCCCCCCTGGTTTTCCTGCAAGAAGCTTCCATGCACCTCTACCATTCAATATTCGTGTCACATGTCCTGCCCAACATAGTCTACGAGACTTAACTGAATATATAATATATTCTTTTTATTAAATTGGAGAAACTCATTTTCTGATGCCAACTTATTTAAAACTGTCGGTCTGTAATGAAAAAAAAAACCTAACCGTAAGTTAATTATTCACATACTATTATAATTGTGTCCACCGCTGTGGTCCCGAGGTAGCATGCTGCCTTGTCACGCAGCGGGCCCGGGTTCGATCCCCGGCCGGGGCAGTTTTTTCTGGGTAAGGTTTTTATCGGGGTTTTTCCTCACCTGCAAGACAAATGTCAGGAAAACTTTAAGGCCCAAATGGTCCCCGAAATCATATGGCCATCATCATCATCCTTATCATTATCATTATCATCATCATCATCCTTCATCGTTGTGGAAAGCAACGGCAAGCTTCCACACCTACAATTCTCTAGTAAAGCTGCATATCATAGCATGAAAATGCTATGATTGCAGTGAAAGACCTGCCCTCGGGCAGAAATACTGTGGATGGATTATAATTGTTGCGTTTTTTTTTTGTTTTTTATTTGAATTTGTAATATAACTAGGGCACAGAATGACCGATAAAAGCGTCTGTGTATAAGAAAAAATTAATTAACAATCAACATAATTTAGAAAAAAATATCAAATCAAATATCAGGTCTTTCTGCACCCCCATTGTATAATGCAAAGCTTGTTGATTCCTGACTACCTTCTCCTGGCCACCTAACTTCCTGTAAAGCGACTATATCCAGGGGCGATTTATCTAATTCCCGCGTTAATATCTCTAGTGCCCCGCTAATGTATAAAGTCCTAACATTCCATGTTCCTAGGAACATGTCCCTGTGTTTGAGCCTTTGGCATGAGTTCCCTGAAGTAGTCCCCGCCCGGAGAACCGAATGGGGGACTATTTTACCTCCGGAAAATTTTACCCCAGTTGAACCCATGTCCGCATTTCTTGACGGTTGTATTTTTACGGTGAAAGATCGTCACTCTTTCGACCAAGGTACTTTTTCGTCTGGCTTATCACCTTCGACCAGTCCGGCATGGGTAATCCTATCGGAAGCAATGCTACCGCCGGCATTAGCTCTCAGGATCATTTAAGCACGCAAGCCACTCCACCACGACATGGTAAAGATACCATGGAGGGTTTTGGTACTGACTGTTGTTGGTAATTAGACTGTTGTTGGTAATTATTTTATACAGAAGGTTTATATTGCTGGGTACGTTCTCATTCAACAGGTATTTATTTGTGGTTTCCTTGATAATTTCTAAATCTTCGTGAACATTGATTTTCGATGTATCTTTTCTATATGTAGAATCGATAATACATTGTCTATTGTGTTGAATCGATGTCCTGCTTCTACTATGTGTTTTGAAAAAGTGGATTTACCCTCATTCAGGAATTTCTGGAATGTTCATTAAATCTTGTCGTGAAGTTTCTAGTAGTTCTTCCAATATACAATTTTTCACAGCTATTGCAATTCAATTTATAAACTCCTTTGTTTTTATATATATGTTTGTTTCTTCTATTTTATTTGAAACTAGCTAATACCCGGCGTGCGCTGCTACGCCTAAATAAATGAAAATTAATGTGCTTTCATGTTTAGTTGAATAAATTAAAATAAAAATAATTATATATTTATATTTTTAGATACCCCGTACTGATTACCCGGCGTTGTCCGGAAATCTACTTATCCCGATCTTCTTGGCATAAATGAGCTGAAAGACGAAAATTAATGTACTTCTTATGATTAGTTGATTAAGTAAGATGAAAAATAATTATAAATATATATCGTAATTATTTTAAGATTTCCCGTGCTGATTACCCGGTGTTGCCCGGGTAATCTACTTATCTCGATCTTCTTGGCATAAATGAGCTAAAACACAAAATTCGTTATTGTGAGTTGTCCATAAAACAATACCCGCCATGTGCTTGCTATGCTTGCACAGGGATATACGTACTTATCTCGATCTTCTTGGCATCAGTGAAAGACAAAAATGGTTATTGTGAGTTATCCGTAAGAGATATGCTGTTGCGTACTTTTTTGTAGAGCTTTTTGAGATATTCAATTCTGTATATATTAATTTTGTGTATTTGTTATGGTTTAGGCAGCGTAAGCCATTTAAGCGTCCAAAGAGCTACTTTTTCACGTTTTCCACTACAAAGTGCGATTTTTAAGGGTGTAGGAGTTGAGTATCGCAACTCTCCTATGTTCATCCCGGGAACCTCCTCAGCATTTTGCAAAAGCCTCTTCACAATCGGATCAACTGTATGGCCGCGCATAAAGTACGAACAAATACACAAACGTTCATTTTTATATATTAGATTATACTATTTTCTTTATTTGTTCTTTAGGCAATTTTTATGTTTTTAATGTATTTCAAAATTAAATGTAATTTAAAAATCTTGATGTTTTAATTTTACCTATTTATATGTAGGTAGCACTATTTAATACTATCAGCACTTTTTGATAATCATGTGTTACTGTACTTTTCGCCATATCTGATATAAGCAATTAGAAGTATATGTAAAGGAAGCGGTAAGTGGGACTTGCTGCAGAAAGAAATGCGTATTCTTGATGAAGCAAAGCGGATGGTCGCGGGCATCTGTTACCGACTCATTTAATAAAACCTCAACTCGCATTATGATAGCTAGAGTTTCCTTATTGCTGCCTCGGATTTCTTATTCAACTTTTAATTATATCGCACAGTTGAACCCTTCATTATGCCAGGCTCCTTCATCAGCTGATACTAAATTTCCCTTTTAGTTGAGGAAATAACGGAACATTGGTGATATTTCGAAAATAACAGCGAGATATACTCCGGGATAAAGGTTTGTACACCTGTATTTCTTTAACGACCTGTAAACCACTTTTTAATGTGTTTTGAAATTACGACAAAAGTAAAATTGACCCAAAATGCATAAATCTTGCCAAAGTGCTATATAAACATGAAATTCACGATTTCATCCCAATTTTTAGCTAATTCTGAAAAAATGTAACTTTTGAGGTTGTTAGATTGCCTCATGAAAATATTTTTCAAAAGAGTTTATATATATATATATATATATATATATATATGTGTGTGTGTGTGTGTGTGTGTGTTTTATGATTAAATTTTTGACATTGAGCAATGCAAGCCTAATATGACATGATAAGCCTGGACCGAATTTAAACCAGGACCTCTGGATTGGTACTCCAGTGTGCCATCCATTACACAACCGGGCAAATTTAGTTTAAACATTTATTTTTCTTATCATGTCATACACCAGCAAATCAATAGATTCGTGATCATCAGAGATTGTCTTGTTCCGAAAGGAGAGAAGCGATTAAAATTCAAGCCATTGTATCGGCGGTGCGTTCTTTGCCGGGCAGGTCTAGGGACGATACCCTCTGTACACGTTGTCGCAGACAGCACGAAACCCTTGCACACGTCCTTGGGGCTTGTCCGTTTGGAGAATCACTGAGGAACATTCGTCACCACACTATTCGAAATATGATGGCAGAAGCCTTGCGAGATTATGGATACACAGTTTATGAGGAAGTTCATGGTGTGGCCACTAATGGAAGTAACAGACGAATAGATATTATTGCATTTAGACCATCTTCTAAAATTGGTATATTAGATCCCACAATCCGTTTTGAGACTCATAGTGGCCAACCTGAGGACGTTGATTGTGAAAATAAAGCCATATATAAGCCAACAATTGACTATTACAAAAATAAATACCAATTAGATAGTATAACTGCCACAGGATTGATGATCGGGGCAAGAGGTACTATACCAGGATTCTTAGCTAAATATTGGAATTTCTTAGATTTGGACCGAGTGTATCTTTTTAGAATTGCCATCGCTGCCATTAGAGGATCAATTTCAATTTTAAGAAACCATCTTTACAAATTTATACTTTATAGTATGTATACTTCAATTAAAATTTGAAATTTTTAAATGCATTACAAGATGTATTTCATCAATTTTGAAAAATAATTGTATATATCAGTTTGTTCTTGTGGCAATCCTCTAATGAGGAAAGTTTTATATATTAATAATACCTGTTTAATGTTTCTTTGTAAACATTGATTCCAGATCCAAGATATTTTAACTTTCCCAGTGTTACTTTCCAAAATGTTTCTCTAACAACCCACGTGGTCCTGCATGAATGTATTTTGAAGACGCTCCTATGGTTTTTGTTATAATATCATGAATTACATTGAATTACTCTGGATATAACTTAATGTTACTTCCGTCTCTGCGAGCTTGGTTCAGAGGATTCTCCCTACTTGGCAGTCACTAATTACTTTCCTTAATGAAATTTATTCTTTTTTTATGTCTCTAAATTTAGTCAACGTCGCTCTCGTTTATCTTGTGCACAATTAAATTATTTTTCATCTGCTTTTTCTTTCATCCGCAGTAAGATGCTCATGCGTTTTTACTCTTCGCTGATCGTCTCTCATTTACTGTCAGTTTCTTAATTCAGATGCTCGCTGAAACAAATTAAAAATTGAGAAATAATAGCGAATATTACTTGAAACGAGAAATACTCATGCTGATCCAAACCTTTTAGCGAATTTTGAAGGAGTGTATATATTGAGTTTGTTCACTTCAGAATATTTTGAAAAGTTTTACATATATTATTTTTTTCTCCCTTGTAAACATCCAAAATGACTATACAGGGTGTAACAGGACCTCACCGACAAAATGATAGACATGATAGGCCATGTAGACAGGATCATTTTTTTTTTTTTGTGAAGGAACGTATAGTCGGAAACATGTCGTTTATGAGTTTTACGCAATTAGAAGTGGAGATTTACTTGAAATTCGAAATTAAAAACTGCCTAAACGACTGGACCGATCTTGATGATTTTTATGTGTTTGAGTGGGTTCCCTGGATGGTTTAGATTCACAATTCGACCCTCTAAAGTCATTAGTTCTAGGAGTTCACCTGAAGTGAAAATTTAAAAATCGCTGTATCTTGAATGTTTCACAACGAAACTCAGTATAGGCCTATTCTATTAAAATAAATCGAGGTAGGTACTATCCAAAAATGAACGAAATCCGACAATTAAAAGTGGATGTTTACTCGAAATCGGAAAATAAAAACTGAATAGCAACCGCCATATTTGGTTCGTCTCAGCGTATACCATACAAATTAATTTACATTTGATATTTCATTTATTTAGGCGTAGCAATGCACGCCAGGTCTTGGTTAGTAATGTTGTAAAATATCAGGAAGACATTTCGGAAGTATGTACCATCTTGTGCTCACCGATCGTTGCTGTGACGATATCAAACATGCAATGAGGCACAGGGTCGACTGTTTGAACACTTATTCTAAAACCATGCCTTTTTCAATAAAATGTTACATGCACAATTGTTTGTATTCAATTCCGACTCTTACGGGTGAACACTTTCATCTGCGCATAACTCATAAACGACTTGTTTGGGACTATATGTTCCTTCACAAAAAATGATCCTGTCTGCATGGCCTATGATCCCTATTATTTTGTCGGTGAGGTCCTGTTACACCCTGTATATATATAGGATACTAGCTAACACCCGGCGTGCGTTGCTACGCCTAAATAAATTAAAATATTAAAGGTTAATTGTGAAAGGTAAATTATATGGTATAAGCTGAGACGAACCAAACATGGCGGTCGATAGTCAGTTTTTAAATTCGGATATCAGGTAAACTTCCACTTCTAATTGTCGGATTTCGCTCACTTTTGGACAATATCTATCTTTGGTTCATGTTAATATGATACACTGAGTTTTGTTGTGAAAAATCGAAAATTGTGACCACTAGAGCGATATTTAAATTTTCACTTCGTGAGGGTCCAATTGTGAATCTAAACCGTCCAGGGACCACAAAAACACAAAAAAATTATCAAAATCGGTTCAGTTGTTTAGGAGGAGTTCAGTGACATAAACAAGTACAGCAGAATTATATATATATATAAACATATGTATACTCTTTATACTGTTCTGCCCTAGGATGGTCTTTCGCTGCAATCATAGTATTTTCTTGCTACGTTTTGCAGCTTTACTAGGGAATTATAGTTGTGGTAGCTTCCCGTTGCTTTCCACACCGGTGAAGGATGATGACCAGATGATATTCGGGGAAATTTTGGGCCTCAAAACTACCGGAAAATTGTCTTACAGGTGAGAAAGAACTCCGGGAAAAATCTCAAACTGGCATTTGATACTGTGAACCGAAGCGCACTTTGGGAAAAATTAAATCGGAAAGGATTGTCTCATAAAATGATACATGCTTTAATGTCAATTTATAAATATGTTAAATTTTGTATAAAAGTAGACCAAGGGCACACCATTGAGAGCAGTGAAGCCAATCGGGGAGTGAGACAAGATTGCATTGCATCACCAATGCTATTTAATCTATTCGTTGATGATATTGTAGACGTAATGCTAGAAGGAGAAATTGAGGCTCCGAAGATAAGAAATGTTAAAGTCCCAGTCCTGTTGTATGCAGATGATTTAATTATCTGTTCCAAGACAACCAAGGGATTGTAAAGAGGTCTTGGCCGACTGAAATATACTATAGGAATTGGGGATTGACTGTAAATGTTAGTAAAACAAAAACAATGACCTTTAAAAATGGGACGGTTTATGGTAGTGCAGAGGAATGGAAACACAGAGATCAAACACTTCAAAACGTGAAACATTTTGAATATCTTGGTATGACGTGAAAATGAACGGAAAGTGGAAAAAACATATTGATATAGCATTATTTAAAGGGAGGGGACAACCTAACAGTGTGCTCGGTATTCTGGTCGAGTGCCTGATATTCCAGTCAGCACATTATAAAAAATGTATGGAGCGATGATCAGGCCAGTAATGCACTATGGTAGTGAGATTTGGGGGTTCCAAAGAACGGAAGTACTAAATAAGGTATATACGCATTTTCTAAAGTATATTACAGGACTTAGTAAGGCCGTTTCTAACTGTGGGATTTTATATGAATTTGGGTCATTTCAGGACGACATAAACTGCAAACGTCGTGTACTCAAATACTGGTTGCGAGTAATCCAAGGTGAACAAACAATGCTTAGAGCAATTTGTTACGACCACCAAATTAGAAACATAGGTGTGAAACTTTGGACAGACGAGGTTAGGAGAGAACTCCAAAAGATTGGGATGGGTTGGATATGGGAAAAACGGACTGAAAATCGCAAGAATGTGTCGAGAAAAATAAGGAGGAGGTACTTAGATATAAACCAACAAGATATTTTTGCCGAATGTACGCGAAAAAGCTCACTGTATTTACAAAGAGACCTAAAACACGTTTGGGGAAAACAATCTTATATACTCAACCTAGGATTTAAAGAGAGATCAGGGCTTGCTTGGTTTAGGCTAGGGGCGTGGAAATTTCTAAAAATTAGCGACGATCACGATATGCGAATATGTCCAATGTGCGGGAGCTTGGAAGACGAGATACATATATTAGGAAAGTGTGATGATTTAGAATATTGGAGACGTCAGTTATTACCGGAAATATTTCTAAATTAAAATCGGGAAAGATTGGCATGCTACGAGTTAATGGTAAATCCAGAAAATTGGATAAACGTGGGTAAATTTTTGGACAAAACGCGGAAAATAAGAACAACACTCATTCATGAATAAATACATGTTATCAAAATGGAATACTATTAATTCTTAATAATTATACATATTTAATGTACAGTGTTATTGTATTATTATGTAATTTGTAATATTATTGTGTTTTCTCTATGTAATTGTAATGTTATTGTTTCTTTTTGTTTTTCTTTATATTATTACCAATTATTACTTTATTGTAACGGACTGTCAACAGCACGTACGGCTTACTGCCCGTGCGACCCATATTTGTAAATAATATTGTAAATATCTTACTTTTTGTCTAATAAAGTCCTACTACTACTATGTGTATATATATATAAATTCAGCCTGCGTATATTTGTGCTCTCAAAACTCGAAAAGTAGTTGATCGATTGACACATCGTTGCGCTCGAATTCGCGCGTGTTTCTATACACGGCTCGACACAGTTAATCGTCGTTTGTGTTTTCGCAGGCAATATTACATGTCCTGTCCATCGCAGTCTATGAGACTTAACTGTTCTTATTATATCTGGCTTCCTATAAAAATCATGTAGCTCACTGCTAAACTCTAATTCAACCCAGGAAGTTACTATAGACCTTATGAGCTATGCCAGTGTCCCCCTACCTACAGAGGGTAGATGTTGCTAAACTCATAATAGCGGTACTTGTTTGTTAAGGAGGGGAGGAGGGGCAAGGTTAGCAGTACGTTTTTCCAAATTTATGCACTATACATTTAAAAATCATAGTTTTTCTTTTATGGCATGCAAACTAGTTTTATTGTAAATATGAGAGTCGACACTTTCACACAGGATAGTACAGATCCGCAAGAGCTCAGTTACAAGTGGTAACTGTTTTTTCTTTTGAGAGGGGGTGGCTTGGACGGTTACAACTTACAACTATGTACCTGCTGTGTTGCAATCTTCAGTTTTATATAAGGATTTCTCTCACGAAAATACTGTTAAAATGGCAACCCAGTCCCCTATCCCAAACACACAGTAACTTCCTGGGTTGAATCTGAGTGTATGTAGTCTTCTCCATTCGGCTACCTGTTCATCTCATTTTGGACCAATGAGTGATAAGATATTTGAATTCTGGCACTTCTCCAAAATTTCCCTCATTTGTTGTTAACTATTAATTTCCATTATATAATATAGAGGTATTTCCACGTGTGGCGATATATTTAGCTTTATTAATATTTGCTTCCATCCCCACGTTCTCATTGTTATTAAATTGAACGTGAGTGTTCAACTAACTACCGGCTATAACTAACTAACTAACTCAGTGGCACTCTCGAACCCTTAGGTTTATGGCCAACCGAACACAAGCTCTCCATATATTCCTTTATTGTTAATGTTTTCCAATCATTCCCTCAAATCATGTTATATCGTTCTCCCACCTCGGTCTTCATCTACCAAATTGGGGTTTTCACTCTAGTTTTACTACAATAAGTTTCATTGCCCCTCTTTTCATTCCCCATTCGCGCCACATGTCTCGCCAATCGCAGTCAATGGTATTTAACTGTTGTTATTGTATCTGGTTTCCTAGAAAGATCATGTAGCTAATTATAATATAATTTACCCCATTCGGCCGTCTGTTCATCTCTCTTTGGTGTAAAAATTGTATTCCGAAGTAGTCGTAATCTTCTCTCTTCCCTTAAAGTAAGAGTCCGTGTTTTGCATCCGTATAAATAACTGGGAGAATAACAGTTTTATATATTTGCAGTTTAATGTTTTTTTAGAGAAGTTAGGGAAACTATAACGAATAATAGCACGCATTTCCAGAATTTAGTATATGTTTAATTTGTTTGTGAACTCATTCCTGTTATTAATTATTGTTCCTAGACATTTGAATTCAGCCACGTCTTAAAAAAATCTCGCATTTGTTATTAACTGTCCATTTCCATTATAATGTTGGCTATTTCTATGTTCGAACATACATTTAGTTTTATAAAAAATTATATAAATACAAGAAATAGGGCTCCACCGCTGCGCTGTGGTCTCCAGGTAGCGTGCTACCTTGTCACGCAGCGGGGGCGGGTTCGATTCCCGATCGGGACAGGCTCATGGGTGAGGTTTTTTCGGGGTTTTTCCTCACCTGTAAGACAAATGTCAGGAAGCTTAGGGCCCGACGGTCCCCGAAAATCATCCGGCCATCATCATCATTATCCTTCACTGGTGTGGAGAACAACGGGAAGCTACTACACCTATAACTCCCTAGTTAAGCTGCAAAGCAAAGCATGAAAATGCTATGATTGCAGTGAAAGACCTGCCCTCGGGCAGAATTACTATGGGATGGAAGGTATATGGTGTTCTTCCCGAGAACAGGTCTTTTACTGGAATCATAGCTATGCTTTGCAGCTATGGTTTTGGAATTATAGATATAGTAGCTTCCCGTTGCTCTCCACACCGGTGAAATGATGATGATGATAATGATAAGGACGATGATGGCCGAATGATTTTCAGGGACCTTTGGGCCCTAGGCGTCTTGACATTTGTCCTAGAGGTGAGGAAAAACCCTCCAAAAAAAACCTCACCCAGAAAAAAAAAAGAGACTACAAATCAATATATTCATATATTGAAATTGAAGGAATCAAATTTGAAAGAGTGTATAGCTTCAAATTCCTAGGGTCAGTAATGAATCATATCAACTATTTAAGCCACTTCTTCAAAATTTCTATAGGCCTATGCTTAAACATTTGTTCAATATTTGTCACACTGAATTAAGGGTAAATTACGTTTACTATTTTACAGCACATCTATTGAGCGATAGCGAGGTGATACTAAAGGCCTACACGTGATGCGGGGTAATTCCCAGAATTAATTTGGTTATTATTTGGGACCACACAATAAGCTTTTGTTATACAGTGATTAACGGTAACTCAAGGGTTGGCAGGTACAGGTACCTAGCAAAGCGAAACTAATGTTTATCGTAAAAGTATAAGTTTGATTGACGTGTTGAATATGTTCAAATTTGCAAAACAATACATTTTGTTAAAAGGAATACTTTAGCCAATTTAAAACTTCCTTGGAAAATTAATATAAAAGGCCAAGAAATTTTCAGTGTGATTAGTAACTCATACACACACACACACACACACGCACACACATACAGTGTGGTTAGTAGCTCCCATACACAGACAGAGTGTGGCTAGTTTACCGTATTACAAGTATTCGGGGGAGCCTGTTGCTCCTATATTATATTATTATTAATTTGTTGTGAATATTATGTTGTTCATAAGAGGATAACAAAATAAACTCTTTTCAATTAATTACACAACTCATTGTTCCTGATCATCGAATTCCTTATCATACACACCAGTAGAACCCAGAAAGAAGCTTAATCTAAAAACACGCCCTGTAGAGACACTCGTGCCTTTTCCGGCTGCACACGCACACTCTATTGAGTAACACTAAGGAATTGGGACTGGAAGTAAACATCAATAAAGCTGAATATATGTTCGTACATAGAAATGCAATCTATAATGGAAATGGACAGCTAATGAAAAATGAGGGAAATTTTGAAGAAGTGGCTGAATTAATTTATCTGTACCCGAGCCGTCATAACTCGGGCTCTGAAGTTTAAGTCATACGAGGGGTAAAGGGAGAATTCGCCCTCTACTGCCAATAAGGATATGGTTGTGTGGGTGTAGATGTCAGCCACAACTAATCATTGCTCTTGATGCAGCTATAGCGCGCTAGTAAGGTTTGAAATTGCTGAGATGTTGTCAGCTGTATGTCCGCTAACCGCATACATAAAGCGGCCACTCCCACTGAATATCCATATCGGCAACACTGTCGTGAAAACGTCAAGGCCGGAGAATCAGTGGCTGCAGTATAGTAACAATAATTATAAATAGGAATGAAATGCACAAAGAAATAAAACATAGGCTCAATTCTGGAAATGCATGTTATTATGCATTACAGGGACGCTTGTCGCCCCAACTCCTTTCAAAAAACGTTAAACTGAAAAAATATAAAACTGTTATTCTCCCAGTTATATTATATGGATACGAAATATGGACTCTTACTTATATGGGAGGAAAGAAGATTACGAGTATTTGAGAATAAAGTTCTTAGAAAAATGTCCCGCGCCGTAGCCGAGCGGTTAAGGTAGGAAGCCTTGGCGTAGAGCTACGGGACTTGCGCTGGTTCGAGTCTCCATGGGGGAAGAAATTTTCTCATGGTATTTCGGCCAGTATGGGACCGGTGCCCACCCAGCATCTTGAGGCAATTGGGTAGCTACAATAAGTAGCGGCTCCAGGTTGAGAAACCAGCTATAACGGATGGGGGACTCGACATGCTAACTACATGTCACCCCTACACTGGCTGTTGATCATCTACCTCTGTGATTGACACATGTGGATGTGAAGGGCCAGCAGCCGGCTGGTAAAAGGGCAACCGCTGAAAAGTGGAAAGACCCTTAATCGGAATCAATCGGAGAAAAATGTTTGGGCTAAAAAGAGATGAACAGACCTACGTATGGAGAAAACTACATAATAGTGAACTACATGGTCTTTATAGGAATCCAGATATAATAAGAACAATTAAGTCTCGTAGACTGGGATGGGCAGGACATGTGGCACGAATGGGGAATAAAAGAGGTGCATGGAAGCTTCTTGTAGGAAAACCAGAGGGAAAACGCCTTAGTTGGTAGACCAAGAATGAGGTGGGAGAATAATAGTATCTATAATTTGAGAGTAGTAGATTATGCAGGGAATGATTGGAAAACATTAGCTCAGGATAGGGATGTGTGAGAGTTTATGTCCCCACAGACATGAACCCACGGGTTCGATAGTTATTTTATATTACATCATTCTGCTGACAGACTCCAGAAAAAAAAAAACGTAAATAGACACCACAAGGCATTGAAGAGTTCAAGGGTTCTAGAAGATTCCTTTTTTTTTTTTTTTCTACTTTTTTGTACGATTTCATGAATTTCTCGTTAACTCGGAAGGAGCGGGATGTTGGCTAAACCTTATTTACAATTCAACATTTGCAAATATAATGAGAGGGAATTCTGGGTTTTAAATAATAGGGATATAGAGGGGGAAGGAGCTTGAAAAATGGAGAAAGTCGGGAGTTGGCAAGTTTCCGGCACTAAACACAACATGTCTCTCGTGTCCACAGCTGATAACGTTTAACCGCCCCCATACATTTCCTAGTTCCAGTCAGACGTAACTTATCACTCCACCTGCAATTCCACGTCTTCAAGCCCATTAAAATCATTTGTAATCAATCATAGGCCAGGCCACCCATAGAAATATATTATATTTAAACGACTAATTACTAAACTTAATTTTGTAACGTGTTTTCTACAATATTTTATTTACGTTCAGACTATTTTAGTATATGTTGTTATTACCGGAAAGATTTCTAAATACAAATCGGGAAAGATTGGCATGCTACGAGTTATTGGTAAGCAAAGAAAATTGGATAAACTTGGGTAGATTTCTGGACAAAACGCGGAAAATAAGAACAACACTCATTCATGAATAAATAAATATGTTAAATTGCAATACCATTAATTCTTAATAATTCTACATAACTAAGTTAATGTATAATGTAATTGTATTGTTATCTAATTGTAATATTATTATGTTTAGTTTTTTTTTGTTTAAAGTGTATTATTTCCAAACATCAACTTATTGTAACGGACTGTCAACAGCACGTACGGCTTACTGCCCGTGCGACCCATATTTGATAATAACATTGTATGTATCTTACTTTTAGTTTAAGAAAGTCCTTATGTATGTATATATGTATGTATGTTGTATATTTATTATAATTGATTAAATTTATTTATTGCGGAAACGATATGATCTTCTTCGTCTTCTTGCAAGGATTGGACATTTTTGGTTCGTTCCGGCTCCAAGTATTATAGCTGCTGTGTCCATATTAACCCATTCGCCTCAAAAGACGAGGTAGACCCGCTGGCAGCGGCAGTTAAATAGCTTTCAACTCAGAAGATGAGGTACACTCCCTTAACTCTGCTGTTATATATTTTGCAGTATTTTGTACATCCCTTGCCTTCTGCACGGCTCTTGAGCAATTTATGAATAGTAGAGGAATGTGATTTGTCTTCAAATTATTGTGATCTCAAGTACCGTTATCTTTTGTTTGTTTTGAATCTGAAAATAGAAAATATAATTTACGGTAACTTAAACCTGAAGCGAATGGGTTAATATTTGGAGCTTGCCAGTAATTAGAATTTCGCCATGACTGCGTTACGAGCGCAGCGCAGAACCATCCTGATGATAGGGCTGCTTCCAGGACTGCTGGAGTTGATTCCAGTCATCTTCTCTAGACGTATTGCCTTCTGCACGGCTCTTGAGCTACGTCTGTCCACGAGAAGCCGTCCAATCTGGTCAGCCGCTCCCCTTCGCTAGTTGGTTCGTTCCAGGTATTTGATTTCTCTGGTACCTGGTATATCTGCCAGGCTTCCCCCTATCCACCAACAGGGGAGGCGTCCGATGGGGGTCCAGTTCCCCTCATGGGCGGAAACGATATGTTTAGATAAAAAGTAATGTGGGCTTTGGGGAGGGGGAGATAAATCAACAAACATTGTTGTTATATTCTGCAATTTTGGATGCTAGTTTCGTATGTGAATTTAAAGTAAAAATGAGCGAAGAAGGTGATTTTCGCGATTCATCAGGAAAATTTTTAAATGCATCTATTAATATACTTCCAAAAAGTCAAGGAAAGTTTATTTAAGTAGTTTCACGAAATCATCATTAAAGTGTATATTACGTTTTGATGAAATTGTATTTTATGTTTTGTTTTGCGTGTTTTTGTTAGAATATAAAGTATAGGATACAAATAGCAGCATATCAATTATTCAAAATTGCCAGCAAATATAATATGAAAATTTCCACATCAAAATCCAAAACAATGGCAATGTGTGGAAAAAACATACAACGGGTGAAAATTGAGATTGATGGAAAAATTATAGAACAAGTGTCAGATTTCTCTTACTTAGGAAGTGTATTTGCAGAGTATAAGAGTGACATTGATTCAAAATTACAAAAATATAATAAAATGAATGGGGTAATACGAAGACATTTTGGTAAACAGATGAGGACAGAGACAAAACTAAGATTACATAACGTCACATCAAAAGCTGCTCTAAAATACGGAAGTGAAATTTGGATTTTAAATAAAAGAAACTCTCATAAACTTCAAGTAAGCCAAATGCGCTTCTTACGATCATTGTTAGGAGTTAATAGACTGGATCACCAAAGGAACACTACTATCAGAGGAAAACTTGGAGTAGCAAGTTTAAATGAAGATATCCAAAGATACCAACACGAATGGAAGAAATAGACTTCCAAAATTGGCATTCCAATATACCCCAACTGGACATAGGGACCAAGGAAGACCAAAACATCGGTGGAAAGATCAAGACCATCTTCGCTAGGTTTACCGTACAGGCCACATGGCCTAAAACGAATTTGTTCATGATGATGATGATAAAGTATAGGTTTTGATGCCTAGTAACTACGAACTAAAGCGTTACTGATTGTTATAATAGTAGATAAAAATAAATTATACAATGGAAATGGACGACAAGTGAGGAACATTTTGAAGAAGTGGCTGAATTCAAATATAAAACTAACTGACACTATTGAACCCGTAAGTTCATGGCCGTGCGGACATAAGTTATCCATACATCCCTATCCTTAGGTTTCCAATCATTCCCTATATAATCTACTTTCCTCAAATCATAGATAATGTTATTCTCCCACCTCATTCTTAATCTACCAACTGGGCATTTCAACTCTCGTTTTCCTACAAGAAGCTTCCATGCCCCACTTTCATCCTCCAAACGTGCCACATGTCCTGCCTATCACAGTCTATGAGACTTGACTGTTCTTATTATATCCGGTTTCCTATAAAGAATATGTAATTCACTGTTATGTAGTATTCTCCATTCACCTGTCTGTTCATCTCTCTCTGGTGCAAATATTTTCCTAAGAAGTTTAGTCTCAAATACTTGTATTATTTTCACCTCCCTTGAAGTAAGAATCCGTGTTTCACCTCCATATAATATAACTGGGAGAGTAACAGTTTTATATGTTTTGGGTTTAATATATATATTTTTTTTGAGAATTTGGGACAGAAAGAGATCCTGTAATGTATAATAGCATGCATTTCGAGAATTAAGCTTGGAATATATTAAACAGTACCAACTAAATTGGAAACACCATCTTGAAAGAATGAGTTCAAATCGGATCCCCAAAGCTGTATATAATTATATACCAAGAGGACGAAGATCACTGGGCCGTCCTATGAAACGCTGGAGGGAAAATTTTCTATAGGATCGTAACAGGCCTTGGCCTAATACTTGGAAGGAAGAAGAAGAAGAAGCATTACATTAATCGTACTGTTTTCCTTTTAATCTCTAATAATTCAGCTGAAATCCTTTTTGATCTAGCAATGAACATTTTAGGTCAAACAGACTATACCTGGTAAAATAGCGTTGTGTTGTTGTTACTTAAATGATCATTACATTCTATATGCAGTTTTAATGGAGGAGCCTGAGTAACAGCAGATAAATTAACCCTAGTTCCACATGATACAAAGTTTTAACTAGAGTCCATATCAAAGTTACACGACGCTAAGATATATACAAGATAATATGGCCCATTTCCTTGCAGCATCCATTTGTTGTGACTGCCCTCTTAAAGAACATTCTAGTAAAACAATGCATCATATCTCTGTATTTAGAATTATCAGAACTCTTTTGGTAGCATTTAATTTGCTCTCTGTGTGTCTCCTCTTGAGTGGTTGATGACCTGAAGTTCGGTGCTGTTCCTCTCACATGAGGGATAATGTTCATTAGCTCAACAGGCAGCCCACAATTAAAGCTGACACACTCTTCAATTTAATCAAGTCCTTGATTAATGTTACATTTTATGAAAAATACATTTTTGCATGATAGTGTGTTCTATCGTTCTTTGAGGAATGGCGACTATGATTGAATATTCAACATCCTACATTTCGGGATTGCCAACCTAAATAACTATACTGTAATAAAATAACTATACTATAATATTACATATTACAAACCACGTGTGGGAAGCAAAACCACTGCCCACAATGTATACTACGTACAATTTATATAAATTTTCCAAAAAGTGGTGTTAATATACATTATACTAAACAAATAACTGCATTTTAAGTAAACTGAACTTTATTTGAAACAATACAAACAATAAATACGTACTTGCCGCCATTGTATCACTGATTGGTGTCTCGGCCTCCTATAGTCTCAACTAATAAACATTGTCCACACTGTTAATGTTAAGTTGTTTACAATGAACGTAAATATTTCCAAAAAAGATGTTAGAATTTATTATCATTTATTATTTTGAAAATACCATCGTGCAAAAAATAATGTACAACACATATTTGTGAAATTTTTTTATATAATCTCGTAAATTAAAAACTATCGCTCGGTTTTTAGTCATTTCCTCACTTCTGTGAAAACCAGTTCCCAAAATTGTATCGTAATACAGTATGCTAGCAATTAACTGTACTTGTTTATATATTTGTTTTTTATTTGCCTATAGGTTATAGACTATTGCTTCTTATATAAACTTTGTCCACTTCTTCTATCTATCTATCTATCTATCTATTTCCATTGCGTTATGGTCAATGTAGGGCCAGAGTCTGCTGTGAATCTAAACCATCCAAAGGCCGAATCAGACAAACACATACAAAAAAATATCATCAACATCGGTGCAGTCATTTAGGAGGAGAAGAGTGACAAACACATGTACAGAAGAATTAGGTATAGGCCTATATATAAGGATACGGTATATACATTTTTTGCTCATGGTCTTTTCGGTGTCTATAAGATAGGAGGGATGAAAATCTGTAAAAAAAATTACAAATATTTTCAAGAGAAACAACCCCAATAGCTTAATTTCTTGGAATTCGCCAAAACAATATCGAGAAGATTACTTACTTACTTACTTACTTACTTACTTACTTACTTACTTACTTACTCACTGGCACCATTGAACCCGTAGGTTCATGGCCGCACAGACATAAGCTCTCCATACATCCCTATCCTGAGCTTATGCTTTCCAATCATTCCCTGTATAATCTACTTCCCTCAAATCATAATTAATGTTATTCTCCCACCTCATTTTTGGTCTACCAACTGGGCGTTTTCCCTATGGCTTTCCTACAAGAAGCTTCCATGCAAGTCTTTCATTCCCCGTACGTGCAACATGTCCTGCCCATCGCAGTCTACGAGACTTAACTGTTCTTATTATATTTGGCTTCCTATAAAGACCATGTAGTTCATTGTTAAGTAGTCTTCTCCATTCACCTGTCTGTTCATCTCTCTTTGGTCCAAAAATTTTCCTAAGTACTTTATTCTCGAATACCTGTAATCTCCTTTCCTCCCTTAAAGTAAGAGACCATGTTTCGCGCCCATTTAATATAACTGGTAGAATAATAGTTTTATATATTTTCAGTTTAACGTTTTTTGAAAGGAGTTGGGACATCAAAAGTCTCTGCAATGCATAATAGCACGCATTTCCAGAATTGAGCCTATGTTTAATTTCTTTGTGCATCTCATTCCTATTTGTGATTATTGTTCCTAGGTATTTGAATTCAGCCACTTCCTCAAAATTTCCCTCATTTGTCATTAGCTGTCCATTTACATTATATAATGTATTTCTACGTGTAACCAAATATTTAGTTTTATTGATATTTACTTCCAGTCCTAATTTCTTAGTGTTACTCAATAGTGTGTGCGTGTTGTCCTTTAGTATCTCCTCGGTATAGCCCAATAATACTACATCGTCAGCATAAACTAACAGCTTATTAATACCATTGAGTTGTAAGCCTTCCTCATATTCATTCATTCATAGTGTTCTGCTCAAGAGCAGGTCTTTCACTGCAAACTCAGCATTCTCCACTCTTTCCTTGACTCAGCTTTCCTTTTTGTATCTCCATACAAACCATTTATTTTAATATTGTCTATCATCTGATGTCTTTTTCTGCCTCTAACTTTCTTTCCGTTGACCATTCCTTCTAGAGCATCCTTCAGCAGGCAGTTTCTTCTTAGCCAGTGGCCAATCCAATTTCTTTTCCTCTTCTTTATGAGTTCCAGCATTGTTCTTCTTTCACCCACTCTGTCTAGCACATCTTCATTTCTTACTTTGTCTGTCCATTTTATACGTTCCATTCTTCTCCATATCCACATCTCAAAAGCTTCCAGTCGCTTTTCCTCATTCCGTCGTAATGTCCACGTCTCCGCACCATATAATGCTACACTCCACACAAAGCACTTCACTAGCCTCTTTCTTATTTCTCTTGCCAAAGGTCCGCAGAAAATGCTTCTCTTCTTGTTGAAAGCTTCTTTTGCCATTGCTATCCTCTGCTTTACTTCTTGACCGCAGTTCATGTTACTACTGATAGTACAACCCAAGTATTTGAAGCTCTCCACTTGCTCAATGGCCTCATCTTTAATCTTCATGTTTATCTTCCTTTGTTTCTTTCCTATAATCATGGCCTTCGTCTTATTTATATTTATCTTCATCCCATAATCCTCGCACTTATCATTCAGCTCCATCAGCATGTTCCTCAATGTCATTGCATCTTCTGCTAGCAAAGCCATATCATCAGCAAATCTTATGCACTTTATTCTTCTTCCTCCCATGTTTACGCCTCCCGTATTACTGAAGCAGTTCTTCATTAGGTCTTCCAGGTAGATGTTGAAAAGGGTAGGTGATAGAGGACATCCTTGCCTCACCCCTCTTCCAATTTCTCTTCCCTCTGACATTTCTTCTCCTATCTTCACTTTTATTCGCTGTTTCATATAAAGACTACTTATGAGCCTCCTCTCCTTCCAGTTCACGCCAATTTTCTTCAAGATCTTCAGGAGTTTATTCCAATTTACTCTGTCAAAGGCCTTTTCCAGGTCAACAAATACTGCATAAACGTCTTTATCTTTTTCTATATATCTTTCTCCTATTGTTCGTATCAATCCAATTGCATCTCTTGTACCCTTTCCCTTCCTGAAGCCAAACTGTTCTTCTTCCAATTCGCTTTCCATCGTAGAACGTAAACGTCGATTTAGTGTTCGCAGGAGAATCTTTGCAGAGTGTGATATCAAGCTGATAGTCCTGAACTCCTTACATTTCTTTGCATTGTTTTTCTTCGGTATTGGTATTAACACTGTCTCAGTCAATTCTTCGGGCCATTCACCTTCTTTATATATATTGTTGCATAAACGCAAAATTTCCTTCTTTCCTTCACCCAAGCATTTAACTAATTCAATGGGGATTCCATCTACCCCTATTGCTTTACCATTTTTCATTTCCTTAATTGCTAGTTCAACTTCTTCCTTCAGAATTGAAAATCCTTTTTCATCTTCTGATACGTCTTCTTCATTTTCTATATCCAAGTTAGCCGGACGATTTCTTGTCTCATATAGCTCTTCTACATATTTTTCCCATGTATTCATAATTCCCTGTTTGTCTGTTATTTCTTCATTATTTTCGTCCTCAATCAGCCACATAGTTTTCCTGCTCTTCTTTCCATAGTCCAAGCCTTTAACTTCCTGGTACATTAAATCATATTTTCCTTTCCTCTCCAGATTCTCTAGTTCTTCACATTTCTGCTTCATCCATTCTTCCCTTGCCTTGTCAGTTTCTCTTCTAAGTTCGTTGTTTAGTTTCCTGTAGTTTCTTTTGGCTTCTTCTGTATTGCTATTTTTCCATTTTCTTCTTTCTTCCATCTTCTCCAACATTTTTTCTGTGACCCAAGGTTTCTTAATATTCTTGCTCTCTTTGTATCCTATTGTTTCCTCTGCAGCTATCTGTATAGAGGTTTTCAAATGACTCCAGTGTTCCTTTGTATTGCCATATGAGATTTCCATGGTAGAGGCTTTCTCCTGAAAATTTTGTTGGAATTTTCTCCTTTCCTCTTCAGTTTTGAGTTTCTCCAAGTCAAACTTCTTTGTTGCCTGTCTTCCTCTTATCTTCTTCAGGCAAATATCTACTTCGCCTATTAGTAGGACATGGTCTGAATTGATATCTGCTCCTGGTAGGGTCTTCGCATTTTTCAAGCAATTTCGGAATCTTTCCTGTATCAGTATGTAGTCGATCTGGTATCGTTTGTTGTCCATAGGGCTTATCCATGTGTATCTTCTTCTTTTATGCTGTTGAAACATTGTATTTCCAATTATCATTGAATTCCTTTTACAGAAACTCACCAGTGATTCACCTCTCTCATTCCTTTTTCCTAATCCATATCTTCCAACTGTACTTCCATCCTGTCCTTCTCCAACTACAGCATTCCAGTCACCCATTAGGATAACACATGCCCCCTTCTTCTCTTTCTCAACAATCTCTTCTATCTTGTCATATCTTTCCTCCACTTCTTCATCTGCTAACCCACTATGGGGCATGTAAATTTGCACTATCACCAAGTCCACTTTTTTCCCTTGTAACCTCACCATTATCATCCGATTATCCACATAACGCACTGATATCACTTTTTCTTTCACACGTGGTCCTAATACTACACCGACACCATGATTTCCTTTAGAATCACCACTGGAATAAAACATTCTAAATTCATCACTCACTAATTCACCACTTTGTTCCCACCTCACTTCTGATATTCCCATCACATCCACTTTGTTTCTTCTCATTTCTTCCTTCAAATTTTCCAGTTTCCCGGCTTGCAGAAGAGTTCTCACATTCCAGGCTCCAATCCTTAATCTTCATTTCTTCTGTTGTTTTGACTGCATGATGTTTCCTTCCGCAGTATCCCCCTCCCGGACATCCGAATTGGGGGATAATTTACATCCGCAGTCTTTTACCATGGAAAGACTCATCATGCCATGTTTGCAGCTTTACTAGGGATATATAGGTGTGGTAGCTTCCCGTTTCTTTCCACACCCCACTCTCTCTTTTGCATCTTAAAATCTTAAAAGATCTTAAGAAGGTCCCGAGGGGCCCCAACTTGGAGGTGAGGAGAGTGGATTTGGCTAAGTTAGACCCTCCGGACTTCACCGAAATTCACCCCAGAGGTTAAATATCAGTTCCATCAGGGTTTTTGACCAGATCAAGGATCTGGAAATCCCAATTAGCCTCAGCCCCCAAGAAACCCAATATAAACAGTTATGCATGATTCCGTTTTCGCTGCGGTCCCCCACTTTTAAGTAACTGACACGAGAAATTAGTTTTTTTTTTAATTTAAGGGGTAACAAGACAATATTTTATGGCGGGATTACGATGAATGTTCATTGATGTTGCGTTGCGTTACGTTGCGTTGAGACGGCAAGCTACAACGCACATTTGAGTAAGTGTATCACGATCATTGTGCATTGACGTTTATGACAAGGCGAAATTGTAGACGTATTGTGGCAGTACTTACATTGTTTCCTATTTCTTTCCAAATATTTTTCGTTTTTCTCTTATTTTTATTGTATATAAATTCGTGCGATCGCACAAACTCAATAAGCACATCGTCTCTCGTGTTGATATAATTATTATTAAAATATCAACATAATATATTGGCTCGTCAACAACAATCAGCTAGAAACAATTGAAATGCGGGAACTGTAGATGTCACGTGATTTGAACAATATAACGTTACGTTTGCGTTTGTTGAAGCTTGATCTTGCCAATGTACAACGAATGTCATCGTTCGCCGTACCCTGCAAACGTTCATCATGATATGATACGTGGAAGATGTATTTGATAAACACGAACGAACTGAAACGTAACGCAACAAAACGTCAACGAACGGTCATCGAAATCCCGCCGTTCTTCTCTTTTAACTTTAGTCTCGTTTAACTGGTGACTTGCTTTGAGTTCTCATCAAATTATACTTAGGTTGTAACCTTAATAGTGGCAACTATTCATTTATTACTAGTATACAAGTGACAAACCGGTGAAACTTCTACAATACTTCTATGTTGTACCCAGCATTGTCTACAACTCGTTGCCAGCGACGTGGACGTCGTAGTATCCCTGTAGCAGCTCCTGTTCTGTTGATGTTTCTGACCGACCGCCTTAATGCCAGCAGAATCTCGGCAACAGTCTGGAATCAAATGTCATGAAGTAGTCTCTTCATCTTAGGGACCAAATCATAATAACAGGGGCTTAAGTCCAGTGAATGTGGTAGATGGAAAAGCACTTCCCACTCCCATCGATGGTACAGATCAGCTACAGGGTGTACCTCGTGCGTCCGAGTAGTCCTGTATGGTAATGTCGTCTCCCCATATACTTCCAGAAGACATTCACGGCATTGTCGTGTTGTATGGCCATGGCACATTAAATTTTCAATCATGATAGCTGTTCCTGCTTTCTATACATGGCAAAACACAACAGCTTAGAGTGGCAACTCAGAGGAGACTAACTTTCTCTCTTCAAAGCACATGCGCTTTGAGATGTACGGACGACTCCATCTACTGTAAGATAAGTCAGACATATATTAACTTGTGACAGAAGTTACAACAATTAACTCCGTCTGGTTTCGCTTTTACAGCAGTGTTGCCACTATTTTTGTTACAGCCCACGTGTATCCTTATATTGATTTTCTGAGGCTTCAAAGTAATATAGTTTTCCCTAAGATAGGTTACTAGCCTTATGGTTAGGTAGGCCGGTAATGGGACTGCCACTTTTAGCCTCTGGACAGGCTTGTAATGCAGCATTTCCTCGGCATTTGACGAAAAAGTTATACCTCTGTGACTCGATCGCCATTTACTGGTATGTAGAAACAGGATGGACCACGAGAAGGTTAATATTAAAAGATTTTGGAATAGAAATTCGAGTACAGAAGTCAAAACTAGTGGCATTCTTAGGAGAAGATCCAATCAGAAGTAAGATGAATACACAATAACCATATGCCTAGAAACAAGTGGTTGTTAAAAACATTTAACCTATTTAGGTAGTTTAGTTGTGAAATATCTTATCAAAATTAAAAAGATGTGAACAAGAAAAATTGCCAAATTTGTACAAATCTTAGGAATAATTTTTGCAACTCTGTTTTTAGTATTTGTAGTATTTTAGGTCTAATGTGGCTACTTGCTCTCATGTTGGGCATGCGTATATTATAGGTGATCGACTCAGTGACTTGTACAATGCGATTTTTTATTTTTTGTATATTTTCTAGTGAAGTAAGTACTGGATTCCTGAAGAACTTTTGAAAGTTTGACGGTAGATATATTGACTTAGGCTTTCACGGCCGGAGTTACTATGTTGATCTTGTAGAAGATTTCCGGGCTGTTGACCGTGGTCTTGAGACTTGTAGTTCCCCGACGTTTCGCCAGAGTCTGCGTCCGGCATCCTCAAGGGTTGTCTTGAAACTGCCCTATTTATACATTTATCCGCACAGAGAACACGTCGCAGATAAATGTATAAATAGGGCAGGTAGTCGACAAAATTGCTAGTCTCAAGATAACCCTTGAGGATGCCGGACGTAGTCTCTGGCGAAACGTCGGGGAACTACAAGCCTCAAGACCATGGCCAACAGCCCGGAAATCTTCTATTTGACGGTAGAGTTTGGAATCACTCTGTATATGAATGGAATTCTTCAAATGTTATTACGATGGCAGTGTTTTATTTCACAATTCAACATCATCTTAATTATGTGGTTTTATTTACAAACAAGTGTAATGATATAATAAAACTTAATTATTATCGGTGTTATCTTCATGATAATTTAAAACATCTTTAATTATATTCCGCAATCATAAAAATGTTAATATTCAATCTTAATTTGAAATGTCTGTAGACTTGTAATCTTAACAACAGGTTATTAAATTATAAAGAGGATATATCTCTCATTATTTCTTTTATATGCATTTACTTTACTTTATCTAGGTTTATATTAAAACTTAATGTTTTATCCTGTTATTTAAATTCCTCTTTAAACTGCGTTTTATCACGCCTTTAAGAGAAACACGACTTGAAGGTTGCTAAAAAGTAATATCAACAGCAGCACTACAGCTCGATTCGAACCTCAGAACCCTCTTCCAGGCATTTCTGTCTCTAACAACCAGCCACTATCCCTAGATTCTCAGGGTCCCCAGATCCTCCAAAATTACATCCACCCAATGCAATCTCGGTCTTTCCATATTCCTTTGTAATCTGTACACTTCAACCATATACGAACCTATCTCTCTTATAACACTGGTCAACATGATTTTTGTTCCATGAGTACCAATAGTTGTACTTAATGTAGTTTTTTTTATCGTGTTTTCGAATATGTATTCGGAATTTCTCCATCACCCACAGTTGTTTTTATTCAAATTTCAATTAATGGATTTAAATAATTATTTTTTTAATAAACGTTTTTTTCGTCAATTTGTCCATTGTAAAATAAAACCAAATGAGCTAAACTCAAGTGGTTTCAGCTATGGAAAAGAGATATCAAGGCAAATGGAATCCTAATACGCTGGCCGATTATTGTTGGACCATCAATAGGGATGCTCCTCAGGCGAAATGTAGCAGAAAATCGTCGTTTCTTACTTTCTAGGTGAGTCCGAATGTTCGAACATTGTGTAGTTACGAATGTAGAAAATATTAAAGTGTTTGAAATTATAAGTGCCTGTCTCTCGGAAACCTTGCGTGATGGAGAAAAACCGATATCATATTTGAATTTAGGAAAAAAAAAATACTATCAGAATTACATATTTGTCTTTCTGAGACAAAAAAAAATATTTTTTGTTGCTCAGTGTAATTAATGTGGTTGACAATTCGTTCAAGATTTCTAAGATGGCATTGGCACATCATCTCAGCATTTATAGGTTTATGAAACGCACTAGAGGTGAACAACATTCGACAGAAAATCCAATTATACAAATTTGAGGAGAACACATAATTATTAGAAGACCTGTCAATAGGAAATATCCAACAAACCAATGTAGGATTGAGGGTATAGTGCAGAGATATTCTTCTTCTTATTCCTTTTATGTGATAGACCTAGTGGTTTGTCAAAATCCAACGTTTGAAGGGTCTGCCCAAAAATCTCTTTTCTGGTGGCTGGTAACACTCAGCAACAAAAAATAAACTTTTTTTTTGTGTCAGAAAGGAAAATATGTGATTCTGATAGTATTTTTTCTCCTGAATTGAAATATGATATCGGTTTTCTCCTTAGTGCAAGGATTTCCGAGAGACAGGAATTTATAATTTCAGACACTTTAATATTTTCTACATTTGTAATTACACACTATTCAAACATTCGGACTCACCTAAAAAGTAAGAAATGACGATTTTCTGCTATATTTCACCTGTGGAGCGAATGTGTAGTAGTAGTAGTAGTAGTAGTAGTAGTATTAGTAGTAGTTTGTGATCTAGTGTGTATCCTGCAGTCCTCCGAAGGTATCTCATTTCAGCAGATCTAAGTTTTTGCATATCCTTCTGTTTCAACGACCATACTTCGCTACCATACAAAAGAGTTGGAAGAGCCAGTGTTTTATACACTTGTAGTCTTGAATGTTTTGTACTAACTAAGGCTTGAAGATAGAATTTATTAGCCCTAAAATTCTTAAAAATTTAGATATTTTTGCATGTACGTCCTTTTCTTCTTCATATGAGATATTGCATCCTAGATATGTAAAGTTATTCACCTGCTCCAAAATGTTATTGCCAAGTACAATTTTACTTCTGACAGGATCCACACCTTGAAATGCCACAATTATACAATGTCATAATTATATATATATATATATATATATATATGATATGGCTTTGGTACATGACAATATTTCTCTGGGAGAAATTTCAAGGTAGGTTGCGGCATGCAATGGTTGACCGTTGCCTTGATAGTCTTGACATATGGGTTTTGGAGAAGGTCTGTGTTTCACAGCCATATATTAGCACTGGTTTTACAAGAGTCCTATTTAGATTACATTTTGTTTCTCTTGAAAGAATCCCTGAGATAAAGTGTCTCAATATTCCATAGTGTGCTTTATTGGCATTTTGTCTTGAATGTTCGTATTTTTTCGGAGGAAGCCATGGATTGAGCTGATTACTCCTTTGAGGAGACCCTCAAGTCCTAATGTGTGATCCAAAGTTTGAAGTCCCTCTCCCGTCCCTCTCCCGGCAGGTCGTGTAACTATAAGCTCGGCGTGAATGGGGTTCGTAATAATAATAATAATAATAATAATAATAATAATAATAATAATAATAATAATAGTAATAATAATAATAATCTTCATCCGGTATCATGGCAGCAGCCGCCGTCTTCCGGAAACCAAACGCCATTCCTCTCTGTCCATCCATTGATCTTCTTCCAATCCTCTAATATTCATAGTTGCTTGTACTCGTTCTATCCAAGTTTTCTTCGTTCTTCCTCCTTTCTATCGGGATCAATTCCATAACAATTTTAGGCAATCTTTGCTCCGGAATTCTTTTGACATGGCCATTCCACTGTAATCTTTTCATTTCTATAATGTCTATGATGTCCAGCTCGTCTTGTATACCCATAATTTCCCTTATTTCTTTATTTAGTATTTATCCATTGTAGATTTTCCAGCTGATCTTCTTAAAACATCCATTTCCGTACTTAAAATTATTTACATTTCCCTGGTAGGAATTTGCCAGACTTCAGCACCATACGTTAAAATGCTCTGAATTATGGTTTGATATATTTGTAATTTTCTATTTTTTGGAATATTTTTGCTCCGCCAAACAGAGTTTAAAGCATTTATTGCTTGTTTTGTTTGTGCGATTCTATTTTTAATTTCCACTGTGTTATCACCTGAATTTTGTTCCTAATTAAGTGCATTCAATACTAGGTTTTAATTCTTCTCCATTGTTGAAATTTATATTTTTCATTTCTTCTCCTATACACAGATAGTTAGTTTTCTCAATGTTTATATAAAGTCCCCATTCTTCATATTCTTCTTTTAGTTTTTAGCCATATATTCTTAATAATAATAATAATAATAATAATAATAATAATAATAATAATAATAATGATTATGATGACTATTTAACTCATGCCCCAAATGGGAGTCAATGACCAATCACGTTTCAATGATTTCTGTATTACAACCAATCAGAGACGTGTTTCACGAAATAATTATCAACGTTAGGATTATCATATATTAAGCAAAGCTCCTCCTTTTTAATATTCTGAACAGGTCTGACCGTTATTTTGCAGTGACTGAGCCTATAACAAATACGGCTACCAGATTGTATATAATAGTGCTTACATGTCAACATTTGTAGCAATTGATTATACCACCAAAAAAAGAAACCACTGTTTGCACTTTCTTAAATGTATACGACATCAAAAATGAATTAATATCAGATTGATGTGTTTCATTTTTTCTCCACTAGAGAGCATTCTTACAATATTGCGTTCCTTTGGCAATAAATAGTATGATCTGGTTGCAGTGATAAACAAAAGAAGCAGTAGAAGCGTAGGCTACCTATCGTTTCTCATTAGTTTTCAAACATCACCGTTTACTTTAAATATAAAAATATTTTTAAATAACTGTAGTTAAATAATGATTTGTGAGTAAACAGCTTTATTTTATTCGTTAAATAGTCCTAACAAATGCCACTCTTGATTTCCAAATTCTCTAGATAAATTCACTCCTCACTTCGTGAGTCGTGAATTTATCGATAATTTGGAAATCACTCGTGGCATTACTTATGATAATGAATACCCTCAACTCGTGTACAACTCAGGTCCGGGTCGAGGAATGAGATGAAATGAAGCCCCTATTTTATAGAGGTCTGTGAACTACAAGTGTGCCGGCCGACCCTTCCTGACGCACCGTCACAGAGGCGGATGAATGGAGTGAATGAGATGAGTGTGGAGAAACGGTGGAATTAAATTTATGGCAAGGGGAAAACGGGAGAAACCGAGAAAAACCTGCCCAAGCTCCGTTTAGTCCACCACGAAACCCACATAGAAAATAATAATAATAATAATAACAATAATAATAATAATAATAATAATAATAATAATAATTTGTAGACAGATTTTTAATGTTTACACAACTTCATGAGCCTAAAGTTTTTTTCCATTCATCCGTATCCATCCACCCCAGTCCTCTTGTTCTCATTCCAGTTCTTATTTCTTGCATCTACGAGTTTCGAGGTCTTCCTTTCTCTGTCTACCTTTTACGGACAACTCACAATAACAATTTTTATCTTTCAACTCACTGATGCCAAGAAGTTCGGAATGACTAGATTCCCGGGCAAGAGTAGCAGCGCACAGCGGATATTCTTTACGGATAACTTTCAATTACCATTTTTGTCTTTCAGCTCTTTTATGCCAAGAAGTTAGGGACAAGCAGAGGGTAATTAGCACGGTTTATCTAAAAATAATTAGGTATACATTTATAATTAATTTTCATTTTACTTATTCAACTAAACATAAAAACACATTTCATCGTTTATTTAGGCGTAGCAACGCACGCCGGGTATTAGCTAGTTGTATATATTGATGTTGTTGTTGTTCTTCTTCCTTTCCAGGATTAGGTCAATGCGACCTGTTCCGGTCTCAAGTCCATCGTTTCCTTCACCGTCCCAAAGATTTTTTTCCATGTGATTTGTAGGTGTTGATCTTTTTGGGTAATCTTGTATTGTCCATTCTGTCTAAATGTTCTTTCCATTGGTATTTGTGATCTTCTAGTTTATCGACTATTGAAAATATCTCCAGTTCATTTCTTATTGATTCATTGTGTAATCTATCTGGCGTTTACAGATCTTAAAAATTTCATTTCAATGGCTTGAATGTGTGAGATATCTTTTTTTGTAAGTACCCAAGATTCACATCCATATAAAAGAACAGGAACAGCCATAATTTTATAAAACCTGAGCTGAGTTTCTCCTCGAGTCTTTCGGAGGGTTCTTCTTATGGTGCCACACATAATTTGATATCGGTTTAATTTATTATGTATATCCCAGTCGTAGCTATATGTTATATCTGAACCAAGATAGTTAAAGTGTGCTATCTGTTCTATTATTTCATTATTGATTACTATTTTTGCTCTGACTGGCACTTTGTCCTGAAAAAGCCATAATTTTAGTTTTTGAAGTTGAGACTTTGAGATTATAATAGAGTCCTAATTGATTCAACATGTAAATGGCTCTTTGTAAATCATCCTCTGACTTCTGTATAATTAACAGATCGTCTGCATACATTAAAATATTCATATACATTTCCTTATTAACTTGTATTCCTATTGGACTTGATTTTTTCCATTTTTGTATAACCTCGTCAAAATATATATTAAACAATGTAGGTGATAATGTAAACCCTTGTCGAACTCATGGATTTATTAAAATTTCTTCTCTGTAATAATTATCTAAATTAAGGATCATTTTCGTGCCATTATAAAGACTTTTTATTCCTTCTATAAGTTGAGCCGGGTACCCTCGTGCCTTCATTATTTCCCATAATTTTCTTCATATCACCTTATCAAATGCTTTTCCAAGATCAACGAAAGCTAAATATGTGGTTAAATTGAATTCTCGTCTCTTTTCTATTATCTGTCTCATAGTGAATATATTGTCAGAGCAGAACCTTCCTTGTCTAAAACCGTTCTGTTCTAAAAGCAATGCATCTGCTATTGGTTTTAATCTATTAAGTAATATCTCTGCTTATATTTTATATACAGAGTTCAAAATACTGATTTCTCTATAATTACTTGTAGTTGTGTGTGTGTATATATATATATATATATATATATAACTTATGTTGCGGTATATTAACCAAGATATCATGTTGTGATCGTATGTTGAATTGTGGTTGGAGAATAGATACTGAAAACGAGAGGATAATTCAATTGGAAGTCGAAATATGTAGGATAAGGTGAGAGGTTAAACTACAATGGAGAATACGAAGAAGAAGAAGAGAAAGAAGAGGATGTAGTTGATGAAGAAGTGTACTATTTTCAGAGATGGGAATAATTAATATTTTGAAGAGCTATACGGCGTTTGTTTATCAGAGTTGTCACTCTGAGCAAACTAATTCAACCGTTTTATATGTTGTGTAAGCAAGTGACATGCTGTTATAAAAATAATCGGGAATCGATTGATGTAAACAATAGATAATCGATGTTTTACAATAAATACACATTACCGTTCACAGGTGCAATTTTTATGAGAGAACCCACCCGATACATGAGCGCCGCTAGTCAAATGATATTACATTTTATCCTCATACATCTATCGATAAAATACTATTAAATATGTGTTTGTAAAAAGTTAAGAAGTATATTATATCTAGCTATTACTCGACATGCGTTACTACGCCTAAATAAATGAAACATTAAAGGTTAATTAAATTGTATGGTATACGCTGAGACGGATGCTAGTCAGTTTTTTTTAATTTCGGATTTCAGGTAAACCTCCACTCATAATTTTCGGATTTCGCTCATTTGTTTATAATACTCGTACCTACCTCGGTTTATTTTAATAGTACTGTTTCGTCATAAAACATCGAAAAATTGACCGCTAGAGCGGTTTTTAAATTTTCACTTCAGGTGAACTCCTACACCTAATGTTTTAGAGGGCCCAATTGTGAATCTAAATCATCCAGGGACCCACTCAAACACAAAAAAAAATAAATAAAATAAAAATTGGTCTAGTCGTTTAGGAGTCAGTCTTCACTATTTATTGTAGCGCCAAACTAACAATACTGGATATTGCAAGTTATTTTCCTTATTTGACAGTTATGCATCAATAATCTAAGAGCGGGTACATTGGGAGCTTTGCTGCATGATGCAAAATTTAGATAACCATTTATGAAGATCTGGTTTCATAATCATTTGTTGGAAAACATAGAATCTCTGATAGAACTGATCGCGTTTACATTTTTCTTTAATAATAAGGCTATATTTAAAGATTTGGCGCTAAAAGTGTGCGTACACTTACTTCATGAGCCAGTGCAACAGATTGCATCAAAAATCTATTTTTTAAATGGCGCTTGGCCGGTTGATGCATAAGATCGTCCAAATATAGATGTGAGTTTGGAAAAACTTTAGAATTATGCGAAACCTATTTATCAGTTCCAATTTTACTATCACCTCTTTATACTGTCACTTTTTTAAAAGTCATTGGTCTCTGTTTCCCTCTTCCCTCTCTCTCTTTTTCTATCTTTCTCTTTCTCTCTCTCTCTCTCTCTCTCTCTCTCTCTCTCTCTCTCTCTCTCTCTCTCTCTCTCTCTCTCTCTCTACCAATGATCTGGTCTTATTTTGAAACGCGAGAAATTGGTTTCCGATATCGTCGGTTTGTTTGCATGAATCAGTCAACAGAAAACCTGATTCCGATTAAGACCAGCTCTTTATTGGCCTGCATGAATTAACATGTTTCGCGATAGTGGGTTTTGTCATACTTACAGCAATGACGACCATGATTGAAAGTTCAACTTCCTAAATAACTATACTGTAATATTACATATTATAAACTACGTATGGGAAGTAACACCAATGCCCTTTATGTATACTACGTACAATGTATATGCAAAAATATATCTAAAAGGTAGTGTTAATATACATTATAAGAAACACATCACTGCATTTTTTTAAATGCACCGAACTTTATTTGAAACAATATAAAACAATAAATACGTACTTGCCGCCATTTTATCACTGATTGGTATCACGGTCTCCTGTAGCTCTACTAATAAACATTGCCCACACTGTTAACGTTAGTCAGTTGTTTATAATGGACGCAAATATTTCCATCAAGGATGTTATTATTTTACTATTATTATTATTATTATTATTTTGAAAACCCCACCGCGCAAAAAATAATGTGGAACGCACGTTTGTGAAGTTGTTTTACAAAATCTCGGAAACTAAAATCCTCGCTATTGAACGGTTCTTAAACGTTTTCCTCGCTTCTGTAAAAACCACTTCCCAACCTCGCATCGTAAATGCCATTATGTCTTAGTTGGTTTATTGCTAGGTTACGCTAGGCCTACATGTAGGCTAATTGGTTTCATAATACCTCCGCGGGTATTAAACTTTTCATAACTCCTGCGTGGGTATTAAGTTTACTATGTATACAAAAATGTTAATTACAGCAATCAAACATTTTCAATTAATAAAATTAACTTTTAAACACAACTTAGTCTGTATAGGAACTGAAATAGAAATTAAATTTGTTAAATTTTCACTTGAAACTCATATTACGGGCACTAAATACGTATAATAATAATAATAATAATAATAATAATAATAATAATAATAATAATAATAATAATAATAATAATAATAATTAATAATAATAATTAATAATAATAATGTTTTATTTATTCTGGCAGAGTTAAGGTCATAAGGCCTTCTCTTCCACTCAACCAGCACAAATACAAATAAATATTTGACAATATAGATTATCTATCTATCTATCTATCTTCGGGTTTTTACAGCTGCTGCCGTCTTCCCGTGCCAAACCTCCAAAGCCTACGATCTTGGGGATGTTCAATGCTTAGCCCACTTGCTTGCATTAATGTCTTCATTTTTCCTTCCATGTTAACTTCGTTGAAAAGCCAGGGTTCAGTTGGATCCGACTGACAGTACTCTGTAAGAGCCCCTAGCCAGGGTTACGGTGAAGACCTCAACGGCAGAGTCGGCGCAGGAGGAGTCATTCAACACGGTGGATCTGGCGGAAGAGGCAACCCTACTTCTAAGGGAAATAGAGAAACGCAAATATTATAATAATTACACATATATTAAAGGAACATTTTAAGTTACCTTCCCTACAGCTACAGCCTAAAAATTGCAATTATTGACAATTGCAAGTTAGATATGTTCCAACTTAAATTCTACCCCCCTTAAAGATAAAACTTTTAAAGAAATTTAAGGCCAGCCGGAACCTTTATAGATATTATAATAATTACGCATGCCTTGCGGCGAAGAGGGATCTTCAAAGGCTATGGGAGGAAAAACCAGACAGAAATTTTCCTGGTCCTCCAGGTTGGAGGTTTATGCTGTGAACCAGCTCCCCACACATTAAAAAAAAAAAAACAAAATGCTAAAAGACCAAATCAGTTAAAGCCGGACAGAAAAAAGTACGAAAGACTAAAGCAATGAAAACGGACATTGAATGTAGGCACATGGAATGTACAATATAGATTATACACTATTTTAATTATAAAGAGTTAACATATATTAAATGTAGCAATGTACATTTCACGTACAAACTACATTTTATACGATAATAACAATAGTAATACTTCTTTTCCGATTGAGGGTCTTTCCACTTTTCAGCGGTTGCCCTTTTACCAGCCGGCTGCTGGCCCTTCACATCCACATGTGTCCATCACAGAGGTAGATGATCAACAGCCAGTGTAGGGGTGACATGTGGTTAGCATGTCGAGTCCCCCAGCCGTTATAGCTGGTTCCTGAACCTGGAGCCGCTACTTATTGTAGCTACCGAATTGCCTCACGATGCTGGGTGGGCACCGGTCCCATACTGGCTGAAATACCATGAGAAAATGTCTTCCCCCATGGAGACTCGAACCAGCGCAAGTCCCGTAGCTCTGCGCCAAGGCTTCCTACCTTAACCGCTCGGCTACGGCGCGGGACTAATACTTCTTTTAACTTTATATTATTTTGTGACTACTAAAATATATTCACTAAATAATAAGTGAAATAAAAAAAAAGCTTAAACCCCATAAAAATAATAAACAATTTAAAGATAGAGATAATAGGTAGGTAACCTCAGGAGTCCTCATCTAGGGGATATGTGGATGGCGACCACAAGGTGCCCAAGCTGAGCAAAACATTTCTTCCACTTACTTGTGTTTTGCACTCTTTTAACTTTACTATTTAACCTCTCTTGGTTAACTCTTGTTCTTTTCGACCCCGACGCTATTAGGTCATCCGAGGGCTAGGGAGTTTTTCCTTTCTTCCATTTCTTCTTTTCTTTATTTTCTTTTCTTCTCCAGAAAAGCCTGATCAGAGACAGCCGCATCACTGGTCTTGCCTTTTGGCCAGCAACCAATTGAAGGGACTATTATTATGCTTTCAAGTCTTATACGAGAATTTCCCGGTAGGATCGGAAAATTTTCTATAGGATCGTAACAGGCCTTGGCCTAATACTTGGAAGGAAGAAGAAGAAGAATTTGTAATATTTCAATATAGGTATTTATAGGTTGGCAACCCCAAAATTTAGGAAATTGAACTTTCAATCATGGCCGCCATTCCTGTAAGTACGAAAGAACGCACTATATTGCATAAAAGTATAATATGATTTCTTTATAAAGTGGTAAATTTAATCGGCTATGGAGATATTTAACAATTGTGAATGTAACGGGGAGATACATTTATGGTTTCGCACGTTAAGTTAATTAATTAAGAGATACATCTAGTAGTTTTTGTGGTAATGGACAACTCTCTCATGAAGCCTTTGTTCAGATTTCATAATTACTCTATCCCTGGTCACAAGAACTGGTAATACACGGGAACTCCATCGCACCCCGTCTCATGATTAATTACAGCTGTCAGCTCCCTGCTATACCTTCTTAAAACCCCAATCATTGTTACGTACTTCCGAACCAATCAACATTTAGCTTTTAAAAAAGTCAATCAGCAGAATCTGCAACAACTATCGTTCTGGTATTAATTTATTCTCCTATTATTTTGTTTATTTTATTTTCCCTTATATTATTTTTTAATTTTTGTATGTGCCAGATTTTTTTATGCCTTAAACTGTCTCCTAATAGTTTTTTTTATTCAGTGCCCCAGGTTGTCATTTCGACATTCTGGTATTCTCTCCTGGCATTGGCTTAATTGTAACCCACTTCTGAAGTTGGGGCGCCTAGAAGCGGAGTTACGTTACCCGGATGATATGTTGGGTGAAAAATGATAACACTGAGCAACAAAAAAGAAACTTTTCTTTTTGTTTCAGAAAGAAAAATATGTGATTCAGATAGTATTTTTCTCCTGAATTCAAATATGACATCAGTTTTTCTCCTTCACGCAAGGTTTCCGAGAGACAGGCATTTATAATTTCAAACACTTTAATATTTTCTACATTCGTAACTATACAATATTCGAATATTCGGACCCACTAAGAAGGTAAGAAATGACGATTTTCTACTATATTTCGCCTGTGGAACATCCCTCTTGATGGTCCAACTATAATCGGCCAGCATATTAGGATTCCATTTGCGTTGATATCTCTTTTCCATAGCTGAAATCTCCTGAGTTAGCTCATTTGGTTTTATTTTACAATGGATAAATGGACGAAAAAACGTTTATTAAAAAATAATTATTTAAATCCATTAATTGAAATTGAAATAAAAAATGTGGGTGATGGAGAAATTCCGAATACATATTTGAAAACACGATAAAAAACTGCATTAAGTACAACTATTGATACTCATGAGACAAAAATCATGTTGACCAGTGTAATGAAGCACCAGGAGAGTTCTTAACCTAAACTTAAACTAAATTCCAGACCACAGGAATAAGTATTCCCTTTAAGGAAAAATTTCTTTGGTTTGATCGGAAATTATTTAGACCACTAGTTACAAAAGCAGAGGTTTAGTAACGAGATGCTCAAATTAGAACACGACCTAAGGGAGTTACTAAACCTAATTTTATAACGTGTGGTCTACATTATTTTATCTACGTTCAGAGAATTTTAATATGTGTGTTGTGTATTTATTATATTTAATGAAATGTATTTATTGCGGAAGCGATATGTTTAGAGAAAGAATAATATGGGCTGTGGATAAAAAAATAAATGCACAATAAATCAATAAACATTGTTGTTATATTCTGCAATTTTGGTGATAGTTTCATATGTGGATTTTATGTACAAATGAGCGGAGAAGGTGATTTGCGTTTCATCAGGAAACAACATTTAAAAGCAGTCCAAGATGCAACTATTAATATACTTCCAGAAAAGTCAACGAAAGTTTATTTATGTAAAGGTAAAGTTTGTATAAATGAACTTCCTTAGAAGAACAAAAGACTGCACAAGAATAGATCGATTAAAGAATAAAGATATAAGAACAGAGTTAAATAAGTATATATCCACTAAATGATAAAATCAAAGAATATAGAGAAAAATGGTTTAGACATGTAGAAAGAATGGACGTAACAAGATTACCAAAAGCAGCATTTAACTACAAGCCAAGAGGTTTAATAAATGTAGGAAAGCCAGTGAAAAGATGGACAGAACAACTGTGAGGCGGAACAGGCATTTTGCCTAGTCCGTAAAATGAAGAAGAAGAAGGTAAATTGATCCCAATACAGGCCTTAGGAAGCCCTTGGTGTAGTAGGAGGTTAAGGCTCCCACTATTTCTAGACAATCGGCACTTGATGTCAGCCGGGTTGTCAACCCTGCGTGACGGCTGCCTTTACCCCAGAACAAGCGTCTAGTGCTCATTTGAGTTAGAGGCTGAGTCGAACCCAGGGCCATAGTACCGCCAAAAAGTTTTTGTCAGTTTAAAATATTCTGATTCCACAGGGAATCGAACCCTCGACCTTCCGGCTTGTAGAGTAGTGCCTTAACCACTACGCTACGGCGTGCCCCTTTTATTTTATGTTGTTGTACGAAATCATCAACAAACATTGTTGTTATATTCTGCTATTTTGGTGCTAGTTTCATATGTGAATTTAATGTACAAATGAGCGGAGAAGGTGATTTACGTTTCATCAGGAAACAAAATTTAAAAACAAAGTGTATTTTTTGCGCGATAGTGTGTTTTGTCGTACTTACAGCAATGGCGACCATGATTGAAAGTTCAGCTTCCTACATTTCGGGGTTGCCAACATAAATAACTATACTGTAATATTACATATTACTAACCACGTGCGGGGAAGTAAACCACTGCCCTTTATGTATACTAAGTAAAATATATATACAAAAAATGTATTCTAAAGGTAGTGTTAATATACATTATACGAAACAAATCACTGCATTTTAAATGAACTGAACTTTATTTGAAACAATATAAAACAATAAATGCATACTTGCCGCCATTTTATTACTGATTGGTGTCACGGCCTGCTGTAATCTCAACTAATAAATATTGGTCATACTGTTAACGTTAGTCAGTTGTTTATAATGAACGCAAATATTTCCAACAAAAATGTTATTATTTTACTATTATTTATTATTTTGAAAACACCATCGCCCAAAAAATAATGTACATCGCACGTTTGTGAAGTGTTTTACAGAATCTCGGAAATTAAAAATTTTGCTATCGCACGATTTTTAACATTTGCCTCGCTTCTGTAAAAACCATTTCCCAACCCAACGTGTATTTTATGCTTTTTTTTAGAGGAATTAAAACCAATGGGTACAACTTGGACACTACACATACCCAGTCCCAAGGTTGAGATTTTAAAAATCCCTTACCTCGCCGGGAATCGAACCCGGGTCGCCGAGTGGAAGGTAGGGACTCTACCGACTACGCCATAGCGACGGACTGATAGCGTGTTTTGTTAGAATATAAGTATAAGTTTGTTGCCTAGCAACTACGAACTAAAGCGTCACCGATTGTTATAATAGCAGGTAAGACTATTTAGTAGCATGAGGTATAATTAAAGATGTAATTGATGTTAATCGATAAAAATCGAAATAGTTTGTAACCCGTGGTATATAGTAAGATCTGTGCTGCTGCAACCCTTATGTGAGTAAAAGAGTGTGGAACTTCAGTTTAATTACAGATAGTGTATTTGCATTATTAAAACAGCGTTAAACCAAATAGGTAATAGAAACATTGAAATGTTTATTTTTCCAGGAAGATTTAATTCGTTGTTTTCTGTAACATAACACACATATTCTGCTTCAAAACAAACCGATTGCTTGCTTTTGATTAGAGAAAAAAAGTGTCCATAGCGTAAGAGTTGGGTAAACCAAGCGAATTCTCAGCAAGTTGAAATTATGCTCCGATTTAACTGCTTTCTGGAATATGTATTTTTCTTTGTTACCATTTAATTAAAACCAGTAGTGGAAGTATATCTACAGTAATTCTGCCCGAGGGCAGGTCTTCAACTGCAATCATAACATTTTCATGCTATGCTTTGCAGTTTTACTATGGAATTATAGGTGTAGTAGCTTCCCGTTGCTTTCCAAACCGGTGAAGAATGATGATGATAAGGATGATTATGATGGCCGGATGATTTTCTGGGACTGTTGGGCCCTAAGATTCCTGACATTTGTCCTACAGGTGAGGAAACACCCCGAAAAAACCTCACCCAGGAGCCTGTCCCGACCGGGAATCGAACCCGGGCCCGCTGCGTGGCACGGCAAGACGTTATCTCGAATCCACAGCAGTGGACATAGTGGAAATAGCGTATAAAATTGAAATGTAAAAAAATTAGTTTAAATGAACATTAATTTATTGTTGGCTGTGTCCTATAAATGCATGCTACAACCCATTACAGGGACTATTGTCATCTGAAGTTCTCTCAAAAAAGTTCAACTGTTGTTGTTGTTGTTGTTGTTTAAAGCCACTAAGTTGTCTTATGACATTTCTGGCTTTCTCCCTGGAAGGCGGAGTTACGTTAACCCGATAATATATGGTGATAAACTAAAGATATATAAACTGTTACTCTACCAGTTATATTATATGGATGTGAAAGAAGGACTCTTACTTTAAGGGAGGAGAAAATATTAGAATAGAATAGATTTATTTAGCCTGGTGGAGTTAAGACCATGTGGCCTTCTCTTCCACTCACCAGGACAAACATATGTTACATATAAATACAAAAAATTACAATAATAGTACATACTAAACAATTAATTATCTGTCAAATTGAATAATAATGAAAATAATGTCTAATACATAATACAATTAAATACAATTAAAATTAAATTAATGATAGAATTAATACAGAAAGGAATAACAACTCAAATCTACTATACATAAAAAGAAAATAAAGAAAAAATACAAAGAAAGTAATAAACTATAATGAATTAGTCTATCGCTTGTTATACGGCATTAGGTAAATGTATTAACAAATCTAAAAACTAGTTTTATTAAACGATGAAAAAACAAATTATTAATTTTTAAAAAGTAATATTAGTGAGTTGTTTCTCTTAATAATTTTATTTTCAATTTGTTTCTGAAAGAAGGTATTTGAGAATAAAGTTCCTAGGAAAATTTTTGAACCAAAGAGATGAACAGACAGGTGAATACAGAAGGCTAAATGACACTGAGCTATGTGATCTTTATAGGAAACCAGATATAATAAGAACAGTTAAGTCTCGTAGATTATGATGGGCAGGATATGTGACAGGAATGAGGAAATGAAATATGAACGTGGAAACTCCTTGTAGGAAAATAGAGGGAAAGCGTCCAGGAGGTAGACGAAGTATGAGGTGGGAGAATAACATTAATCATGTTTGATGGAGGTATATTTTACAGGGGATGATTGGAAAAATATTAACTCCAGATTGGGATATATGGAGAACTTATATGGACGGCTATGAAATTCCGGTTTTCATAGTGCCAGTGAGTTAGTGAGTTATTTATATCTGTTGAATACACCACTGTGGTCTCGTAGAAATGTTACAACGCATGCAGAGGGCCCGTGTTCGATTCCCGGTCGTGATACGTTTCTTTGATGAGGTTATCATTCGGGGTTTTCCTCACCTGTAATGATAAAGTCTGGAAACTTTAGGACCCTACATTATGTTATCATAATAGTCATCCATATCATGTTCGGCTTCTTTAGTAGGAATGAGTGAACGGTGTACCTTAAATGTTTGTCTTATCTCGGAAGTGGCCCTGGCATAGATCTGATAACATATTCAGGAAAGTCATCCAGGGCTTTTTATGAAGATTTGAGAGACGTAATTGATGATTGTGTGAATGGACATGAGCTCTTGCTAATGGGAGATTTTAATGGACGTGTCGGTAGAAAAGTTAATAGTAACATTGTTGGAGCCTGGTGAGAAGATACAGAAAATGATAATGGCAGGAGGTTGATTGAATTATGTAAGGAGCAGGAATGTATTATCATGAATACAAAGTTTAAACACAAGGATATACATAAATATACCTAGGTAAACCACTCCAGGAATTTGAAGTCTATTATAGATTACGTAATACTAAGACAGCAACGATTGATTACAGTACAAGATGTTAGAGTACGGAGGAAGATAGAATGTGGATCGGATCATTATATTGTTGTATCAAAAATTGCGTTCCCAATGAAAACTAAATTAAAACAACTAAAACTCAGAAAAATAAAGAAATGACTATTATAGATGACCCCAGATATTTGATGCATCTATTACAGGAAGATAGTGTACGCTATCTATATCAGGAAAGGCTGAACAATAGACTGAAAGTAGTAGAGGAGGATTTGAATGCTGAAGGCCTGTATGTTTTTTAAAACATTGAGTTAATGGAGTAGCTGAGGAAGTGTTTGGAAGGGAGAGGAAAAGTGGAGGAAGGACAGAATGGATGACTATGGAAGCACTGGAAATTAATTATGAAAGAAAAGAAATTGTACTATAAGTGGTTGAGCTCTCAGAGTGAAGAAGACCTACAGAAGTATAGAGAATGCAAGAGAAAGGTAAAGAAGGTTATAATAAAATGTAAAGAAGAATCATGGGAAAACGTATGTGCTGAAATTGATCATTCATTAGGATTCAGAAGATCTGCAGAGGCATGGAGAGTTATAAGGAGGATGAGGGCAGTTAATAATCCATCACTAGCCTTAAATCTTGTGAATATGGAACAATGGGAGAATCACTTTAAAACTCTGCTTATTGAGAAAAGGAAGGGGCACAAATGTGAAAATTTGGAGTATGTGGACAATATATCGTCACGTATGGAACCTATTTTAGAGGAAGAAATAAATCAGACCCTAAAAAAAGCAAAGAATGGTAAAGCCAGTGGACCCAGTGGAATAATGACAGAATTATGGAAATATGGACCCCCCCTTATTAAAAAGACTTATCTGTAAAATGTTTAATCAGATTTTGGAGGGTTATGAAAATACCAAAGGATTAGTGTATGTTATATATAACATCTATTCATAAAAAGGGAAATCGTAAAGACCCTGGAAATTACAGAGGAATCAGTGTGATGTCATCCATGAGTAGAATGTTTAGCAGTATCATCACAAACAGACTTAAACACACTATCGAAGGAAGAATGTTGGAAGACCAAGCAGGATTTACCAGAGGGAAATCATGCATGGATCACATTTTTAGTCTGAGACAGATAACAGAAAAATCACATGCTAAGGGCCAGGAAATTCATTTGATATTTGTTGATTTAGAAAAGGCCTATGACTCAGTGCCAATCAACCACATTTGGGATGCAATGGTTGATGTTGGTATCGATTTACCAACGATTTCACTTGTCCGACGGTTGTACCAGCAGTGTCAGGCTTCGGTTAAAGTGGGTAAGATGATATCCTCTCCATTCAGAACTACTAAAGGCCTGCGACAGGGCTGTAGTATGTCGCCTACTCTGTTCAAAATGTGCATCCAGCATATATTGGAGCAGTGGAATCGATATTGTGGAGGCATGGGAGTACCAGTCCAAGGTGGCACAATACATTCCTTATTATTTGCAGACGATGAAGTGTTGATAGCTCAGAGTCGTGAGGATGTGAAATACATGATGAGAAAACTTCTAAATGCTTTTAAAATAGGAGGATTAAGAGTAAACATGGAAAGAACTGAATATCTTGTAGTAGGAGGAAGTGGAGGAGATATATCCCTATCCCAAGGAATTATTAGAGCTGTTAAAAAATTTAAATATTTGGGATCACTTCTTGATGAATCAGGGAGTTGTAAAGCTGAAGTAGATAGCAGGTTAGTACAAGCACGAAGAGCCATAAAAATGTTGAATGGAGTACTGTGGAGTAGGACCATGTCAAACCACACGAAGAAGAGGATTTTGAAATCTGTTGTGGAAAGCATAATGACTTATGGTGCTGAGGGATGGACTTTGGTAGAGGGACAAAAAACTAAGATATTGGCAGTCGAGATGGATGGAATAAGACGCAGTGCCAGGGTGTCCAGGTTTGAAAGAAGAAGAAATGAAGAAGTGAGGCAGATGATGGATATGGAGGAGACAGTGGTGGAAAGGATCGAAAGACGAGCTCTTCAGTGGTATGGCCATGTCAGGAGAATGGAGGATGATAGGTGGCCCAAAACTCTTTTGGAATGGTCACCTTCTGGTAGAAGGAAACGGGGCAGGCCAAGAACAACTTGGAGAGGAGAGATCCATAGATTGATGAACGACCGAGGTCTGGAGGAGGATGAATGGCGTGATCGGCAAGAATGGCGAATGAGAATACAGGGTAACCGCTGAAAAGTGGAGATGCCCTCAAAAGTAAAAAAAGTAAGCATCCACGTAATGTTTTCTCTTTTGTTAGAGTAAGTCCTGGTCTACACGTAACGTTTTGTCGTCAGTCTTGCATGATCATGCCAAGTTTGTCAAACAAAACGTTTCGTGTGCACGACAAATTGGACATTTTGCATGAACTCGCAATGAGGCTTGACAAACTCGCAAAAAACTGACGGGCTGGAGCTTTGTGTACAAGCAAGACGGCGCGGCGGACACGTTGGTGCATGTAGACGCATGTCAGTCTAATCGGTCAAACTTCGCTCTTCTGTCAGTCTTTTCTCGGTGATACTGAAGGTTTTAACTAGTGTTTCTACTGTGTAAGTGACGGAAAAAATGGCATCACATTTTCGACACTGGTCTCATGAATTTTTCACTGAATTCATAGAACTGTACCACAGGTTTCCTTGCCTCTGGCACGTGAAATCGAAGGATTACAGCAATAGAGATAAGAAACCCCAATCTTACACCGCTTTGATTAGTAATTATAAAGAAGTGGATAGTAAAGCAAGTAGAGTCCGTCACAAAAAAACAATCATTTCGAGCAGTTTACCGTAAAGAGTGTGTGAAAATAAGCATCAAAGCGTTTAGTTTGCGTGCAGTCTTCTGATACAGTCGGTAAGGTAGGGTAACGACTAACCAAAAGACTGAGTACAAGTTTGAGTAATGTAGCCGCACGATTTTTGCGTCAGTCGTATTTGTTCATGCAAGACTGACGACAAAACGTTACGTGTAGACCAGGACTAAGAGCCCATATTTGGTATCCACATAACTCTAAAAATGATAGTTTTATATATTTTCGGTTTAATGTTTTTTGAGAGTGTGGCGAGAGTATTTTTTTCTCCAATGCCACAGGATTGTTTTTTAATGACATTTTTTATTCCTCCTTTGACACTGGCGGAATTCTAACTCATTTCTTAGGTTGGGGCACATGGAATGCGCGATGATATAATGGGTGATAGATGATAATGAAGTGCCAGGAGTGTCCTTAACCTAAAAAAACTGAATGGCCCGACAGGCCTACAAGGCGTTTGGTCTACCAACCGGCTGCTAGCCTCACATTCACATTTGTGATTATTCAGCCAGTATAGAGGTGACATGTTTTCAACATACCGGATCCCCCAGCCGTTATACCTAATTTTCTTAACCTGGAGCCGCTACGTATTACAGCTATCCAAATCCTCACAATGTTGGATGGACACCGGTCCCATACTGGCCGACATTTCATGAGAAAATGTCTTCTCCCATGGAAATGAACCAGCGCAAGTCCCGTAGCTCTGTGCCATGGCATCTTGCATTAACCACTCGGCTACGGCGCGGTATACTTAACCTAAACCTCAAGCTAAATTTAAGACCATGGCCAACCACAGTAAAAAATTCTATGTTCTTTTCGGGAATCGAACCCGGGGACTATAAGTGAGAAGCTCTGACCACAAGACCATGGGACTGGTCAACAAGAATAAATATTATTATTATTATTATTATTATTATTATTATTATTATTATTATTATTATTATTATTATTATTATTATTATTATTATTATTATTATTATTATATTACAGTGACTCATACCCCAAATGGGAGTCAATGACCAATCACGTTTCAATTAATTTTGTTTTACAACCAATCACAGTCGTGTTACACCTCGATATTTATCAACTTATGTTTATCATATTAAATAATGCTCCTCCTTTTTAATATTTTGAACAGGTCAGAACATTATTTTGCAGTGACTGACTCTAAGAAATACGTTGAATATAGCAATTTATATATTAAGATGTAATAATAACAGAATCCTCGTGATTCCCTGATTTTATATATAGTGCACAAATGTAAACATATACCACTTGCGAGATATAATAGAAATAAAGTTGTAGCAATTGATTATGCCACAATAAAAAGAAACCACTGTTTGCAATTTCTTAAGCGTATTATTTCCCAGGTATTTACGTTCCAGAAAATATAATTGACATATTTACATCATATGACATCAGAAATTAATTAATAATATATAATGTACAGTTTGATGTGTTTGATTTTTTCTCCACTTGGGTACATTCTTACAATATTGCGATCGTATTTGGCAATAAATAATATGATCAAGTTGTAGTGGATAACAAATGAAATAAAAAACGTTGCTCATTTTGTTTTCAAACATCACCGTTTACACTAAATATATAAATATTTTAAAATAACTATATATAAATAATTATTTGTCAGTAAATAGCTTAATTTTATTCGTTAAATAGTTGTAACAAATGGCACTCTTCATTTCCAAATTCTGTAGATAAATTGTAAATCGCTTGTGGCATTACTTATGCAAATTTCATAATTTTGGAATTTGACAGACTAAACGTAAAATAAGATTAGCCGCCACATACTGACTTCCGGTCCCAGCTTTCTAATGTTTAGTATTTCTTCACTACGGCTTCGCGGTTGCAACATCTTCCGGTATTCGCTAAAAAGTGAAGTTCGCTTTGTCTGTTTCTTATAATGGAGATTTTTATGGCTAGTTTCGAAAAACCATTATCAGGTGAACTGAGTAATTCCCCCTGTGGCTGGGAAGGAAAAACAAAGTATCAAGGAGGCGGTGTGCTCCCCTGGGAATGATTGCCGTTCCGCCTCGTGTGCGGTGATGTAGAGACAAGAGCACCCCTATTAATCCGCTCTAACATTCCTTCTCTACCTGCTACACAACTGTTTTTAACCGCTCTATCTTCTCAAATTGTTACACTATTTACTTTTTATTCTTAGTATACCATACCTTAATGTGTTAATTAGATGTTGCTATAGGAGTTTGGCACACGCACATACTACTGAGTAACACTAAGAAATTGGGATTGGAAGTAAATATCAATAAAACTAAATATATGGTCACACATAAAAATAAATTATATAATGGAAATGGACATCTAATAACAAATGAGGGAAATTTTGAGGAGGTGGCTGAATTCAAATACCTTACTTACTTACTTACTCGCTGGCACTATCGAACCCGTAGGTTCATGGCCGTGCGGACATAAGCTCTCCATACATCCCTATCCTGAGCTAATGCTTTCCAATCATTCCCTGTATAATCTACTTCCCTCAAATCATAGTTAATGTTATTCTCGCACCTCATTCTTGGTCTACCAACTGGGCGTTTTCCCTCTGGCTTTCCTACAAGAAGCTTCCATGCAAGTCTTTCATTCCCCATACGTGCAACATGTCCTGCCCATCGCAGTCTACGAGACTTAACTGTTCTTATTATATCTGGCTTCCTATAAAGACCATGTAGTTCATTGTTATGTAGTCTTCTCCATTCACCTGTCTGTTCATCTCTCTTTGGTCCAAAAATTTTCCTAAGTACTTTATTCTCAAATACTTGTAATCTCCTTTCCTCCCTTAAAGTAAGAGTCCATGTTTCGCACCCATATAATATAACTGGTAGAATAATAGTTTTATATATTTTCAGTTTAACGTTTTTTGAAAGGAGTTGGGACATCAAGAGTCTCTGCAATGCATAATAGCACGCATTTCCAGAATTGAGCCTATGTTTAATTTCTTTGTGCATCTCATTCCTATTTGTGATTATTGTTCCTAGGTATTTGAATTCAGCCACTTCCTCAAAATTTCCCTCATTTGTCATTAGCTGTCCATTTACATTATATAATGAATTTCTACGTGTGACCATATATTTAGTTTTATTGATATTTACTTCCAGTCCTAATTTCTTAGTGTTACTCAATAGTGTGTGCGTGTTGTCCTTTAGTATCTCCTCGCTATCGGCCAATAGTACTACATCATCAGCATAAACTAACAGCTTATTAATACCATTGAGTTGTAAGCCTTCCTCATTCTCTAAAGATTTAATGGCATGCTCTAGTACAAAATTAAATAGTAGAGGAGATAGTGCATCTCCTTGCTTCAACCCATTCTGGATTTCAAAAGTGTCCGAAAACTGTTTGCCTACACGCACCCTACTCTTTGTGCCATTTAGACACATTCGTATAAGTCTAACTAACTTTTTAGGAATTCCGAACTCCAGCAGGATACTATATAACTTCTCCCTCTGAATTGAATCATATGCTTTTTTGAAGTCTACATATAGTTGATGTACAGTACCATTATATTCCCATTTCTTTTCTAAAATCTGTCTTATACTAAAAATCTGATCTGTTGTAGACCTGTTTCATCTAAATGCACATTGATGATCTCCTAGAATGTCATCAATATAGGGAGTAAGTCTGCTTACTAATATATTTGTAAGAATTTTGTACGAAGTTGAAAGTAATGAGATGCCCCTGTAGTTGTTGCAATCAGTTTTATCTCCTTTCTTATAAATTGGTACGATAATTGATTCCTTCCATTCATCTGGAAGAGCTTCTTTTTCCCAAATCATACTAAGCAACCAGCGTATCTTGTCCATCAATTTTTCTCCCCCTGATTTTATCAGTTCTGCTGGGATCTCATCTGAACCTGATGCTTTATACATCTTCAATTTTTCAATCGCCATTTCAACCTCTAATGCACTTGGTTCTGCAACTAGCATTTCTGCTGTCTGTAAATTATCCTCCTCAATGTCCTGTTCTGTGTGTACATTTAATAGTTGATTAAAGTAACTTTTCCATCTATTTAATATAATCCAGGAATCCTGCAATCATATCCCCATTTTTATTCCGAATTATGTTTGTTCTAGCCTGAAACCCTTTCTTCTCTATACTAATTCCCTGATATAATTCTCTAATGTTCCTATTTTTTGCGTTCATTTCAAGATCATTAATCTTCTCTCTCAAATATTCCCTCTTTTTACTCTTTAGTAACTTGGTGGTTTCCCGTCTAATACTACCCAATTGCTCTAAATTTACCTCATTTGGCTCGTGTAACCATTTCATTTTTGCTAGCTTTCTTTTCTTTACAATGTCGGCACATTCCTCATCAAACCACTTCTTGTTTTGCCTCTTTTTTAAACAACCAATGCTTTCTGATGCTGATAATTTAATAGTATCTCTTATAGCCTCCCATTCTTTATTTATATAAGTTCCTTCTTCGTGTGCCACATTGTCATCTGAAGATTCCAGTATTTCAAATCTATTAGCAATTTTGATTTGGTATTCTTGCCGCATTTCATCATTTTTCAATTTTTTTAATTCAAATTTTACAGAATCATCTTTAGCGTTTGTTCCTCTCATAAGCGATAGCCGTTGTCTGATTTTCACTCTGACCAGATGATGATCCGAATTGCAGTCTGTCCCTCTAACTGATCTAACATCGATGATGCTACTGTGCCAGCGTTTATCCACTAATACATGATCTATCTGGTTCCGAGTTTCTCCATCTGGGGACGTCCAGGTGTATTTATGAATATCCTTATGCTGAAATGTTGTGCTCTTAACAATGAGATTCTTCGATGTGGTAAATGTGACTAATCTAACCCCGCTGTCGTTACTAGCTTCATGAAGACTGAATTTGCCTATTATTGGTTTGAATATATCTTCCCGCCCCACTTTTGCATTAAAATCTCCTAAGACAATTTTCATATGATATCGTGAAAGGCTATCAAATAAGCATTCTAATTCTTCATAGAACTCATCCTTGATCTTGTCATCTTTATCTTCTGTGTGGGCATGTACATTTACAATTATAAAATCATGTCGTTTACCCTTTAGAATTATGTATGACATCCTGTCACTAACAAACTTAATATTTCGGATAGCGGATAGGATCATCCTTCTGACTAAAAAACCCGTTCCAAATGCAGGTCTTTCTGCACCCCCGTAGTATAATGCAAAGCTTCCTGATTCCTGACTACCTTCTCCTGGCTACCTAACTTCCTGTAAAGCGACTATATCCAAGGGCGATTTATCTAATTCCCGCATTAATATCTCTAATGCCCCGCTATTGTATAAAGTCCTAACATTCCATGTTTCTAGGAACATGTTCCTGTGTTTGAGCCTTTGGCATGGGTTCCCTGAAGTAGTCCCCGCCCGGAGAACCGAATGGGGGACTATTTTACCTCCGAAAAATTTTACCCCAGTTGAACCCATGTCCGCATTTCTTGACAGTTGTATTTTTACGGTGAAAGATCGTCACTCTTTCGACCAAGGTACTTTTTTCGTCTGGCTTATCACCTTCGACCAGTCCGGCATGGGTAACCCTATCGGTAGCAATGCTACCGCCGGCATAGCTCTCAGGATCATTTAAGCTCGCAAGCCACTCCACCACGACAAGGTAAAGATACCTAGGAACAATAATAATCACAAACACGAATGAGATGCACAAGGAAATTAAACATAGGCTCAATTCTAGAAATGCGTGTTATTATGCATTACAGAAACTCTTGACATCCCAACTCCTTTCAAAAAACGTTAAATTGAAAATATATAAAACTATTATTCTACCAGTTATATTATATGGTCGCGAAACATGGACTCTTACTTTAAGGGAGGAAAGGAGATTACGAGTATTTGAGAATAAAGTTCTTAGGAAAATGTTTGGACCAAAGAGAGATGAACAGAGAGATGAATGGAAAAGCCTTGCATAACAGTGAAATGCATGATCTTTATAAGAAGCCAGATATAATAAGAACATTAAAGTCTCGTAGACTGCGATGGGCAGGACATGTGGCACGAATGGTGAATGAAAAGACGTACATGGAAGCTCCTCGTAGGAAAACCAGATGGAAAACGCCCGTTGGTACACCAAGAATGAGGTGGGAGAATAACATTATCTATGATTTGAGAGAATTAGATTATACAGGAGATGATTGGAAAATATTGGCTTAGGATAGGGATATAGGAGAGCTTATGTCCGCGTGGCCATGAACCTACAGGTTCCATAGTGCCAGTGAGTTAGAGTTGTAGGAGTTGAAATTCCTAAAGAGTTAGTTAGATTTATATGAATGTGTCTAAATGGCACAATGAGAAGGGTGCGTGTAGGGTGCGTGTTTTCAGATACTTTTGAAGTCCACAATGGGTTGAAGCAAGGAAATGGACAACCTCCTATACTATTTAATTTTGTACTAGAGCATGCCGTAAAATGTTTAGAGGATGAAGAAGGCCTAGAACTCAATGGCATTAATAAGCTGTTAATGTATGCTGATGATGTAGTACTATTGGGTGAGAGCGAGAAGATACTAAAGGACAACGCGCACACTCTATTCAGTAACACTTAGAAATTAGTACTGGAACTAAATATTAATAAAACTAAATAAGTTATATGATCATACATAGAAATGCAGACAGATAATGACAAATGAGAGAAATTTTGAGGAAGTGGCTGAATTCAAATACTTAGAAACAATAATCACAAACAGGTATGAGATGTACAAAGAAAATAAACATAGCCTCAATTCTGGAAATGCGTGCTATTATGCATTACAGAGACTGTTGACGTCCCAACTCCTTTAAAAAAACAATAAACTGAAAATATATATATAACTATTATTCTACCAGTTGTATTATATGTTTGCGAAACATGGACTCTTTCTTTAAGGGAGAAAAGGAGATTACGGGTATTTGAGAATAAAGTTCTTAGGAAAATGTTTGGACCAAAGAAAGATGAACAGGCAGGTGAATGGAGAAGACTATATAACAGTGAACTACATGATCTTTATAGGAATCCAGATATAATTAGAGCAGTTAGGTCTCGTAGGCTGCGATGGGCACGACATGTGGCACGAATGGGGAATGATAGATGTGCATGGAAGCATGTTGTAGGAGAACCGGAGGAAAAACTCCCAGTTGTTAGACCAAAAATGAGGTGGGAAAATAACTAATCAATATTTGAGGGAAGTAGATTATACAGGAAATGATTGGAAAACATTAGCTCAGGATAGGGATGCATGGAGAGCTTATGTCCGCGCGGCCGTGAACCTACGGGTTCGATAGCACCAGTGAGGTATTTAGTTAGTTAGTCAGTTATAGGACAAAACCCGTAAGTCACATTTCAATGAAAACTGGTATAATGACTCTTAAATGTAGATTGTAACCGCTTCTTAATTTGTATGCCAAAATTTGAAGGTAAATAAAGTAGTACTAATTTTTTTCTTAGACTGTTTCACACTTCTGGAAAATAGTCATTTTCATGGAGAATCTAATTGCACCTCAATCTCAATTTCGACGAAAAAAAGTCTTACAAGTTTCTTTCTCGGTTTCCCTTCACTTATTTTTTTTTTAATTTGTCATTATAATTTCATGTTTTTCATATTTCGATTATCTCTTTTTTTTCATAATTTGGTAAAAATTTCTTAATATTTCTACTAATTCTGGTAAATTAAGCCATGACTAATTTATGTCTTTTGCCGTTTACCCACTTCTAAAAGTTAGTCCTTTCCATGGAAAATCTATCGGCACCTCAAACTCCATTTCGAAAAAAAAAAGTGTTTTACCTGTTTCTTTCCCGTCTTGATTTTTTTTTAATTTTGTCTTTATAATTTCATGTTTTTCATATTTTGATGATCTCTTTTTTTCATAATTTCGTAAAAAATTTGTTAATATTTCTACTAATTCTGGTAAATTAACCCATGACTAATTTATGTATTTTACTGTTTCCCACTTCTAAAAGTTAGTCCTTTCCATGGAAAATATATTGGCACCTCGAACTCAATTTCCAAAAAAAAAAAAGGTCTTACCCGTTTTTTCCCCGTTAGCCTTCACTTTATTTTGTTAAATTTTGTCATTCATAATTTAGCTTTTTTGCCATTATTTGGAGATTCTCGTTTTTTAAAGATTTTAGGATAGTAAAAAGAAAATTTTAATAATTTTATACTAATTTAGGATAAATAACGCCATGATGCTCAGTTGTTTGTTTTACTGTTCACACTTTTTAAAAGATAGTCCTTTCCACGGAAAATCTAATGGCACTTCAAAACTCCATTTCGACAAACAAAAAAAGTGTCTTGATACATGTACTTCTTTCTCTTCAACATATTTCATATTTCGTTCTTATAATTTCATATTGCTCTTTTTCATATTTTATTAAAATGTTTCTTCATACACTGTATATACTCATTCTGGTAAATAAACCCATGAATAATTTGTTTATTTTACTGTATCACATTTCAGAAAGATAGTCCTTTCCACGGAGAATCCAGTAGCACCTCAAACTCAATTTCGGCCAAAAAGATATCTTACCTGTTTGTTCCCATATTCATTTCTTTTTATTTTAATATATAATTTTAATTTCATATTTTTCATATTTTGGCAATATCTTTTAGACATTTTGGTAAAAAGTTCTTCATATTTCTTCTAATTCTCGTAATAAGTCACTGGATACTATGGAATACTTATATCAGAACACTCAAACAACATCCCTAAAGCTGTGAAAATTTGACGGTAGAGTTCTATTCCCCTCTCTGTAAAAACAAGTCTTTAAAAACAAGTAGAAAAGAAGAATAGCTAGAAGAAATATTTAAATATAATGCATTCTTTGACAAAGCGCAACTGAAGCGTAAGGAGCAAAGCGAGTGCAAAATAATAGATTATTACGCTCCTCTTAATTTAAATTAAAAATGCTGTTTTTTTCTGTAAACAACAAAGATAAATTATTTCACTTCTGTAAAAACTAAGAAAAATACACTTCACGCTCCAAGTATATGTTATTATTTATATTATGTTAAAAAAGTAATTCATTATCTTCAAAAATATTCTAAGGATTTTTCCTTCTTTTATTTACTCTTCTGCTCTTTTAAAATATCAAACTCTTTGTAATGTCCGCGAGCTTTTGCTTTCTTGTTTTGATAAAACATATGGTTTGTTTGGGCGTCGTGTTTTCTATTAGGGGTGAACACAAGACAATTTGATCTTTCACTATTAATAATAATAATAATAGTAATAATAATAATAGTAATAATAATAATAATAATAATAACTAACTAACTCACTGGAACTACTGAACCCGTAGGTTCATGGCCGCGCAGACATAATCTCTCCACACATACCTATCCTGACTTAATGTTTTCCAATTTACTGTATACTCTACTTATCTCAAATCATGGTTAATGTTAGTCTCCCACCTCATTCTTGGTCTACCAACTGGTCGTTTTCCCCCTGTTTTTTCTACAAGAAGTTACCATGCTCCTATGTCATTCACCATTGGTGCCACAAGTCCTGCCAATCACAGTCTACGATACTTATCTGTTCTTATTATACCTGGGTTCCAATAAATACCATGTAGTTCACTAGTTTTCTCCGTTCGCCTGTCTGTTCATCTTTGTTATTTGATCCAAAAAGTTCCTAAGAACTTCATTCTCAAATGCGATTCCTTTCCTCCCTTAAATTAAGCATCCATGTTTTGCATCCATATAATAGGCCCTATAACTGGGAGAATAACAGTTTTATATATTCTCGGTTTAACTTTTTTAAAAGAGTTGGGACAATAAGAGTCCCTGTAATGCATAACAGCATGCATTTCCTGAATTGAGCCTATGTTTAATTTCTTTGTGCACTTCATTCCTATTTGTGATTATTGTTTCTACGTATTTGAATTCAGCCACTTCTTCAAAATTTCCCTCATTTGTCATTTGCTGTCCATTTTCATTGGATCTATATAATATATTTCTATGTGTGAACATTATTTAGTTTTATTGATGTTTAATTCAAGCCCCAATTTCTTATTGTTACTCAATAGAGAGTGTGTGTTGACCCTTAGTATCTCCTCGCTATTATTATTATTATTATTATTATTATTATTATTATTATTATTATTATTATTATTATTATTATTGTTGTTGTTGTGCTAGCTGTCGAGAAGAGCGGACGTGTTTTTGTTAGAGTGGTTGAAGTGTGCAGGGGACAAAGCATTATGGAAGAAGCTAGAAAGCTGATTGAAACATTGTCAACTGAAGTGAAAGAGGGGTTTGAAAAGTGCAACGTGGGTGAAAAAATTCGTGATATTGAGACGAACATGCATCGGATGGAGGACAGATTGAAATGGCTCGAATCTAAATTAGACTATCTAGAAAACCAGAGTCGCCATAATAATATTGTGATATATGGTGTGCATGAAGAAGACAGAGAGAGCTGGGAGGAAACTGAACGTATAGTTAAAAGAGTAGTGGCGCAAATCGGGATTGATTTGGTGGACAGTGATATTGAAAGAGCGCACAGAGTAGGTCGTTGGAATAGTGGGAAGAGGCCGATTGTATGCAAATTATCACACTACAAAATAAAATGTTGGATCCTTAGAGACAGTAAATATCTTAAAGGGACCGGTATCAATATTGCCGAAGACTTTAGTGAGAAGGTGCGCCGCGAAAGGGACTTTCTTAAGCGACACATGCTTGAGGCGAGGAGGCAGGGCTGCCATGCAATCATGCAATTTAATAAATTGATTATAAATGGACGAATCTGGAGCAGGGAACAACTACAAAATATGGACAACTCTGAAAATGAATTTGAAGAGGTCATTGACAGCGAGTCCCCAAAACCTACAGGGGACGCTTCAACAGCAGGTGGTCTCCTTACAGCAGAGGAGGGAGAAAATTCTACACGAGAGAAAGAGAGAGGGAGCACTACAATACTAACTCCCAGGAATCCAATAAACATACAGCAAAAAACGGCCGAACTGCAAAATGCATACCCCACCTCTAAGAGGCGAACGACCGGCGGACACAAGAACTCCAACAAGAAAATCACTAAGACTTCTGAATTTACCCGCAGAAAAGGAATTATTGATAGGGGGAAGTTCTAAAAATACAGGTAAGACTAATGACAAGGGAACACAATAGGGTTTGTTGACAGTCGGTTCATGGAATATCGAAGGGTTAAAACAAAAACTTTCAATGGACAGATGTGTAGAGTTTATTGAGACTTTTGATATATTAGCTCTAGGAGAAACATGGTTAAAAGCTAATGAATGCGTAAATCTATGTAATATGAAAGGTTATTTTAAGGGTAATCAAAATAGAGGAAAGAGAGGTAGATATCCAGGCGGTGTTGCCATTTTATATAAAGCTAACTTATACCCATATATTAAAAAGGTAAATATTACTTTAAAAGAGGCAATTGGTATATATTACCATACAGAAAGAGCAGAAATTTGTCTGTTGTCTATTTACCGCCAACCACTACATTCCAGGTATGCCAATCCAAATTTTTTCGTTGAATTGTCTGACTCGTTGGCAGAAATAAAAGATAGGTTTCCGGAAGCGGGAATAATAATTTTAGGGGACTTTAACTGTAGGATTGGGGAGGAAAATATCACTATAAAATCGGATGATAATGAAACACGAGGTGAGGGTAGGAGAAGCAAAGATAAGATTATAGATTCAGTAGGAAACCAATTGTTAGCTTTTTGCGATGCATTTGAACTTGAAATTCTGAATGGGAAATATGGGGAAGATAAAAATGGAGAACTGACATTTATTAATAAAAATGGAAGTAGCGTAATCGATTATTCAATATGCACACAAGACATGATTCCAGTCCTAAGTAATTTCTGTATAGTTTCCAGAATCGAATCACACCACTTCCCAAACAAACTTATTTTAAATATGAAAGGTATTAGTGAGACAGTTAATGATGAGGTGGCAACAATATTCCGGCCAATTACACGTTTCAGGTGGATCGAGGATCTGAGAGAAGAATTTATCAGGAGTTTGGAAACGCTAATACAGGATCTGCAATTAAATGATCTTAGCGGGGAGGAAATTATTAAAACTTTGACAGAATGTTTTCAAAAAGCAGGGGAAAAATTCAAGGTTAAATACGCAATGAACCAGAAGGACAAATGGTGGTACAATAATGCATGTAGAAAGAAGAAGAAATTTGTCGAAAGTAGTCTTTTAAAGTTTAGAAAAGAAAGCACAGATGAAAGCAGAAAAAATTATGAGCAAAAGAGAAAGGAATATAAAGAATTATTGGCAGAAATAAAACTAGCATGGCAAAATAAGAAATCCGAAGAAATGAGAGTCGCGACTGAAAGTGGGAACATTGCGGACATATGGAAAGCGTTAAGGGAACTCAAAGAAAGTCCATAAATCGGACAAGAATAACGCCCGGGGAATGGAGAAGTTACTTTGATAGGGTGCTGGGAAATGAGAGATTAAGATATAATCAAGGAAATATTGTTGAGATCCCTGACCCAATTCATATTCAATTACTGGATCAGGATATTTCGAAAAATGAAGTGGTTTCTTCCATTAAATGTTTAAAGAATGGTAAAGCACCTGGAATTGATGGAATACCAGGGGAATTCTTGAAAAATATGATATTATCCAATAAATTATTAGACGTTTGAAAACTGCGTTTCAACAAACTTTTTAATGGAGGAGATTATCCGGAAGCCTGGGCGACAGGTGTCATCCAACCGCTATACAAAGGGAAAGGTGGGGCACAGATACCAGAAAGTTATAGGGGAATTTGTCTCTTGTCAGTGTTCGGAAAAATATATTGTAAAGTACTTTACGAACGAATCAGACAATGGGCTAAAGAGAACAATAGGCTCTCAAAATATCAGGCAGGTTTTAGAGAAGGGTACTCCACGGTGGACAGCGTATTTGTTCTGAGAACATTAATTGATGACAATCTGAAAATGAAGGGGGGTAAATTATTTTGTGCATTCATTTATTTTAAGATGGCATTTGATACTGTGGACCGAAGCGCACTTTGGGAAAAATTAAATCGGAAAGGATTGTCTCATAAAATGATACATGCTTTAATGTCAATTTATAAATATGTTAAATTTTGTATAAAAGTAGACCAAGGGCACATTACAGAGAGCAGTGAAGCCAATCGGGGAGTGAGACAAGGTTGCATTTTATTATCAATGCTATTTAATCTATTCGTTGATGATATTGTAGACGTAATGCTAGAAGGAGAAATTGAGGCTCCGAAGATAAGAAATGTTAAAGTCCCAGTCCTGTTGTATGCAGATGATTTAATTATCTGTTCCAAGACAACCAAGGGATTGCAAAGAGGTCTTGACCTACTGGAAATATACTGTAGGAATTGGGGATTGACTGTAAATGTTAGTAAGACAAAAACAATGACCTTTAAAAATGGGACGGTTTATGGTAGAGCAGAGGAATGGAAATACAGAGATCAAGTACTTCAAAACGTGAAACATTTTGAATATCTTGGTACGACGTTGAAAATGAACGGAAAGTGGAAAAAACATATTGATATAGCATTATTTAAAGGGAGGGGACAACTTAACAGTGTACTCGGTATTCTGGGTCGAGTGCCTAATATTCCAGTCAGCACATTAGAAAAAATGTATGGAGCGATGGTCAGGCCAGTAATGCACTATGGTAGTGAGATTTGGGGTTTCCAAAGAACGGAAATACTAAATAAGGTATATACGCATTTTCTAAAGTATATTACAGGACTTAGTAAGGCCGTTTCTAACTGTGGAATTTTATATGAATTCGGGTCATTCCAGGACGACATAAACTGTAAAATTCGTGTACTCAAATACTGGTTGTGAGTAATCCAAGGTGAACAAACAATGCTTAGAGCAATTTGTTACGACCACCAAATTAAAAACATAGATGTTAAATTTTGGGCAGACGAGGTTAGGAGAGAACTCCAAAAGATTGGGATGGGCTGGATATGGGAAAAAGGGACTGAAAATCGCAAGAACGTGTGGAGAAAAATAAGGAGGAGGTACTTAGATATAAACCAACAAGATACTTTCGCCGAATGTACAGGAAAACGCTCACTGTGTTTACAAAGAGACTAAAACACGTCTGGGGAAAAGAATCGTATATACTCAACCTAGGATTTAAGGAGAGATCAGGGCTTGCTTGGTTTAGGCTAGGGGCATGGAAATTTCTAAAAATTAGCGACGATCACGATATGCGAATATGTCCAAGGTGCGGGAACTTTGAAGATGAGATACATATATTAGGAAAATGTAATGATTTAGAATATTGGAGACGTCAGTTATTATCGGAAAGATTTCTAAATTCAAATCGGGAAAGATTGGCATGCTATGAGTTATTGGTAAATCCAGAAAATTGGATAAACCTCGGTAAATTTCTGGACAAAGCGCGAAAAATAAGGACAACATTCATGAATAAATATATGTTATCAAAATGCAATACCATTAATTATTAACAATTATATATAAATTAATTAGTGTATAATGCTATTGTGTTATTATTTAATTGTAATATTATGTTTTTTCTTTATGTAATTGTAATGTTAATGTTTTTTTAGTGTATAATGCTATTGTGTTATTACTTAATTGTAATATTATTGTTTTCTTTATGTAATTGTAATGTTAATGTTTTTAGTGTATAATGCTATTGTGTTATTATTTAATTGTAATATTATTATTGTGTTTTCTTTATGTAATTGTAATGTTATTGCTGTTTTTGTTGTTTATTTTTCTTTACACTAGTACCAATTATTACTTTATTATAACGGACTGTCAACAGCACGTACGGTTACTGCCCGTGCGACCCATATTTGTAAATAATATTGTAAATATCTTACTTTTTGTCTAATAAAGTCCTGCTACTAAAAAAATTATTATTATTATTATTATTATTATTATTATTATTATTATGATTATTTTATGTACAACAAATATTATATCCTACAACTAAAACATATACGTATATTTTAGCAACTGAAATGGATTTTATACGGACAGCAAGAATTTCAAGAAGAAAAACAATTAGAAACTCATTCAGAACTTTTAAGGGAGAAAATGAATATTGAAGACACTATTTTAGATTATATTAAAACTCATCAATTAGTATTGGGGACTTACAGAAAGCCTTCGACGGTGTAGCGGACTGGGCAGAAAGAAATTACCTAACCCTCAATGAATCAATGGCAGTTACAATGGCCTTCAGAAAAGGAGGTAAAGAGGCACACCTAACATACAAAGGGAAAAGCATGACATCAGTAAAACAGTTCAAATACCTTGGAGTAACGATGCAGACGACAGGGACAACGTTCACAGGACATATTAAAGACAGACAGAATGCTGCAGTAAGAGCAATGAGCGACATAAGGCACCTCCGGGAGATGTTACTGCAGACAGCACTGAAACTCTTTCAGCTGAAAATATTCCCGGTAGCAACTTATGGACTAGAAAATATATGGACGCACCTAAGTTACCAGAATCTAGCAGACCTAGAAAAGATTAAGAGCACGTACCTGAAACGAGCTCTGGGCCTATCGAAGTTCACACCCTCACGCCTAGCGTATGTACTGACAGGAGAGTTACCATTGGTGGAGGACTTGAGACAACAGCTTCTACTGCAATCCACCCCCAACTATGAGAAACTACTCATGCGAAGAAAGCGCAGAGATATATGGGATGACTTCTTTTGCACGGACGCGATGGTACACAAAGACTGGATGGAACCCCTGTATGACCTTCGACAGGCAGTGACAAGACTATCGACGCACGGTTTCCACTTCAAAGTGTGTAAGACCAAACATATCACCAACCGACGAACGAGTGTAAGTGCGAGTGGTGCGGGAAAAAGTGTGACACCACGCCATATGGTGCGAGAACAGACAATCATCCCTGACCCAACTGAGTGACAAATGAGCAAGATAAACTATATACTAATAATGCATATTTTGTGCTTTACACTTATTAATTAAATTAAATTAAATTCATTTAATTAAATTAAAAGTCAGCAATTAAGATGGTACGGACATGTCTAGCGAATGGAAGAGGATCGGCTACCAAAATGTGTTTTGAAATGGAAACTTGAGGGAAGTCGAGTCTGAGTAAGGCCTAAAACTTCCTGGTGTCATGGTATATATTTATACATGAAGGAGAATCATCTAGAACAGGAGATTGGATGGACCTACAAGATTGGCTATTAGGAATCGGATGATGTCAAAGACATTAAAGAAGTAATATGGCAGAAGCCTTGCGAGATTATGGATACACAGCTTATGAGGAAGTTCATGGTGTGGCCACTAATGGGAATAATAGACGAATAGATATTATTGCATTTAGACCATCTTCTAAAATTGGTATTATATTAGATTCGACATTCTGATTTCAGACTCATAGTAGCCAACTTGAGGAAGTTGACTCTGAAAAAGAAAGCCATACGTACGTATATGAGCCAACAGTTGACTATTACACCAATTAAATAGTATAACTGTAACAGGATTGATGATCGGGGTAAGAGGTACTATATAAGGATTCTTAGCTAAATTTTGGAATTTCTTAGATTTTGACAGAGTCTATCTTTCTAAAATTCTAAAATTAGAGGATCAATTTCAATTTTAAGAAACCATCTTTACAAAATTTGTACTTTATAGAATATACTTCAATTACAATTTGAATATTTTTAAATGTATTTACAAAATGTATTTCATCAATTTTGAAAATTAATTGTCTGTATCATTTTGTCCTTGTGGCAATCCTCTAATGAGGAAAGTTTTATGTAGGCCTAATAGTAAAAATATATATCCCCTTTCTGGACAAATACAAATGATTAGAAATACATTCACAAAATTGAGTTTATGAACTCAACAAGATTTTCCAAAATAAAATTTCTGGTCTCCCTTTAATTTTCTCTCAAAATGTTGTCTTTAAAAGTTGTTAAAGAAATATATTGTGACGGAGTAAGTGGAAAAAGATTATATAAATTATTATAAGGTGAGAGGTTATACTGGGATAATTAAATAGAATAAAAATCTGGAAAATTTGTGACAGATGAATGTTGGTTATCCCTGATACATATAAATGAATGCAGATGACGAAAGAATGAAATGGAGATAGGCATTCGCTTGTTCTCATTGTATTTGAGATGTTCTTTTCTGTTAACTTTGTCGGTTCTTGTTGCTGTTTGTGGTATTCCTTCTCCTTGTTAACATGGTGTTATTAAATAAGGCGCGGCTTAGTCATCATTAGTCTTCATTAGCAAGTAATGTTCCAGGAACATGCATTTTTTCCCCTCTGCAAGTGCTGGTGGTGTAATGAGCCCCCCTCCCCTCCTTTCTCCTCTTATTAAGGCCAGATTAAAGACTGAACTATCAAACCAAACTTGTCCGTTCAACCACACTCTTTCTATCAAATGTGATGAACGACTCTTTTTTAACCTAACAACTGTTATTAACGAATTTCAAACGAACCTAGCTACAGACTTTGCAGACTTTGTAGCCATGAAAAATACTTGATTTTTTAAACTTTTCATTCAACTAATAATAATAATAATAATAATAATAATAATAATAATAATAATAATAATAATAATAATAACAATAACAATAAATCTATTTAGGATTAGTTCGTTTAAGCGTGTTTCTTTCAGATGTCAAGATGTGGTAGGTCAATCCATCTTAATTTTGGTCTTCCTCTACTCGATGTCCTTTAGGTTGATACTGCAATGCTAATTTAGGAAAGCGAGATGGGTCCACATTCTTTGGACATGTTGTAACCGATTACTTTGATAATTCTGAATTTCTTCAACTATATTTTGAACTTTTATTTTATCGCATATATCTGTGTTTGGTTGATAATTTTTGTCAAACCTAGGAATACACGTAAAAATATCATCTCATAGCAGTAACAATAATAATAGTAATAATAATAATAATAATATTATTATTATTATTATTATTATTTTTATTTTTATTTTGGCAGAGTTAAGGCCATAATGCCTTCTCTTCCAATCAACCAGCACAAGTATACAAATATATTATATATGCTTAAATAAGATCGTAAAGGTATGTAATTTAATAGTTGCCCCAAAAAGAAATCTAACCCACAAACTACAAATTGTTGGAAAACGGAAAAAAAAAACTTACAATGTTCATTTTGAGGCTGTTACCTTTATTATATCATATACATTTTAATCTCAAGCCCTATTGGAATCATATACAGTGCATTTGAATGCAAAATAACATGCTAATAACTAAATATTAACGATTTAATACAGAATTGAGTGCAAAGGTGATAATAATAATAACAATAACAATAATAATAATAATAATAATCTTCATCATCCTTCCATTATAGGTTAAAACCTGATCTTCCTTCAATTCTTGTTGCCTCATCTTATGTTGTCATACCGACGCTTTCTGCACCTAGGTAAGATTATCCCTCGCAGTTTTGACATTTCTACTGCTGTCCATCCTGCTTATAATGCACAACCCAATCTTGTTTTCTGCTATATACCCATTCCTTAATATCTTAGACTGCACAAGTTTCTCTGATATCTTCACTTCTTTCTCTTTCCCATAAAATTGTCCCCACAATTTTACGAAGTATTTTCATTTCTGTTGTTTCTCATAATCGTTATTTTTATAGTAACGGGTCTTGATAAGTTATAATAGGTCTTACTACTGTTTTATAAATTCTGGCCTTATTTTCTGGCTTTGAATGTGTATTTTTCAAACCTGTATCATTAAGACATCCAACAATTTGATTTCCTTTAATAACCTCTTGTCTGACTTCCTTTTCTATATTCCCGTAACTTGTTAATTCAATCCCTAAATATTTGATCGTCATTTATTGTTGGATAATTTTATCATCTACTACCAATTTTCATCTTTTGGGTTCTTTAATAATAATGATGATGATAATAATAATAATAATCATCATCATCATCATCATCATATGAAGGGCTCGGCTGTAAAACATGGTAACTGATAAATTCTTGAAAATTGAGTTGAAACATGTAAACTGTAATATGTGAACTCTTGAAGCATTTGTTGCATGCAGGTTTTACATCCGTCAATAGATAGCAGAGCAATTGTCACGGTAAATAAAGCTACAATCACTAAATGCTTTCAGGAGGTCACGTATCACAGTTTATATCCTACAACTCAATTTTTAACAATTTGATAGTTACCAAGTTTTACAGCCGAGTCCTTCATATAATTCTACGAAAATTGAAGTAAAGCACCAGTGGATACTATAAAATGGATCGGTGAAATAAAAAAAGAGACTTAAAATTGGCAGGAATTATTCAAGAAGATATCACAAACAGAGAGAGAATTAAGGTGCACAAATGGCAGATTGACCAAGAGGACAAATCCAAGAAAAAAATTGGAAAAACATGGGCAGAAGAGAGAGAGAGAGAGAGAGAGAGAGAGAGAGAGAGAGAGAGAGAGAAAGAGAGAGAGAGCCCGTAGCCAAAAAGTGAGGGAAATTTGGAGTAGAAGGAAACGCTTCTAATTACTTTGTGTAGTCCTACATGGACTTATTCGCAATAATTTTTTTTTATTTGGGAATTTATCTACCATATACAGCAATTTTTCGTCACTCTCAACAAATTCTCCTTCTCCAGTTGTAGCGGTCCTGAACATCCTCATCTGTAAGTCCCATTTCACTCATACTTCTTCTTACATCGTCCATCCAACATTTTTTAAGTCTTCCCTTTCTTCTTTCCCTATATATTTTCCAGTCCAAGAACTATTACGAATTCTATCATATGTCATCCTCTTGAGATGTCCATACCTTCTTAATCGTCTCTCTTCAATTGTCTGTAACACATTTCTTTCAACTTTCAAATTTTTTTCTTATCTGGACTTCCGCGATGATCTTCTCCAGTAATCCATCTCTGTTCATAATTTTATTAGCTTGGCTCCTTATAATTATCTATGTCTCTGATCCATATAACATAATAATCTATATCTATAATAGTGTATCTCATTGTTGATCCATAGCTTCTCCTTTATAAGGACTTACTGGACCATGTTATTTTTTAGTTACCTTATTTGCTCATGGATGTTATAGATGGCATGCAGTCAACACACCGACTCAATGAGACATCTAACAGCAACTAAGGAATTACTAGGACGTTGGTGTTGGTAAATTTTGCTTACAGGCTTCTTTATTCAGGCTTAAGGATCTTTTACGAGGTTGAAAATCTTCAGACTCGTGACCCACGGCTTACAGTTCCTCCCCGAGAATTGCCCTTTGGAATTTTCCATCCTAAAAAAATCCATCGACCGCGGCCGGATTTGAACCCGCGACCCTCTGAACAAACGAAAAGAGCATAACGACTAGTCTACCGCGGCCGATAACAATAAATAATAATAATAATAATAATAATAATAATAATAATAATAATAATAATAATAATAATAATAATAATACTAATAATAATAATAATAATAATAATAATAATAATAATAATAATAATAATAATAATAATAGATAATCGGTTGATTAATGCCTTTAACATCCTCCGATTCCTAATAGCCAATTTTGTCGGTCCAACCAATCTCCTGATTGTAGATGTTTTTCATTCATATATAAATATATTCCCTGACACCATGAGGTTTTAGATCATCCTCTGCCTCGTCTTCCCTCAGGTTTCCATTCCAAAACACATTTTGGTAGCCGATCCTCTTCCATTCGCTGGACATGTCCGTACGATCTTAGTTTCTGAGTTTTAATATAATCTAAAATAGTGTCTTTAATCTACATTTTCTCCCTTATAACAGAGTTCCTAATTTTTTCTCTTCTTGAAATTCTTGCTGCCCTTCGTATGAAACCAATAATAATAATAATAATAATAATAATAATAATAATAATAATAATAAAACAATAACATCAATAATAACAATAATAATTTTTATTAGGAAATGTGCACTCATGTGAGCATTAGGGACAACACACACACCCAGACCCAAGGTGCAGATTTTTTTAAATCCCTGCCCCGCCGGGAATCGAACCCGGGTCGCCCGAGTGGAAGGTAGGGACTCTACCGACCTGCCACGGCGACGGACATAATAGTAACAATAATGGTAACAATAATAATAACAACAATAATAACAATAATAACAATAACATTAATAATAATAACAATAATAACAATAACAACAGTAACAATAACAATAATAATAATAATAATAACAATGTTTTCTTTATTCTTACAGAATTAATACTAAAGGCATTCTCTTCCACTCAACCAGCACAAATATACAAAAACATATTTATAGTAAAGATTATATATAAAACGCACAGAGCAGTCCTTTTACCTCTTCTTTGAGACTTTTTAGAAAGGTAAGTCCTCACAACAGGTTAATAGCCTGAAGTGAGCAAGTCCAGTGGTGGGGTTGCCTTTTAGTCTAAAAATCACAAAATTTAACAGAGTAACAGGAATTATAAATAATATGTTCAAGCCAAACACAGTACAGCTACACACGCAAACTATAATTTGTAAAATACTGGCCAGACCCATATTATGTTACAACAGTGAGGTCTGGACAATTCACAGTGTAGATACAAAGACTAACTGCGGCAGAAATGAAATTTATGAGACGTACTGCAGGTTACTCAAGAACAGACCTTAAAATAAATTCTGAGATTCTCTAAGTATTACAAACAGAATCAGTCATGGAACATTTACAAAAAATACAGAAACAACTGGAAATCTCACGTAAGAAGAATGCACAGAACAAGAATACCACGTCAAATCTTAAATTACCAGTTACCAGGCAAGAGATCTTTGGGCAGACCCTTCAAACGTTGGATTGAGACCGTAACAGGCCACTGTATGTCTATCACATGAAAGGAAGAAGAAGAAGTAACCTACAGTATACTATTTATAATGGTTTAAAAATACATTACAATTTAATGTATTGTACGTACAATATTTAATACGAAAAACATAATAATTATAATAATAATAATAATAATAATAATAATAATAATAGTAGTAGTATATTAAAGGGAAACACCAATTACTACATGTATATTACACGAGGTAATAATCAAAATGCCCTTGAAAATGTACAGGCGTTTGAGCGCCATATAAATGTATTATAAATAACTGGAGAAAATAATTAACTTTACAAGTGTTTTTACAAATTGCTGAAAGCTAGGAATGTAGATAGGAGTTAAGATAGATTAGAACATTCCCACAGAAATTGTTTCAAAATTAGTTCAACAATGCGCACTTCTTCAATTTCATGAAGCAGACCAACTCAAGTCCTGTAAATGAAATCTCGTTATTCCGCTGATGTAGTTGCGAGCATGTTTTGATACAGTCAGTTAGATACGTACAAATCAACATTGTTTTATATGAAGCTAGGTTTCATTCAAGTTGTTGCAGTAGGGCATCTCACATAACAGTTGATACCCTCGAGAAGTCAATTAGAATTAGACTCTTTTTTGTCCCAACTTCTCTCTAAAAAAACAGAAATTGTAAATAATATTATTTATATTATATGAAATAATTATTCGTATATGGATACGAAACGTCCACCGCTGTGGTCTCGAGGTAGCGTGCTGCCTTGTCACGCAGCGGACCCGGGTTCGATCCCCGGCCGGGGCAGTTTTTCTGGGTGAGGTTTTTATCGGGGTTTTTCCTCACCTGTAAGACAAATGTCAGGAAACCTTTAAGACCCAAACGGTCCCCGAAATCATATAGCCATCATCATTATCCTTATCATCATCATCATCATCCTTCACGGGTATGGAAAGCAACGGGAAGCTACCACACCTACAATTCCCTAGTAAAGCTGCAAGCATAGCATGAAAATGCTATGATTGCAGTGAAGGACCTGCCTTCGGGCAGAATTACTATGGATGGAATACAGTAAAAGTTCCTTATTCGCGGGGGATATGTTCCACAAATATGCCGCGAATACAGAAACCGCGAATATGGAATGACAATCTGTATGGGCATATAGGGGATACGTTCCAAGGTTACAGAAAAAATATAAATTATAAAAATAAAGTCAATTAATGAGAGATTTAGAACAATTTCTATTAATTATTTGTTTCAGGTTCAGGCTAGGACTTACAGAACTTAGTAAAGTTTTCCTGTTTTGCCGCTTTTAAAAGTCTTTCAATTAAGATTGATATTCAACTATGAATTCTGCGATTGAATTCCTTGTTTTGTCTTCGGATATCTTGATTCATTAACATTGAAATAGAGTAATATAGACGCAAACGACTCGCCAACGTGTATAAACCGTCAAACATTTATATTTTTATTTTAAGCGGCAACACTATTTTTTTTTTCTCTTCGGTACTAATTTTTTTCACTCGACATTATAAACTGGGAACAAAGGACAAGAGGCACATGTTATCCAATCAAAATTATTGAAATAACAAGTTGAAACAATAATACATCGATCGTGGCGATGGAGGCATTTATCAAAGTATATATCGGCACGTGAAATACAACAGCTTTTAACAATGAACTTGTTAGTGGCAATAAGTTTATTTCGTTTTGATATTTATTTGTCTATTTGGTTTGAATCACTATTTGTAAAATCCGCGTTGACACCTGCTGATGGTTAATAAAGAACACTAATCCTTCTAATATACCGACTCGATCCGCGAATAAAGACATTTTTAGCCGCGAATATAGGAATAATGCTGCAATTTTTTAACCCGTGAATAATGAAACCGCGAATTAGGAGCTTTTACTGTATAAAGTTCTTAGGAAAATTTCTGGACCAAAGAGAGATTTAAACGCACGGGAATGGAGAACCCTACATAACATGATGGAGACCATATGAAATAAAAACAGTTAAATTTAGTTGACTGAGTGTTAGAACATGTGGCACGAATGAAGAATGAATGAGGGCATCGAAGCCCTTTGTACATATACCAAAAGGAAAATGACCAGTAGGTAGGCCAATAACGAGGTTAGAGAATAACATTAAGCATAATTTGAGGGAGGTAAATTATAGGCCTATAGGTAAAGAAGTAAAGTGATCCCACTACAGGCCTAGGGGACCTTTGGGATGGTAGGAGGTTAAGACTCCCACTTTCTCTAGACAATCAGCACTTGATGTCAGCCATGAGTGACGGCAGCTTTTACCCCCAGAACAAATGTCTGGTATTCATTTCCGTTAGAGGCTGAGTCGACCACAGGATCATAGTGCCGACTGAAGCTTTGGGTCAGTTTAAAAATCCTGAACCCACTGGGACTCGAACCCTCGACCTTCCGACTTGCTCCACTACTTGCCTTAATCACTACGCTACGGCGTACCCTAAATTATTCAGGGATGATTAAATATCATTAGCTCTGGATAGGGATATATGGACAGCTTATGTTCACACAGTTATTAACCTAATGGTTTAATAGAGCCAGTGAGTTTTATGTGCAATATTGATGATTTTGTTGTATTTTATGGTTTTTAATAAATATTCTTACGCTTGTTAATTCTCGTACAATAAAAATGAGTAGACCTACAATGACATACGGTGCAGGAACATGGGAATTAAAATCTAGAATTATAAGTAAATTAAATTTTGCAGAAATAAATTTTGGAGCCGTTCAGCTGGAATTTCTAGAAGAGATGAAATAATAAACAGTGTAATTAAACAAAATATGAACTTTCAAGCTTCAATTGAGGCGCTCAGAATAATAACGGCAGATCCCAACCGACATCGAATTTTGAGATAGAAGCATGACCGTGCACAGGTACCATCTACCTTTCATGTGATGAAGTATTAAACGAATTGGGATATACCGGAGATCTCATTTTCCACCTTTAAAATTTGTCCTAAGTGAAAACGAACACATTCTCAGTGTAAAAATGACATATCCCGACTATGAGTGCTTTACTTTATGTCCGCTACACGTTCACTGCGTTGTAGTGAATATGGCGCCTAGCGCCGTCTGCAAATGTTATTCCTGAATCTCCAAAAGAAGGAAAGAAACGAGTGAGAAAGACAACTGAATGGGTAATAAACAGAAGAAAGTTATGCAGAAATAGTGGTAATTCGCTTGTAACAAAAAAGTCCATAGTGGTTCCAGAAAAAAGTTGATTAATTAGATAAATGCTGTAACTTTCCTGATTCATCTTGCGTGTTCCAACGTTTGTCTCGCGATCTGAAGGACACATTGTTTGTAGAATTGTATAGGTTTGGTGGTATGTAGTGATGCTATTCTTCCTTTTTGGATTTACTTGGTGAAAATGAAAGTTTTTGACTCTATAATACACAGATTTGTCATTCCAGGGCACTCACACATGACTTCAGATAGGGATTTTGCAGTTATTGAAGAAACGAAAAGTGATGTTATTGCAGCAGCAAGAGTAAAACACCCTTTCACCATTAATCAAATGAACAGGGAAGACTTTGTTGACATACCGAATGGTATCACTACGAACTTTATAATTAGAAAAAAATATGTTGATGTTGCTCCCTTGCTTTTACATAAGGTTACATCCGTTATTGTGGATCATGATAATCCTGAGATTGTTAAATTTGGTTTTTTATTCTAACATGAAGTGCATCAAAAAGTTAATTTTAGAAAAAGAGTTAAAAGTTCTCATGTTTCATTGTTTAAGTTAAAGGTGGGTTGCTGGATGTGATGTCCCAAGTTGTAGATATGTGATTGTAATAATTTAAATCACTGTAGATTTGCCACGGCACTCATGACTCCAGTCAGGGGAATGAGGAAAAGTTTCTTACACAAACAAATAAGGACACTTTATTTAACAGTTAAACTAAAAGTTATTTTATTAAAACTCTCACTTCAGTTAAGATGAATCTTGTAGATTAATAATTCAAAAGACTCCGGCTTAGGTTAATAACTTTCACTTATAGAAGATTACCATTTTATGTATATAATGGATGACGAATTCTAACGGTGAATCCTTCAAGTATTATACTTTATTTCCACTTATGGACTGTTTCTATTCAAGATGGATGAAATTTATATTACTATATAAATTTCCATAACTCCAACACTATTTTGTCAGCTAATATCAAGAAAATAAACCACCATTCTCTCATTTCTTGAGGAGTTGTAGCTTAACATGTCTGATCTCCTTCAAGTATTGTAGCCATCTTCTTATTCAGTTATAACCTCGAAGTTCTGATTGGTCCAACTGAAAAGGAAGGAGTACTGCTAGCTGACTCCCATCCAATTCGTCCAATCCCATTTATTTGCTTATAAAAAAATATCAATTTGAATATTTAAAGTATTATACATATATTGAATCAGTTAGAAAAAACGTCTAACTGTATTAACAGTTTATATTAACCAGTTTGAATTTTTTTATACTTATAAAAAATTTGAATTTTCTAAATCAATCTTATGTCCATTCTTCATAAAAATAAATATCATTATATTTAAATATTAAATAAACAAAACAAAAACCCTTATTATTATTATTATTATTATTATTATTATTATTATTATTATTATTATTATTATTATTATTATTATTATTATTATTATTATTATTATTATTATTATTATTATTATTATTATTATTATTATTATTATATGGTGATAAATATCCGGTTTTAAAGTTAGAGCAGAAGTACAGTTAACAAAAAAATAAAGAAAGCTAAATACAATGACCTGATGAAATTACTGAAATCCCTATATACTACCCATCTATCATGATTTTTATAACAGCCTTCTTCATGATGGTGTTAATGATGACAATATAGAGCTGGATTAGGTGTGTAAAATGAAGGAAAAGTCAATTTTACATCTTTTTTTGTGTTTTGTATATTTTTTGTTCTAATAAACAACACAACATCACAGAGGAAAACTATTAATCACAGAGGTGCAAGCATTTACGCATAGACTTGAAATCCCTTAATTTAAATACCCAGAAAATATCAAGTCGTACTATTAACTACTTTCCACGTTTTGGAAACAAACAGAAAATGGCATTTATCTCAAAATTAACTTTGTTTGGGATCTGCCATTATTATTCTAAGCGCCTCAATTGTGGATTTCATAAAAATAACAAACAAAAAGGTGTGGTCATGTAAAAAATAATGACCGCAGACAGATTCCCAAGAAGAATACTGGAATGGATGCCAGTTGGTAGAAGAGGAAGAGGACGGCCAGAACGTGGATTGATGGTGTTTTGAGCAGCAAGAGAGAAAAACGATTGAATGATGTAGATTGGAATGACAGACGTGGAGGAGAATGACAGCAGATTAATTGGGCGCAGCAAGATGTGAAACCTGCTAAATAAATAAATAAATATTCACATGTTTATTTTTGGGTGTTTTTATATAGTTTAATCTGCAGTTTTGCATTGAAAGTTTAGTTTGCTGCGAGACAGTGCATCTGTCCGTGAATTAGATTCGGTCTGCTTCAACTTGCATTTAGCCTACAAGTGGCGCAATATGTTACATTTCTGGCATTGTTTATTGTTCTTTACACCAGTCTGTTCTCTCGTTTACAAGATTCAATTTGTCTCTTGCATAAAATGTACGTAAACCCTAACTACAACTTCAGGGGGGATTTTAGCATAGATGGTTAAGACAATGCGCTACAAAACGGATGGTGGAGGGTTCGAGTCCCGTTAGGAAACCTTAAATTGGCAAAATATTTACGATTTGTGACAGGATACATGCCTACTTTAATAGATAAAAAACGAAGTGAAGATATTCGTTAAAGAAGTAAACATATTCAGTCTGACGGATAAATCAGAAGAGAACCGGTATAGAAAAAAATTATATAAACGTGTGCAGAATGGATACCAACAGATTGCCTTGGAAAAGTCTGGACTATTAACCTAGAAGAGGAAAAAGAGATCGGGGACGCCCATGAAAGAGATTGCCACAGCAACTATGATATTTGGAGCCAATAAGGTTTAATCCTTGTGAGAAGAAGAAGAAGAAGAAGAAGAAGAAAGAGAAATTGGCAAAACACTGATATCTGTAATTAGATGCAGGGCAAAAGCCCTGATCTTCCCGCTTTAGGGACTTACCAAATGCCCTCTTCGGGTTAATTCCAAATTAGGTTGTGAGTGTTTTTTATAATATAATAATAATAATAATAATAATAATAATAATAATAATAATAATAATAATAATAATACTTTATTTATTCTGGCAGAGTTAAGGCCATAAGGCCCTCTCTTCCACTCAATCAGCACAAATACAAATAAATATTTGACAAATATAGATATACACTATACTAATTATAAACAGTTAAAGATACAATAAATGTAGCAATGTAAATTTCATGTACAGACAACATTTTATAGGATAATAACAATAATGATGATAATAATAATAATATAAATATGATAAATTATACGAGAAACACCAATTAATATATATACCTTACATTAGGTAATAATGGAGTCGAGGTTAGAGCAAATATAAATTTAGGTTTCTTTTAAAAGATGCCAATGTCCGGCAGCCCCTTATTTATTGTGGTAGGGAATTCCAGTTGCGAGAAGTGAAGATGGTATATGACATCATTGGTTGTGATTAATATATATATATATATAATGTGTGTGTGTGTGTGTGTGTGTGTGTGTGTGTGTGTGTGTGTGTGTATGTGTGTGTCCGGACATGGAAGGGAGAATCTATGTTGGATAAATATGTTGAGAAACTAAGAAGGCGACTTTTGGTGGTTAGGATTTTAAGAATTTTAAAATCCCCAGGGAGTGATAAAAACCGAGAATAAAGCTGTTAGATATGCATGTATATGTATGCAATTTGGAAAGTGTTGGTAGTTTTATAAATAGTATAAGTTACTTATATGCGTTTATTTTAAATTCAGATTTTAAAAAAGTTTATTGTATATAGTAGCTATTGTTATTTGGTCTTAAAAGTAGTGTTATTTGGCAAACACTAATTTTTTGAGTCAGTTATTTAAATGGGTGACGGACCGCAGTGAAAACGAAATCTTGTGTAACTGTTATAATTAGGTATATTGTGTAATTCGACACACATTTAAGCGATTTCTTCCAGTTCTTTTTCTTCTGTTTTATTAAAAATATAAAATAAATTAAATCAATATTCCTGGCGCTTGGTGAGGAAAGGGGTACCTCAAGGCGGCGTCCTCGCTCCTCTTCTCTTCTCAATTTACATTGATGACGTGACCAAGAAACTACAAAACTGCAAGCATCATCTTTACGCCGACGACCTACATATTTACACACACTTTAGGCCTGACGAAATTAATGAATATATTGACAAAGTAAACACTGACCTCAGGCATATATCTTTATGGTCCAGACAATATGGGCTGAAACTAAATGTAAACAAAACGCAAGCAATAATTATCGGACATCCAAGGCTATTACACCTCATAAACAATGGCAATATGCCGGCTGTCATATTAGATAATGAACAAATTCCTTATACCGACGTCGTTAAAAACTTGGGATTTTACTTAGATTCTAACTTAAAATGGCATGAGCAAGTAAAACAAACATCTAAAATGATCTTCTCCATAATGCATTCCCTAAAGCGACTTAAACATTTTCTTTCCTACAACTCATAAAAGAATTTTAATCCAAACTTTAGTGATGCCGCATTTTGACTACTGTGTCGTTCCACTAACTGACATAAGTGACGGATTGTCGGACAAACTGCAGCGTGTCCATAATATGTGTATCAGATTCATATTTAATGTTCGAAAATACGATCACATTTCTCCATTATTCCACGAATTGTCATGGCTACATCTAAAAGAGAGAAGAAAATCGCACTGTCTAATTCTCCTATTTAAGATCCTACATACCTCGATTCCCAAATTATTTATCATCCCGTTTCCAGTATCTATCCTCAAACCATAACTTAAAACACAAGATAACAACATAGTCTCTTACTTAATATACCGTAACATAGGACATCACATCACTCCATGTCATATACCATCTCCACTTCTCGCAACTGGAATTCCTTACCACAAGAAATAAGAGGCTGCCGGACATTGGCATCTTTTAAAAGAAATCTACATTTATATTTGCTCTAAACTCGACTTCATTATTATCCAGTGTAAGATATATATATTAATTGGTGTTTCCCGTATAATGTATCATATTTATATTATTATTATTATTATTTTTATTATTATTATTATTATTATTATTATTATTATTATTATTATCGTATCATTATTGTTATACCCTATAAAATGTTGTTTGTACATGACATTTACATTGCTACATTTATTGTATCTTTAACTGATTATAATTAGTATAGTGTATATCTATATTTGTCGAATATTTATTTGTATTTGTGCTGGTTGAGTGGAAGAGAGGGCCTTATGGCCTTAACTCTGCCAGAATAAATAAAGTATTATTATTATTATTATTATTATTATTATTATTATTATTATTATTATTATTATTATTATTATTATTATTATTATGTATGATGATGCATTACCAATTTACGGGTTGTACTGACCTAAACCTTCTGGTGGCACCTTGGCCCTGAGTTGGACTCAGCCTCTAACGGAAATGAGTACCAAACACTTGTTCTGGGGATAAAAGTGGTCGTCACGCAGGGCTGACAACCCGCTTTACATCAAGTGCCGATTGTCTACAAAAAGTGGGATCCTTAACCTTCTACTACCCTAATTGTCTCCTGTGGCCTCTAGTGCGATCACTTTAAATTAATTACAACTTAGGTGGAGGTGTCCACCGCTGTGGTCTCGAAGTAGCGTACTGCCTTGTCGTGCAGTGGGCCAAGGTTTAGAGCCCCAGTTGGGAGTTTCCTGAGTGAGATTTTGCGGAGTATTTTTTTTTTACGAAATCCACAATTGAAGTTTGAACACCCATATTTATTTATTTTGGTGACATGATAAGATCATGGAAGCAAATGACGACTGGGGGAATTAACTTAGGACATATAGCCTAGTAATAAAAACAGTAGCCTTTGCAGATGAATGATTGGAAAGCATTAGCTCAGGATAGGGATGTATGGAGAGCTTATGTCCGTGCGGCCATGAACCTACGGGTTCGATAATGTCAGTGAGTAAGTAAGTAAGCCTTTGCATGTGACCAAATTTTAATAGCAAAAACAGAGGACGAACTGCAAAAAATGCTATATAAAATAAATGAAATATCAAAACATACAACATGGAAATATCATCAGAAAAATAAAAAACAATGGCCTTCTAGGGCAATCATCCAGTTCGGACAAAGATAATATTAGAAAATAAACCAATAGAACAAGTGGTAAGATATAACTTCCTAGGTTGCGAAATATCATACACAACGGAAACAGACATAAATAACAAACTAAATAAGTTTAATTATATAACAGGAACACTAAAAAGAAAAATAAAGCCAGGAAAGACTCTATAATGAAATTATACAAGGCAATGGAAGTGACTATTATTACTTATGGATCCGAAAAATTGACAGTGACAACAAAACAATCTGCCAGAATACAAGCTGCTGAAATGAAATTCCTCAGACCAATAGCAGGATAACAAAGAACAGACAAAATACACAACACAGAAATTAGACAACAACTAAAAGTAGAGGAATTAAACACAACAATAGTGAAATACAGAACAAACTGGAAAGAACATTTGGCAAGGATGACTGAGAATAGAATACCAAAAGCTGCATACAGCTATTCACCACGATGAAGAAGTTGAGAAGACCAAGGAAAAGATGGAAAGAGCAGCAATTTGGAGCCAGAACAGGCTAGTACATAAGCCTAAACCGTGATGAAGAAGAAGAAGAAGAACAACCATTTTTCGTTTAATTACACGGTTTCTCATTTTATCTCTGTTATAAATTGCAGCTGAACGCCTCCAAAAATCCACATCAGCAGAAATTAATTTACTTATTGTTCCAATAAAAAAAATGATTTCAAATGTGGGGTGGTTCTTCTTGAAAATAGCGACTTTATGAACCAAATTTAGGAACTTTTAGCAAGTCAATTTTGCAATATTTGTTACTGCAAATCTCAAATTGTTTACCTTTGTGCTAAACTCTATACTGTATAGGAAAACTGTCTGGATTTAACGGTGGGGTCAACTGGATATCAGAAAGTTGGATCGTGTGTTGTTCCATGTTCGGAAAACAATAGACCTCAGCTTTCTCGGTACAAGTGCGCGAGTACTCAAAAGTTTCACTTCACGTATCATGAATTAAAACAATTGAATTCTACATGACGTATGAATAACTTTATATACAAGTCTAGAACATGATTTGTATGGAATAGTTTCAGAATTTAAACTGTTTTTAAAGCAAGCCATGTTATTTAGAATCGCAATTTATACTGTCCCAACTTTATAGTTTCTATAGTGTTCATTAGAGCAAAGAATTATATGAAGAAAATTACACTAAAATATAAAATCATGCCTCTGTGGTCTCGAGGTAGCGTTCTGCCTTGTCACGCAGCGGACTCGGGTTCGATTCCCGGTCAGGACGGGCAACTGGGTGAGTTTTATTTCAGGGTTTTTCCTCACCTGTAAGACAAATGTCAGGAAGCTTAGGGCCCAACGGTCCCCGAAAATCATCCGGTCATCATCATCATCATCATCATCATCATCATCATCTCTATCATTACCATCATCATCCATCACCGGTATGGAAAGCAACGGGAAGCTACCAGACCTATAATTCCTTAGTAAAGTTGCAAACATAGCACAAAAATGCTATGACTGCAGTGAAAGACCTGCCCTCGGGCAGAATCACTATAGAATAGAATAACAAAATATTAAAATTATGATACAAAAATATTATGAATCTACTATTTAGGGTAAAATAACCGAATATCAGGCAATTTATTTTAATAATTTCGAAATAAAAAATACATAAAACAGACTGCGAAAGTAGAGTAAAAAAATTATAACTAACTCTAACTCACTGACACTATCGAACCGGTAGGTTCATAGCTGCGCGGACATAAGCTTTCCATACATCCCTATCCTGAACTAATTTTTTCCAATCATCCCCTGTATAATCTACTTCCCTCAAATCATAGTTAGTTATTCTTCCACCTCATTCTTGGTCTACCAACTGGGCGTTTTCCCTCTATTTTTCCTACAAGAAGCTTCCATGCACATCTTTCATTCCCCATTCGTGCCACATGTCCTGCCCATCGCAGTCTACGAGACTTAACTGTTCTCATTATATCTGACTTCCTGTAAAGACCAAATAGTCCATTGTTCTGTAAGTCTTCTCCATTCACCTGTATGTTCATCTCTCTTTGGTCCAAACATTTTCCTAAGAACTTTATTCTCAAATACTCGTAATTTCCTTTCCTCCCTTAAAGTAAGAGTCCTTGTTTCGCATCCATCTTTGGCATGGGTTCCCTGAAGTAGTCCCAGCCCGGAGAACCGAACGGGGGACTATTTGACCTCCGGAAAATTTTACCCCATTGAACCCATGTCCGCATTTCTTGACGGTTGTATTTTTACGGCGAAAGATCTTCTCTCTTTCGACCAAGGTACTTTTTTTCGTCTGGCTTATCACCTTCGACCAGTTCGGCATGGGTAACCCTGTCGGCAGCAATGCTACCGCCGCGCCGGCATAGCTCTCGGGATCATTTAAGCACGCAAGCCACTCCACCACGACAAGGTAAAGATGCCATGGAGGGATAGTTCATATACATATATACAAAATGAATAACGATTGTAGCATCTCATTACTTCTTTCACAAAACACAAGGTATAACAAGATTGTTTATTTCCTCTACTAATGCGTCTGATTAAATTAAATTAAGTCAAGTTAACATCCAATTAAAGCCCTGGAGTATTTCATCGCTTCAAAAAGACAGTTGTGGTCTAGGGACGGTTGTGGTCTAGTGGAAGGAGCTTCTGTTTCCATGTATGAGGTCGCGTGTTCGATCTCGCTGCCATCCTTATTTTCTTGTTCTTCTCTCTCATTCTTATTCAATTAATTTTCTTCATTTTGCTTTGTTTTATTTACGGCATTTATGGCATTACTTATTTACGCTAAATTATTTTCTATGCAGGACACAGAACGAAATAGAACAGATTTTATTTTCTCAAATAGTTTTATACTTGTGAACCAAATAGGTGACCTCCGGCGGAAATTTCGCTGAACATTTACTGGTGATTTACCAGATTCAGCATACCACCATACACACTGGGCCTTTTCCTGTGGTGTCGTCATTGTCGTTTAAATCACAATCTGTAACAAATGTAAACAAAACTTTGAGAGATGTAGAATACGTTGCAAAAAACCGCATGTCTCTATCTCAAATAGTTTACGAGCTAAGTTACATTGTTTTGGTAGCTGGACTTTGTGGTCACCCTGTAGAAAGAAACTGAAGTACTTGTGACGTAGACTTGTTATCACAGACCTCAGTTCTGAAATACTCCGATACTATTCTGGTCTTTTTAGACTAATCAATAAAACTTGTGGAACATTAACTAACTAACTCACTGGCACTATCGAACCCAGAGGTTCAAGGCCGCGCGGACATAAGCTCTCCATACATCCCTATACTGAGCTATTGTTGTTTTCCAATCATCCCCTGTATAATCTACTTCCCTCAAATCATAGTTAATGTTATTCTCCCACCTCATTCTTGGTCTACCAACTGGGCGTGTTCCTTCTGGTTTTCCTACAAGAAGCTTCCATGCACCTCTTTCATTCCCCATTCGTGACACATATCCTGCCCATCGCAGTCTATGAGACTTAACTGTTCTTATTATATCTGGCATCCTATAAAGACCATGTAGCTTACTATTATGGAGTCTTCTCCATTCACCTGAATGTTCATCTCTCTTTGGTCCAAATTTTTTCCTAAGAACTTTATTCTCAAATACTTGTAATCTCCTTTCCTCCCATGTTTCGCATCCATATAATATAACTGGTAGAATAATAGTTTTATATATTTTCAGTTTAACGTTTTTTGAAAGGAGTTGGGACGTCAAGAATCTCTGTAATGCATAATAGCACGCATTTCCAGAATTGAGCCTATGTTTAATTTTTTTGTGCATCTCATTCCTATTTGTGATTATTGTTCCTAGGTATTTGAATTTAGCCACTTCCTCATAATTTCCCTTATTTGCAATTAGCTGTCCGTTTCCATTATATAATGTATTTCTACGTGTGACCATATATTTAGTTTTATTGATATTTACTTCCAGTCCCAATTTCTTAGCGTTACTCAGTAGTGTGTGTGAGTGTGTGTGTGTGTGTTGGCCTTTAATATCTCCTCGCTATCGCCCAATAGTACTACATCATCAGCATAAACAACAGCTTATTAATACCATCGAGTTGTAGGCATTCTTCATCCTCTAAAGATTTGATGGCATGCTCTAGCCTAGTACAAAATTAAATAGTAGAGGAGATAGTGCATCTCATTGCTTCAACCCATTGTGGAATTCAAAAGTATCCGAAAACTGTTTGCCTACACGCACCTTACTCTTTGTGCCATTTAGACACATTCGTATAAATCTAACTAAATTTTTAGGATTACTTTTATTTATTGCAGCAATGTAGCTTACACTGTGTTTTAAGGTTTAGAAGATTCCAATTTATCTCAGGGGAACAATAATCGAAAAGTTTTATCAAAAGTTCAATTTTTCATTTCTCAAGTACTAGATTAACTGCTACTGAAATGCTAATGCAGCGAAACCATTCAGTCCATTATTCTCTCAACGTTCGTAAACTAAGCAGGCTCATTAAGAAATTCCAGCGGACGAATTTTTTCACCCGACCCTAAAAACTAATATCCATCGACCACCAGTGAAATAGGACATTCGATAAGTAAAGGCAATAGTGCTATAACATCACACACATTTTATTTATACTACTATTTACATTACGAACTTCATTTATAGTCAACTATATGATTCAAAATCCTTGGAAGACGGAACACTTCATCTGCAGCACCATTTCTGGACATCTCTTTCGTTTGATCGATGCAGAGCTTTTTGGATATTAACTCTTGATTGTAATCGAATGCCTTGTAGATGTTCTTTGATCTTTGTGTATAAGTTATAGTCACAAGGGATCCTGTCTGATGAATTTGGTGGTAGTTCGAATACTTCCCAATTCCACCTTCAAAACAAATTTTACTGAGCATTTTTTTAGCGTGGTATTGCTTACAGAATGTGAAGAACGGTGAATGTATTCACAAAATATTGAATTTCCAGACTTTCAATGTATAATAATAAGAAGTACAATGACATATGGTGCAGAAACATGGCAATTAAAATCTAGAACATTAAGTGCAGAAATAGAGTTTTAGAGGTGTTCAACTGGAATTTCTAGAAGAGATAAAATAAAAAACTGTGTAATTAAACAAAAATGTATGTTCAAACTTCAATTGTGAAATTCTTAAAAGACACCCTTAAAAGAACACTGGGAAAGAAAGTAAGAAAAGGGACACATTTATCATCATCATCATGAACAAATTCGTTTTAGGCCATGTGGCCTGTACGGTGGGACACATTTAAAATTGTATAAAGTATTGGCTGTGCCTGCAATATTGTCTGACTCAGAAATATGGACTCTCAATAAACAGTCAATTAAAATAATAGAAACAGCAGAAATGAAATATTTACGATTTGTGGAAGGATATACTTTAATGGATAAAAAACGGTGTAAAGATATCCGTAAATAATTACAAGTATTCAGTTTGACAGATAAAATAGAAGAGTATAGGAGAAAATGATATGAACATGTCTGCAGAATGGATACTAACAGATTGCCTAGGAAAACTGTAAACTATTAACCAAGTGGAGAAAAAAGAGATAGGGGACGCCCACGAAAGGGATGAACACAGCGGCTATAATACTCGGAGCCAGGTTTATTCCTTACAAGAAGAAGAAGACAATTAAAATGGTATGGTCATGTAAATAGAATGACAGAAGGCAGATTCCCAAGAAGAACATTAGAATGGGTGCCACTTGGTAGAACAAGAAGAAGACGGCCAAAAATAACGTGGATGATGGTGTTAGGAGCAGCATGAGGGAAAACTGATTCGACGATGGGGATTGGAATGACAGAGAAATGTGGAGGAGAATGACAGTAGATTAATTTGGCGCAGGAAGAAACCTGCTAAATTAATAAATATATGAAAATTGTTCCAGGAAATGTGATGTTATAATATTTTCTCGTTTGAAATATGTAAATAGTCTTTTGTTATGAAACCCTGAGGTACTGTTTAATTTCTGCCTTCAGAACTATTTGGAACAATTAATTAATTTGGTTAGAATGCTACATTTTTTGCCCTAGATCTCTGAAAAGTAATTTTATGCATTTGCAGAAGACAAGAGCGAAGAGAAGGCAATTATACTTTATGAAAGAGGAGCACAGTTGAAGCATTTGTGAATTTAATTACATTATTGAATTAAGAGGAAGGATAATAAGGAGTTGTTTAATTATACAGGGGCACAGGATGCCCTCAAGATCAGTTTTACCAACAATTTGCAGCATAAATCCCCCTCTAAGTTATTTAAAAGTTTTCATCTTTGAACTTTAAAATTGTTCCTATGTATGTTTATGCTCTCAAAACTCGAAAAATAGTCTGTTGAATGTTATCAAAATTTGTTCATACATGTTTTCAAGTACGTAGTGTGTTTCGTCGCTATATGCTATTTGCTAAAGCCATTACGTGTAGGAGTTGACCTGAAGTGAAAATTTTAAAATCGCTCTACCGGTCAGAATTTTAGATTTTTCACAACGAAACTCAGTATATTCCGTTAAAATAAACCGAGATAGGTATTCTCCAAAAATGAGCGAAATCTGACAGTGGAGGTTTACCTGCAATCCGAAATTAAAAACTAATTAAATGACGACTAATTATGATGATTTTTTTGTGTTTGTTTGAGTGGGTCCCTGGATGTTTTAGAATCACTATTGGACCGTATAAAACTATTAGGTGTAGGAGTTCACCTGAAGTGAAAATTTAAAAATCGCTCTAGCGGTCACAATTTTCGATGTTTCACAACGAAACTCAGTATAGCGTATTAAAATACAATTAGGTAGGTATGGTCCAAAAATGAGCGAAATCCGACAATTAGAAATGGAGGTTTACCTGAAATCCGAAATTATAAACTGCCTAACGGCTGGACTGATTTTGATGAAATGTTTTGTGTGTATTTTATTGGGTCCCTGGATGTTTTTGATTCACGATTGGACCCTCTAAAATCTTTAGGTGTAGGAGTTCACCTGAAATGAAGATTTAAAAATACCTGCAGTCGCAATTTTTTGTTTCACATCGAAACTCAGTATTTGCTATTAAAATAAATCGAGGTAGATATTGTACAAAAATCAGCGAAATTCGAAATTAAAAATTGATTCTTACAATGTTTATTTCGTTGCAATGCATACCATACATTTTATTTAACCCATCATTTTCTTTTAACTTGTTCAACTAAAAAAATAAAGAAAAAATATTTAATTTATTTAGGCGCAGCAACACACACCAGGTATTCACTTGTATTTGCTATAAATTTCCAAGAGAAAGATCATCATCATTTTAAGAATTTTCCTCATCATTGAGCGTTATTCCCAACCAATCTTAGTTCGAGAAAATTTTTATCAAATATACATATATTTTAATTAACCCTGATACACAAGGTACAAAAATATTATAAACTTTTAAAATAAATATAATTAACATGAATTTAAAAAATATACCTAAATGACTACTGACTTATAGACTATCAGTTTGTAACAAACATTCACAAATTTCCCTTAATTAAAGTTCTCCATCGTTCTCTGTCCTCTGTGTCTTCACCTTTACACCAAATTTCATCATTGAATTCTGAATGTTAATCTACCAGATTGTTCTTGGTCTTCCTATGCTGCTCCTTCTTTCAATTTTCCATGCATAGACAGCCTTTGGTAGCCTTCCATCCTGCATTCTTCTTACGTTTTTAGCCTTCTATGTTCAATCTCATCCATTATACTTCTTTCTGCATTCATCCATTTTCTAATTTCTGCATTTCTAATTTTTTCCAGTCCAGATTTTCTGTACCTCTTCTCCAAAAGTCCATTTCAACTGCAGTTATTCTGTTGATATGTTGTTGTGCCATTGTCCAAACTTGGATCCATATCACATTATACTTATAAATTAGTTGTTTTGTTCTGTTATTGATGTTTTTACTCCATAGTATAGAATGCTATATAAACTAAATGAAATATCAAAAAAAAAAAAAATACAACATGGAAATATCCTCACAAAAATAAAAAACAATGGCATTCAAGGGTGCTCATCCAGTTCGGACAAAGATCCATCCATCCATAGTAATTCTGCCCGAAGGCAGGTCCTTCACTGCAATCATAGCATTTTCATGCTAAGCTTGCAGCTTTACTAGGGAATTGTGTAGGTGTGGTAGCTTCCCGTTGCTTTCCACACCGGTGAAGGATGATGATGATAATGGTAAGGATGATAATGATAAGGATGATGGCCATATGATTTCGCGGACCGTTTGGGCCTTAAAGTTTTCCTGACATTTGTCTTACAGGTGAGGAAAAACCCCGATAAAAACCTCACCCAGAAAAACTGCCCCGACCGGGGATCGAACCCGGGCCCGCTGCGTGACAAGGCAGCACGCTACCTCGAGACCACAGCGGTGGACCGGACAAAGATAATATTAGAAAATAAATCAATAGAACAAGTAGTAACATATAACTTCCTAGGTTGCGAAATATCATACACAGCAGAAACAGATATAAATAACAAACTAAATAAGTTTAATTATATAACAGGAACACTAAAAAGAACTTTGAAAAATAAAGCCAGGAAAGACTCTATAATGAAATTATACAAGACAATGGCAGTGCCTATTATTACTTATGGATCCGAAACATGGACAGTGACAACACAACAATCTGCCAGGATACAAGCTGCTGAAATGAGATTACTCAGACCAATAGCAGGATATTAAAGAACAGACAAAAAATATAACACAGAAATAAGACAACTAAAAGTAGAGAAATTAAACTCAACAATAGAGAAATACAGAACAAACTGGAAAGAACACTTGGCAAGGATGACTGAGAATAGAATACCAAAAGCAGCATACAACTATTCACCACGAGGAACAAGAAGTTTGTGAAGACCAAGGAAAAGATGGAAAGAGCAGCAATTTGGAGCCGGAACAGGCTAGTAAATAAGCCTAAACCGTGAAGAAGAAGAAGAAGTATAGAGTTTAACATTCCTATAGCAAGAGGAAGATACAAACTTAAATAGAGAATTTGCTTTAGGAGTAATGTTGTTTGCAGTGACATTAGGGGTCGGGTGAGCGTGTTCAGCAAACATTCCACACATTTTCAAAACATTCTTGCCTACTTATGTTATTCAAAAGTTAAAAAAAATGCAACTAACAAGGGAACTGTCAACCATTACATGCCGAAACCTACCTTTAAATTTCTCCCAGAGAAGCGTTGTGATGTACCAAGCTGTGTCCAAAAAATGATATGTTGCTTTTAATTGCAAGGTATAGAAATCGAACCCAGAATCCAGGAATGGTAACCCACTGTGCGAAGTAGATATGACGTCGCTGCTTGAATAGAGCGAAGGGGAGTGAATCGGGGTGCGGCTTGAAGGCAAGTTGTGAGAGTAATCCACTCCACCAAGTCAGGAGATGCATTACTTCCCTCTAGTTTAAATCAGATATTTGGCGCTGAATTTTAGTCCCATGCAGTTAAAAACGGCAGATATTTTTTTTGGAGAAAACCTTGCTATATCACAAAGCTTCTCTTGGACAAATTTCAAGGTATCTTTCGACATTTAGTTACGCATATTTCCCTATAGATATCGCGACGACGCGACATGTAATAGGAAACTAAGATATTACTCGTATGGATTATGGTGGATTAAATTTTGCTCAGAGATATTTTCATTCAGACTTGAGCTTCTTTTCATTATCATCATCATTTCCTTTAGCTTCTAGCTGGAGTATAGGGCAATAATGCAATTTCTCCATTTCTGTCATCTGCCAACCTCTTCACCTCCAACCAAGTTTTTTTTTTCCTATTTCACGTATTTCTCCTTCCGTAGTCTTCTTCCAAGTCATTTTTGGTCTTCCTTTTCTCCTTGAACCTCAAGAATTCCAGCCCAGTGCGCATCTTTCTATTGCAGTTTGAGGTTTATGTACAGCTCGGGTCCAACCTCTGTGTGTTTGCGGGGGGAAGTATGGGGAGTGGAGGAGGTACACTTCTCTGCTTCGCATAGTACTAACAGCTGAGACAGCAAATTCCTTTCAGACACACGGAGCTGGGTCCCGAGCTATAGATTATGTTCAATTCAACGCCATTTTCTTTCCTTTATTTGTTTTTCGATAGGTGCTTTTTCAGATTTTGAGGATCTATTTTACCAGCCTGAAAATCTTCAGACTCGGGGCCCACGGCTTAAAGTTCCTCCCGGAGAACTTATCCCTTGGATTTTTCCATCGTAAAAATCCATCGACTCCTGGCCGAGTTTGAACCCGCGACCCTTGGAAATAGAGGCAAAGACATAACCATTAGACCTCCGGGCCGACAAAGAATTTGTAAATAATATTAAATTAAAACATGGGCCATTAATTATTTTAATTCTCCTTAACAACATAACATCAGTCTACGAGATATAATAATAATAATAATAATAATAATAATAATAATAATTATTATTATTATTATTATTATTATTATTATTATTATTATTATTATTATTATTATTATTATTATTATGTTTTATTTATCTGGCAGAGTTATGGCCATAATACATTTTCTTCCACTCAACCAGCACAAATTACAAGTACATATTTGACAATATAGATTATATATACACTATACTAATTCTAAAGAATTTAAAAATACATTAAATGTTGCAATGGAAATTTCATGTACAAACAACATTTTATACGATGATAAAACAGCTCTACAATTTTTTTGTTGCCCTGGATATCTCAGCGAATTTCTATGTTTTCAAGTGCATAGTTTACGAATATATTCTTGAAAGTGCTGAATTTGCTCCAGTTTTTATGATTTTTGCGTATCTTATATTTTAAACAGTAAACGGCTTGTTACTAATAAAATTTATGTTTCCAGTCATGATTTGATATTTGCGCACTTTTTTCGCGCATACAAACATCACGTGATCCTCACACTCGCACCCCTCACTCAGCACATCGGCCGTGATCTCAGTTATTTGACAAAATTAAAGTACTCACGACGTGCATCCGGATATGATAAAACAATTCGTCAAACCGTTGGACAAGGAAGGAGAATGTTTAAAATACATTTGTAGAAAATTTCCTAAACTCAGTATGGAAAAGTTAAAAGACGGAATATTTGATGGTCCTCAAATTCGGCAATTGATGAAAGATGCAAATTTTATCAACGTTATGACTGTTCCGGAAAGTGAAGCTTGGAAGGGTTTTGCATTGGTAGTAGAAAATTTCCTAGGTAACTATAAATCACCAAATTATAAAGAAATTGTGCAAAACATGTTGACAAGCTTCAAGATTCTAGGAGCAAATATGAGTATAAAGTTACACTTTCTCCACAGTCATCTGGGTAGATTTCCGGATAATTTAGGAAATTATAGTAAGAAGAGGGAGAGCGCTTTCACCAGGATCTAAAAGCAATGGAGGAAAGGTATCAAGATAGATGAGACCGTCACATGTTGGTAGATTACTGCTGGTCTTTAGAAAGAGATTGTCCCCTAAAAAAAATTATAGAAGAAAATCTTATAGTAGGCGTTTCACTGAAGTATAACATGTGTTTTCGACATTTTTCTTTCTATTTACGTCGATGTATACTAATTTTTCAAAAGACAATTGACATTATATTTTTTCTTCATATTTTCCGATTTTTATTGTGTAAAATGAAAATAAAGATTTAAAAAACAGAGCAAATCTTCCAACAGCATTGATAGTTTCATGAATTGTGAGCGTAAATATATCCGAAATTAATCTTATATCAAGGGCAACAAAACCACTGTTGACCAGTGTAATAATAACAATAATAATACTTATGATAATGATAATAATTATAATAATAATGATAATTATAGTATAAATATGGTACATTATACGAGAAACACCAATTTATGTATTTTACATTGGGTAGTGATGAAGTCGAGGTTAGAGAAAATACAAATTCAGATTTCTTTTAAAAGATGCCAATGTCCGGCAGCCGCTTATTTCTTGTGGTAGGAAATTCCAGTTGCGAGAAGTGAAGATAGTATATGACATGGAGTGATGTGATGTCCTATTTTGAGGTATGTTAGGCAAGAGACTATGTTGTGATCTTGTGTTTAAGTTATGGTTTGAGGATAGATACTGGAAACGGGATGATAAATAATTGGGAATCCAGGTATGTAGGATCTTAAATAAGAGAACTAGACAGTGTAATGTCGTTCTCTCTTTTAGATGTAGCCACGACAATTCATGGAAAAATAGACAAATGTAATCGTATTTTCTAACATTAAATATGAATCTGATACACATATAATGGACACAATGCAGTTTATCCAACAATCCGTCACTTATGTCAGTTAGTAGAACGTCACAATAGTCAAAACGTGACATCACTAAGGTTTGGATAAAAAGTTATTTTAAGAGCTGTAGGAAGAAAGTTCTTGAGCCGCTTTAGGGAATGTATTATAGAGAAAACATTTTTTAGATATTTGTTTTATTTGGGTATTTCAATTTAGAATAGAATCTAAGTAAAGTCCCAAGTGTTTAACGACGTCGGTATAAGGAATTTGTTCGTTATCTAACATGATAGCCAGCATACTGCTATTGTTTATGGAGTTTAATAGTCAAGGATGTCCGATAATTATTGCTTGCGTTTAGTTTACATTTAGATATTACTGAAGATAAAACCACATAGGTTTTGAAACCGATATAATTAGAAGACTGGGTATGAATTGAAAGTATAAAGAATTTTAATTAAAATCTTAATTCTACTTGTTGTCTAAGTATCATCATCATCATAGTACATTCACGAATTTAGGCCATTTGTTGACCTGTTTCGGCCTCAAGAGAAACACCATCCAAAAGTCTTTTGAGTGGACGTCCTGGTCTTCTTCTTCCTGCAAGTTGATATGTTAACATTTGTTTGGATATCCTGTGATCTTCCATTCGATGAACACGTTGCATCCATCTTGACATATACTCAGAAATTGTGTTTTTTAAAGGTTCTGTGTGTAATTCTTCTAAGGTGTCTTCATTTTTTTGTGATATAATATTGTGTATCTGCAGTCCTCCGAAGATATCTCATTTCAGCAGATCTACGTCTCTGTAAATCCTTCTGTTTCATCGTCCATACTTCACTACCATACAAAAGAGTTGGAAGAACCAGTGTTTATACAACTTTAGTCTTGAATGTTTTTGGACTTTGACTTGAAGATAGAATTTATTATCCCTAAAATTCTTAAACATGGTGATACTTTTGCATTTACATCCTTTTCTTATTCATATGAGATATTGCATCCTAGATATGTAAAATTATTCACCTGCTCCAAAATTTTATTGCCAAGTACAATTTTACTTCTTAGAGGATCTGCACCTTGAAATGCAATAATTTTTGTTTTCTCTGTAAATATCTTCAATCCATATTCTTCTGTAATTTTGTCAAGTTCATACAGACCTTTCTGCAGATTCTCTTCTGAATTTGCAATTATTATCTGGTCATCTGCAAACAATAGGGTGTTTAATTTTGTATTTTCCGATATTCTTATTCCAAATTTATATTTCTTGTTCCAGCAAGATATTACTTCGTTGATATAAATCGCAAAGAGTGTTATAAATTTAATTAACCTAAGTATATTAGTGAACAACACGAATGTATTAATATAGCCGCATTTAATTTCAGTTTAATCATATTTTTATTACATAATTTTATTGTTGAATTTATATAAAACTTTTAATGAAAACTTAACCGTCGAACAATTATTGTTATTACTGTAACCACAATTAAAATTTAATCATAGTTTAATTATACAAAATTGTTCATAATGCTATATTTTCGTTTTAGCGGAGACATCAAAGAAAAACATGATAATGCCTGGTGACTGTAATACAAATACTTTATCATAAGTAATGTATTTTCTCACTTCATTTTAAGGCATTCTGACATTTTTTGGAAAAAATCAACAAATATATTTATCATAAGTAATGCCACAAGAGATTTCCAATTTATCTAGAGGATTTGGATATCAAGAGTGACATTTGTTAGGACTATTTAACGAATAAAATTAAGCTGTTTATTCAAAAATCATAATTTAAATATTCATTCATAGTGTTCTGTTCAGGAGCAGGTTTTTCACTGCAAACTCAGCATTCTCTACTCTTTCCATAACTCAGCTTTCCTTTTTGTATCTGCATACAAACCATTTATTTTAATATTGTCTATCATCTGATGTCTTTTTCTGCCTCTAACTTTCTTTCCGTTGACCATTCCTTCTAGGGCATCCTTCAGCATGCAGATTCTTCTTAGTCAGTAGCCAATCCAATTTCTTTTCCTCTTCTATGAGTTCCAGTATTTTTCTTATTTCACCCACTCTGTCCAGCACATCTTTATTTCTTTTATTTCTTAAATTTAAATATAGCTACCGGTATTTTAAAGTATTTATATATTTAATATAAACGGCGATATTTGAAAACAAATCAGAAATGCGAGGTTGTGTATATTCACTGCAACTTGATCATATTATTTGTCAAAGAGGATCGCATTATTGTAAGAAATAATGAAACACATCAAACTGTATATTATAATTATTAATTTATTTTTATAGTAGACAACTCAGTAAAATCGGGGAATCTTTTCATTATTTGCTATATTCAATGTATTTGTTGGAGAAAAATAATGCGCTGAGCTCTTCTGAATATTATAAAAGAGGAACTTTCTTTTATCACAAAAGTAGGAGCTGATGAACATAAATCCATAAAGAGCGAGGTGAAACAAGACTGCCATTGGTTGTAAAACAAAATTAATCGAAACATGATTGGTCATTGACTATCATTTGGTGCATGAGTTAAATAGTCTCATGCAATTATTCACATACTGTAACAATAAATTATTTTGTGTTTTTGGATTTATGAGGCGATAACGAGGAAATACTAAAGGCCAACACACATACTTTATTGAGTAACACTAAGAAATTGGGACTGGGAGTAAATATCAATAAAACTAAATATATGGCCACACATAGAAATATCCTACATTATATAATGGAAATGGACAATTAATGAGTAACGAAGGGAATTTTGAAGAACAGGCTGAATTCAAATGCCTAGGAACAATAATTAAAAATAGGAATGAGATGCATAAAGAAATTAAACATAAGCTCAATTCTGGAAATGCATGCTATTATGCATTACAGAGACTCTTGACGTCCCAACTCCTTTCAAAAAACATTTAACTGAAAATATACAAAACTATTAAGTTACTAGTTACATTATATGGATGCGGAATATGGACTCTAACTTTAAGGGAGGAAAGGAGATTACGATTATTTGAGAATAAAGTTATTAGGAAAATTTTTGTGCCAAAAAGAGAACAGACAGGTGAATGGAGAAGACTACACAACAGTGAATGTCATGGACTTCATAAGAGACCAGATATAATAAGAACAGTTAAGTCTCGTATACAGCGATGGGCAGGACATGTGGCGCGAATGCAGGATGAAAGAGGGGGTCATGGAAGCTTCTTGTAGAAAAACCGAAGGGCAAGCGTTCAAGAATGAGGTGGGGGAATAATATTAACCAAGATTTGATGGAAATAGATTTACATGGGATGATTGGAAAACATTTTCTCAGGATAGGTATATTTGGTGAGCTTATATCCGCGCGACCATGAACCTATGGGTTCGATAATGCTAATGAGTTAGTGCTTTCCATGAGGAATCTAATGACACTTGAAACTCATTGTAGACAAATAATTGACTTATCAGGACCTTTCCTAGCACACTTCAAAAATATAAAAATTTAAGACGATAAATTGCTCGGAACACGGATAAGTTTGAGAGAGCATTTGTGCAAAAACAGATCTTGAGATGTTGTGGTGTTATGGATGCATTGAAATCCACTCAAGAGAAGTACAAGTGATCTGGGAAGAGGGAATTGAAACACAAGCTGGGGCTGGTAACCCGAGGGCAAGACCCGAGTTCTAAAACAAGTACATAGAACCAAATTCAAGGTCGTTCTATAATCCATTAGCACCACAGCGAGATCTCTTACAATGCACAAGTCTCGTACTGCCAAGTAAAAAGGTTCGGTTTGTGGTTTAAGAGCTCTTTGTATTTCACCAGGGGATGAAAACACAAGTTTCTTGTAGACGACTCAAACTCTCCGTCTTCCCCCATTCATTCGATTGTACTCACTTTACAAATTCAAGGGTAACGCTTAACATTTTTATACCCAAAATTATAGGAATATTGTTGACAACATCGAATATTTTCCTCCCTCCCCAATCTGCAATCATTTGGGTAATTATTGAAAAATTATGAGATTTGCTTTTTTAAAAATGAAGATCTTTTTAGCAAACTTAATGAATTTAACTATATTTTTGCGCGATATTGCGTTTTGTCGTACTTACAGCAATGCCGACCATGATAGAAAGTTCAACTTCCTACATTTGGGGATTGCCAACCTGAATAACTATACTGTAATATTACATTTACACAAACACTTTATTATTTCACTTAAAATTAAGATTTATTTAATTTTTATTTATTTGGGTGCGTGGAACGTGCGGGAAGTAAAACCACTGCCCTCTATGTATACTACGTACAATGTATATACAAAACATATCCAAAAGATAGTGTAAATATACATTATACGAGAAAAATCACTGCATTTTAAATGAACTAAACTTTATTTGAAACAATATAAAACAATAAATACGTACTTGCGGCCATTTTATCAATAATGGTCTCACGGCCTCCTGTACTTTCAACTAATAAACATTGCCCACACTGCTAACGTTACTCAATTGTTTATAATGAACGCACATATTTCCAACAAATATGTTATTATTTTACTACTATTTATTATTTTCAAAACACCATCGCGCAAAAAAAATGTACAACACATGTTTGTGAAGAGTTTTACAGAATCTCGGAAATTAAAAACCTCCCTGTCGCTCGGCTTTTAAACATTCTCCTCTATTCTGTAAATACCATTTCTCAACTTGCATCGTAATAAATAATGCGGCACAATTAAGAGATTATTGAAAACATACAAGAAAGGAAACAAAACTAATTTTTTATAAAGCAATGGCACTTCCCTTACTATTGTAAGGTACTGAGTTTCGAGTTTTAACTAAAACAGAAGAGAAGGTCATAGAAGCAGCTGGAATGAGATTTCTGAGAAGTGTAGCTGGCTGCAAACTTCTACATAAAAGAAGAAATGAAGATACCATTTCAATCTTCGTTCTTCTATTACTTCTCTAAAATTATGTTTAACATTCATTATTTCTCTAATTTTTTCTGGTCCCGAAATCTCTCCTTTCTTGATTTTCTTGATGCCCTTCGCCAAAAATCCAACTCTATTGTATTTTTTTTTTTTTTTTTTTTGCTTGCTGTCTACCTAAAGTCCAAATCTCTGCACTATACAACATAACACTTTGTACTAATGATTTAAATATCAATATCTTGGTTTTATTTATAATATTTTTATTTCATATCACTGAATTTAGCATTCCAATTACTTTTCTTCCTTCAATAATTCTTTGCTCAATTTCACTATAACTTTCTCTCTGATTATAAAATTTACCCTATTTATTATTATTATTATTATTATTATTATTATTAATTGAATGGATAGTTGAGATCCAATATATATATATATGTGTGTGTGTGTGTGTGTGTGATTTCAGTCTGAACGTAACTGAAACTTAATAAACTTTCATGAATCTCTTTTCTGATCAATCTATCATAGCTTCTCGCAATATTTTTCAGATTCTTGAATCTCTTTTTTTCCCTCCAGTAGACGGGAACTTTATTAACCTGGAACACAATGGGATGCTTCGGTACACATGCAGTTGAAACGCTAACTCATGGCTATTGTGTAGAGTTGCTATGAAAACACGCTTTACGTATGTTAGTACTGAAAATAACCAGACTTCAATCGAAATGCAGAAACTAGGAGTGGGTATTAGTGTCCTGGGTCACTAGCAGCTATGCAAATATCAATACAAGAATGAATACTTTTAAGGATGTGCCTAATAATATATTTTTTGAGACTATTTATATCATGCCCCAAATCGGAGTCAATGACTAATCACGTTTCAATGAATCTTGTTTTACAACCAATCACAGTCGTGTTTCACCTCGCTCTTTATCGATTTCTCTTTATTAGCTCATGCTTTATTGATAAAGAAAGCTCCTCCGTTTTAATATTCTGAACAGGTCGGAGCAATATTTTGCAGTAACTGACTCTCCAACAAATACATTGTTTATAGCATATAAAGAACAGATTCCTTCGAACTGCACATTTGTTAAATGTGTGTTCAATAATTGTGTTCTTAAATAATTGTTTTACTGAGTTGTTTCCTAAAAAAATAATAATATATAATGTTGGTTATAATATATAGTTTGATGTGTTTCTTTTTTCTTCAACAGGGTGAATTCTTAGAATATTACGATTCTATTTGGCAGTAAATAATATGTTCAAATATCAGTGAACATAACCACACGTTTCTAATTTGTTTTCAAATGTCGCAGTTTAATTAAATATATAAATATTTTAAAATGCCGATAATTATATTTAAATAGCGATTTTTGAGTAAACAGCATAGTTTTATTCGTTAGGAAGTCTTAACAAATGCCACTCTTGATTTCCAAATCCTACAGATAAATTCGCTCGTCACTTCGTTGACTCGGGAATTTATCGATGATTTGGAAATCACTCGTGACATTACATATTAATATGTTTCCCTTCTTCTTAAGCCCTTTTTTTCTGTGCCGAGATTAAGGCGCTTCCTAATGGGAACTGCAGTATCTATGATGTTTTGTGTTGATATACACAACCTTTCGGCGCCATGACCCATAGTTATTGTGTTATCTTTTGTTGTGCTTTTATATACCCCAGCCGCTGGATCTCCGGCTCTGAAGTTTAGGTTATACGAGGGGTAAAGGGAAAACTCGCACTTTACTGTCAATAATGAAATGGTTGATGTAGAAGTGAACACTGCCGCAACCAATCACTGCTCTTGACGCCGCTATAGCGCGCTAGTAAAGTTTGAAATTGCTGAGATGTTGTCAGCTGTATGTCTGCTAACCGCATACATAAAGCAGCTCCTCCCACTGAATACACTGGTCAACATGATTTTTGTCTCATGAGTACCAATAGTTGTAGTTAATGCAGTTGTTTATCGTGTTTTCAAATATGAATTCGAAATTTCTCCATCACCCACAGTTTTTTTATTTCAATTTCAATTAATGCATTTAAATAATTATTTTTTTAATAAACGTTTTTTCGTCCATTAGTCAATTGTAAAATAAAACGGGGAACACTTTCATCTGGACATTTCAGCTGTGGAAAATAGATATCAAGGCAAATGGAATCCTAATATGCTGGCCGATTATTGTTGGACCATCAAGAGGGTTGCTCCACAGGCGAAATATTGCAGAAAATCGTCATTTCTTACTTTCTAGGTGAGTCCGAATGTTCGAACTTTGTGTAATTACGAATGTAGAAAATATTAAAGTGTTTGAAATTATAAATTCCTGTCTCTCGGAAACCTTGCGTGATGGAGAAAAACCGATATCATATTTGAATTTAGGAGAAAAAATATTAGAATCACATATGTTTCTTTCTGAGACAAAATCAGTGATATCCATATCGACAACACTGTCGTGAAAACGTCAGGGCCGGATAATCAGTGGCTGGACTATAGTTTGTGTTGAGAACCTTGCCGGTCCTTTTGATTGAGGATTTGATTTAGCTTGTCGATCACATTTATTTTTGTTCTTAATGTTTAATGCTTGTCTTATGTGAATTTATTGGCCAAGTTAATTTAAATACGCTCATTTTATCCATAGATGTCAGCGAGTGATAGGTGGTCGGCCTAGGGCCTCTAGTGGGTAACTAAGATATTACAGGTTGGGAAATGATCGGTAAATTTTGCATAGAGGTCTTTTACGAGCCTGAAAATCTTCTGACTCTTGATGCAAGGCTTAAAGTTTCTCCCGGAAGACTTGTTCCATGGACTTTTACATTCTAAAAGTCCCTCAACCATGGCCGAGTTTTAACCCGCGTACCTCGGAACTAGAGACAAGGAACATAACGAATAGCTCACAGCAGCCGACTTAAATAAATAAATAAATATATATATATATATATATTATATATAATACAATAAATTAATGTACGCTTTCAGTCTCTGACTCCATCCATGATCACGGACACAATTTTAATGTCCTTCTGCAAGGAGATAACTATCTAAGTAACTCACTGGCACAATCGAACCCGTAGGTTCATGACCGCCCGGACATAAACTCACCATACATCCCTCTCCTTAGCTAATGTTTTCCAATCGTCCCCTGTATAATCTACTTCCCTCAAATCATAGTTAATGTCATTCTCTCACCTCATTATTGACCTGCCTACTGGACACTCTGGTTTTCATATAAGGAGTTTCCATGCCCTTCTTTCACTTCCCATTCTTGCCTCTTATCGTGCCCATTGCAGTCTCTCTAATCATTGTTAATGTTATTTTCACCCTCATTTTTTGGTCTACCAACTGGGAGTTTTTCCCTCTTGTTTTCCTACAAAAAAACTTCCATACCTTCTATCATTCCCCATTCGTGTCACGTGACTTGCCCATCGCAATCTACGAGACTTAACTACTCTTATTTATCTGGTTTCCTATAAAAATCATGTTGCTCATTGAATATTTTAATAATAATAATAATAATAATAATAATAATAATAATAATAATAATAATAATATATTTTTATTTAGAAATATTCCACAATATAGTGTTTCTCCTTCAACCCAAAGTGATTTGTCACCATAGGTACCTGTCTAAAGCATCTTCTTCCCTAAAATCTCTAACTTCCATACTTCTATTCACTCCATCCATCAATTGTTCTCTAGGCTTGCCTCTTCCACTTCTTCCATTAGCTTTCCAATTAAGGATATTCTTTGGTATTCTCTCTTCTTCCATTCTTATGAGGTGTCCATACCATTTCAAACGTTTTTCTTCTATTTTTACTAATTTTCTTTTAACTTGCGTAATCTCCCTTATTTGCTGTTTCTGACCTTATTCCTTCTTGAAATTCTTGTCGATCGCCTCCAAATATCCATTTTACTGCTAACAGCTTGTTGGCTTGTTTTCTACTTACTGTTCAAGTTTCGGGCCCATATAATAACTGCTAGTTCGTTGTAGGTAATTCCGTCCGGCATTCTTCTCTTTAGTTTTTTTTAGCATTGTATATTTTTCAGTAGAATGAGGAGCTGGCCCATTGCTACAACCCCCAACCTGGAGGACCAGGTAATTTGTAATCAAGGTTGTCTTCCACTAGCCTTTAGTGAATCATCACTAAACTAACTACAAGGCAGTAGCTGTTGTTTTGGTTCACTTCGGTTATTTCATTTCCCCGATATCACCCATATCTGGGAAGCATTCTCCTATCTACTACCTGGGGAGGCGCCCGACGGGGGATAACAACCCAAACGGGATAATAATAATAATAATAATAATAATAATAATAATAATAATAATAATAATAACGGTTTATTTTATCTGATGGAATTGTGATCTGAAGGTCTTGTCCTCCACTTCGCCAGGTTAAATTTTACATATATTAACAATTATGAATTATCTACATGTTGATTAATAATACATAATAGGTATAGGCTACACAATATACAGATGACAAGGAAAAAACAAAAATATTAAAATAATATTTAAAAAAATAATAACCTTAAACTTCATGAAATAACTGGCTTCTTAATGAAAGTGCAAAATGTAAAAGAATAATAAAAATGTACACAATCATGCATATAGTTATATAAGTAATATTGTCAAAGGAAATATTTAGTGAACTTTTTTAAAATTTATTTTTGAGTCCTATTTTGCTAGTTTACTAAATACACCATGTTCCAAAATGATGGATGGGGTTTTAAGTAGTTCGTATAGCTTTACTAATGAAATTGGATGTGTGATTATTTGCTATAATGAAAGAAAAACTGTGAAAGTTTCATATCCTATATGTAGTAATTTGTTTCTTGTCATTATCATCGTCTGCGTTAAATTTGTGAAAATGGCGACTCCTCCACAAAAGCCAATCTTCGTGTTGCAATTTGCGAGGTCTGGGTCCATTGTTGCAGTGCAGCGAGCTTTTCGACGGCAATTTAGAATTGATTATCCGTCGGTGGTATAAACAAACAACTAGATATATCTGTAAAAGAAAAAGCCAAGGACGTCCACGAACACCAAGTGATCGCGTCGGTCCGGATGACATGGTTTATTCCCATAGCCTCCACGGTCTCCCTATCTCACAACTTATGATTTCTTCCTGTGGGGTATGTGATGGATCATGTATATGTACGTACCACTACTTCCCGTCGATATTCCAGACTTGAGAAGAAGGATTGTTGTTGCTGTTGAATCCATTACTCCAAATATGCTGACCAATGATTGGGAGGAATTCGACTATCGACTAGATATGTGCCGTGTAGCGAAAGGTGCTCACATCGAATACTTATAAACTATGTTACGAAAACTCGAAGAGTTTCTCTTTAATCTCATGTAAGTTTTGTTCTTATATATCTCATGTAAGGAAAATTAAAGAACTTTGAAATCCCGTCCATCATTTTGGAACACTCTGTATACAGGATATTAATTTTGTTAGCCTTTAAATAGGGCAAACATGATTCCTTATAGAAACTTATTTAAAACGTGCCGGACTGCAGTGAAAACAAACTATGTGTAAAGATGTGTAAACATTTTTTTCCCCCATGAGAACATCAATAGATTGAATTCGATAAAGTCAAACCCATTTCGGAGCTTATATTGATATGAAATTCAAAGAACCATTATAATTTATCTTCTTTATTTTCAAGGAATTTTTCTCCTTGAAAGCAGTCATAACCTATGGCGTTGACAGAATCTGCAACCTAGGGATCCAGATATGCTAACCATTCGTCTAGAGAGGTAGTCAGGGCATTGTGAAAATTTATGTATTGTTTAAATGGAAAAAAAAAAAAAAAACTGAAATACTTACGAGAAGTTTTAGCCTGGCGAAAGAATTGCCTGAAGCTGCATCAATATTTCATGAGATACAACGTTTATAAGACAAAAATGCAAAACAAGATTGCGAAAATGGAAATAAGTGAGATAATGGATTTATGAAAGAAGACAGATGCGACAAGAATGTTACTCTGTACTCACATACAGTTTACAGCTCCGCGACCTATCATGCAAGCAAAGTCTTATTCTTGCAATAATTACACTGAGTAACAAAAAATAAACTTTTTTTTTGTCTCAGAAAGAAAAATATCTGATTCTGATAGTATTTTTTCTCCTGAATTCGGTTTTCTCCATCACGCAAGGTTTTCGAGAGACAGAAAGGAATTTATAATTTCAAACACTTTAATATTTTCTACATTCGTAATTACACAATATTCGAACATACGGATTCACCTAGAAAGTAAGAAATGACGAATTTCTGCTATATTTCGCCTATGGAGCATCCCTCTTGATGGTCCAACAATAATTGGCCAGCATATTAGGATTCCATTTACCTTGATATCTCTTTTCCATAGCTGAAATCTCCTGAGTTAGCTCATTTGGTTTTATTTTACAATGGACAAATTGACGAAAAAACGTTTATTAAAAAATAATTATTTAAATCAATTAATTGAAATTGAAATAAAAAAACTGTGGGTGATGGAGAAATTCCGAATACATATTTGATAACACGATTAAAAACTGCATTAAGTACAACTATTGGTACTCATGAGACAAAAATCACGTTGACGTGTTATTTGCTATTTAAGCAATGGAACGTGGAGATTTTCTTGCCAAATCAGCTGCTAATTTAAAGAATTACTTTTACTCCTATCGTATATTCTTCTTCTTCTTCGTCACAAGTTTAGGCTTATTTACTAGCCTGTTCGGGCTCCATATTGCTGCTGTTTACATATTTTCTTTGGTCTTCTGAATCTTCTTCTTCCTCGTGGTGAATAGTTATCATTTCGACATTTCTGTTGTCCTCTCCCTGCATTGGTTTAATTGTAACCTACTTCTGATGTTGGGGCGCCTAGAAGGCGGAGTTACGTTACCCCGATGATATGATGGATTTTGAATGATAATGAAGCAACAGGAGAGTTCGTAACCTAAATTTAACCTAAATTCCAGACCATGGGCAACAACAGGAATAATTCCCTTTAAGGAAAAATTTATTTGGTTTAATCGGGAATCGGACTCGTGAACAGTAGTAAAAAACACTGACCACTATCTCATGAAACTGGTCTCGTTTGCTGCTTTTGGTATTCTATTACCAGTCATCCTTGCTAAGTGTTCTTTCCAGTTTGTTCTTTATTTCGCTATTGTTGTGTTTAATTCCTCTACTTTCAGTTGTTGTCTTATTTCTGTGTTGTGTTTTTTGTCTGTTCTTTGATATCTTGCTGCTGGTTTATTCTGAAACACAAGACACACGATATCAGAACATTGTCTTCCTATCTTCATACCTATTTTACATCGAAATGCTAGGTTTCCGGACATGCGTTCCTTATCAAAACGTTTATCTACCAAGTCTTCTTCTTCTTCTTCCTTTCATGTGATAGACCTTGTGGTCTGTTACGGTCTCAATCCAACGTTTGAAGGGTCTGCCCAAAGATCTCTTGCCTGGTGGCTGGTAATTTAAGATCTGACGTGGTATTCTTGTTCTGCTCATTCTTCGTACGTGAGATTTCCAGTTGTTTCTGTATTTTTGTACATATTCCATGACTGATTCTGTGTGTAATTCTTTGAAAATCTCAGAATTCCTTTTATGGTCTGCCCTTGAATAGCCCGCAGTACGTCTCATAAATTTCATTTCTGCCACAGTTAGTCTTTGTTCATCTACACTGCGAATTGTCCAGGCCTCACTGCCGTAACATAATATGGGTCTGGCCAGTGTTTTATAAATTCTAGTTCGTGTGTGTTGCTGTACTGTGTTTGGCTTGAAAATATTATTTATAATTCCTGTTACTCTGTTAAATTTTATAATTTTTTGACTAAAATATTTTTCTTCTTCGTATGTAACTTGGTATCCGAGATAGTTAAATGTGTTGGTTTGTTCTAATATTTTATTATTAATAACAATTTTACTGCGAACTGGGTCTTTTCCTAGGAAAGCCATGACTTTAGATTTTTCTGTTGAGATTTCCATGTTGTAGTTTATTGCAATTTGCTGAAAAGAGTGGACTGAACGTTGTAGGTCATCTTCTGAGTTCGCTATAAACACAATGTCATCTGCAAATAATAGGGTGTCTAAATTATATAATCTATTAAGTGGTATACTGCCATGTGGTTGTAGTCTCCATTCTTTAATAATTGAGTTCATGTATATTATGAAGAGCATTGGTGAAAGACCACATCCTTGTCTAACTCCTTGATTAATTGGTCTGCATTCCGAGATTTTATTTTCAATCTTAACTTGGATGTAATTATCCTTATAAATATCATATATAGCTTTTATCAGTTGGTCTGGGATTCCATCATATTTGAGGATTTCTAATAATTTGTTTCTATTTACTTTGTCAAATGCCTTCTTCAAGTCAATAAACGCCATGTGTGTTTCAATATTAAACTCTCTGTGTTTTTCTATTAGAATTTTAATAGTGAAGTATCCATCTGTACAGGATCTTCCTTTTCGGAATCCATTTTGCGCTTCATCTAATACATTGTCATAATAATCAGCTAATTTTGATTTGAGCAACTTGGTGTAGATTTTGTAGCCTGAGTCCAAAAGGCTTATTCCTCTGAAGTTATCACAGTTATTTATATCTCCTTTTTTGTGTAGTGGGATTACAACAGCTTGTTGCCAGCTTTTTGGCGGAGGGCCCTCATTATAAATTCTATTTAAAAAATTGAGAAATCTTTCATTAAAGGCAGAGCTGGCATACTTAAATAATTCCAGGTTAATACCATCTTCGCCTGGTGTTTTGTTATTTTTGCAGTGGAAAAGTATTGTATTTAATTAATCTAAAGTAAAAGCATCTATGTAATTATTGTTAGAAGTTACGAGATTTAAATTTTCGTTTTTTTTTTGCAGCCACAACTTTTGAAAATATTCTATCCAATTTTCTAAAGGAATTGTATTTAGTTTAACTCTTTCATGTAGCTCTCCATTTAATTGCCTTAGTATTTTATATGTTTTTGGATTTGGTCTTGTAATGTCCGTTTCCAATTGGGTAACAAAATTATTCCAATTTTCTCTGTGATATCTTCTAACTTCTCTTTTTGCTATTGCTCTTTTCTGTTTGTAATCTATTTCGTCAGCAAGTGTTCTAGTTGATAGATATTTTCGATGTGCTTCTCGTTTATCAGTAATAATTATGGCGAGGTTTTCATCCCACTTCCGTAAGCCATGTCTTCTTGTCCATCTCTTCTTTCTTCCTATACTTTCGTTGGCTGCTGTGTTTAACATATATTTTAGATTGGTCCATTCTTCTTCTATAGTGTTGCCAATTTCTACGTTGAGTAAGTTTGATAACCTCTTCTGGTAAAGCCAGCGGATACTAGGATAATTTAATAGTTGCACCTTGTAGGTGTATGTGGGTTGTGTTATAAATGATTTCTTCTTATACCATCTTGGAGGAAATCGAGCTGGAGCAACTAGCAGATGGTGGTCTGATTCAATTTCAAAACCTCGGAATACTCTCGTGTCTAGTATAATATCTGCTAATTTCTTATTTGCTATCACATAATCTATTATTGACCGTTGTCCTCTTGCTTCCCAGGTATATTTATGACTTTCAATGTGTTTGAAGTGACTATTCATAACTTTTAAATGATTATACGTAGCAAAATCAGTTAATCTTTCTCCATTTTTATTTAGTGTGTTTTCTCCATGTGTGCCTATGTATGTTCCTCTTTTGATGTTGCCAATTCGTGCATTTAAATCTCCCATAAGTAATAAATAATCTGATTTAGGTATTTTATCCATAATACGTTGTAATTTTTTATAGAATTTTATATTTTCATCTTCTGCACCTTCTACTGGAGCATATACACCAATAATACTTAAATATCCTCTGAAAGTTTTGATTCTTAATTGAATAATTCTTTCATCCCAGTAGGTGTAACTATGAATTAATTGTTTGAGGGATTTGTGAACCATAATCATTACGCCTGCTTTTGTTCTGATATCTCTATAAACTCCACTATAGATTTGAATGTAATTGTTGGTTTCTTTTGTACCCTTTAATTTTCTCTCAGTTTCTGATATTACTGCTATATGAATTTTTTTCCGATTTAAGTTTTCATCTAATTGATCTTCTTTATGAGTAATACTGCGGACGTTCCAAGTGGCAAAATTCATTATATTTCTGTTTTTCCAATTCGTCTCCTTTAACAAGCTTGGGTCATCATCATTTACAGCAGTCCTTTTACATCTTCTTTGAGACTTTTTAGTAAGGTTAGTCCTCACAACAGGTTACTGGCCTGAAGTGAGCAAGTCCAGTGGTGGGGTTGCCACCTTAGACCTCTGGAAAGGCGCGATTATGATACAGCATTTACTCTGTATCTTGATGGAACGGTTATACCGCCGTGACTCGGTCCCCAGAGCCCCGCTTGTTTTAGGCAGGTTGCACCACGAGCAGGTGGGGTTGGGATTAAGATAGGAGAGGATATATAGAATGCACTTCACTATCTTTTGCAAGTCCCCTCTACAATCCCTAGAATTCTGTAATACTTATTCTGGAACACAAAACACACGATAACAGCCCATTGTGTTTCGATCTTCAAACCTATTTGACATCGAAATGCTACGTTTCCGGACTTGGGTTCCTTATCAAAACTTTATCTACTTAGTCCCCTCTACAACCCCTTGAAGTATATAATACTTTTTTCTGATACACAAGACACACGATATCAGCCCATTGTGTTTCGATCTTCAAACTTATTTTACATCGAAATGTACATTTCTGGACATGCGTTACTTATCAAAACTTTATCTACTAAGACCCCTCTACAACCCTTAGAAATCTGTTAATACTTATTCTGAAACATTCTGTATATATACGTTTTTTATTATTATTTCAGGATTGTTTCTGTTATATACACAGGTATCCTCAACCAATATATACAATTTTTTCTTCCACACTTCCCTGTTTTGCGTGTCAGCTTCTGTCACATTTTTCTTCTTCATGTTGTCTTGAATTACCTTTATCCACGTTGGCCATTTCAATACTTCTTTGTTTGTTTCTGTGCCCTTTCTTCTCATTATATATCCATAAATCTTAGTTGGATTTCTTCAATCTCTTGTACAATATCCTTTTCTACATTCATTATTTCTCTTACATATATATCTATGATTGTGCACCGCTGTGGTCTCGAGGTAGCGTGCTGCCTTGTTACGCAGCGGGCCCGGGTTCGATCCCCGGTCGGGGCAGTTTTTCTGGGTGAGGTTTTTATCGGGGTTTTTCCTCACCTGTAAGACAAATGTCAGGAAAACGGTCCAAACGGTCCCCGAAATCATATGGCCATCATCATCATCAACATCATCATCCTTATCATTATCATCATCATCATCATCATCATCATCATCCTTCACCGGTGTGGAAAGCAACAATTCCCTAGTAACGCTGCAAGCATAGCATGAAGATGCTATGATTGCAGTGAAAGACGTGCCTCCGGGCAGAATTACTATGGATGGTTGAATATCTACGATTTAATTAAAAAAACGCACATTCCGTAAACCAGCAGGAACGAAAGATAAATTTAACTTGCTGATGAAATGCCTTAGTTTACACAGTTGGTGCGTGACGGACTTACATTTTATTTGAATATATTTTGTGTAATATTAATACAGGATACGTTTGAAGTGTCATGGTTTGGTCATTAGTACTTCAACAATGCCGAGTCATTTACATGAACACGATGCTAGCGAACTGGACGTAACGGCGCCATTTAAATCTCTCGAGATACCTGATTTTTAATTTTTAGTTTTGTTATTTATATTAAATTTTACTGCTAATTGTTATGTCGCTATATTGTCCACACATTTTATTTATTTTATTTTGTTTCCCTCTCTCCCAGTCTACCCCTGTCTTAGTTATAGTGACACGATCTTCCGGCAGATGTTTTCAGATTTTGTATCACACGCTTATTTTTTTTTTACCACAGAACAGAATTAGTTATGTACGCAACAAAGGAAGTAAGTAGTACCTTACTACTAATCGAGGACGTCTTTGAGCCCGAGCTTTAGCGAGGACCAGCAAATAAATTCGAGACTTGTAATGTATTTACTTCCCGAATTGCGTATATAATTTTGTTCACTCCTGTTCTAATACTATGTTTATTTTTTATATTTCGTGTGAATTTATATCTTGGTTTGAAGTTCAATTGTTTAACAGCTAGGGAATGTTGATGAAACAACTGCAATTGTTTATTGTTGTCTGGATTAGTGGCAGACATTTCAAATAACAGTTTCACACTGCATTAGAATTACAGATATTATTAATAATTGTGATGTAGAGGAAGCGGCGAATGCTGCGGTTCTTTTTCTATTACCAACATGGTCGAAAATTAGACATGAAAAGTATTAATTATTAAGGTAACAATTTTACATTATTATTTAAGCCAATAATTTTCCTTCCCTAGGGCAGAAAGTTGAGCAATTGCATGCCACTGTCAATGGATACCAAGGCCTCTCTGGTAAATTCAACTTACTTCTCTAAAAACAGAATGATAATTGAATCATTATTAGTATAGGTGTGAACAAAATATTTGTTTGCGCGATAGTGCGTTTTGTCGTACTTACAGCAACGTCAATCATGATTGAAAGTTCAACTTCCTACATTTCGGAGTTGCCAACCTAAATAACTCTACTGTAATAAAATAACTGTACTGTAATATTACATATCACAAAACGCGTGTGTGAAGTAAAAATACTGCCCTCTATGTATCCTATGTACAATGTATATACAAAAAATATCCAAAATGTAGTGTTAATATACATTATACGAAACAAATCACTGCATTTTATATGAACTTAACTGTGTTTGAAACAATATAAAACAATAAATACGTAATTGCGGCATTTTATCAATAATAATGATCTCACGGCCTCCTGTACTTTCAACTAATAAACATTGCCCACACTGTTAACTTTACTCAATTGTTTATAATGAACGCAAATATATCCAACAAAGATGTTATTAATTTAGTATTATTTGTTGTTTTGAATATACCATCGCGCAAAAAATTATGTACAACGCACGTTCGTGAAGTGTTTTACAAAATCTCGGAAATTAAAAACCTCGTTATCGCTCGGTTTTTAAACGTTTTCCTCGGTTCTGTAAAAACCACTTCCCAACTTCGCATGTAATTTACTGTAACACACTAACTAACTAATTCACTGGTACTATCTATCCCGTAGTTCACTGTTACTCAGTCTTCTCCATTCACCTGTCTGTTCATCTCTCTTTGGTGGAAAAAAAATGCCTAACAACTTTATTCTCAAATACTTGTAATCTCCTTTCTTCCCTTAAAGTAAGGGTCCGTGTTTCGCACACATATAATATAACTGGTAGAATTATAGTTTTATATATTTTCAGTTTTAACGTTTTTTGAAAGAACTTGGGACGTCAAGAGTCTTCGTAATGCACAATAGCACGCATTTCCAGAATTGAGCCTATGTCTAATTCCTTTGTGCAACTCATTCATATTTGTGATTATTGTTCCTAGGTATTTGAATTCATCCACTTTCTCAAAATTTCCCTCATTTGTCATTAGCTGTCGATTTGCATTATAAAATGTATTTCTACGTGTGACCATATATTTAGCTTTATTGATATTTACTTCTAGTCCAAATTTATATATATATATATATATATATTTATTTATTTATTTATTTATTTAGGTCCACCGCTATGGTCTCGAGGTAGCGTGCTGCCTTGTCACGCAGCGGGCCCGGTTTCGATTCCCGGTTGGGACAGGCTCCTGGGTGAGGTTTTTTCGGGGCTTTTCCTCACCTGTAAGACAAATGTCAGGAAGCTTAGGGCCCAACGGTACCCGAAAATCATCCTGCCATCATCATCCTTATCATTATCACCACCATCCTTCACCGGTGAGAAAAGCAACGGAAGCTATCCACCTGTAATTCCCTAGTAAAGTTGCAAAGCATAGCATGAAAATGCTATGATACAGTGAAAGACCTGCACTCGGGCAGAATTACTATGGATGGATATATATTTACGCGGCTCCGTGACGCAACGGTTAGACGCTCGCCTCTCACCGCTGGGGTCCCAAAATCGAATCTCGGTCACTCCATGTGGGTTTTGTGGTGGACGAAACGGAGCTTGAGCAGGTTTTTCTCGGAGTTTCTCCCGTTTTCCCCTGCCACACATTTCATCCCACCATTTCTCCATACTCATCTCTTCCATTTCGTTTCATTTCGTTCATCTGCCCCTGTGACGGTGCGTCAGGGGTGGTTGACTGGCACCGTTGTCGTTCACAGACCTCTATAAATATAGGGGCTTCATCTCATCCCATCCCTCAATCCGACCCTCAGGTGGACACGAGTTCAGTATATTTATTTATTTATGTAATGACTGGTATTGTGGACATAAGGTCATTAACCTACAAAGAAAATAACTTAATAACAAACAGTAAATAAACAGTTAACATAATACACATAATATAGTTAATGTTATTCTCCCACCTCATTCTTTGACTACCAAATGGGCGTTTTCCCTCTGGTTTTCTTACAAGAAGCTTCCATGTACGTATTTCATTCCCCATTCATGCCACCTGTCCTGCCCATCGCAGTCTACGAGACTTAACTGTTCTTATTATATCTGGCTTTCTATAGAGGCCCTCTAGTTCACTTTTATGAAGTAATCTCCATTATCCTGTCTGTCCATTTCTCCTTGGTCCAAAAATTTTCCTAAGAACTTTATTCTCAAATACTCGTAATCTTCTTTCCTCCCTTAAAGTAAGAGTCTATGTTTCGCATCCATACAATGTAATTGGTAGAATAATAGTTTTATATATTTTCATTTTTACGTTTTTTTCAAATGAGTTGGAAAGTCAATAGCCTCTGTAATGCATAATACTAGCATGCATTTCCAGAATTGAGCCTATGCTTAATTTCTTTGTGCATCTCATTCCTATTTGTGATTATTGTTCCTAGGTATTTGAATTCAGCCACTTCCTCAAAATTTCCTTCATTTGTCATTAACTGTCCATTTCCATTATATAATGTATTTCTATGTGTGACCATATATTTATTTTTATTGATATTTACTTCCAGTCCCAATTTCTTACTATTACTTAATAGTGTGTGCGTGTTGGCATATATATATATACATTTACAGCTATAATTTCTTAGTGTGACCTTTCAACTTATAAAGCAAATTTCCCAATATCAACTCTCATTTCCCAATTAAACCCCTGTGTAATGCTGAATACAAAGTATCTCCTGTATGAAGCAGTAGTTACAGGGGAAGCCTCTATTCCCTGTGGGCTATATTACGTACATTCAGTGGCAGGATGCCACACATTTCCCACGAGAGAATTAGCACTAGAGTGCGATTCATGAAAATTGTTTGTCATGACGTCACCATTACAACTCTGATCTGTGTCAAGCTTCGTTTACGTTCATTTTAATGACTGAAGGGATTGATTTTTGTCAAATCTGTTGTAAATACCACATTCATGGATTTAATTAGAAGATTTTAAAATCGAGATTTGATAAATATTGCATATATCATATCAGCTCACAGATTAACTGTTTTTGACTTGTAAAAATATGTATGTTACTTCTTATCTTACAGATTTTCTAAGTTTTTAAGATATTCAGCACCGTTTCTTAATCTTAAGGAAAATCGGTTGTGAAAGAAATAAAAAGTAGCTTATAAAATATTAGCCATATACAGAGTGTCCCAAATTGATGTATACACTATTTGAAACGTTATTTCTCAGCAACGAAATGAGACACAGATACAATTTTTGTTGTGTATGATCCACAAGGCACTGGAAAAGCATAACAACACGTTCATCGATCTTCACGTCTTTATAAACAACAATGGCGGCGAAATTATCATTCGATGAACGTAAGTGGATACTGAAGTGTTATTGGAAAGTCGAGAATATTGTTGAAGTGCAACAATGTTGGATGGTTGAATTTGGGACACCACCACCAACAAGGATAACAATAACAAGAATCCGAGACAAGTTTGAAAAGGATGGAACGGTGCAAGATGTGTTGAAAGGTCGATGCGGAAGAAAGAGACGTTCGACGAGAGTACTGTTGCAGTCCTGCGTCGTCTTCAAATTTGTCTCGGATTCTTGTTATTGTTACCCTTGTTGATGGTGGTGTCCCAAATTCATCAATCCAACGTCGTTGCACTTCAACAACAATCTCAACTTTCCAATAACATTTCAGTATCCACTTATGTTCATCGAATGATAATCTCGCCGCCATTGTTGTTTATATATACGTGAAGATCAATGAACGTGTTGCTATGCTTTTCCAGTGCCTTGTGGATTATACACAACAAAAATTGTATTTCTGTCTCATTTAGTTGCTGAGAAATAACGTTTCGAAGAGTGTATACATCAATATGGGACACTCTGTATACAGGATGTTTCTAAATTAGACGGACTTAGGGAGCAGATAGTTAACCTTTATTGAAGCATATTTAGTTAAGGAACCTATAAGAAATGACGCTGCGTTTCAGTGCAAGAGGGGTCTTAGAGGAAGCGATGGAAGGAAGTAGGTAAGTACAAATAAGTGTTGCATTGTCAGGATGGATCCAATTTATTATCCCAACACAAGTGCTGGAACACACGTTTATTGACATCTAGACAAACAGTGCACCGAGGTCCCATAATTTGTCGTACCCTTCCAAAGATAGTTTCCTTTATTTCAGCTTCTGCACTGACAATGCGTGCTACAAGATCTTCTTCAGAGTCAATATTGGTTTCATAAACCATTGCCTTCATGTAGCCCCACAAAAAGGAATCTAGGCAGGTGAGGTCAGGCTAGCCCACACCTACCTATCCAACGAGCGCCAAATGTAGCTGTCAGATGGCCACGACTTTATTCCCAAAGTGAGGTGGTGCCCCATTATGTTGAAACCTCATGCTGCACCTGATACTGAGAGCTACAAGCTAAGACACATTGAACTGTACAGTATGTACAGCTGTACTGAATAGCACAACAGAATGAGGTTCAACCACACTCCTCGTTCCGACTACAGATAACAACAGATCGTACCAATGGATGTAAACAAACTTGTTGTAATTGATACCGAATGCTACTGACCTCCGGAAGTAAATAAACCAAGCCATAGTAGTAATGACAACCCTTCTTGGACTGAATGGAGTGTTTATCCGTTTTCCTTCAATTCCTTCCTCTAAGATCCCTCTAGCACTGAAACGAAGCGGTCGCAGGCCATAGGTTCCTTAACAAAATATGCTTCAATGAAGGTAATTATCTGGTCCCAAACTTTGTCGGTATAATTTAGAAACACTCTATTTGTGTGTGTACGAGTATATATATACACCATGTGCACAAAAACACTTCCCGGTTATAAACAGGTGTAGTGTCGCTGTAAGTTGTTGGATTTACTTGAATCTGGTGTCATTAGAAAGAGAAACGCAGACAGTTCAGTGCCTACCTCAAAGACACTCAATCTGTAGAACGTAGAATCTTCGTAATAGTGGATTCAGGAATTTTTAATTCTTGGCTAGACTTTCGCATACATTTCTGAGGACTACGTGTAAATGCGTCCCACATATTTTCCACAATTTCCACATTGACAGGCCTTTTCCCTGAATGGTTTTCCTCTTATCACATACGCATCCATCCTCAACAAACTGTCTATACCATTTCAGATTCGTGTTATTATATGTTGCCCCATGTTGTAAATTCCGTCTGAAAGCACACTGAACACTTACTGCACTTCGTGTGCTATGGTATTTCAATACACAGTAACTACGTTTTCTACTTTCTGTGGTTTTGCCATAACACTGTTAATTCACAAAGACTTAACAATTGTAACGTTCAGACTATATAACACCAACAACAATGACAAACGAAATCGAAGCAGCGTCTGTTTACATTTTTTTCTTTCTTCTTGTGCTGCCATCTTTTGCGGGTCAGCAATATAAATTGCACACCTCCTGATATTGTTTGAGTTTCTCTTTCTAATGACATAAGTTCCAAGTAAATCCAACAACTGACAGCGATGATAAAACTGTTTATAACCGGTAAATGTTTCTGTGGACACCATATATATATATATATATATATATATATATATATATGAAAAGAAAAATGAATGCTTGAGTCGGAATTTGAATTCGAGTCTCTAAACGTTGTACGTTTAGCACTCTAACCAACTGACCTATCCAAGTACTCCAACACAAACATACCTTTTTTTTATATTTATATATATATATATATATATAAAATATTCTCAATTCACACAAGAGGTAGCGGGAAATTGTTCCAACTGACATCTAGTGGCCAACATAACAGTTAAGCAAATTTTTAGAGAATATTTCTTTATAGCAGTAACGCTTGTATATTTAGATGCTAGAACTATATTTTTGACATTTGGCAATGATGACAAATGGGACAATCCATATCAAATCGGACAGCAAAAAATCTTGCAATTTATTTTTTTAATTTGATGTATCCCTAAATATAGTGAATACATTTATAAACGTATTAATACAGAAATTTAATTTTTATCAGTTATAGGTTCGTAGTTATGATGATCTAAAATTATCGTAAATATGATAAACTAAAACGTTTACTAACTAATATTTCTGAAACAGTAAACAGCAAAAATGTGTTTCAAACATATTTATATAGGTGATATCATGTAGTTTAAGGGTGTTATTTTTATTATATTATTTTATTATATATTATATATATATATTATATATATTTTATTATATATTATTATATATTTATTATATATTAGGATATTTTTATTTTCGGTGTCAATTTTCTGTTTTATGGCGGTTTACCGCAGTACATATAAACAAATTAAAACGGAAAAAATACAGGATATTACTCACGTAATAAGGATTAATTTGCAGCACTTACCTTTTTGGAGAGTTGAATAGTTCAGACAATATAAATGTTTTTTATTCTATTTTCGTAAAAAAACTCGCGGGTCCACGGCGCAGCAGATTCATTTCACGACCAAGGTCGCGCGTGTACTTTATTGAAAGAGCTTCATCAGTGACTTTTTCAATTGCCATTAAATCGAATAGATTATTATATGTTCTGCTTAATGGAACAGTACCGTAAATTTATAAAAGTGGCGATATTTTAATTCTTACGCAGTAGATATTTATTTATCAAATTTTATTGCTGAAGTAAGAAGTAAAGAGCTCTGTTACTTACGTTTACTATGAATTATTAAACAAATTATTTATAACTAACTCACTCACTGGCTCTGTGGAACCTGCAGGTTCATGGCAGCGCGGACATAAGCTCTCCATACATCCCATCCCGAGCTAACGTTTTTCAATTATCCCCTGTATAATCTACTTCCCTCAAATCATGTATAATGTTATTCTCCCACCTCATTCTTAATCTTCCAACTGGGCGTTTTCCCTCCGGTTTTCCTACCAGAAATTTCCAAGCACCTCTTTCATCCTCCATACGTGCCACATTTCCTGCCCATCGCAGCCTACGAGACTTAACTGTTTTTATTATATCTGGCTTCCTATACAGATCATGTAGCTCACTATTATGTAGTTTTCTCCATTCACCTGTCTGTTCATCTCTTTTTGATCCAAAAATTTTCCTAAGAACTTTATTCTCAAATACTCGTAATCTTCTGTCCTTTTTTAAAACAAATTATTTATTTTGTTACAAATTTTTCATTACAGTTTAAATGTAATATTATATAATAACTATTTCATCATTAATTGAATAAACTGGTATAAATTTTTATTATGTTATAATTACTAATTTCAGTCTTAAAATAACTTTTTATTCAGTGTATTCTATTGTACCCTGAAAACTTTGACGAAATAGTATTGTTATAAGATATCACTTCCAAATAAAACCGAATGTTTTAATACTCGTATCACTTCCTACCAAACAATAATAATGCAGTGTCAGCAAGTCTTCTTTAAACATCTGTTTTACATAAACAATTCTCAAGTTCAGATTACATACTAGACAGTTGATTTACACCACTGGGTATGTTTAATGCATCTCGTCATTTTAAGTGTCACAGTCAAATTAAATATAATATCTTATTGTTCTTAACTCACAAGTTTGCAGATCTACTGAATGGTGAGTTAGAAGTTAAATATAATTTTAATTATGCATATATTAGTATACAATAGTTATTAACAATATTATGTGTTAATATATAATTTTACAATTTCTTAAATATTTCTGGAATGAGAGAATAATCGTAGAGGTATACATTTTGTGTTATAAAAGGAGAATAATGGGAAGTTTAGATATTAAATTAAATACTATAACAAGTTAGCTTGTAATAAAAGCTAATATTATCGTGCATTTTAATATCATCATAGATATCTCATGAGTAGGGGATGCAAGATCAGTAAGTGATACCAAGCCAATAAAATATATTTATACCTCTTAAATATTACTTGTAACAGCATGAAAATTGTTATAAATTATTATCGATAGCTTAACATTATTTACAATATTCAACATCAGACATTGGTGTAGGGTACAAGTACAAAATATTACAACACATTACAAAACTACTCTCTAGAAAATATTTTTAATAGGCCTACCAGCTTGAATTCGTAGGTGCTTAGTAATTTAAATTAAACTATACATTAGCCAAAATCAGCACAAAATTAACCGCCTACTGAATATATCAGTAAAGATTGTTATATTTAATGACGTTTATTATGTAGCAATTTATTTCAAGCGCGAGGTTCTCCTACGTACCATAAATTTACGACACGGGACTCACGGATTTCCTTCCTTCTGGAGAAAGGTACATTCAGAATTGTTACGCCTTTAAAATGCCATTGAATCCTATCGAGTTTGAACCCGCGAACCTCGGAACCGGAGGCGTGCAGAGTAACCACTTGTCCACGATGATGATGATGATAATGTAATAATTGTAATAATGATAATAAAAATAATGTAATGATGATAATAACAATAAAAATATTTGTAAGTGCGCAAAGGACTATTACCAAGTAGCTCCGTCATTGTTTGTACGAGCGAGCGATCTCCACTCACGCGAAAGGTATTGCGGGCAGTCTACACATAGGAGATTTTAGGAAAATAATTATTTTGGGTAGTTTCCTTTCAAGACTCCATTTTAATACTAATTACAAAAAATTAACTGGTGTTCAGGTAATAATGTGACACTTTTTGATTTTATAAAATTTTTGGTGAGGAAGGTCAATTGCATATTAATTGCATTTACGCCCTTCAGAAAAACGTAAATATTAACATACTAATTTTCAGGCGATAGAGCATAAAATCATCTATAAAGTGACTATCTTTTCAAGCTGAGGGAATAGCCATACTTCGAGAAATGTATTTTATAAAAGAGACTATTTAAAACAATACGATAAATTGACAGCTCTATTACTCTTTAATTACACCAAGCGAATACCTGAAATTCGGTTCAGATATTCAGTATATCATAAAGTTTCACTGTAAAAAAATGGTAAACTTTTAAAGATGTGAGTTCAATTTTCACAATTTTTTTTGCCGATTTCGTATGGAATGTCCCCTACAAGAAGCTTCCATGTACCTCTTCCATTCCCCATTTGTGCCACACGTCCAGTCTACGAGACTTAACTGTTCTCATTATATCTGGCTTCCTATAAAGACCATGTAGTTTTACTTGCCATAAGAAAGTTTATTAGTGGCACAAACATGCAGGGAATAACTGACAAATGTGAATGGATGTTGCGGATGCATTTTTACAATTGCATAATGCAATGGTTCTTGCTTGCAGCTGTGGATATGCAGTACATGTGACAAGCATTACATGCACTGCGGTGTGTACAATAACCCCTGGCTAGTATTTGTACCCCGGTCACGTGATCACACTATTAGTAACCAACATAATCCAGAAATATTTAGAATTCAGTCGACCTGAAGGAGTTGTTACGTGTGCATTTTACTGCTTCTGCTACATATGATGCATGTGTTGCCAACATAATTCACAGTTTGTGTGTTATTAAATCGGCCGTGATATTTGTTATTCTATAAAAATACTCAAACTGTAAATTGAAGTTAACCTAATTCTGAAGGCTCAATCACATAAAAACATTTGTCTACTACTAGCTAATAACCGGCGTACGCTGCTACGCCTAACTAAATCAAATCTGTTTTTACACGCTTTATATTATCTTGACCTGTATCTATCCATCTATCTATCTATCTATGTAACGGAATCTTTCAACGCGATTTTCACCCACTTAAAATCATCGGATCGACTTGAAACTTTGTATACTTTTAGAGGACCCGTGACAATACAATAATTTCATATTTATTACACGCTAAGATTATATATGTCCATCTATCTATGTAACGGAATTTTTGAACAGGATTTTCACCCCTTAAAAACATTGGTTCGGCTTAAAATTTTGTATACTTGTAAAGGACCAGTGACAATACAACAATTTCATATTTTTTTTCTAAAATCCTTGCAAGAATCATCAGAAAATCAAAAAATAAAAACCGGTATGATAGGTTGCGGACTTATCGACTTTTCAGTCAAACCTTGTAAGAGCTCAGTTGGTAGAGCGGTGGACTGTAGTGGTATATAATTTCAGTAATCCATAGGTCGCTGGTTCAAATCCGGTCCCGAGGGTTTTTTAGAAGAGTATTAAGCAATTAAATTTTCATGGGATTCCGGTTTATGACAATCAATTAAACTAAAAATTAAAAAAATAAATAATAGTTTAAAAAAACTAAAACAACACGCTTTATTAGAAAACCAAACTAAAAAATTAAAAATAAATAATACCTTTAAAAAGCTAAAACAATACGCTTTATTAGAAACCCGAACTAAAAAATGAAAAATAATTTTAATTTCCAACATGCTTGGGATAAAATTAAAGTGGTCAACAAAAATATCATCTCCAACACATCTAGAATAAAACTAGAGTTATCCACAAAAAAAATATTTTACCATCAAAAGCGTGGGATACTTTTTATGGTTTTTTACGTTTTCTTCTTAGAGTCTTCACTTTTACCAATATCTGTTTTATTATCAAATATATTAATTGATATAGAGCACCCCACGCTTTTGATGGCAAAATTATTTTTTTGCAGATAACTCTAGTTTTATTCTAGAAGTATTGGAGATGATTTTTTGTTGACCACTTTAATTTTATCCGAAGCGTGTTGGAAATTAAAATTATTTTTCATTTTTCAGTTCGGTTTTCTAATAAAGCGTGTTGTTTTAGTTTTTAAACTATTATTTATTTATATCTAGTTGAATAAGTAGAAATAAAAATAATTATAAATATATATTGTAATTATTTTTAGATACCCCGAGCTCATTGCTCGGCATTGCCCGGAATATACATCCCGATCTTCTTGGCGTTATTTTTCAGTAGGGCTGAAAAAAGTGGCGGTATCAGGGTAATAACTAATTTCTATACACATTGTTTACAAAATGCGTGTCTTTGTCGAGCGTCCCCACTGCCTGCCCGGAGCGGAGAGTGTGTATGTTCGACTCTCCTCAGTAATAGACCTGTTTGCGTGACGTGTGGTTGTATCAGAATGCCGAAACAAAAATTGTGCAAAGATGAGTCCATTCTTACACAAAGCAGACTGTACGAGAAGTCGTCCCGAGTAGCGCGTGTCAACGTGAAGTTTGTAAGCATAGTGCGATACAGCCTAGCCTATAACCAATGCTTTTTTTCTTTCAGCCCAATTTTGCAATGATTGACTCTCCAACAAATACATCGAATATAGCAAATAATGAACAGATTCCTTGATTTTACAGATTTGGTTACTAAATAATTAATAAATAACCTATAATGTTGATTATAATATACAGTTTGATGTGTTTCATTATTTCTCTAGTAGGGTGCATTCTTACAATACTGCGATCGTATTTGGTAATAAATAATATTATCAAGTTTAAGTGGATGAACAAATGAAACATAAACACAGATTTCTAATTTTTTTCAAACATCGCCGTTTGCTTTAAATATATATACGTATTTTAAAATAACTATATTTAAATAATACTTTTTGAGTAAACAACTTAATTTCATACGTTAAATATTTCTAACAAATGTCACTCTTGATTTCCAAATCCTCTAGATAAATTCACTCGTCACTTGGTGACTCGTGAATTTATCGATTACTTGGAAATAAATCGTGAGATTACTGATGATAATGATGGTCAGAGAACGTTTTGGCCTTAAAGTTTTCTTACATTTGCCTTAGAGGTGAGGAAAAACAAAAAAAACATCATCAAGAAAACTTGTCCCGACCGGGGAACGAACCCGGGGCCCGCTGCGTGACAAGGCAGCACGCTACCTCTAGACCACAGCGATGGACATGTGTATTTCTCTCTGATAGTTATTCACATATTGGAAAAATAAACTGTGTTTTTCCTTCTTTTTTTTTTACGGTATTTGAATTTATTATCAGCTATCCATATATTGGCCCAGTGTGTATGAAGGTGTTGTGGCGTATGATTCCCCTTATTTTTAATTCAATTACTTTTTATTGGGGGTTCGCTGAACCATTCAAGTTATAAGACGAGCCGCCACTGCTCAGAATGTACCTACAGATTTCAGACAGTGATTTTTCTTAAATCCAAGTAAAGAACTCGAAGACAGATCCCGTATGTCTTTGAGAAATTTATCTTTCTCATGGTACAGTTGCATCACTATCTGCAGATTAACCCAAAGTCGAAAGAACAGCCCATATCTTGAAGAAATAAATAATAGCTACTCAAAGAATAGACATGCATTTAAAAGATGAAAAAAAAAATTCTCTCCGATCTTTCTGCCAAAGTTTTCTTACAATGATATCAAAGCTATCTAGCCACGCTTGGAGTCACAAGTAAACATCAAAGAGCCCAGCACAAGCAAATCAATATACCAGAAGAACAGGGTCGGGATTAAATAACTTTGAAACCATCTCCATCATCATGGATCGACTCTTCCTTTCAATCTTAATCCGAAAGATGTGAAACTTTTTTCTTCTACTCGGATATGACAGGACGTGAATATGAAAAGCTTCAGTCTAACTTCTTGTCTCTACAATAAACTTTACATATTCTGACTTCTTATCACTGAAATATTATAAAAACAGTTTCCGACTTACTTTCCAAGTTTCTTAACCCATTTTTATTATGTTTCCTACTTTCTCTCTCTCTCTCTCTATCTCTATCATTATGTCTCTCTCTATCATTGTCTATCTGTCTCTCTTTCTCTTTCTCACCACCTATCTTCTTTCTCCATCTTTCTCTATTTACATTTGCTCTAACCTCGACTTCATCATTACCCAGTGTAAGGTATATATATTAATTGGTGTTTTTTCGTATAATTTATCATATTCATACTATTATTATTATAATAATTATTATTATTATTATCATTATTATATTATCATTATTATATTATTATTAATGTTGTTATTATTATCGTAAGTATTATTATTGTTATTATCGTATAAAATGTTTGTACATGAAATTTACATTGCTACATTTAATGTATCTTTAACTGTTTATAATTAGTATAGTGTATATCTATATTTGTCAAATATTTATTTGCATTTGTGCTGGTTGAGTGGAAGAGAAGGCCTTATGGCCTTAACTATGCCAGAATAAATAAAACATTATTATTATTATTATTATTATTATTATTATTATTATTATTATTATTATCTTTCTATCTCTCTTTTTCATTATCTCTCTCTCTCTCTCTCTCTCTCTCTCTCTCTATATATATATATATATATATATATATCAATCTGTATCTCTCTATCTCTATCTATCTATCGTTCTCTCTTTTTTCACTATATCTCTAGCTCTATATATATCCCAATCTGTATCTCTATCTCTATGTATCGCTCTCCATCAATCTCTTTCTCACTATCTATCTTTCTCCATCCCTATATATCACTGCATCTCTATCTATCTCTCTCTCTCTCTCTCTTTCTCACTACCTATCTCTTTCTCATTATCTCTCTTTCTCTATCTATCTATCTATCTTTCTTTCTCTCTTTTTTCACTATCTCTCTCTCTCTCTCTCTCTCTCCTCCTCTCTCTCTCTCTCTCTCTATATATATATATATATATATATATATATATATATATATAACTCAATCTCTGTCTCTCTCTATCTCCATCTCCATCTATCTCTTTCTCCATCTCCATATATCTCTCTATATATCACTGTCTATCTATCTATCTATCTCTTTCTCACTACCTATCTCTTTCTCACTATCTCTCTTTCTCCATCTATCTATCTATCTTTCTCTCTTTTTTCACTATCTCTCTCTCTCTCTCTCTCTCTCTATATATATATATATATATATATATATATATATACTCAGAGATCCGGGTTCGAATCCCGTCCAGGCATTTATTTTTCTTATCATACCATATATATATATATATATATATATATATATATCGATCTCTGTCTCTCTCTATCTCCATCTCTATATCTCTCTCTCCATCTACCTCTTTCTCCATCTCTATATATCTCTCTATATATCACTGTCACTCTATCTATCTATCTATCTATCTATCTATCTCTCTCTTTCTCACTATCTATCTGTTTTTCTCCATCTCTCTCTATTTTTATCTGTCTATCTGTTTTTCTATCTCTCTTTTTTCGCTATCTCTATATATCTCTCAATCTCTATCTCTTTCTCACTATCTCTCTTTCTCCCCCCTCTCTCTCTATATATACATATATATATATATATATATATATATATATATATGTATATCACTGTCTCTCTATACATCTATCTCTTTCTCACTATCTATCTGTATTTCTTCATCTCTCTCGCTATCTTTCTAATCTCTCTTTTTGCGCTATCTCTCTATGTCTATATATCTCTCCATCTCTATCTATCTCTCTCCATCTATCTCTTTCTCGCTATCTCTCTTTCTCCATCTCTATATATCTATATATCACTGCATCTCTACCTATCTATCTCTCTCTTTCTCACTACCTATCTGTCTTTCTCCATCTCTCTATCTTTCTCTAACTATCCATCTTTCTATCTCTCTTTTTCACTATTTCTATCTCTACATATCTCTCAATCTCTATCTCAATATCTTCCTCCATCTCTCTCTCTCCCTCTCTCTCTCCCTCTCTCCTCTCTCTCTCCTCTCTCTCTCTCTCTATATATATATATATATATATATATATATACATCACTGCCTCTCACTATCTCCATCTATATTTCTCCATATATCTCACCACCTCTCTACCTTTCTCCATCTCTCTATCTATATATATATATATATATATATATATTTCTAATATCTCTCTCTTTCTCTCTGTCTCTCTATATCACTATATCTCTCTATCTCTATCTACCTCTCCTTATTTCACTATCTATATCTCTATCTATGTCTATCCATCTATCTCTCTATCATTCTCCAACTCTATCTCCCTCTATCTATCTATCTATCTATTTATATCTGTACCTCTCCTTATTTCACTATCTATATCTCTATCTATGTCTCTCCATCTATCTCTCTATCATTCTCCAACTCTATCTCCCTCTATCTATCTATCTATCTATTTATATCTGTACATAATCTGTATATCTCCCTCTAATCCAATGGCGTGTTGGATCATGTCGAAACGTCGAAATCAGTGACGAGGTCAACCTTGAGTCCATGACGCGGAAAATGCAAGAAACATTTTTGAGCTAATATATATATATATATATATATATATATATGTTATGAATATTCCACAATACAGTGTTTCTCCGTCAACCCAAAGTGATTTTGTCGCCAGAAATTCCCTGTCTAAAGCATCTTCTTTTTGCTTCCCTCCAACTCTCTAGCTAACCATCGTTTCTCTTCATCCATTCCATCCATTCCATCGTTCTCCTAAGGCCTGCTGCCCTTCTTCCACTTCTTCCATTATCACTTTCACAATGAAGGATCTTCTTTGGTGTTCTCTCTTCTTCCATTCTTATGATGTGTCCATACCATTTCAAAAGTTTTTCTTCTATTTTTCCTAATATGTTTTTTTGAACTTGCATAATTTCCCTTATTGTGCTGTTTGTGACCTTATCCCTTCCTGAAATTCTTGTCGATCGCCTCCTAAAATCCATTTCTACTGCTACTTGATTTCTCCTTATTGTCCAGGTTAATTTTTATTTAAATCAGTAATAACTTTTGACATCGTGCTGATCACCCATTCGGGAAGCCTTTCTACGTCCTTGTGTGGTCAAATAAAAGGAAGTGTGTGATCCATAGTTTTAAAATGCCTCTTCCGACAGGTCATGCCACTGGTGACGTGTGGCATGTAAAGAGCACCTATAAGTTGAGAGGTTAAACTAAGTTAATGGAATGGGGAAAAAACTGGAATCAATAATAATTACTGGGTGAATAGTTAATGTTCGGCTTTAAATGAAAGCTGAATTATTTAATGATTTTTAAGGTTCTCTTTAAATGAAATTTATGTAAAATGTTTACATTAGTATGCAAATGTTAGATATTTTACGAAATTAATTACGTGCTACGCGTGGTGTAATTTGAATGTTTTAAATCCAATAAAACTCTGCTCTAACTCCTCACTCAATTTTAACATTAAAGTAAAATATAGCAAATTAAATACCATTAAATTTAAAATGGATCGATCGAGCATAAATGCAATTCTCAGAAAGAGTGTAGGAAAACCGCGGAAATGGGAATTTGTTTTTATTGGAAATAGTTCACATTATATATGACAGCATCAATGAAAACAACGATTTTCTATTATATAATAACAATCAGGTTTTAACCGATTCTGAAGAAATGGAACTTTTGAGATTGTTTTAATTATTTTTCAAATTACATTTCATTCCTACATCAATACAGCTAAATATATGTCCATACATATAAATACATTATACTTCTAAAATTATGGATGGGTTTCAAATAGTTGGTATAGCTTTACAAACAAAATTGGATGCGTGATTATTTGCTATAATGAAAGAAGAACTGTGAAAATTACATATCCTGTTTGCAGAAATTTGTTTCTTGTCATTATTCGACAACAATCTGCCAGAATACAAGCTGCTGAAATGAAATTCCTCAGACCAATTGCAGGATATCAAAGAACAGACAAAAAACATAACACAGAAATAAGACAACTAATAGAGGAATTAAACACAACAATAGTGAAATACAGAACAAACTGGAAAGAACACTTGGCAAGGATGACTGAGACTAGAATACCAAAAGCAGCATACAGCTATTCACCATGAGGAAAAAGAAGTATGGGAAGACCAAAGAAAAGATGGAAACAGCAGCAATTTGGAGCCGGAACAGGCTAGTAAATAAGCCTAAACCGTGATGAAGAAGAAGTCATTATTACGTCACAGCGTTAAATTTGTGAAAATGGCGACTCCTCTTCGGGAGTCATTCTGTGTGTTGAAAGTTGCGAGGTCTGGTTCCATTGTTGTAGTGCAGCGAGCTTTGCGACGGCAATTTGGAATTGTTCCTCCGACAGATAAGATTATCCGTCGATGGTATAGACAGAAATAACTGGGCGTATCTGTAAAAGGAAATTATATCGACTGTGATTGAACGATAATGTTCCCTGGCGATAGACAGGACGCGCCAGTCAGGATGACATGGTTTATTCCCGATGGCCTGCACGGTCTCCCGATCTCACGCCTTGTGATTTCTTCTTGCGGGGTTATGTGAAGGACCATGTGTACGTACCGTCGACCTTCCAGACTTGAGACGAAGGATTGTTACTGCTGTTGAATCCATTACTCAAAATATGCTGACCAAGGTTTGGGAGGAATTTGATTATTGGCTAGATGTGTGCCTTGTAATGAGAAGTGCTCACATCGAACACTTATAAAGTATGTTATGAAAATTCGAAGAGTTTCTCTTCAATCCCATATAAGTTTTGTTCTTATATATATATATATATATATATAATCATGTAAGGGAAATGAAACAACTCTGAAACCCCGTCCATCATTTTGGAACACAGTGTATATGTTCATACCTATAAATACATTGTATAATTAAAATGAAAAGTTAATGATGAGGAAAAGTTGGAAAAAGTGGCCGAATTCAAATATCTAGGAACAATAATTAGAATCAGGAAGGAGGTGCACATAGAAATTAAACTTAGACTCAATTCTGGAAATGCATGCTATTATATATTACAAGGATTCTTGTCCCAACTTCTCTAAAAAAAATTAAACTGAAAATATATAAAACAGTTTTCTCCCAGTTATATGGATGTGGAACATGGACTCTTACCTTAAAGGAAGACAAACGATTGCGAGTATTTGAGAATAAAGTTCTTAGGAAAAATGTTGACCAAAGAGAGATGAACAGACAGGTGAATGGAGAAGACTTCATAACAGTGACATACATGGACTGTATAGGAAGCCAGATATAATAAGAACAGTTACATGTCGTAGATTAAGTTGGGCAGGACATGTGGCACGAATGGGGAATAATAGAGGGGCATGGAAGATTCTTGTAGGAAAACCAGAAGGAAAACACCCAGTTGGTAGACCAAGATTGAGATGGGAGAATAACATTACCGGTAACTATGATTTGAGGGAAGTAGATTATGCAGGGGATGATTAAAGTAAAAATCCAAGCGTGACAGGCCTTAAAGGCCATCGGCCTACCAGCCGGCTGCTGGCCTCACATCCACATGTGTTAATCACAGAGGTAGACGATCATCTAGCCAGTGTAGGAGTGGCATGTGGTCAGCATGTCCGGTCCCCCAGCCCTTATAGCTGATCTTCTCAACCTACTTATTGTAGCTACTCAAATCTCTCGCGATTCTGGGTGAACACCGGCCCCATACTGGCCGAAATTCCATCAGAAAATGTCTTCTCCCATGAGGACTCGAACCAGCGCAAGTCCTGTAGCTCTGCGCCAAGGCTTCTTGCCTTAAAATAAAATAAGTTAAATTGTACCTTTCTAGCTCAGAGCCGTCGTCCTCAACTAATAAGATATATATGCCTTTTTTGTCTGAAGGCCTTTTAGAATCTCCATTCCATCTTCAGCAGGTCTTTCTTCGCTACATTACTTGATGTTCTCGGTGCTGGTCCTAATATAGTGTTGTCGTGACTAAAGCTTCTTCTTGACGATATCGTATAGTGGGTTGTTTAGTCTGGAAGTGCTTTCATATATTAACAGCTTGTTGTCTATTTCCTTGACTATTTAACTCATGCCCCAAATGGGAGTCAATGACCAATCACGTTTCAATGATTTCTGTTTTACAACCAATCAGAGTCGTGTTTCACCAAATATTTATCAGTGTTATAATTACCATATTAAAGAAAGCTCCTCCTTACAATATTGCGTTCCTTTGGCAATAAATAGTATGATCTGGTTGCAGTGATAAACAAAACAAGCAGTAGAAGCGTACCTATCGTTTCTCATTTGTTTTCAAACATCGCCGTTTACATTAAATATATAAATATTTTAAAATAACTATAGTTAAATAATGATTTGTGAGTAAACAGCTTAATTTTATTCGTTAAATAGTCCTAACAAATGCCACTCTTGATTTCCAAATTCTCTAGATAAATTCACTCCTCACTTCGTGAGTCGTGAATTTATCGATAATTTGGAAATCACTCGTGGCATTACTTATGATAATTTCCAGATCTTCCAATAGGTCTCTGACCTAGAAAGGTGCATTTTAACTTATTTTATTTTATGACTATCCACCTCAACGGTTTTAACAATGAATTTTATTAGTATTGATTCTTGCCTTAACCACTCGACTACGGCGCGGGACACAGGGAATGATTAGAAGACATTAGCTGAGGATAGGTGTGTATGGAGAGCTTATGTCCGCGCGGCCATGAACCTATGGTTCGATAGAGCCCGTGAGTTAGTTAATTGTATAATCAGTTCATTTCGTGAATAAAATTAAGTTATGAAAAACGTCTTGGCATTTTCCAATTCAATGAATAAATGTAGAATAACGAACTTGTGTCAGTGTGAAATCCCTAGCAGGGACGTGTCATGCTGTTGATTACAAAATACAGACGTGAAGTTTGTTTTGTGGACAACAAGTTGTGTGTGTGGAATTGAATTTGTTGCCGCGCGTTGGATTGAACCCAGCTGCGAACATCACGAGACCTGGAAATGGCTTATCGATGGGAGAAGGGAGGTTGTTACTAGGATGATGGGTCTCCCTCCTATCTGTCAGCGTATTTCCACATCAAGTGGAAATTTGAAAAGAATCAAAGTCCATTTCGAGAATTTCCTTCCTTCAAAACCACTTTAATGGTCACCATCTTAAACTTTATTATTTGCTTATATACAACACACTATTCAAACTCCACCAGTCTTCTTTCTCGCTTACTGTATAAAATATTCATATGAAATACCAGTAGCAGAGGGCATTAGTTTACGAAAATGTATTAAAAATGTGCATTTGTCATTAAATATAATCAAACTTCTCGACTTACCATCTTCCTTCCACATCAATATACGAACAAAATAATAATAATAATAATAATAATAATAATAATAATAATAATAATAATAATAATAATAAGTAAAGTAAGTAAAGTAAAGTAATCTCACTACAGGCCTCGGGAGGCCCTTGGGATAGTGGGAGGTTAAGGTACCCACTTTTTCTAGACAATCGGCACTTAATGTCAGCCGGGTTGTCAGCCCTGCGTGACGGCCGCCTTTGCCCCAGAACAAGCGTCTGGTACTCATTTCCCTTAGAGGCTGAGTCGACCCCAGGGCAATAGTGCCGCCAGAAGGTTTTGGACAGTTTAAAAATCCTGACCCCATCGGGACTTGAACCCTTAATAATAATAATAATAATAATAATAATAATAATAATAATAATAATAATAATAATAATAATAATTTATTTATATACAGATTTTTAATGTTTGGCACATCTTTCTGTGCGTAAAGTTTCTTTATCCATCCACTCTATGTCATCTTGTTCTCATTCCAGTTCTTATTTCTTACATCCACGAGTTTCGAGGTCTTCCTTTCCTTCTTCTTCCAGATGGATACCATTCCAATGTTTTCCTGGGTAACCTTTCTTCTTGCATTCGTCGTACGTGCCCATACCAATTTAATTGCTTATCTAATATATAGAAATGAATGTTTGTTTGTTTGTTTGTTTGTTTGTTTGTTTGTTCGTACTTTATGCGCGGTCATACCGTTGATCCGATTGTGATGGGGTTTTTTTGCAAAATGTTCAGAAGATTCCAGAGAGTTGAGATACTCAACTCCTACACCCTTACAAAAACACCCTTTTGTAGTGAATATGTGAAAAAGTCCCTTATTTTTACCCTTAAATGATTTACGTTGCCTAAATCATAACAAATACACAAAATTAATGTACACAGAATTGAATATCTCAAAAACTTCTACAAAAATGTCCTCGACAGCATATGTTTATCTTTTACATATAACACACAATAACCACTTTTGTCTTTCATTGATGCCAAGGAGATCGGGGTAAGTACGAGTAGATTAACGGGGCAAGCATGTCCTGCCATACCATTCATCCGATTGTCATGGGGCTTTTTGCAGGATTTACCCGGGAAGGTTATAGGTTATAAGAGAATTTTAACGCTCAGGCCCTTCACCCCTAAAAATCACCTTCTGCAGTGTCGCTTTTTGTAAACTTAAATGTCTTACGCCGCCTGAACCATAACAAATACACTAAATTATTGTACACAGAATTGAATATCTCGAAAAACTCTACAGGAAAGTCCGCGACAGCATATGTTTATCTTTGAAGGATAACTCACAATTACCATTTTTGTCTTTCGTTGATGCCAAGAAGATCGGGATAAGTAGATTCCCGGGCAAGCATAGCAGCGCACGGCGGGTATCCTTTTATGGATAACTCAGAATAACTAATTTTGTCTTTCAGCTCATTTATGCCAAGTACATCGGGATGCGTAGATTCCCAGAAAATGCCGGGGTAATCAGCACGGGGTATGTAAAAATAATAACGATATAAATGTATATTTATTTTTACTTTTACTTATTCAACTAAACGCAAAAACACATCATTTATTTAGGTGTAGCAGCGCGCGCCGGGTATTATCTTATATAATCTACTATTGATTATCTAATATTCATTTTTTCTCGTATGATAGTATTTGGGGGCACGCCGTAGCGTAGTGATTAAGGCACTGCGCTACAAGCCGGAAGTTCAAGGGTCAAGTCCCGGTGGAGTCAGAATTTTTAAACTGACCCAAACCTTCTGGCGGCACTATGGCCCTGGGGTCGACTCAGCCTCTAACGAAAATGAGTACCAGACGCTTGTTCCGGGGTAAAGGCGGCCGTCGCGCAGGGCTGACAACCCGGCTGACATCAAGTGCCGATTGTCCAGAAAAAGTGGGAGCCTTAACCTCCTACTACACCAAGGGCCTCCTGAGGATTACTTTACTTTATGATAGTATTTATTTTTTCTAATAATAATAATAATAATAATAATAATATAATACATTTTTCGGAAATTATCCAAAGGACAATGGTTTTCCGTCACCCTAAAAAAATTCGCCATCTCCAGTTGTAGCGGTCCCGAACATCCTCATCTGTAAGTCCCAGTTCACTCATACTTCTTTTCATAACAAGTTTGGAGAAAATATACATATACAGGATGTTTTCAGAAATACGTATTACAGAGTTCTACTAGTTGTATAGGGGTATTAGTAGATAAAGTTTTGATAAGGAACTCATGTCTGAAAACGTACCATTTCGATGTAAAATAGGTTCGAAGATCGAAAAACAATGGGCTGATATCGTGTGTCTTGTGTTTCAGATTAAGTATTACAGACTTCTAGGAGTTGTACTTCAAGTGTGGTTCCACGTGGCGATCCTGTTGTTCGTTGCACAAAGTGTACCTGCGACACATGTTTTCATACACACGCAGCACAAGACCTGGAATGTGGACAATAATTTCTGCTGCCGCCATAATTCGTGCAAGATCTTCCTCCGACTCGACAGGTGTAGTACATCCCCTAGAAGTCTGCAATACTTATTCTGAAACACAAGATATCAGCCCATTGTGTTTTCGATCTTCAAATTTATTTTACATCATAATTTTACGTTTCCGGACATTTATTTATTTATTTTATTTTATTTATTTATTTAGCCTGGTGGAGTTAAGGCCATGCGGCCTTCTCTTCCACTCACCAGAACAAGCATATGTTAGATATGAATACAAAAAAAATACAATAATAGTCATATAAAACAGGACAAACATATGTTACACATGAATACAAAAAAAATACAATAGTAGTCATATTAGACAGGACAAACATGTTACATATGAATACAAAAAAAAGTTACAATAATAGTTATTGAACAATTCATTATCTGTCATATTGAATAATAATGAAATTAATGTCTAATAATAGAATGAAACTAAATACAATTAAAATTAATGAATGATACAATGAATAAAAAAGGAATAACAGCTCGAATCTACTATGCATAAAAAGAAGAGAAAAAAAAACACTACAATGAATTAATCTACGCTTTTTATACAAGGCATTAGGTAATATATTAACAAATCCTAAGTCTATTTTTATTAAATAATGCAAAAACGCATTATTAATTCTTAAAAAGTAGTATTAGTGAGTTGTTTCTGTTAGTGATTTTATTTTCAATTTATTTCTGAAAGATGGTAAAGTTTGGCAGTCTCTGACATAGGGTGGAAGTGAATTCCATGTTCTAGCAAGAGAAACTGTAAAAGATTTCGAATAATAGGTAGTATGATGAGGAGGGATATAAAGGACACTGTGCTCAAGGGATCGGGTATCTAAGTTATGTGTATCAGAGAGTTTAGTGAAGCGGTGTGATAAATAATAAGGTAAAGATGTGTGTAATATGTTATAGAGTAGGCATAGGGAATGGATGGTTCTACGATCTTGAAGACGAAGCCATGACAATTGTTCCAGGGATGGTGTAACGTGATCAAATCTACGTATACCACAAATAAAACGTATGCAAGAATTGTGAACACGTTGAAGTCTTTGGGTAAGAACAGTATTTAGGTCAGTAAAAAGAGTATCACAATAATCAAAATGGGGCATTGCGAGTGTTTCTACTAGCATTTTTGGGTTCCTTATCAAAACTGTATCTACTGAATCCCCTCTACAACCCCTGGAGGTCTGTAATACTTATTCTGAAACATTCTGTATTTACAATCTATGATTTAAAACGAGATCAGGACTCGCTTGGTTTAGGTTGGTGGCATGGAAATTTCTAAAAATTATTGACGATGACGATATGCGAATATGTCCAATGTGCGGCAGCTTTCAAGACAAAATACATATTTGAATGCAGACTTTCACGGCTGGTAACACCGAGCAACAAAAGAGAAACTTTTTTTTGTCTCAGAAAGAAAAATATGTGATTCTGATAGAATTTTTTTCTCCTGAACTCAAATATGATATCGACTTTTCTCCATCACGCAAGGTTTCCGAGAGACAGGCATTTATAATTTCAAACACTTTGATATTTTCTACATTCGTAACTAGACAATATTCGAACATTCGGACTCACATGAAAAGTAAGAAATGGCGATTTTCTGCTGTATTTCGCTTGTGGAGCATCCCTCTTGATGGTCCAACAATAATCGGCCAGCATATTAGGATTCCATTTGCCTTGATATCTGTTTTTCATAGCTGAAATCTCCTGATGAAAGAGTTCCCGTGCCAATCGCTCAATGGACAAATGAACGAAAAAACGTTTATTAAATAAATAATTATTTAAATTCATTAATTGAAATTCAAATAAAAAACTGTGGGTGATGGAGAAATTCCGAATACATATTTGAAAACACGATAAAAAAAACTGCATTAAATACAGCTATTGGTACTCATGAGACAAAAAATCATGTTGACCAGTGTAATCATAATGTTGAGTGATTCCGGGCTATGTGGTCGTGGTCTATAACTGGTATTTCTACCAGACGTTTTTCCCTCAACTACGGAGGGCATCTTCAGTGGCGAGTACTTCTTGGTGATGTTTCCTGGTCGGAGGCTCGACTCGGAGACACTGAACATTACAAAATAGGCTACATATATTAGGAAAAGAAGCTTGCGAGCTCCGTGCTGGACCACAATTGCAACAGGACACGTCCCTGGGGACACAACCAGGGCACGGCTCGGACCAGTGCAGAGGGGAGCAACTGTGCTGGTTCCCACCTAAGCCTATGGGCTCGTGGACAAACTGTGGGGTCACCAGGAGATGAGCACTTGGATGTACTAAAGTCTCACACTGCGGGGCTTGAGGATTCAAGTCTTAGCCGGTCTCACAACGGCTGCAGGATGCGTCCTTGGAGGTAGAACAGGGGAACGGTCGGTGGATCTGCGACGGCAGTCCTCCCGGCTAGGCTCGAGGAGCCCGTGGACCAACTGTGGGGTCGTCAGGAATGAGCGACCTGACGTACTATGTAGTTCAGCAATTTCCCTGAAGTTGCGACTCCAACGCCTTCTCCCTGAGGTGTTGGTTTTAAGCCGAGAACTCTTGAACGTGGACGCGAATAGATAGGGAGGACAAGATACTGGGACTTGGGAGTATGGTCTTTGACCGAAGTATCTCAAGGGGTGGAGGCATGGGCCCAGATATAATGATTTAGAATATTGGAGGCGTCAGTTGTTGCCGAAAATATTTCTAAATTCAAATAGTGATAGATTGGCATGATATAAAAAAAATAATTCAAAACATTTTTGATGGTCGAGCTGTGTTATTTCTTGTCACAAGCCGCAAGTAAAGTTAGAAACTAATAGCCTCGTGGATGTTGTGGCACTTAACTAGTTTTGTTTGTCTTTTTTATAAACTCCGAGTCGAGTTGATGTCAGGTAGCGGAGATTATACGAGAACTAACTTGATCCCTCACATCCCGGCCGAGTTAATCCCATAACCTATTAAAACTTTGACCTGTGGGGACACGCATACTATATATACACTTTTTTCTTGAGACTCGTATATTATTTTCACAAATACAATAACTTGGTAACCGAGTGGACTTATATAAATACAGCATCACACTTGTATTTCGGAGGAACCGGGTTCAGTTCCACTAAGATTAATCACCTAAAAATTAGGGATAGTTGTTTGTTGTATCTGGCTTCGTATAAAGATCAGGTAGCTCACTGTTAAATAGTCTTCTCCATTATCCTGTCTGCGACCAGCCTATGGGTTAGTGGTCAGCGTTCCTGACTACAGTTCATGAGGTCCCGGGTTCGATTGCCAGTCAAACCATAGAAATTTTTCCTCAAAGGGAATTATTCCTGTGGTTGCCCATGGTCTGGAATTTAGGTTAAGTTTAGGTTAAGAACTCTCCTGCTACTTCATTATCATTTATCACCCATTATATCATAGGAGTATCGTAACTCCGTCTTCTAGCTGCCCCAACTTCAAAAATGAGTTACAATTAAGTCAGTACCAGGAGACAATACCAGAAATGTCGAAACGACAATCTGGGGCATTGAAACAAAAAAAATTATCCTCTCTGTTCCTCTCTCTTTGGTCCAAAAATGTTCCTAAGGACTTTACTCGTAATCTTTTCTCCTCCCTTAAACTAACAGTCCATGTTTCGCATCCATATAATATAACTGAGAGAATAACAGTTTAAATATTTTCAGTGTAACTTTTTGAGATAATTTGGGACGGCAAGAGTCCCTGTAATTCATAATAGCATGCATTTCCATAATTGAGCCTATATTTAATTACTTTATGCACATAATAATAATAATTATTATTATTACTATTATTATTATTATTATTATCGTTATTAGTATTATCATTATTGTTACTATTATTATTGTTGTTATTATTATTATATTGTAATTGTACAAAGAATTGGCGAAGACACTGCAAATATATGGGAATTAAAATAGAAGATAATTATTACCTCCACCATTTACATTATGCAGATGATCAGGTGGTGATTGCTCAGGATCCAGATGGTGCATCTTTCACGTTAAGGAAATTAGAGATAGAATACAAAAAATGGGGATCACAGATAAATTATAATAAAACAGAATGTATTTAATTGGATACAACAGATGAGCTAAAATGAAATTCAGGAAGAATACGTAATGTTAATTTATTTTTAAATATTTAGGATCTATTTTAGATAAAAACGATAATTAATTCAACTACAGAAATTGAAAGAAGGATAGCTGGTGGAAGAAGAATCATTGGTATGTTGAACTCAGTGATTTGAAATAGAAATATGAAATATACAGAACGAAGAAAACTATATTTCAAGTTCTGTTACAAACCATTTTATTATATGGGTGCGAAACCTGGACAGTAAGTAGAAAACAAGCCAACAAGCTGTTAGCAGTAGAAATGGATTTTTGGAGGCGATCGACAAGAATTTCAAGAACATATAAAGTGATAAACAGCGCAATAACGGAAATTATGCAAGTGCAAAAAATTAAAAAAAAATGATAAAAACGTTTGAAATGGTATGTACACCTCATACGAATGAAAATAGAGAACACCGCAGAATAAATTTGATTAAAACTCTAATGGAAGAAGTGGAAGAGGTAGACCTAAAGAGTGAGGAGAAGCATGGAAGCTAGAGATTTGAGGGAAGAAGATGTTTAGACCAAAACCTCTGGTGACATATCAGTTTGGGTTGAAGAAAAAACTCTGTATTGTGGAATATTCCTAATAAAAAATCCGAAGAATGATGCTGGTTTGGAATGATGAAGGCAGGAGAAGGAAGGAGACACCCAGAGAAATGAGGATACATGAAGTGACATGAAACATGATCAGCAGAGAACTCAAAGCAGAAGATGCTGAGGATAGAAATCTGTAGCGGAGCAAAATACATTTGGGCTGAAGGATAACTACTGTAATGTAGAGAAAATCCTTAATAAAATTATTATTATTATTATTATTATTATTATTATTATTATTATTATTATTATTATTATTATTATTATTATTATTATTATACATAAGAATAAGATGCAAAAAGAAATTCTGAAAATGCGTGCTATTATGCATTACAGAGTCTTTTGATGTCCCAACCCCTTTCAAAAAACGTTAAACTCAAAATATATAAAACTGTTATTCTACCAGTTATATTATATGGATGCGAAACAGTGACTCTTACTTTAAGGAAGGAAAGGAGATTACGAGTATTTAAGAATAAAGTTCTTAGGAAAATGTTTGGACCAAAGAGAGATGAACATACAGGCGAATGGAGAAGACTTCATAACAATGAACTATATGGTCTTTATAGGAAGCCAGATATAATAATAACACATAAGTCTCGTAGACAGCGATGGGCAGGACATGTGGCACGTATGGGGAATGAAAGACATGCATGGAAGCTTCTTGTAGGAAAACCAAAGGGAAAACGCCCAGTTGGTAGACCAAGAATGAGGTGGGAGAATAACATTAGCTATGATTTGAAGGAAGTAGATTATACAGGGAATATTGGAAAGTATTAGCTCAGGATAGGAATGTATGGAGAGCTTATGTCCTCGCGGCCATGAACCTACGGGTTCGATAGTGCCTGTCAGTAAATAAGTAAGTATTATTCAGTTTCAAATAAAACGAGAAAGGAAATAAACTTCAATTTACCATAATTCTGCTTTGTGTGTTGAAAATTCGCTTATGTGACAAGGCCTGTCAGTACACGTAATCAAATCACATTATTATAATATCTGCCAGGGAATACTTATAAGTATAAAGGAGACAATATTGGTATGATAGACAGATGACGTAGATTCACTTACGTCAGAATGGAAAAAGATAAGTTTAATCATAGCCTTCTTTATTGTCCCTAGCGACACGCACATCCCCACAATCAAGACTGAGCTCCTTTCTATTTCATTATACTAAATATATTTGCATATACTCAATATAGTCTATTCTCTTCGCTTTTTAGAAGAACAGAGAAGGCAAGTAGACTTGGCGGGTAGAGAGGAACTTAATTTAAAAGACGTATAAGAGAGTACAAGCTCTTGGAAACTTCTCAAAGTGCTGCTCTCTAAATAGATACTTAGAAGTGAGAGTTTCATTTATTGACCATATTTAGCTCCGACTCTACTCAAGTACAGGTAACTTTCACTTAATGAACTTCTCTAAAATTAAGCATTCTTAACTCTTAAATTGGGAATGTATCTTATAAGTAGATTTTTATTTAGCACTAGCTAATACCTGACGTGCGCTGCTATGCCTAATAAATGAAACGTGTTTGTAAGTTTCCCTCCATGGTATCTTTACCTTGTCGTGGTGGAGTGGCTTGCGTGCTTAAATGATCCTGAGAGCTATGCCGGCGGTAGCATTGCTGCCGATAAGGTTACCCATGCCGGATTGGTCGAAGGTGATAAGCCAGACGAAAAAAGTACCTTGGTCGAAAGAGTGACGATCTTTCACCGTAAAAATAAACCGTCAAGAAATGCGGACATGGGTTCAATTGGGGTAAAATTTTCCGGAGGTCAAATAGTCCCCCATTCGGTTCTCCGGGCGGGGACTACTTCAGGGAACCCATGCCAAAGCCCAGTTGGTAGAACAAGAATGAGGTGGGAAAATAACATTAACTATGATTTGAGGGAAGTAGATTATACAGGGAATGATTGGAAAACATTAGCTTAGGATAGGGATGTATGGAGAGCTTATGTCCGCGCGGCCATGAACCTACGGGTTCGATAGTGCCAGTGAGTAAGTAAGTAAGTAAGTTTGTATATAAGTTTAGTTGAATAAGTAAAAAATAAAAATAATCAATTGAGTTGGTGTTTACTTGATGAAAATCCATATTCATTAATTAAATAAAAATTTGATTATCATATTTATTAAGATATAATTCAGTGACAGCTGTTTCGGTACACTGTACCTTCTTCAGACATTCAATGAACGAATCGCCTTTGTTAAATTTAAAAATGTAAATAAATTATTGTTGTATTGTTGCTTAATTCAGTTGATATGTACTATAATAACACAATTCATAATTTGTTAACATGTCTGAAGAAGGTACAGTGTACCGAAACAGCTGTCACTGAATTATATCGTAATAAATATGAAAATCAAATAAAACTAAGGTTTATTTTTTATTTAATTAATGAAAAGAAAAATGATTCTAAATTTATATCGTAATTAATTTTTTGGTCGACGTGACTAATTTCTTATACTTGCCAATATTTGCAGCCCTAATTGAAGAAGCTATGCAGATGCCGTGGCATTCATTATGGACGCTGCATTCTGTAGATGAAAAAGTTGAAGCACTAAATGACTTTATACTACAATTATACAACAGACACGCCCCACTAAAAAACTAAACTCGTGAAACGACGCCCTGCACCCTGGATGACTCTTTCAATTCGTAACTTGATGGCTGATAGAGACGCAGCATATAAGAAATATAGACTCGACAAAACAGACACAAATCTCAATCAATATAAACAGTTACGTAACAAGACAAATCAATCTATAAGAAACGCCAAACTTAGACATTGATACAGCCTAACAGATACCAATACTTCAGAAATCTGGAAAAACTTGAATAGAATGGGAATAGGGAGAAAAGACACGCAGGTAGACAAATTACCTGTTTCTCTGGACACACTCAATAATCACTTCACAGGTATAACTACTACTCCAAAGGATAAAGAACAAACAATAAATGAATTATCACTGACAAATCAACCCGACAGAGAACATTTCCACTTCTCATATGTTACAGATTACGACGTAAAGAAATCCATCAGGCGAATAAAAATCAAAGCAGAAGGAACTGACCGTATAAATATTACTTTACTGAATAAAATAATCGACGCTATACTACCTACTATAACTCATATTTTTAACTCCTCACTACAAACTTCTACATATCCCTCATTGTGGAAACAAGCCCTCGTACGCCCACTGCCTAAAGTTAAAATGCCCTTAACTCCGAACGACTTTCGACCCATTCGCATTTTACCTACCCTTTCAAAAGCTCTGGAACGATTAATCTATAAACAACTGACTGACTACCTAAATGAACACAATCTTCTAGATCAATTTCAGTCAGGCTTCAGGACAGGACACAATACAAATACTGCTCTACTAAATATTTGCGAAGACATACGCGAAGCTGCTGATAATCGAAAACTTACCATTCTTACATTACTGGACTTTAGTAAAGCATTCGACACGGTAGACTTGGACTTATTGTTGCATATACTTAAAAACCTCTTACTCTCTGATAGTGCCACGCAATGGTTCAATTCCTACCTTCAAGAGCGCCAGCAATCTGTTGTAGGAAATCATGCATTATGTTCTTCTTGGTCCTTCTGTAAAGCTGGGGTTCCACAGGGTTCGGTGCTTGGACCTTTACTTTTTTCAATCTACATAAATGACATATCTAACTCCCTAAAGCATTGCAAACATAATTTATTTGCAGACGACATGCAAATCTACATCCACACAGACAAATATTCTCTAAATGACGCTGTTGCCAAAATTAACGAGGATCTTGACTCACTAATGACTTGGACAGTTAAATATGGACTGCAATTAAATCCTAGAAAGTCACAATCAATCATTATGGGTCACCAGAGACTATTATCTACAATTAACCTAAACACAGTCTCGCATGTGTCACTAAATGGAGTTCAAATCCCTTATAGTGAGACAGTAAAAATTCTAGGAGTATTTATTGACAACAACTTAAATTGGAATACACAAATAAACCATACATGCAAAACAGTCTTCTCAATAATACATTCATTAAATCGCGTAAGAAATTGTCTGCCATTCGCTCTAAGGAAAATGTTAGTAGAAACACTTGCAATGCCCCATTTTGATTATTGTGACACCCTTTTTACAGACTTAAATATTATTTACACTCAAAGACTTCAACGTGTTCATAATTCTTGCGCACGTTTTATTTGTGGTATTCGCAAATTTGACCATGTTACACCGTCCCTGGAACAATTATCGTGGCTTCGTCTAAGAGATCGTAGAACTGTCCATTCACTATCCCTTCTCTATAAAATCCTTCACACATCATCGCCTAATTATTTATCACGCCGCTTCATCAGACTATCCGACACACATAATCTTGACACTCGATCCCATCAGCACATTGTCCTTTATATCCCTCCTCATCACACTGTATATTATTCATTATCTTTTACGGTCTCACTTACCAAAACATGGAATTCCCTTCCGCCCTATGTCAGAGACTGTCAAACTATAACATCCTTCAAAAACAAATTAAAGAATTATTTAATAACAAACTAACTTATACACCTCACTGATAGTATTCTTTTAACAATTAATAAATTTAATTATCTATGAAAATAATATTAAGATTAACAAATATTTTCTTTTGTTTTGTTTTAAATATTGTACAAACGTAAAATTAGTTTTCTATATCTCATTATTTTTCTTTGTTTTATATATACATTAGACAGGGACAATTTAATATGTCTTGATTGTATACATTTTATTATTAGTTTTAGTCTTAATTTTAACTAACATTAACTAGTTGCATTATAGATCGTAATATAATAGATATTATCTTTTTGATCAAATTTTTATTTAGTATTTAATATTAGAGTTCATTGTGATTGTTATATTCTGATGTAATATATGTTTGCCCTGGTGAGTGGAAGAGAAGGCCACATGGTCTTAACTCCACCAGGCTAAATAAATAAATCTAAAATCTAAAAACTTAAACTTACAATATTGTTGTTACTGGAAGTAAGGCAACGTTCCCACATCTAACCTGGTTGCTAAGCAAACAAAATTAGTTGTGGACTCAAAAAGCACACGTTCGGTAAGTAAAATAAAACATTTCTTGAATGTTTTGTACACTAACTCGTACCTTTCTTTAGACTTTTCCGGAATTAATGCAGAACATCCCACTCTCTAGCCTTCTTCAATTTCTCTATCATCTACCATGACTCCTTCCATAATAAAATTATCAAACAGATTCTAATCACGGTGCTACATATAAAAATGTCTCCACAGCTAACAATCCTTGCTTATAATAAAACAAATGAAAAGCTACATATCAACGATCACCAAATGTTTCTTTCTCATAGAAGTCATTTACATCCAACCAATATTGTAATTCATTTATTACTATCTTATATATAAAAATTAATGTTTGTTTCTTTGTATGTTTGTTTGTTCGTACTTTATGCGCGGCCATACCGTTGATCCGATTGTGATGGGGTTTTTTGAAAAATGTTCAGGAGATTCCCGGGATGAACATAGGCTATAAGAGAGTTGTGGTACTCAACTCCTACGCCCTTAAAAATCGCCCTTTGTAGTGGAAAACGTGAAAAAAATAGCTCTTTGGATGCTTAAATGGCTTACGCCGCTGCCTAAACCATAAGAAATACACAAAAATTAATGTACGCAGAATTGAATATCTCAAAAGCTCTACAAAAAAAGTCCGCGACAGCATATGTTTATCTCTTACGGATAACTCACAAAAACCATTTTTGTCTTTCATTGATACCAAGAGTCCCGTTTCTCTTACGGATAACTCACAATAACCATTTTTGTATTTTGTTCATTCCAAGAGTCTCGCGCCGTAGCCGAGTGGTTAAGGCAAGAAGTCTTAGCGCAGAAGTACGGGGCTTACGCTGGTTCGAGTCTCTACGGGGGAAGAAATTTTTCTCATGAATGTCGGCCAGTATGGGACCGGTGCACAGTGGACCAGGAATGAAATCTAGCTGGAAAAAAAAAAACTGTTTTCACTCACTGTCATCAATTTATCTTTTTTTTTCGCTCTAATGTAATTGTTATATGACGGTTCTTAACTTATCTGTAAAGGAGGGTACAATTCTAATGTTTATGACTATGTGACGTCATCATTCACACTTCTTGAGCCCCAACAGAAGGCTGTAATAGGTTTTCTTCCGAACTTATTTAATAATATCTAATTATGTCCTAATTGCTGGATTTTACGGTAAAAAAGTAACATATTTTTATCGTTCGCCCATGACATAAGAGTTGAACGTTCGGGCAGGACAACGTCTGCCGGGTACGATAGTATTTGATAAAAATTAGTCACACCAACCAAAAAATAGTATGCAATACACATAAGGTAAACATGTAACAGATCTCGAAAATTGAAAAAAAAAAACTCGGTGCAAGCGCCTTTTTCAAACTTTTCAAACTTTTTCTTGATCAGTAACAAGTGCTTACCTCACTTGTATCGCAATATAGTATTAGGTACCTTGTGCTGATTACGTGGATTTTCCCGGGAATCTACTTATCCCGATCTTCTTGACATAAATGAGCTGAAAGACAAAATTGGTTATTGTGAGTTATCCGTAAAAGATAGATATATGTCGGACTTTTTTGTAGACTTTTTGAGATATTCAATTCTGTGCACTTTAATTTGGTATATTTGTTATGGTTTTGGCAGCATAAGCCATTTAAGCATCCAAAAAGCTAATTTTTAATGCACCGATGCAACATTTCTTTTTTTTTAGCTTCGGCCCTTTAGTACGTAGGGCAATAAGCTATATACGTTAAGTGTTCCATAAGAAATGCTCTAAACGATGGAAAAACCTCATTAAAATCGGTCAAGTAGTTGAGTCCATAAAGGACAAACACAGACAGACATGATTCATGTAGGTAAATTAGGACTGGAAGTAAATATCAATAAAACTAAATATATGGTCACACGTAGAAATTCATTATATAATGGAAATGGACAGCTAACGACAAATGAGGGAAATTTTGAGGAAGTGGCTGAATTCAAGTACCTAGGAACAATAATCACCAATAGGAATGAGATGCACAAAGAAATTAAACATAGGCTCAATTCTGGAAATGCGTGCTATTATGCATTACAGAGACTCTTGATGTCCCAACTCCTTTCAAAAAACGTTAAACTGAAAATATATAAAACTATTATTCTACCAGTTATATTATATGGGTGCGAAATATGGACTCTTACTTTAAGGGAGGAAAGGAGATTACAAGTATTTGAGAATTAAGTACTTAGGAAAATTTTTGGACCAAAGAGAGATGAACAGACAGGTGAATGGAGAAGACTACATAACAACGAACTACATGGTCTTTATAGGAAGCCAGATATAATAAGAACAGTTAAGTCTCGTAGACTGCGATGGGCAGGACATGTTGCACGTATGGGGAATGAAAGACTTGCATGGAAGCTTCTTGTAGGAAAGCCAGAGGGAAAACGCCCAGTTGGTAGACCAAGAATGAGGTGGGAGAATAACATTAACTATGATTTGAAGGAAGTAGATTATACAGGAAATGATTGGAAAGCATTGGCTCGTGATAGGGATATATGGAGAGCTTATGTCCGCGCGGCCATGAACCTACGGGTTCGATAGTGCCAGTGAGTAAGTAAGTATATAACATTTGCATGGTATGCTTGCAGCTTTACTAGGGAATTGTAGGTGTGGTAGCTTCCCGTTGCTTTCCACACCGTTGAAGGATGATGATAATGATAAGGATGATGAAGATGGCCCATATGATTTCGGGGACCATTTGTCTTACAGGTGAGGAAAGACCCCGATAAAAACCTCACCCAGAAAAACTGCCCCGACCGGGGATCGAACCCGGGTCCGCTGCGTGACAAAGCAGCACGCTACCTCGAGACCACAGCTGTGGACTATATATATAGGCCCTAATGTGCAATAAACATTTTTTTTTTCAAATGCCACAGTTTTTTCTTTCGACATTCCTGGTTTCTCTCCTGGCATGGCGTACTTGTAACCCCCTTCTGAGGTTGGGGCGCCTGGAAGGCGTGGTAACGTTACCCCGATAATATGATGGGTGATGATGATAGCGGTGCGCCAGGATAATCCCTAATCCTAAGCTTAACCTAAGATGAATATGAATAATGATGATTGCGATGGCCATATGATTTAATTAATTTACTATTATGACAATCAGCGATGCTTTAGTTCGTAGTTACTAGGCAACAAAACCTGTACTTTATATTCTAACAAAACACGCTATCAAAGCATAAAATACAGGTTCAACAAAACGTAAAATACACTTCTATTATGGTTTCGTATAACTACATAAATAACTTTCCTTGACTTTTCTGGAAGAATAGTTGCATCTTGGACTACTTTTAAATATTTCCTGATGAACCGTGAAAATCACCTTCTCCGCTCATTTTCGCAAGTAATGCCACGAGTGATTTCCAATTGATCTAGAGAATTTGGAAATCAAGAGTGGCATTTGTTAGGACTATTTAACGAATAGAATTAAGCTGTTTACTCACAAATCATTATTTAACTATAGTTATTTAAAAATATTTATATATTTAATGTAAACGGCGATGTTTGAAAACAAATGAGAAACGATTGGTACGCTTCATTTGCTTCTTTTTTTCATCACTGCAACCAGATCATATTATTTATTACCAAAGGAACACAATATTGTAAGAATTCACTCTAGTGGAGAAAAAATGAAACACATCAAACTTTATATCAATTCATTTTTGATGTCCTATGATGTAAATATGACAATTATATTTTTCTGGAAAAAAATACATTTAAGAAAGTGCAAACAGTGGTTTATTTTTTTGGTGGTATAATCAATTGCTACAATTGTTTTTATATTAACTCCCGCATGCGGTATGTGTTGACATTCATGCACTATATATATAATCTGGTAGCCGTATTTCATAGTGGGTCAGTCACTGCAAAATAATTCTACGACCTATTCAGAATGTTAAAGAGGAGGTGCTTTCTTTATTATGATAAACTTTAGTTGGTAAATTCTAGGCGAAACACGAGTGTGATTGATTGTAAATAAAAAATAATTGTAACGTGATTTGTCATTGACTCCCATTTGGGGCATAAGTTAAATAGTCACTTTAAATTCACGTATGAAACCAGCACCAAAATTGCAGAATATAACAATGCTTGTTGATAGATCGTGCTTTTTTCTCCAAAACCATCATTACTCTTTCTTAAAAGTATCGTTTTCGCAATAAATACATTTCATTAAATATACTAAATATACAACATTATATACTAAAATACTCTGAACATAGATATAATATTATACACAACATGTTACAAAATTATGTTTAGTAACTCGCTGCTCCCTTCGGTCGCGTTCTCTCGTTACTAAACCTCAGCTTTTGTAAATAGTCCTCTAAAGAATTATTACTGAACAATATCTTAAAATATTCTATATAAGTAATTTAAATTTTTATCTAATAAATATTTAAGAAATGTTTCTAATCATTGACACACTATTTCTATGCAACAAACGAATTTACAAGGAATATATTGATTCCACACAAAGTTAAAAATTTTGGGGATTCTTTACAACATATGAAGTGAAAAAGTTCCAATCATACACCAAGCGCATGCGCCAACAAACGCGAAGCTGTTTACAATATGGAATAATGGGATGCAGCTAACATATATACGATATTTAACGAACCTAAAATCTAACTCCATTTAAGTACTCCAACCTGTGAAAGACCAATCTAAAACCTAACCTAACGCAATTTAAGCACGCTAACTTCGGATAGAATGCAACGCCCAAAAATAAATAGTAAGTTCTGAAATTCTGAAGCATATTTGTATAAGTTAACTAGTATAGTGGACTCAGTATTTTAGTTTTCAGGCGCTTTTCTTTGTGGTTAGTTGGATCTATTTTGCATGGATAAGTATTTATCATATTAAGCGGCGTTGTCACGATTTATTCAGTGGCATTAACACACTATATTAAAATAATACTGCAAAAGATAAAAGTTGCAACGCTGTTAAGATAATTATGTCCACTTGGAGTTGACATGGAAACGTCATTTTATACGCCAATTATAATGCAAACACATTATTGGCAGAGAACTGTGTTCAGTTTTTGGTGATTAGAGCAGCATCTTAGAAGCCTCTAATAACAACTCCCCGGCTCTGCCTGGCAGTAACAATGTATTTTTTAAGCCAGAGGGAAACAGCTGCCTTTGATGCCGCCTGAAAACTAAAATATCGACTTTACTCTACATACTCTATGTTGGCTGCACTGGAACACGAATTTGTTTTTGCTTAGAATATTCGTTAAAATCAATATGGCAGCAACATCTTCATCCTACGTATGCAGTTAAATATCATAGAAAAATATATGTCCCGCGCCGTAGCCGAGCGGTTAAGGTAGGAAGCCTTGGCGCAGAGCTACGGGACTTGCGCTGGTTCGAGTCTCCATGGGGGAAGAAATTTTCTCATGGTATTACCGCCAGTATGGGACCGGTGCCCACCCAGCATCGTGAGGCAATTGGGTAGCTACAATAAGTAGCGGCTCCAGGTTGAGGAACCAGCTATAACGGCTGGGGGACTCGACATGCTAACCACATGTCACCCCTACACTGGCTGTTGATCATCTACCTCTGTGATTGACACATGTGGATGTGAAGGGCCAGCAGCCGGCTGGTAAAAGGGCAACCGATGAAAAGTGGAAAGACCCTCAATCGGAGAAAAATATATTGAAATAATCGTTAGAAAAATGTAAAAAATCATCGTAAATGGTGGAAAAGATTTGAAAAATGGAACCCTAAGAAAAAAATGACACGAGTTTATGAGGGAATTAAAAACGTCGCGTCACATCTGGTAAAGAATAGCCAAAATTTGTATTAAATATTTTAAAGTAACAAATTATTCCACTCTAATATAAGATTTACATACCCTAAATGTCCTGCTTTAGACTTCTTGATCAGCTCCTGAATGGCTGATAACACTGAGCAACAAAAAAATAAACGTTTTTTTTCAAAAAGAAAAATACGTGATTCGGATAGTATTTTTTCTCCTGAATTCAAATATGATATCGGTTTTTCTCCATCACGCAAGGTTTCCGAGAGACGGGAATTTATAATTTCAAACACTTTAATATTTTCTACACAAAGAGTAGGGTACGTATTGCAAACAGTTTTCGGACACTTTTGAAATCCAGAATGGAATGAAGCAAGGAGATGCACTATCTCCTCCACTATTTAATTTTGCACTAGAGCATGCCATTAAATTTTTAGAGAATGAGGAAGGCTTACAACTCAATATATCAATAAGCTGTTAGTTTATGCTGATGATGTAGTATTGTTGGCCGATAGCGAGGAGATACTAAAAGAAAACACGCACACACTTTTGAGTAACACTAAGAAATTAGGACTGGAAGTAAATATTAATAAAACTAAATATATGGTCACACGTAAAAATTCATTAAATAATGGAAATGGACAGCTAATGACAAATGAGGGAAATTTTGAGGAAGTGGCTGAATTCAAATACCTAGGAACAATAATCACAAATAGGAATGAGATGCACAAAGAAATTAAACATAGGCTCAATTCTGGAAATGCGTGCTATTATGCATTGCAGAGACTCTTGATGTCCCAACTCCTTTCAAAAAACGTTAAACTGAAAATATATAAAACTATTATTCTACCAGTTATATTATATGGGTGCGAAACATGGACTCTTACTTTAAGGGAGGAAAGGAGATTACAAGTATTTGAGAATAAAGTACTTAGGAAAATTTTTGGACCAAAGTGAGATGAACAGACAGGTGAATGGAGAAGACTACATAATAATGAACTACATGGTCTTTATAGGAAGCCAGATATAATAAGAACAGTTAAGTCTTGTAGACTGCGATGGGCAGGACATGTTGCACGTATGGGGAATGAAAGACTTGCATGGAAGCTTCTTGTAGGAAAGCCAGAGGGAAAACTGCCCAGTTGGTAGACCAAGAATGAGGTGGGGGAATAACATTAACTATGATTTGAGGGAAGTAGATTATACAGGGAATGATTAGAAAGCATTAGCTCAGGATAGGGATGTATAGAGAGCTTATGTCCGCGCGGCCATGAACCTACGGGTTCGTTAGTGCCAGTGAGTAAGTAAGTAAGTAAGTAAGTAAGTTAATATTTTCTACATTCGTTCTTCTTCTTCTTTTTCTTCTTCCTGTACGCATGAAAGCTGGCAGCTTGTTGCGTGTTCATTCACTTCAGGTGCGGGGTATGGTGACATCTTCCTTCGTAGTTGTGGTCTTCGTAATGGCCTTTTCTACTGAGGTGTCCAGTCACGTACTTTCTTCACTAATCTACTGTTCTCTGTTCTATCTATGTGATCGTTCCAATTTAGTCTTCTATCATTTATCCAAAGGTTTACAGATTTAATTTCACATTCTTCTCTAATAGCAGACCTGCGAATTTTCTCTCTCAGCGATTTTCCTACGATTTTCCTTAAAACTTTCATTTCGGTTGTTTCATTGATTTGTTTTGTTTTCTGAGTTTCTGTTCGGCATTCACAACCATATGTCAGAACTGGTCTTATGACAGACTTGTATATTCTTACTTTTGTATCTATTCTTAAATCTTTATTTTTCCAGACAGTATTATACAAAATTGTAGACTTTCACGGCAGGTGTTTTGATTCGTGTATTTTATGTCTTTCGAGCTAAATAGCCGTGGTTTGGCTTTATTATCACTCAACCAAACCAGGGCCATTTAGCCCAAAGATATAAAATACATGAACCAAACAGTATTGTTTAAACATCCCGATATTTTGTTTGCATTATGTGCTTGATGGAGGATTTCATCTGTTATTCTGTTGCTGCTATTAATTTCTACTCCTACATATTTTAATTTCATGACTTGTTCTATACTTTTCCCTTATATTTCTAATTTACCATGTCGTGGGTCCTTGGATATTGCCATTGATTTGGTTTTATTTGTAGAGATTTTCATGTTATATTTTGCTGCAATGATTCTAAATTTGTGCAATAGCATTTGTAAATTATCTTCACTTTGTGCAATTAGAACTGTGTCGTCAGCATAGTTTATTATCTTATTTGTTACCTATTTTAATTCCTTTTCTAACTTCAACTTTTAATTCTTTGATGATTTCATCCATTATTAGTGTGAACAGTATGGGACTTAAAGAGTATCCTTGTCGTATTCCTTGCTGAACTAAAATTTCTTTAGATTTACTATTTCCATATTTGATAGTTGTACAGTTTCCTGAATAAATATATTTGATGGTTGCTATTAGGTTTTTAGATAATTCGGTAACTACACAATATTTGAACATTCGGACTCACCTAGAAAGTAAGAATTGACGATTTTCTGCTATATTTCGCCTGTAGAGCATCCCTCTTGATGGTCCAACAATAATAATCGGCCAGTATATTAGGATTCCATTTGCCTTGATATGTCTTTCCCATAGCTGAAATCTCCTGAGTTAGCTCATTTGGTTTTATTTTACAATGGACAAATGGACGACAAAACGTTTATTAAACAAATAACTATTTAAATCCATTAATTGAAATTGAAATAAAAAAAACTGTGGGTGATGGAGAAATTCCGAATACATATTTGAAAACACGATAAAAAAACTGCATTGCGTACAACTATTAGTACTCATGAGACAAAAATCATGTTGATCAGTGTTATTTTTCTCGAAATAGTGGTAAAGAAGCGATGAAAAATGTAAGCTCATATTTATAACTTAACTCTATTTTAAATGTTACGATCTCCATAAATCGATACTTAATGCTATAAATAACAAAATAACTTCATACTCATGAAAATAACTGCTGATCCACTCCTGGGAAAAGAATTGTGGAGTCTTCTCTCAGCTTGCTTCCCACAAATATTTTCAGATAAACTAGAAACAAAACATTTTGTTTTCTTTATAGTGAAAGTTGAATGTAGAGAGCACTTTTGTTTTCATTTTGTTTTTGTCTTCAGACTCATAAACTGTAAGGGTCCCATTGCGATCCAGATGAAGGAGGGAACGAAGTGAACGGTCGCAATATTGCCGGAACGATTCCTCGGAGGAGTGTGTGACGCGCATCATCCCACTGTTCATTTAACCGAGTGTAGTTTGTGGCCTTCTTAAAACGCATTATATGTGAAACAAGTAGAAATTCTCTCTTCCATTCCTCTCAGTGGACCTAAGTGATTTCACTGCCTTCTATATCAAAATAAAAACACTGAAGGCTATTGTACTTCCATCTCCAGGATTTGTTATTATTTTTTTTTCAGGATTGTTTCTGTTATATACACAGGTATCCTCAACCAAAATATACAATTTTTTCTTCCACACTTCCCGATCTTGCGTGTCTGCTACTGTCGTATTTCTCTTCTTCATGTTGTCTTGAATTCCCTTTATCCACGTTGGCTTTGGTCTACCACGTTTCCCTTTTCCAGGAGATATCCATTTCAGTAATTCTTTGTTTGTTTCTGTGTCCCTTTTTCTCATTACATGTCCATAGCATCTTAGTTGGATTTCTTCAATCTCTTGTACAATATCCTTTTCTACATTCGTTATTTCACTTGTATTATTTTTCATTTTATCTAATTTTGATATGCTTGCCGATCTTCTTATAAAGTTCATTTCTGTATTATTATTATTATTATTATTATTATTATTATTATTATTATTATTATTATTATTATTATTATTATTATTATTATTATTATTATTATTATTCAATTATTATTGAATCATTAGAAAAAATAAGGAATACTGTCATACGAAAAAAAATGAATATTAGATATTCAATAATAGATTATATAAGATATAAGCAATTAAATTGGTAGGGGCATGTACGACGAATGCAAGAAGAAAGGTTACCCAGAAAAACATTGGAATGGTGTCCGCCCGGACGAAGAAGGAAAGGAAGACCTCGAAACTCGTGGATGCAAGAAATAAGTACTGGAATGAGAACAGGAGGACTGGACGGCATGGAGTGGGTGGATAGAGACGAGTGGAGAAGGAAAATAAAACTTTACGCACAGAAATATGTGTGAACATTAAAAATCTGTATATAAATAATTTATTATTATTATTATTATTATTATTATTATTATTATTATTATTATTATTATTATTATAAAACTGATATTCTCCCAGTTATATGGATGCGAAACATCGACTCTTACTTTAAGGAAGGAAAGAAGATTACAAGTATTTGAGAATAAAGTTATTAGAAAAATTATTGGGCCAAAAAGAGATGAACAAATAGGTAAATGGGGAAAACTATATAATAATGAGCTACATGGAATGTATAGGAAGGCAGATATAATACGAACAGTTAAGTCTCTTAGACTGCGATGGGCAGGACATTCAATGACGAATGAAAGAGGTGCGTAGAAGCTTCTCGTAGGAAAACTACAAGGAAACCGCCCAGTTGATAGACCAAGAATGGGGTGGGAGAATAACATTATCCATGATTTGAGGGGATGATTGGTATTATGATTATTATGATTATTATTGTTGTTATTATTATTATTATTCTTATTATTATTCTTATTCTTATTATTATTATTATTATTATTATTATTATTATTATTATTATTATTAAATTGGATATGTCCTCCGCTGTGGTCTCGAGGTAGCGTGCTGCCTTGTCACGCAGCGGGCCCGGGTTCGATCCCCGGTCGGGGCTGTTTTTCTGGGTGAGGTTTTTATCGGGGTTTTTCCTCACCTGTAAGACAAATGTCAGGAAAACTTTAGGGCCCAAACGGTCCCCGAAATCATATGGCCATCATCCTTACCATTATCATCATCATCCTTCACCGGTGTGGAAAGCAACGGGAAGCTACCACACTTACAAAATTCCCTAGTAAAGCTGCAAGCATAGCATGAAAATGCTATGATTGCAGTGAAGGACCTGCCTTCGGGCAGAATTACTATGGATGGATGTAAATTGGATATTATTACTATTATTATTATTTATTATTATTATTATTATATTATTATTATTATTATTATTATTATTAGTATTATTATTATTATTATTATTATTATAGATTTTTAGTCCCGCGCCGTAGCCGAGCGGTTAAGATAGGGAGCCTCGGCGCAGAGCTACGGGACTTGCGCTGGTTCGAGTCTCCATGGGGGAAGAAATTTTCTCATGGTATTTCGGCCAGTATGGGACCGGTGGCACCCAGCATCGTGAGGCAATTGGGTAGCTACAATAAGTAGCGGCTCCAGGTTGAGGAACCAGCTATAAAAGCTGGGGGACTCGACATGCTAACCACATGTCACCCTACACTGACTGTTAATCATCTACCTCTGTGATTGACACATGTGGATGTGAAGGGCCAGCAGCCGGCTGGTAAAAGGGCAACCGCTGAAAAGTGGAAAGACCCTCAATCGGTCGGATAGATTTTTAGATTTAGATTTATTTATTTAGCTTGGTGGAGTTAAGGACATGGGGCCTTCTCTTCCACTCACGAGGGCAAACATATATTACATCAGAATATAACAATTACAATGAACTCTAATATTTAAATACTAATAAAAATTTGGTCAAAAAGATAATATCTAGTAGTAGTAGGACTTTATTAGACAAAAAGTAAGATATTTACAATATTATTTACAAATATGGGTCGCAGCGGGCAGTAAGCCGTACGTGCTGTTGACAGTCCGTTACAATAAAGTAATAATTGGTACTAGTGTAAAGAAAAATAAACAACAAAAACAGCAATAACATTACAATTACATAAAGAAAACACAATAATAATATTACAATTAAATAATAACACAATAGCATTATACACTAAAAACATTAACATTACAATTACATAAAGAAAACACAATAATATTACAATTAAGTAATAACACAATAGCATTATACACTAAAAAAACATTAACATTACAATTACATAAAGAAAACACATTAATATTACAATTAAATAATAACACAACAGCATTATACACTAATTAATTTATATATAATTGTTAATAATTAATGGTATTGCATTTTGATAACATATATTTATTCATGAATGAGTGTTGTCCTTATTTTTCGCATTTTGTCCAGAAATTTACCGAGGTTTATCCAATTTTCTGGATTTACCAATAACTCGTAGCATGCCAATCTTTCCCGATTTGAATTTAGAAATCTTTCCGGTAATAACTGACGTCTCCAATATTCTAAATCATTACATTTTCCTAATATATGTATCTCATCTTCAAAGTTCCCGCACATTGGACATATTCGCATATCGTGATCGTCGCTAATTTTTAGAAATTTCCATGCCCCTAGCCTAAACCAAGCAAGCCCTGATCTCTCCTTAAATCCTAGGTTGAGTATATACGATTCTTTTCCCCAGACGTGTTTTAGGTCTCTTTGTAAACACAGTGAGCGTTTTCCTGTACATTCGGCGAAAGTATCTTGTTGGTTTATATCTAAGTACCTCCTCCTTATTTTTCTCCACACGTTCTTGCGATTTTCAGTCCCTTTTTCCCATATCCAGCCCATCCCAATCTTTTGGAGTTCTCTCCTAACCTCGTCTGCCCAAAATTTAACATCTATGTTTTTAATTTGGTGGTCGTAACAAATTGCTCTAAGCATTGTTTGTTCACCTTGGATTACTCGCAACCAGTATTTGAGTACACGAATTTTACAGTTAATGTCGTCCTGGAATGACCCGAATTCATATAAAATTCCACAGTTAGAAACGGCCTTACTAAGTCCTGTAATATACTTTAGAAAATGCGTATATACCTTATTTAGTATTTCCGTTCTTTGGAAACCCCAAATCTCACTACCATAGTGCATTACTGGCCTGACCATCGCTCCATACATTTTTTCTAATGTGCTGACTGGAATATCAGGCACTCGACCCAGAATACCGAGTACACTGTTAAGTTGTCCCCTCCCTTTAAATAATGCTATATCAATATGTTTTTTCCACTTTCCGTTCATTTTCAACGTCGTACCAAGATATTCAAAATGTTTCACGTTTTGAAGTACTTGATCTCTGTATTTCCATTCCTCTGCTCTACCATAAACCGTCCCATTTTTAAAGGTCATTGTTTTTGTCTTACTAACATTTACAGTCAATCCCCAATTCCTACAGTATATTTCCAGTAGGTCAAGACCTCTTTGCAATCCCTTGATTGTCTTGGAACAGATAATTAAATCATCTGCATACAACAGGACTGGGATTCTAACATTTCCTATCTCCGGAGCCTCAATTTCTCCTTCTAGCATTACGTCTACAATATCATCAACGAATAGATTAAATAGCATTGGTGATAAAATGCAACCTTGTCTCACTCCCCGATTGGCTTCACTGCTCTCTGTAATGTGCCCTTGGTCTACTTTTATACAAAATTTAACATATTTATAAATTGACATTAAAGCATGTATCATTTTATGAGACAATCCTTTCCGATTTAATTTTTCCCAAAGTGCGCTTCGGTCCACAGTATCAAATGCCATCTTAAAATCAATGAATGCACAAAATAATTTACCCCCCTTCATTTTCAGATTGTCATCAATTAATGTTCTCAGAACAAATACGTTGTCCACCGTGGAGTACCCTTCTCTAAAACCTGCCTGATATTTTGAGAGCCTATTGTTCTCTTTAGCCCATTGTCTTATTCGTTCGTAAAGTACTTTACAATATATTTTTCCGAACACTGACAAGAGACAAATTCCCCTGTAACTTTCTGGTATCTGTGCCCCACCTTTCCCTTTGTATAGCGGTTGGATGACACCTGTCGCCCAGGCTTCCGGATAATCTCCTCCATTAAAAAGTTTGTTGAACGCAGTTTTCAAAACGTCTAATAATTTATTGGATGATATCATATTTTTCAAGAATTCCCCTGGTATTCCATCAATTCCAGGTGCTTTACCATTCTTTAAACATTTAATGGAAGAAACCACTTCATTTTTCGAAATATCCTGATCCAGTAATTGAATATGAATTGGGTCAGGGATCTCAACTATATTTCCTTGATTATATCTTAACCTCTCATTTCCCAGCACCCTATCAAAGTAACTTCTCCATTCCCCGGGCGTTATTCTTGTCCGATTTATGGACTTTACTTTGAGTTCCCTTAACGCTTTCCATATGTCCGCAATGTTCCCACTTTCAGTCGCGACTCTCATTTCTTCGGATTTCTTATTTTGCCATGCTAGTTTTGTTTCTGCCAATAATTCTTTATATTCCTTTCTCTCTTGCGCATAATTTTTTCTGCTTTCATCTGTGCTTTCTTTTCTAAACTTTAAAAGACTACTTTCGACAAATTTCTTCTTCTTTCTACATGCATTATTGTACCACCCTTTGTCCTTCTGGTTCATTGCGTATTTAACCTTGAATTTTTCCCCTGCTTTTTGAAAACATTCTGTCAAAGTTTTAATAATTTCCTCCCCGCTAAGATCATTTAATTGCAGATCCTGTATTAGCGTTTCCAAACTCCTGATAAATTCTTCTCTCAGATCCTCGATCCACCTGAAACGTGTAATTGGCCGCAATATTGTTGCCACCTCATCATTAACTGTCTCACTAATACCTTTCATATTTAAAATAAGTTTGTTTGGGAAGTGGTGTGATTCGATTCTGGAAACTATACAGAAATTACTTAGGACTGGAATCATGTCTTGTGTGCATATTGAATAATCGATTACGCTACTTCCATTTTTATTAATAAATGTCAGTTCTCCATTTTTATCTTCCCCATATTTCCCATTCAGAATTTCAAGTTCAAATGCATCGCAAAAAGCTAACAATTGGTTTCCTTCTGAATTTAAAATCTTATCTTTGCTTCTCCTACCCTCACCTCGTGTTTCATTATCATCCGATTTTATAGTGATATTTTCCTCCCCAATCCTACAGTTAAAGTCCCCTAAAATTATTATTCCCGCTTCCGGAAACCTATCTTTTATTTCTGCCAACGAGTCAGACAATTCAACGAAAAAATTTGGATTGGCATACCTGGAATTTAGTGGTTGGCGGTAAATAGACAACAGACACATTTCTGCTCTTTCTGTATGGTAATATATACAAATTGCCTCTTTTAAAGTAATATTTACCTTTTTAATATATGGGTCTAAGTTAGCTTTATATAAAATGGCAACACCGCCTGGATATCTACCTCTCTTTCCTCTATTTTGATTACCCTTAAAATAACCTTTCATATTACATAGATTTACGCATTCATTAGCTTTTAACCATGTTTCTCCTAGAGCTAATATATCAAAAGTCTCAATAAACTCTACACATCTGTCCATTGAAAGTTTTTGTTTTAACCCTTCGATATTCCATGAACCGACTGTCAACAAACCCTATTGTGTTCCCTTGTCATTAGTCTTACCTGTATTTTTCGAACTTCCCCCTCTCAATAGTTCCTTTTCTGCGGGTAAATTCAGAAGTCTTAGTGATTTTCTTGTTGGAGTTCTTGTGTCCGCCGGTCGTTCACCTCTTAGAGGTGGGGTATGCTTTTTGCGTTCGGCCGTTTTTTGCTGTATGTTTATTGGATTCCTGGGAGTTAGTATCGTAGTGCTCCCTCTCTCTTTCTCTCGTGTAGAATTTTCTCCCTCCTCTGCTGTAAGGAGACCACCTGCTGTTGAAGCGTCCCCTGTAGGTTTTGGGGACTCGCTGTCAATGACCTCTTCAAATTCATTTTCAGAGTTGTCCATATTTTGTAGTTGTTCCCTGCTCCAGATTCGTCCATTTATAATCAATTTATTAAATTGCATGATTGCATGGCAGCCCTGCCTCCTCGCCTCGAGCATGTGTCGCTTAAGAAAGTCCCTTTCGCGGCGCACCTTCTCACTAAAGTCTTCGGCAATATTGATACCGGTCCCTTTAAGATATTTACTGTCTCTAAGGATCCAACATTTTATTTTGTAGTGTGATAATTTGCATACAATCGGTCTCTTTCCACTATTCCAACGACCTACTCTGTGCGCTCTTTCAATATCACTGTCCACCAAATCAATCCCGATTTGCGCCACTACTCTTTTAACTATATGTTCAGTTTCCTCCCAGCTCTCCCTGTCTTCTTCATGCACACCATATATCACAATATTATTACGGCGACTCTGGTTTTCGAGATAGTCTAATTTAGATTCCAGCCATTTCAATCTGTCCTCCATCCGATGCATGTTCGTCTCAATATCACGAATTTTTTCACCCACGTTGCACTTTTCAAACCCCTCTTTCACTTCAGTTGACAATGTTTCAATCAGCTTTCTAACTTCTTCCATAATGCTTTGTCCCCTGCACACTTCAACCACTCTAACAAAAACACGTCCGCTCTTCTCGACGGCTACCATCTATTATATTACGATCTATAATGCAACTAGTTAATGTTAGTTAAAATTAATACTAAAACTAATACTAAAGTGTATACAAGCAAGACATATTAAATTGTCCCTGTCTAATGTTTATAAAAAAACAAAGAAGAATAATGAGATGTAGAAAACTAATTTTACGTTTGTACAATTATATACACAATTATTAATACTGGATAAGAAAAGGAATGAAGATATAAGAAAGGAACTAAATATTTTCAAACTTACAGACCGAATAATTAAATATAGGAACGACTGCAAAGAACATATTGATAGAATGCCAGAAGAAAGATTTCCAAAATTATTGCTAAATTATAAACCGCAGGGAAGGAGAAATGTTGGTCGCCCACACAGAAGATGGTCTGAACAATTTAAACAATTCTAGCTTTCATGAAACCGGAACGAGCCAACAGGCTTAATCCCTGGATGATGATGATGATTATTATTATTATTATCATCATCATCATTATTACTATTATCATTATTATTATTGTTATAAAATTACCTAGTTAATAAATTATTTCTGTAATCTTATTATCGTTACCATTTGATTGTTCTGTATTTTTATTAATATTGCATTATTTTATTATTATTAAATTCATAATTACTATTATTTGTATTTTCTTACTATTACGTTACTTTATTGTTATTATTGTTATTTTCATTTGTATTATTATTATGTATTTTTGTTTCTGTTAGATGGGTTTTTGTTAGATTATTATTATTATTATTATTATTATTATTATTATTATTATTATTATTATTATTATTACTATTATTATTATGAAATACAAGGTGAAGTTAAATGATAGACAGTGGGTGAAATAAAGAGCAGCACAGCAAGTACGTGTTGAAATAAAATCTCGTTCACAAAGTGTGTGTGCTAAGTGTACTTGGAGTTAACATAAAAATTTATAACTGAGGGAGCTGTGCGAGGAGGAAGGCTGTTCCCCCACTAAACTCACTTTTATTACGGAATAACTTCGCTACGAATATAAAAATGCAAAAGAATATCATTACACACAAGAGTAAAATAGAGTCAATAAAAAAAGAACTGAACAAGATCCTTGCATTTTAAATGAGTTATCGCAGGACACTGGTAATGCTATATTTCACCATCACACCTGGTACAAAGTTTAAATACCAAATGTTCAGTAGGATTGGAAAACTCACGAACAAATTGTAATGGAAATTATTTACATTTCCAAAGAAAATAAATACATCTTCATTTACATTGCGCACGGGCCTGCTTGGCCGTATGTGCGAACTTTTTTCCATGAATCATCATCATCCGGTACCATGGCAGATGCCGCCGTTTTCCGGAAACAAAACGCCATTCCTCTCTGTCCATCCATTGATCTTCCTCCAATCCTCTGATATACATAGCCGCTTGTACTCCTTCTATCCAAGTTTTCTTCAGTCTTCCTCTCTTCCTCCTTTCCATTGGGATCCATTCCATAACAATTTTAGGCAATCTTCGCTCTGGCATTCTTTTTACATGCACTGTAATCTTTTCTTTTCTATAATGTCCATGATGTCCGGCTCCTCTTGTACACCCATAATTTGCCTTATTTATTTATTTTGTATTCAGTCCATTCTAGATTTTCCAGCTGATCTTCTTAAAACATCCACTTCTGTACTTAAAATTATTTTCATTTCCCTGGTAGTAATTTGCCAAACTTCAGCACCATATATTAAAATGCTCTGAATTATGGTTTAATATATTTGAAATTTTCTATTTTTCGTAATATTCTTACTACACCAAACAGAGTTTAAAACATTTATTGCTTGTTTTGGTTATGCGATTCTATTTTTAATTTCCAACTGTGTTATCGCCTGAATGGTCTAATTTTGTTCCTAAATAAGTGCTTACAATACTAGGTTTTAGTTCTTCTCCATTGTTGAAATTTATATTTTCCATTTCTTCTCCTACACACCGATATTTAATTTTCTCTATATTTATATAAAGCCCCATTTTTCATACTCTTCTTTTATTTTTTTGCCATATATTCTACTGTATGTCAACGCAACTGGAATTCCCTACCACAAGAAATAAGGGGCTGCCGGGCATTGGCATCTTTTAAAAGAAATCTAAATTTACATTTGCTCTAACCTCGACTTCATTATTACCCAGTGTAAGGTATATATATTAATTGGTGTTTCTCGTATAATTTATCATATTTACATTATTATTATATTATTATTATTATTATTATTATTATTATTATTATTATCGTAAGTATTAATTATTATTGTTATTATCCTATAAAATGTTGTTTATACATGAAATTTACATTGCTACATTTAATGTATCTTTAACTGTTTATAATTAGTATAATGTATATCTATATTTGTTAAATATTTATTTGTATTTGTGCTGGTTGAGTGGAAGAGAAGGCCTTATGGCCTTAACTCTGCCAGAATAAATAAATTATTATTATTATTATTATTATTATTATTATTATTATTATTATTATTATTATTATTATTATTATTATCGTGGTCTTGTGCTATTAATACCTGGTCGTCTGCAAAATTGAGTGAATATACATATGTATTTTGGATTGGTATGCCCATTTTTGACACTTTTTCCTCCAGTCTCTTAGTACTCTTTCTAGATAAATTTTAAATATAATTGGAGATAAACTGCAATCCTGCCTTAAACCTTCTTAATAAAAATAAAAACATAAGAACATATATAGAAATACATATATGGCTACGCACCTATAGTCACACATTAAGTAGACACAAAAATAATGAATGTATGTAAGTCTACGTCGACACTACATACACAATAAGTAGGGCTGAAAAAAAAGTATTGGTTACAGGCTAGGCTGCATCGTACTTAGACCGCTGAGTTTACAAACTGCACGTTGATACGCGCTATTCTGGACAGACTTCTAGTACAGTCCGCTTTGTGTAGGAATGGACTCATCTTTGCACAATTTTTGTTTCTGCATTCTGATACAACCACATGTCACGTGAACAGGTCTATTACTGAGGAGAGTCGAACATACACACTCTCCGCTCCGAGCAGGCAGTGGAGACGCTCGACAAAGACACGCATTTTGTAAACAATGTGTATAGAAATTAGTTACTATCCTGATACCGATACTTTTTTCAGCTCTACCAATAATGCATATTTGCACTCACACATAAAAAGACCATGTGTATAGACATAAAAAGTCTCCCATTTTGTACAATAACACTGGTCTACATGATTTTTGTCTCATGAGAACCAATAGTTGTACTTAATGTAGTTTTTTATCGTGTTTTCAAATATATATTCGGAATTTCTCCATCACCCACATTTTTTTTTATTCAATTTCAATTAATGGATTTAAATAATTATTTTTTTAATAAACCTAGATTCCTTACCGGAAAATTTTGGCGCAGTGAGCGATGAGCACGGGGAACACTTTCATCAGGAGATTTCAGCTACGGAAAAGAGATATCAAGGCAAATGGAATCCTAATATGCTGGCCCATTATTGTTGGACCGTCAAGAGGGATGCTCCACATGCGAAATATAACAGAAAATCGTCATTTCTTACTTTCTAGGTGAGTCCGAATGTTCCAATATTGTGTAGTTACGAATTTAAAAAGTATTAAAGTGTTTGCGTCTCTCGGAAACCTTGCGTGATGGAGAAAAACCGATATGATATTTGAATTCAGGAGAAAAAATACTAATCTGAATCACATGTTTTTTTTTCTGAGACAAAAAAAAAAGTTTATTTTTTTGTTGCTCAATGTAATTAAAAAAATAGATACAGAACAAATTTTTAAAAAGAAGGATGATATCTACATACACACACACACACACACACACTTATACCCACCCACACATATACATATAAACACGTACATACCACATGTAACATCAAATGCACTATCAGGATATTCAACTAAGACTACTTACTTTATAATAAACCAACAAGATACTTTCGCCGAATGTACAGGAAAACGCTCACTGTGTTTACAAAGAGACCTGAAACACGTCTGGGGAAAAGAATCGTATATACTCAACCTAGGATTTAAAGAGAGATCAGGGCTTGCTTGGTTTAGGCTAGGGGCATGGAAATTTCAAAAAATTAGCGACGATCACGATATGCGAATATGTCCAATGTGCGGGAAATTTGAAGATCAGATACATATATTAGGAAAATGTAATGATTTAGAATATTGGAGACGTCAGTTATTACCGGAAAGATTTCTAAATTCAAATCGTGAAAGATTGGCATGCTACGAGTTATTGGTAAATCCAGAAAATTGGATAAACTTGGGTAAATTTCTGGACAAAACGCGGAAAATAAGAACATGAATAAATATATGTTATCAAAATTTAATAACATTAATTCTTAATAATTATATATAAATTAATTAATGTATAATGCTATTGTGTTATTATTTAATTGTAATATTAGGCCTACTGTGTTTTCTTTATTTAATTTTTGATGTTATGGTTTTTTTAGTGTATAATGCTATTGTGTTATTATTTAATTGTAATATTATTGCGTTTTCTTTATGTAATTGTAATGTTATTGCTTTTTTTTTTTGTTGATTTTTCTTCACACTAGTAGCAATTATTACTTTATTGTAACGGACTGTCAACAGCACGTACGGCTTACTGCCCGTGCGACCCATATTTGTAAATAATATTGTAAATATCTTACTTTTTTCTAATAAAGTCCTACTACTACTACTAATAATAATAATAAAATTGAAGATCGGAAACAAATACTATATTAAAGTTCTTATTATTGATATTACATATTTCATCGTTGATGTCCAATTTTGCTATCATTCAATTTCCTTACTGTGTCCAAAAATGTCAATGTTTTCACTTTGCGCTCGATTCCTACACTTGATGGTTTTGTCCGACTTCGCCAAGCGCACAGTAATTTACGAAAGTTTCATCTCGATCGGATGAATGGTATAGGAACGAATATAGGACAAACAAATGGAGAAGACTACATAACAATGAACTACAAGGTCTTTATAGGAAGCCAGATATAATAAGAACGGTTAAGTCTCGTAGAATGCGATGGGCAGGACATGTTGCACGTATGGGGAATGAAAGACTTGCATGGAAGGATCTTGTAGGAAAGCCAGAGGGAAAACGCCCAGTTGGTAGACCAAGAATGAGGTGGGAGAATAACATTAACTATGATTTGAGGGAAGTATATTATACAGGAAATGATTGGAAAGCATTAGGTCAGGATAGGGATGTATGGAAAGCTCATGTCCGCGCGGCCATGAACCTACGGGTTCGATAGTGCCAGTGAGTAAGTAGATAGATAATGGAATTCATTGCCTTTTTTTTCAGAATAAAGAAAATACATATGCATTTACATTGCGCACGGGCCTGCTTGGCCGTACGTGCATTATTTTTCCATGAATAAAAAATAAAACTAATCATAATATAAACAAATACACCTGTATCAAAAACTATAACAGGCTTCATATAAGTAAAATCTATGTCTACATTACATCACAATAATACATATCTACACTCATCCATATTCCGTACATTAATATTAAAAAAAAATGGTAGAAAACAAATTAGAAAAAAAAACACACATACACCCACACACCCCCACACATATACACACCGCAAGTAAGTATATGGCTCAAACAAAGAAACACGCATGTACATATTTTCTTCTTGCATTTGTCATACATGCCCTTGCCAATTTAATTGCTTGTATCTTATATAATTTAATATTGAATATTTAATACTCATTTTTTCTCCTATCACTTTTTTGTTTTTTATTTATTTTTTATTTTTTAACATTTTGCTGCTCTCCTCAAGAAATCCATATCGACATAAGTTTTTGTTCTAAGCTTTTGTTGAATTTTAAAATGCTTGAGCTCCACATGAGAAGTACTATCACATATGGAGATGAGCATGGAAATTCAAGAAAAACTTATGTTAATGGGAATGGATTTCTTGAGGAGAGCAACAAGACGTTCAAAACTGTAAAAAATAATGAATAAAGTAATTCTAAAAAAATAATATTAAATATACAATAATAGATCAACATGTAAGCAGTTAAATTGGTATGCGAATGCAAGCATAAAGGTTTCCAGGACAAACATTTAAATGGTGTTCACCTGGAAGAAGAAAGAAAGGAAGGCCTCGAAATTCATGGATGCAATTGCAATAAGAACAAGAGAACTGGAGGACATGGAGTGGATGGATATGGATGCGTGGAGAAGCAAAATACAATTTTAGGCACTTAAAGATGTCTAAATATTTAAAATCTGGATATAAATAATAATAATAACAATCATCAACAACATCAAGGCTTAGGCCCTCTGGCCCGTTCCGACTTCAAGAGATTTGGTCTCTCCATCTAGCAAATGGTCTTCCTTGACTTCTATATCCTGTAGGTATGTAGTTTAAAATTATTTTAGAAGGGCTATCACCTGGCATTCTTAGTAGGTGTTCGTACAAATTTTGTCTTTGTTTGTCAATTTTATCCGTCAATTTAAAAATATTTAATTGATCTCTTATCCCAGAACTTCTTTTCCGGTCCATAAGAGTGTAGCCTGCCGTTGGCCTTAAAAATTTCATCTCCGCTGCCTGTATTTTTTTTTTATCTGAATGAGTCAAAGTCCAATTTTCACTGCCATAGATAATAGTAGGAATGGCCATGACTTTATATAATTTCAGTTGAGTATCCTGAGTTGTTTTATTCTTTAGAGTTCTTCTTATTGTTCCACACTTTCTTAGAAAGTATGTACTTTTATATTTATATCTTCTTTTTGGTAGTATGATACATTAAAGCCCAAATAATTGTAGGATTTCACTTGTTCAAAGATATTATTATTTATCATAATTTGCATCTGAGATGATTTCTTCCTCCAAATGCCATTGATTTTGTTTTTGTACATAAAATGTTTAATTTTTATTCCTTTCCTACTTTTTCTAATTGGTTTGCAGCTCTCTGGAGATTATCTTCTGATGAACTAAAAATAGCCTGGTCATCTGCGAATAAAATCGTGCTTAAAACTTTGTCATTTATTTTAAAATTTTCAATTAAGACATCTTGCCATATTTTAATAGCATGGTCAATATATATACGTACTAAACAAAGCCGGAGATAGCGGGCATCCCTGCCTACACCTTGGTTAATTTCTTCATCATTATTATTATTATTATTATTATTATTATTATTATTATTATTATTATAAATAGCATTATTATTATTACATCTTAAATATGTTGATTTTACAGGGACTACGTTGGAAACGCAGAGATTAATCAAATACATTTTAATTAAATTTAAAAACAAAAGATCCACATGTTTTAAATACTGCCCAGTTTTATTTAGTTTTTAATTAAGTTATAATAATTAATTTAAGTAATTTCATTCTAACTTTATTCAACTGCAAAACTTTGTCTATTTGGTATTTTAACGACATCGGGAAATTACAATCTCTTTATGAATATTTAGTCTAGATCTACAGCGTTAAAAAGTTTTCAGCAGTTGGCAGCAGTACAAAGATTTTATAATGCTGTACCTTCCATAAGGCATTAAAGAAATAAGAAGACATTAGTGTATTAAAATTAATTTACAGTCAAATACTCTTTGTCACTTGTAATGTTTTTTGAGTGTAAGTGATGCTCAAATTTGTCACACACAGTAAAAAAAATATTGTGAATATTATTTTTACATGTATTTATTTAATAAACTTACACTAATAGTTGAAAATAATTTAATTTGATATCAGTTTTGCATAAAAGGAATTCTTACGCTTGGAAGAAGTCGGACATTTCTAGTATTTCCACTTACATTACCGGTGATATGATGGGAAATGAAATGAGTGAAATTAAAGCACCAGGAGAGTCCTTAAACCTTAACTTAGCCTTAGTCCAGACCATGGGCCACCACAGGAATAATAATCTAGGGGTTTGACCGGGAATCGAACCCGGGACCCCTTGAACTGTAGTCAGAAGCTGTGACCATCATCATCACCATCACCATCATCATAGTCATTCACGAATTTAGGCTATTTGTTGACCTGTTTCGGCCTCAATAAAAACACCATCCAAAAGTCTGAATGGACGTCCTGGTCTTCTTATTCCTGCAGGTTATAGCTTAACATTTGTTCGGATATCCTGTGATCTTCCATTCGATAAACATGTTGCATCCATCTTGACTTGTAATCAGAAATTTTGTTTTCTAAAGGTTCCGGTATTCAAGAACCAATCTCTCTAGGCCGTACCATCTCCATCTTCGTAAGCTGACGTGAGACTCTCGTCTTTCAATTGTTTCTGGAATTGTTTTTAATAAGTATCTTGTTAGCATCGGCCGCGGTGGACTAGTGGTTATGCTCCTTGCCTCTGGTCCCAAGGGTTGCGGGTTCAAACCCGGCCGGGGTCGATTGATTTTTTAGGATGGAGAAATCCAAGGAGCCAGTCCTCCGGGAGGGACTTTAAGCCGTGGGTCCCGAGTCTGAAGATTTTCAGGCTCGTAAAAGATCGTAAAAGATCCTTAAGCCCGAATGAAAGGCCTCTAAGCAAAATTTACCTAATTTTCCCGTCCTAGTACTACTTTGGTTTCCTAGATGTCAGTATGAGGCGGAACGCTGATCACGGACCACTCAAATGACATCTATACGAAAACAAGTGTAACTAAATTAATATGGTTCAAATTCTTCCCTGTAGGGGGAGAGCGCCTAAATCTCTGTAAAGGGAAACATGGGCTTACAAGACAAGATCTTGTTAGCACATGATGTTTAATACGTAGAGTGAGCCAGTTAGAGTAGGTTCTGCAAGACCCACATAATTAACCACGGAGAAACGGGCTAATGGTCGCTCCTCGCGGAAAGTTTGGTTCTTGAATACCTGAATAAGATGTAGTCTATTCATTTTTTATGATCTAATAGTGTATATCCTGCAGTCCTTCCAACATATCTCATTTTAGCACATCTAAGTCTATGTATATCCTTTATTTTATTATTATTATTATTATTATTATTATTATTATTATTATTATTATTATTATTATTATTATCTAACTAACTCACTGGCACTATCAAACCCTTAGGTTCATGGCCGCGCGGATATAAGCTCCCCGTACATTCCTATCCTGAGCTAATGTTTTCCAATCATTCCCTGTATAATCTACTTCCCTCAAATCATAGTTAATGTTATCCTCCAAACTCATTCTTGGTCTACCAACTGGGCGTTGTCCTTCTGGTTTTCCTACAAGAAGCTTCCATGCACGTCTTTCATTCCCCATTTGTACCACATGTCCTGCCATCGCGGTCTACGAGACTTAACTGTTATCATTATATCTGGCTTCCTATATTACTATTATTATATTTATTATTATTATTATTATTATTACTATTATTATCCAATCCGGCTTTGCTTTGAGATGAATCAGTAATAATAAATGTCCTCTGACCGCGTTACGAGCGCTGTGCAGGGTAAGGATAATGACAGGGCTGCTGTCTCAGAGCATCTATCCATGCTCCTCTAAGTATTAACCCCTTTAGAGATGGTTGCTGCTTCCGCCCCTTGAGCCGTTGTGATGATCGCCTGATATCACGTCGTCTCGTAGACCGTTGCAGACTTCTTGGTCGAAGTCAACTTTCTGGCAGACGTCTCCCACGTTGCGGACTATTCTTAGTTTCCTCTCACCTCTGACCAATCGGCAAGTTAGCAAAGCTAAACTTCCCCTATTTCGTCGTCTGGTTCACTGAGTACTCGGCGCCCCATCCACGTCGAGGTGATAGTCCACGGGGAGATAAAATTAGTAAAAAAACATAGAAATAAACCAGGGAGTAAGACAAGGGCGTCCATTGTCACCAGTATTATTTAATTTATACTTGGACCATGTCATAAATGAATGGCAAGAACAAATTAATATAAATAGTGTATTGACAACTCTGCTTTTTTGCAGACGATCAAGTAATAATGACAGCATGAGAAAATGCTTTACAACAATTACTTTATACTTTAAATAATATCTCTCTAAAATTCAATTTAAAAATATCTACATCTAAAACAAAAATATTACCTCTGAAAGGAAAATGTGCAATAAGAACAAAAATAATGATAAACAATGTAATTATAGACCAAATTCAGAATTTTAATTATTTTGGAATGTCATTTCGGCAATGACAGAAATTTAGATAAACACACTAAAATACGATTCAATTATCTATGTGGCACAATTAAACGCACTTCATTGAATAAGACTAGAAAATAAACTATTTTGAAGTTTTACAAAGTATTGACAGTTCCATCTCTTATCTATGGATGTGAAACCTGGACATTAACAAAGGCAGATAGTAAACAAATAGAGGCTGCTGAAATGAAGATGTTACGAGCAATAGCAGGATACCAAAGGACCGATAAAAAGAAAAACGAAGATATAAGAACAGAACTTAATATATTTAATCTCTGTGAAAGAATAACATATTATCAAAATGTTTATCTTCAGCACGTATTACGAATGAATGAACAGTGCATACCAAGAAGAATGTATAATTATAAACCAAATGGGAGAAGAATGTTGGGAAGACCATTGAAGAGATGGAAGGACCAATTCGACCTATAATGAGATCGGAACAGGCCATTGGGCTTAATCCTTGTTGTTGATGCTTATTATTATTATTATTATTATTATTATTATTATTATTATTATTATTATTATTATTATTATTATTATTGTCCGCCGCTGTGGTCTCGCGGTAGCGTGTCTTGTCACGCAGCGGGCCCGGGTTCGATTCCCGGTCGGGACAGGAACCTGAGTGTGGTTTTCTTTCGGGGTTTTTCCTCACCTTTAAGACAAATGTCAGGGAGCATAGGACCCAACGGTCCCCGAAAATCATCCGGCCATCATCATCCTTATCATTATCGGCTCATCACAATTTAGGAACAAGATCACAAGACTCTTCTTTACTTTTGATACCACAACACAGGACGTGTCTGTACTCTGAATCTTACACAATATCTATGGCTAGAGCATGGAACTCACTTCCCAGTCATGTCAGGGACTGTCAATCGCTATCATTATGTACATACAAATTAACTGATATCTTAAGTTCCACACAATGAAAACATTAACTACATAACAAGTATATAGAGCATTCCATTAATAATCATGTAGGAAGCTACTTACTTTATTTTATATAATTTTAATTTTATTATATTCTATGTTTTTGTTAGCATTAGCTAGTATTAGATCCATCATCATTGTATTTTGTTTAGTCTGTATTTTAATATCTTAAAATTGTAATATGTACGTAATTTTTGTATAATTCTACTATTCGCTGGTTGAGTGGAAGAGAAGGCCTTATGGCCTTAACTCTGCCAGCTAAAATAAAGCATTATTATTATTATTATTATTATTATTATTATTATTATTATCATTATCATCCTTCACCGGTGTGGAAAGCAACGAGACGCTATCACACCTATTATCCCTTAGTAAAGCAGCAAAGCATAGCATGAAAATGCTATGATTGCAGTGAAAGACCTACCCTCGGGCAGAATTACTATGGGTGGATTATTATTGTTATTATTATTATTATTATTATTATTATTATTATTATTATTATTATTATTATTATTATTATTATTATTTTCTTTGTGTGTTTGCAGGAGTGGCTTATCAGCCGGAGTTCGCAGAGCCGATCACCAACCTTACAGTCCCAGTAGGAAGGGACGCTACTTTCCAGTGCATGGTACTGCACCTAGGAGGCTACAGGGTGAGTAGCATTTCTCTTCATTTCATAAAATTCAGAAGAAATGGTGCTATAAAGTTTTCACATGATTTTTTTTACAAATCTTCATCTATCCTACTTAGAAGGAAATGTGGTCCATTGAATGCCGACACCATCTTAAAATTTCTCCGAGAGAAGCGTTTTGATGTGCCATGTACGTATCAATATATATATATATATATATATATATATATATCCCTCTTAACTGGAAGGCACAGAAATCAAACCAACGCACTGTGCAAAGGAGACGTCCTCATTCGTGCCACATGTCTTGCCCATCGCAGTCTACGAGACTTAACTGTTATTATATCTGGCTTCCTATAAAGTTCATGCAGCTCACTGTTATATAGCTTTCTCCTGTCTGGGCCAAATAGAGATGAATATATTTGGGAAGTCAAGGTAAAATATTTAATGTTTAAGGATAGGTTTAATGATTACAAATTATTTTTAAAAAATTTAAATTTTTGGCCAAATTATTCATATGTGAGTACTTTTAGATTTTTGGAAACATAAATTTGAAAATATTTGTGAGTATAACAAATACGTGGTACAGGCATTACGTTTTGAGACTGAGAGCATAGTGGCGCTGGATTACGCTATAGCGCATAGGTGGCGTCGTGGTATGGTACCTTGTCAGTTAGTCTCTCGTCCCAGCAAGAGACAGTTGAGTGCATTCACTGCAAGCAGAACTACGGTCTTTGTTGTAACGATGATTTGAATGAACATGTCGGAACTCGAGATGTCACAGTTAGAGCAACATTAAGTTCTGTCAGAAAATAAGACAAGACCTCTGTTGAAACGTTTCAAATGATACAGTAAGTTTACTGTGAGTACGCATTGAGCCGCAGTGTTGTGTTTAGGTGGCGCCGATGTTTTTTGCGAGGAAGATACAGTTTGGAAGATGATGTGCGTACTGGTCGGCCACAAACAAATAGAACTGAACGCAAGATCGAAGAAGTTGTGACGTTGGTGCGTGCTAACCGCTCCCAATCAGTAGACGGTCTGGCAACAGTGGTAGGGGTCAGCCATGGTACTTGTTACAAAATTCTGTCTGATGACCTGGTCATGTCTCGTGTTACCTTACCAAGCACAGTGTGCCAGGAATCCTGTCGCAAGACCAACGTGATGATCACATGACGAAATTTTCTCTTTCCTCGTGTGAATGGAATCCTACGTGGGAGTAGATTTCATTCCTCCGAAGAGGTCATGACTACCACAAGAAAAGCCATACGGGACCTTCCTGCCAACATCTTTCAGCGGTGCTTCCAACAGCTATACATACCACCGTTTGCAAAATTTCATAACGGCCAAAAGCGACTATTTTGAGGGCGGATGTGATTATATTTAAGTGTTGTACGACTCGAGGACTTACTGTTAACGTTAGCAAAACTAAAGCCATGACTTTTAAAAACGGGTCGATATATAGCGGGAGGGAAAGGTGGACATACCGTGGTGAGAATTTAGAAAATGTTAAAAACTTTGTCTACTTGGGGATGACTTTGACAATCAATGCAAATGGACGAGACACATCGAGAATGCAACAATGAGGGCTAGGAGCCGGACAAGAGAAATGCTTACTAATATGTCAAAATTGCGAAACATACCGATGCGTACACTAGAACAGGTTTATTCAGCGACTGTGAGAGCGACCATGCTGTATGGCTCAGAATTATGGGGTTGGAAACGAATGGGGACACTAGATAAAATTCAACCTATGTTTCTTAAGAAAGCGATGGGATTAGCAACGGGGATTTCAAATTGTGGCATACTGAAAGAATTCGGTACATTTTTGGACACAATAAGAGGCATAATTATGGCTATTAAGTATTGTTGGACATAATAAACGGGAATCAGGACTCGCTTAGAGCAGAGTGTTACAATGAATAGAAAAGGCAGTGTGTTTCCGGAGATTGGGTAATCAGTGTAGAAAGGGGATTGAAGGGCATAGGGATGGGTTGGGTATGGGAGAGGAAAATGCGGAATAATAGAAATGTTTGGAGGAGAGTTAAGAAGAGACTAATCGATATAGACAGGCAATATATAGAAGCCGAATGTAGCCAGAAAATATCTCTCACCTTGCAGACGGAACTGAAACTTTCGTGGGGAAGGGAGAAGTATATTGACTCTTTGGATGGGGTTGATAGAAGTGCTATTGCATAGTTTCATTTGGGGGGTGGATGGCCCATAATTTAACAAGAAGTGAAGAAGACATTAAACTATGGCCGCTATGCAATGGCCATGAAAACTGGCAGCATATTATTGCAATGTGTAGAGAGACAGAACAACTTAGATTGCAGATGCTGCCCGAGAGATTTCTCAGGTCGGATCGTGGGAGAGTGACGTGTTGGGATCTTTTAGGACGGATCGAGAGTGAATAAAAAACATGCAGATATTTGGGTACAGTAAGGAAATTGAGATATAACAAAATTGTAGATTAAGGATATATGTATTATCAATCAGAAGAATCTCAATATGGTCTTTGTTTTCTATCTTTAATTATATTATATAATAAGTAGGTCTGATAAGTTGAATAGTCTGATAGTGCACTTGATGTCTACAGGGACAGGGGGAGGGGCGTATGAGCGTGCGCGTGTGTATATGTGTGGGGGTGTGTGGGTGTATGTGTTTGTGTTTTTTTTTATTTGTTTTCTAGAATTTTTTTATATCAATGTACAGTTTGATACTTTTTTTATTTATTTATACACATGATCTTTTAATGGATGAGTGTATTATTGTGATGTAGTGTAGACATAGATTTTACTTATATGTAGCCTATTATTGTTTTTTGATACAGGTGTATTTGCAGGTATTTGTTTATATTATGATTAGATTTATTATTTATTCATGAAAAATAATGCACGTACGGTCAAGCAGGCCCGTGCGCAATGTAAATGCATATGTATTTTCTTTCTTCTGAAAAAAATACAATAAATTCCATTATCTATCTATTTAAGTGTACGCCTAGTTATCGGCATCTTGTCAGGCATCAGATTCTTGTGGGTGCCTGTCCTGAGGCGTAAAGTCTCAGAACTTAATGACTGTACTATTATAATAGACCCGTAGATTTCATAGAATAACATCTCTCTAATTTGTCTAGATTCTTGTACTGCAACATCTTCCTTTTAGTTTACATAACAAACACAACTCTTAGTCAAGGATACAGTGTTAGGATCATAGTCGAGTACATTCAAAAAGGAAGATGCAAAGTGAAAATAAATTGAATTCTATTTTTCGTAAAACTATTTTAAATAAATTAAAGTCGTATAATTATATTTAATTTGTGTAAATTTGTTTATTCATATAATTTTGTTAGAATTTCAGAGCTTAAACTTACAAAGAAAACATGTACTCTACACTTCACACGACTTTACTCTCGTAATCTCCTGTCCTCCCTTAAAGTAAGAGTTCATGTTTCGCATCCATATAATATAACTGGGAGAATAACAGTTTTATATATTTTCAGTATTTCTTTGCTGTGAGTCGTCATATTTCAATTCCTCCTGGATTTCTTCGTGTTGAGACTTGCAAGTAAAGTTGAAGTTCCTTAGGATGGTTACTGGCCCGACGCTAAGTAGTCTAGTGGTAGGGCTACTACCTTTTAGTCTCTGGACAGACATTAGGATACCGCATTTACTCAGTACCCGATGGACGGTTATACGGCCGTGACTCGGTCCTCAGAGCCTCGATTGTGAAAACCGGTTGTACCACGAGAAGGTGAGGATGAGAATTGGGTAGGAGAGGTTATATACACATCACTACCCCCTACAACCCTTACAATACACACTACTAGATTACAAAAAAAAATGAAGACATATTAGAAGACAAATTAAACGTAGTTTTTTATTTAATTAATAAATATGGATTTTCATCAAAGAAACACCAACTCAATTGATTACATTAGAAGAATTACACATGGAACCTTCAGAAAACAAAATTTCTGATTATAAATCAAGATGGATGCAATATGTTCATCGAATGGAAGATCACAGGATACCCAAATAAATGTTAAGCTGTCAACCTGCAGAAAGAAGAAGACCGGGACGTCCACTCAAAAGGTTTCTGGATGGTGTTTCTCTTGAGGTCGAAACAGGACAACAAATTACCTAAATTCGTGAATGTACTATCATGACGATGATGATGATATATTTTCAGTTCAACGTTTTTTGATAGGAGTTGGGACGACAAAGACAAGCATAAATGTAGATACGAAATTAAATTCTTGCATTATTCACTGAAGCTCAGAGAAGTCCAACGAGTGTAGTCAACTCAGAAATAAAGATCCAAGATAAATAATAAGTAAAACAAGTTGAAAATAAATTTAAAAAGAAGCTAAATAAGGATTCAGTGATTAAAGTACCAGATCAAAAAAAGTCCTGCTTTGAGAAACAAGTAAAGTAAAAAAAAAGCAGAACATAATGAGACTGCAAGAGTACAAGTTGCAATACAATTAATTTGTTGTAATCTATTCTACTTAATTCCATTGAATTTGCATTACAACCCTCTTGTATGCACCTCGTCTGAATAATAAAATGGATTGCAGGGTGAATTTAAATAGTAATTAAGCTATTAGTTTAGAAGTAAATATCGGGAATTCTGTCACCAAGGATGTGAAATTCTAATATTTGTTTAGAAACTCTATTTGAGTCATATGTCCTGAAAGCTCATAATTTCTATGTTAAACACAAATAAATTACATATTTGTAGCTTCATAAATGTACGATCCAGAACAAAAAAGAAAACATGCCTGCATAGGTCTATACCACGTATAGATGTCGGCAATAAGTGAAGAAGAGAGGATTCCTTTAACGTGTCCATAAAATCTTTACCTTCGTTTTCTAATATCACTATGAATTTCTTCTTACCACAATATTGACACTAGGTCACGAGATAACAGTCTGCTAACAATGCCTCTTCATAGCACTTCCTCTTATTATACCTCCTTCACAGTAGCCTCTGCCCGCTCCTAGAATTTCCTTCCTCAAGATCTGGGGTTGCCGCGCACACTTCACACTTTTAAGTCACGCTTATACAGTTACCTGTTGTCTAATAATTAATTTTTCTCTATTTATTTAAATTTATTCTATGTCATTAATATGTTTTCTCGTTTTTTATACCTTGTACATACATTTAATTCGTTAAATCTAGAGTAAATCAAAATACATTATAAATAATAATTGTGTTTTATATATAACTGTAATCGTTTATGTTTATTATAATTTAGATGTAAGACTATTTTTTTGTATTTTTTAAACGTGGTTGAGTGGTAGACAAGGCCTTAAGGTCTTAACTCTGCCAGGTAAATTAAAGTTGCTATTATTATTATTATTATTATTATTATTATTATTAATATTATTATTATTATTATTATTATTATTATTATTATTATTATTATTATTATTATTATTATTATTATTATTATTATTATTATTATTATTATTATTATTATTATTATTATGTCCACCGCTCTGGTCTCATAGCGTGCTGGTAGCGTGCTGCCTTGTCACGCAGCGGGCCCGATCGGGACAGGCTCCTTGGTGTTTTTTTTTTTTGGGGGGTTTTTCCTCACCTGTAAGACAAATATCAGGAACCTTAGGGACCATTATCATCACCATCCTTCATTGGTGTGGAAAAAAACGGGAGGCTACCACACCTATAATTCCCTAGTTAAGCGGCAAAGCATAGCATGAAAGTGCTATGATTACAGTGAAAGACCTGCCCTCGAGCAAAATTAATGGATGGATTATTATTATTATTATTATTATTATTATTATTATTATTATTATTATTATTAAATTTTTGTATATAATTTTATTTCCTTTTTACTTTTGAGTCAGCTAAGGCTGGACTGGAAATAAATAAAAATACAACAAAATAAATGAAAATGTATAACACAATTGATTCTGCTCTTGTATCAGAAGGGGAAGTAGCAAAAACTACAAATGAATTTATATATCTAAGTAGTATAAGATATTCTTACATTCAATTGAAATTAATTTGGAAGTCGAAAAAATCTCCTTAAGGCTTAAACTAAGATTATTTAATTCAAATGTGGAATTGATTTTATTATACGGCTGTGAAACTTGGAAGGCTACTAAACAAATTGGAAAGAAATTGTAAATCGTTGCCAGAGAAGTATCTTGGGTTTATGGTGGCCAGTGATTATAACAAATGAAGAACTTAGGAGAATAACGAATCAAAATTAAATCTGATAAGAAATTAATTTAAAAATGGAAATGGGTTGGTCATGTGTTAAGGAGAGAGAATGATAACTTGACAAAAATGGCTTTCGATTGGAAACCCCATGAATTGAGAAGGCGAAGAGGAAGAACTAGAGCAACATGGAGTAATACCATCAGGGACGAAGCTGAACAGGCAGCAATGCGTTGGAATGAAATTAAGGCATTAGCAAACTACAGAGTGCATTGGTGAGCTTTTATCAAGGCCCTATGCTTCCCAGTGGAGTGACCAGGACTACAACTACTATGTCTCCATGCCACCTACATAAATTCAAAAAAAAAACGGAAAAACGCACCATTTATTGTTTATTTATTTATTTTATTTATTATTATCTGAAATATTGCTTTCAAGTTCGTACAAAATTCTAACAAATATATTAGAAATCAGACTTACTCCCTATATTGATGACATTCTAGGAGATCATCAATGTGGATTTAGAAGAAATAGGTCTACAACAGATCAGATTTTTAATATAAGACAGATTTTAGTAAAGAAATGCGAATATAATGGTACTGTATATCAACTATACGTAGACTTCAAAAAGACATACGATCAATTAAGAGGGAGAAGTTATATAGTATCCCGCTGGAGTTCGGAATTCCTAAAACTTTAGTTAGACTTATACGAATGTGTCTAAATGGTACAAAGAGTAGAGTGCGTGTAGGCAAACAGTTTTCGGACACTTTTGAAATCCAGAATGGGTTGAAGCAAGGAGATGCACTATATCCTCTACTATTTAATTTTGTACTAGAGCATGCCATCAAATATTTAGAGGATGGAGAAGGCTGAGAACTCAATGGTATTAATAAGCTGTTACTTGATGCTGATGATGTAGTACTATTGGCCGATAGCGAGGAGATACTAAAGGTCAACACGCCCACACTACTGAGTAACACTAAGAAATTAGGACTGGAAGTAAATATCAATAAAACTAAATACATGGTCACACATAGAAATACATTATATAATGGAAACGGGCAGCTAATGACAAATGAGGGAAATTTTGAGGAAGTGGCTGAATTCAAATACCTAGGAACAATAATCACAAATAGGAATGAGATGCACAAAGAAATTAAACATAGGCTCAATTCTGGAAATGTGTGCTATTATGCATTACAGAGACTCTTGACTTCCCAACTCCATTCAAAAAACATTAAATTGAAAATATATAAAACTATTATTCTACCAGTTATATTATATGGATGCGAAACATGGACTCTTACTTTAAGGGAGGAAAGGAGATTACGAGTATTCAAGAATAAACTTCTTAGGAAAATTTTTGAACCAAAGAGACATGAACAGATAGGTGAATGGAGAAGACTGCATAACAGTTAATTACATAGTCTTTATAGGAAGCCAGATATAATAAGAACAGTTAAGTCTCATAGACTGCGATGGACAGGACATGTAGCAAGAATGGGGAATGAAAGACATGGATCGAAGCTTCTTGTAGGAAAACCAGAGGGAAAACGCCTAGTTGGTAGACCAAGATTGAGGTGGGAGAATAACATTGACTATGATTTGAACAAGTATATTATACAGGAAATGATTGGAAAACATTAGCTCGGGATAGGGATGTATGTAGAGCTTATGTCCGCGCGACCATGAACCTATGGGTTTGATAGTGCCAGTGAGTTAGTAAGTTAGTTATTATTATCCGAAATTTATGAAACCTATTTCACCTAAGGTACATTAGGGTTACAGTTTGTTACAATGTTGTGAATCTTTATATAATGTTATCTAAAGTTATGTATTTATGAATTTTATTTATAAAAACATTAAAATGTCTGCAATTCTTTTCTGTCATAAGTAGGACTGATAAAAAGTATGGCTTTACAGGCTAGGCTGTAATTGTACTTAGACCGCTGTGTTTACAAACTTCACGTTGACACGCGCTTCTCAGGACAGACTTCTAGCACAGTCCGCTTTGTGTAGGAATGGACTTATCTCTGCACAATTTTTGTTTCGGCATTCTGATACAACCACACGTCACGTAAACAGGTATATTACTGAGGAGAGTCGAACGTACACACTCTCCGCTCCGGGCAGGCAGTGGAGACGCTTGACAAGACACGCATTTTGTAAACAATGTATATAGAAATTAGTTACTACCCTGATACCGATACTTTTTTCAGCCCTAGTCATAAGCAGTTCTGTAATGGGTGGTTCACTTAAGCAGATGATGTTATTTAGTAGACATGATAATTCAAATCTTTCGTTCCAGAACAAAGGACAATCAAATATAACACTAAGCAGCAAAAAATAAACTTTTTTTTTGTCTCAGAAAGAACAATATGTGATTCTGATAGTATTTTTTAAATTCAAATATGATATCAGTTTTTCTCCATCGCGCAAGGTTTCCGAGAGACATGAATTTATAATTTCAAACATTATAATATTTTCTACATTCGTAACTACACAATATTCGAACATTCGGACTCACCTAGAAAGTGAGAAATGACGATATTCTGCTATATTTCGCCTATGGAGCATCCCTCTTGATGGTCCAACAATAATCGGCCAACATATTAGGATTCAATTTGCCTTGATATATCTTTTCCATAGCTGAAATCTCCTGAGTTAGCTCATTTGATTTTATTTTACAATGGACAAATGGACAAAAAAACTTTTATTAATAAATAATTATTTGAATCCATTAATTGAAATTGAAATAAAAAACTGTAGGTGATGGAGAAATTCCGAATACATATTTGAAAACACGATAAAAGAAACTGCATTACGTACAACTATTGGTACTCATGAGGCCAAAATCATGTTGACCAGTGTAATATGTTCAACGCATTGGTTGCTAATGCCAAAATTACAATTTGCATTTTCTCTGATGTTAAATCGCTGGAGGTATTGGCTACATTTATCGTGACCAGTGAGGAATTGTGTTACTATAAATTTGGAACAATGTGTTTGCATTTTGTTCTGTCATAGATACTTGGAATGTATAGTTCCATATTAATTTGCCTGTGGTATCATTGACCACATGTTGTTCCATATTCCTATTAAATGTTCCTTTATTTGGGACTTCAGGAAAGAAAAACAATTTATCGTTGCACTATGTGAATAATTATCTGAAACAATAGTATGTTATGATGCGAGGTTGGGAAGTGGTCTTTTTTTTACAGAAGTGAGAATATGATTAAAAACCGAGCGATAGCGAGGTTTTTAATTTCCCAGATTCTGTAAAACACTTCACAAACGTGCGTTGTACATTATTTTTTGCGCGATGGTGTTTTCAAAATAATAAATAATAGCCTATTAAAATAACATATTTGTTGGATTTTTTTCATTATAAACAAGCAGCGGAGTTGAGTTTTTAAGGCCAATGCCAGGCTACACTCTTATGGGCCAGAAGAGAAATTCTGAGATAAGTGATGAATTAAATATGTTTAAATTGACGGATAAAATTGACAAGGACAAAATTGGTACGAACATCTATTAAGAATGCCAGATGATAGACCTTCTAAAATGATTTTAAACTACAGACCCACAGGATCTAAAAGTCAAGGAAGACCATATGCCAGATGGAGAGACCAAATCCAGAGGGCCTAAGCCTTGATGTTGATGATGATGATAACAACTGACTAACGTTAACAGTGTGGCCAATGTTTATTAGTTGAGACTACAGCAGGCCGTGATACCATCAGTTATAAAATGGGGCAAGTACGAATTTATTGTTTTATATTGTTTCAAATGAAGTTCAGTTCATTTAAAATGCAGTGATTTGTTTCGTATAATGTATATTAACACTACCTTTTGAATATATATATTTGTAGGCCTATACATTGTACGTAGTATACATAAATGACAGTGGTTTTACTTCCCGCAGGAGGTAGGTAATACGTAATATTAAAATATAGTTATTTAGGTTGGCAACCCCGAAATGTAGGAAGTTGGACTTTGAATCATGGTCGCCATTGCTGTTAGAACGACAATACGCAGTATCGCGCTAAAAAAATATTAATTTGTCATTTCGACATTTCTGGTGTTCTCTCCTGGAATTGGAGTAATTGTAACCCAGTTCTGAGGTTAGGGCGCCTCGATGGTGGGGTTACGGTTGCCCCGATTATGTGATGTGTGATGATGATATTGGTGCGCTAGGAGATATTCCTAAATGTCATGTTAGGCGATTACGAATGATGATGAATATGTTGGACATATGGTGTTCGAGGACCGTTTAGACCTTAAAGTTTCCTGACATTTGTCTTACATTTGAGGGCAAACCCCGAAGAAAAACTCACCCAGTAAACTTGTCCCGACCGGGAATCGAACCCGGGCCTGCTGCGTGAGAACACAGCACGCTACCTCGGGACCACAACGGTAGACCTTGAGAGAAATATATATTTTGATATTTTCCCACAAAATATGACAAATATCTTAAAATAAAATGAGAAATTCAGTTCAAACTAATCTAAAATCATCATATTTGCAATGTAAAAAAGTGTATTAGCCATTGCTCAGACAGTGTAGCCAATTATCACAAAAACCCGCAAACAAACAAATAAAAGCGGAACTAATCTGGTATAGTAACTCGTCTCTTTTCTAACCCAAAATTGCGCAAGATCGATTTTAATATGTTGGCAGAAGTGTTGTTTTACAAGAGAGCTGAAACATTGGAATATAGTTCCTTGCTGCCATAACTTACACGTTGGAGGAGTTGTCACCTATCCAAACTTTCTCGTAACTCAATGTTCCTTAAGTTATTTGCAGCCATCATGATTCAGAAACTAAACAGTGAAGTTTGGAACTTTTAGGGAATGAGGAATTCTTAAAGATATGATATACAAAATATTTTTTATTATTCAGTTATATTTATTTATGTCCACCGCTGTGGTCTCGAGGTAGCGTGCTGCCTTGTCACGCAGCGGGCCCGGGTTCGATCCCCGGTCGGGGCAGTTTTTCTGGGTGAGGTTTTTGTCGGGGTTTTTCCTCACCTGTAAGACAAATGTCAGGAAAACTTTAAGGCCCAATCGGTCCCCGAAATCATGTGGCCATCATCATAATCATCATCATCCTTATAATTATCATCATCGTCATCATCATCCCACACCGGTGTGGAAAGCAACGGGAAGCTACCACACCTACAATTCCCTAGTAAAGCTGCAAGTATAGCATGAAAATGCTATGATTGCAGTGAAGGACCTGCCTTCGGGCAGAATTACTATGGATGGATATTTAATTATATATCTATCTGAACCAATTATTTCGGAAAAAGTAATTGAAGGTCCAGAAAAAAATATAATTTTGATACAATAAAATTTATTTTCGAGATAAGCCCTAACATCATCTCTTCCAATCGTAACAAACAAATATTATACATTTAACATTACATAATAGAACAGATAGCACACTTTAACTATCTTATAGGCCTAACATATAGGTATGATTGGGATATCTAATCTAATATACAGGGTGGACCGCTCGAATGGACCTAATTTCAATTGCTTGTTACTGGCAAACGGTTGAAGATAGAAACTTAAAACAACGTTCATAGTACAGAAAAACTCACCAAGTTTCGAATCCTGTCGGTAGATGGCACAAAGATACGTTTCTCGTTCTTAGATTTAATTGTTTGTGAAAATGGCGACTCCGCAGATGAAAGCGCAAGCTGTTTTGTGGTATGCGGAGTTTAAATCAATCATTAGAGTTCAAAGGGAGTTCCGGCGTGTGTTTAAACCGTGATGCTCCAACTGCTAGAAGCATAAAGAAGTGGCGTGATACATTATTAGCTACAGGATCTGTGTTGAAGAAGCAGGTGGTGGTCGCAGAGCATCCGATGAAATGGTAGCAAATGTTCAAGCCGCATTTGAGCGAAGCCCCCGGAAGTCATTAAGAAGAGCTTCGCGGGAACTTCAAATACCAAAATCGACATTACAACGGATTGTCCACAACAACGCCTCAAACTGCACGCATATAAAGTGCAGTTAGTGCAACGTCTGGAGCCGAATGACATGCCGAAACGAGTGGAATTCGCCAATACGATGCTGGACCGTCTCGGCGCTGATCCTGACTTCATGACCAAGATTTTCTTCTCGGACGAAGCCACTTTCCATTTGTCAGGCAAGGTAAACCGGCATAATGTGCGGATCTGGGGATCGGAGAATCCTCACGCTATTCAAGAGCATGTTCGTGATAGTCCGAAGATGAATGTTTGGTGCAGTTTGTCACATAATAAGGTCATTGGACCGTTTTTCTTCGCCGAGAAAACTGTTCGTGGTACCACATATCTTGACATGCTGGAGCAGTTCTTCTTTCCACAAATTGAACAACTGCAGCCTAACATCGTTTTCCAGCAAGATGGTGCTCCTCCCCACTGGTCCAATGAAGTTCGTACGACTTTGGACAACATTTTCCCTGGCCGTTGGATTGGTAGGGGAGGACCAATCGCGTGGCCCCCGAGATCTCCCGATTTAACACCACTGGATTTCTTTCTCTGGGGCTATGTCCAAAGATAAAGTTTACACACACCCCAGTCAAAGACCTTCGTGATCTTCGTGAGCGCATCATAGAGGCTATTGAGAACATTCCAGAAGACATACTCCAACGTACTTGGCAAGAAATTGTTCATCGCTTTGATATCGTCACAGTGACTGCTGGGGCTTATATAGAGATGTGGTGATCTGGATATCAAAACTTGGTGAGTTTTTCTGTAATATGAACGTTGTTTTAAGTTTCTATCTTCAACCGTTTGCCAGTAACAAGCAATTGAACTTAGGTCCATTCGAGCGGTCCACCCTGTATACAAATCTATGTTTGTTTGTTTGTGTTTATCCTATGCGCGGCCATACCGTTGATCCGATTTTGATGGGTTTTTTTTTGCAAAATGTTCAGGAGATTCCCCAGATGATATAGGCTATAAGAGAGTTGTAATATTCAACCCCTTCACGCCTAAAAATTACCCTTTGTACTGAAAAACGTGAAATAAAGCCCCTATTTTGACACTTAAATGGCTTAAGCTGCCTAAACCACACAAATTAATGTATACAGAATTGAATATCTAAAAAAAAACTCTACAAAGAATCCGCGACAGCATATGTTTATCTTTTATGGATAACTCACAATAACAATTTTTGTCTTTCATTGATCTCTAGAAGATTGGAATAAGTACCGTGCTCTGCCATACCGTTCACCCGATTGAGATGGGGCTTTTTGAAAAATATTCAGGAGATTCCGGGGATGAATATAGACTATAAGGGAGTTGTAATTCTCAACGCCTTCACCCCTAAAAATTACCCTTTATAGTGAAAAACGTGAAATAAAGTTCCCATTTTGACGGTTAAATGACTTACGCTGCCTAAACCATAACAAATACACCAAATTAATGTACACAGAATTGAATATCTCAAAACCTCTACAAAAATGTCCGCGGCAGCATATGTTTTATCTTTTACGGATAACTCACAATAACCATTTTTGTCTTTCATTGATGCCAAGAATATTGGGATAAGCAGATTCCCGGGCAAGCATAACAGCGTTCGGTGGTAAAAACACATACATACATACATAAGGACTTTATTAAACTAAAGTAAGATACATACAATGTCATTTACAAATATGGATCGCATGGGTAGTAAGCCGTACGTGCTGTTGACAGTTCTTTACAATAAGTTGATGTTTGGTAATAATATACATAAAACAAAAAAGAAAAAAGAAAACACGATAATATTACAATTAGATATCAATAAAATTACATTATACATTAACTTAGTTATGTAGAATTATTAAGAATTAATGGTATTGCAATTTGTTAACATATTTATTTATTCCCGAATAAGTATTATTCTTATTTTCCGCGTTTTGTCCAGAAATCTACCCACGTTTATCCAGTTTTCGGGCTTACCAGTAACTCGTAGCATGCCAATCTTTCACGATTTGAATTTATAAATCTTTCCGGTAATAACTGGTGCCTCCAATATTCTAAATCGTTACATTTTCCTAATATATGTATCTGGTCTTCAAAGCTCCCGCACATTAGACATATTCGCATATCGTGATCGTTGCTAATTTTTAAAAAAATTCCATGCCCCTAATCTGAACCAAGCAAGCCCTGATCTCTCTTTAAATCCTAGATTGAGTATATAAGATTATTTTCCCCAAACTTATTTTAGGTTTCTTTGTAAAAACAGTGATCGATTTCCCTCACATTCGGCCAAAATATTTTGTCGGTTTATATCTAAGTATATGCTTCTTATTTTTCTCCACACATTCTTGCGATTTTCAGTCCCTTTTCCTAACCTCGTCTGCCCAGAATTTCCCATTTGCGTTCCTAATTTGGTGGTCGTAACAAATTGCTCTGAGCATTGTTTGTTCACCTTGGATTAGCCGCAACCAGTACTTGAGTACACGAATTTTGCAATTTATGTCGTCCTGAAATGACCCAAATTCATATAAAAATTCCACAGTTAGAAACGGCCTTACTAAGTCCTGTAATATATTTTAGAAAATGCGTATATACCTTATTTAATATTTCCGTTCTTTCAAAACCCCAAATCTCACTACCATAGTGCATTACTGGCCTCGCCATCGCTCCATACATTTTTTCTAACGTCCTAACTGGAATATCGGGCACTCTACCCAGAATACTGAGAATACTATTAAGTTGTCCCCTCCCTTTGAATAAAGCTATATCAATATGTTTCTTCCACTTTCCGTTCATTTTCAACGTCGTACCAAGATATCCAAAATGTTTCACGTTTTGAAGAACTTGATCTCTGTATTTCCATTCCTCTGTTCTACCATAAACCGTCCCATTTTTAAAGGTCATTGTTTTTGTCTTACTAACATTTACAGTCAATCCCCAATTCCTACAGTATATTTCCAGTAGTTCAAGACCTCTTTGCAATCCCTTGATTGTCTTGGAACAGATAATTAAATCATCTGCATACAACAGGACTGGGAGTCTAACATTTCCTATCTCCGGAGCCTCAATTTCTCCTTCTAGCATTACGTCTACAATATCATCAACGAATAGATTAAATAGCATTGGTGATAAAACGCAACCTTGTCTCACTCCCCGATTGGCTTCACTGGTCTCTGTAATGTGCCCTTGGTCTACTTTTATACAAAATTTAACATATTTATAAATTGACATTAAAGCATGTATCATTTTATGAGACAATCCTTTCCGATTTAATTTTTCCCAAAGTGCGCTTCGGTCCACAGTATCAAATGCCATCTTAAAATCAATGAATGCACAAAATAATTTACCCCCCTTCATTTTCAGATTGTCATCAATTAATGTTCTCAGAACAAATAGGTTGTCCACCGTGGAGTACCCTTCTCTAAAACTTGCCTGATATTTTGAGAGCCTATTGTTCACTTTAGCCCATTGCCTCATTCGTCCGTAAAGTACTTTACAACATATTTTTCCAAACACTGACAAGAGGCAAATTCCCCAATAACTTTCAGGTTTATGAGAGCCACCTTTCCCTTTTTATAGCGGTCCCCCAGGCTTCCGGATAATTTCCTCCATTAAATAGTCTGTTGAACACAATTTTCAAAACTTCTAATAATTTATTTGATGGTATCATATTTTTCAAGAATTCTCCTGGTAATCCGTCAATTCCAGGTGATTTACCGTTTTTTAAACTTTTAATGGAAGAAATCATTTCATTTTTCGAGATATCCTGATCTAGTAATGGTATATATATTGCGTCGGGGATCTCCACTATATTTCCTTGAATATATCATAACCCCTCACCTCCCAGCACCCTGTCAAAGTGGTAAAAACACATTAACATTTATTTAGGAGTAGCAGCGCACTCCGGGTATAAGCTAGTACATAATACATTAAACCGACATCAAATCATGTCCGGCGAATAAGATAGTGATGATTATGATGGTCAGATGATATTCGGGAACCGTTTGGGCCTTAACGTTTATTGACATTTTCTTACAAATGGGGAAAACCGAAAAAAAACTCATCCTGGAAATTATTACTGACCGGGATCGAACCCATAACCATTAGGAATTCAGACTCTGGACCCATGCCTTAAAATTTCTACCATGGAAGAAAATTTGATGTGCATTTTTGCATCATAAAAAAATCATCAACTCCGCCGGGCAGTAATAATTGACAGTAATCAAAATGTGGCACGACACACAAAACAGAAAATTAAAAGATAAAAAGAATCCCAATAGCGTTCCTCAATTTTTTATTTTCTGTAATTGAATTTAAGAGGACATTCAACTGTTTATGAATACGAAAGTGTTGTGTACTGGAAATGCTCTAAAATTAAATGGATTTCACAACCAATGAGCGACATACGTGGGACGTCGGAAACTAGATTAACAAATCAATTATTTAGGACTTAGAAAATTAATAACTTACAGGAACCTGATGGAGTTTGTTAGCGACAATACTGTGCGAATAAACTTCCAATTACTCATACGTTAGATCAATATAACATTTTATATGAAACTAGCTAATACCCGACGTGCGTTGCTACGCTTAAATAAATGAAAAAAAAATTGTTCAATTGAATAAGTCTCCTTCTTCTACTACAAGGTTTAGGCTATGCAGCCTGTTCCGGCAAAGTTAAAAGTGGAGTCCATCTTCTGCGTGGTCGGCCAACATCTCTGGGATTATACAGGAAGGTTCTTTTTTGGTATTCTTTCGTTGTTCATTCTCATGTGTTCTGTCCATTTCTTATTATTTTCGCTGATTTTATCTTCAATTTTATATATATTTAATTCTTCTCGTATAGTTTCATTCCTTATTCTATCCGCTCTTTTCGCATCCTTTCACATTACGTAAAAACAGCATTTCCGCAGTCTGTATCCTGCTTTTATCCCTTGATTTCATTATCCAATTTTCACTTCCATACAACAACATAGGAACAGCCATTGTTTTATATAATTTAAGTTTCGTATCTTTCCTTGTTTTCCGACCTAAGGTTATTTTTATGGTTCCACAAATAACCTGAAATATATTGACTTAGGCTTTCACGGCCGGAGTTCCCCCGCAGAGGGGAACTACAAGCCTCAAGACCACGGCCAACAGCCCGGAAATCTTCTGCAAGATCATCATAGCCTGAAATGTATTTACTTTATTTTCTATATCTTTATTTTCTCTGTAAGTTATATCACATCCTAAATATTGGAAATGTGATACTTGTTCTATTATTTTGTTATCCAGTACAATTTTTGATCTAATTCCATATTTACCAATAAATGCCATTACTTTTGACTTATTTATTGATATTTTACAATTATATCTATTGGCTATTTATATGCTAAAATTTGGAACTCATTTTCAGATTCTGCTAAAAGTACAACATCGTCAGCGAATAATAAAGCATTTATTTTATCTTTATTATGAATTAATATTCCTTCATTAGTTAAAATCTTCTTCTATTCTTTTAGGATATCGTCCATATAAATATTAAATAATATAGGTGAGATTGAACACCCTTGTCGTACTCCTTGGTTTATTTGAAAAAAATGTCTTATTTTTAGTCAACCGAGGGTCAATACAAATATTTGTTCCATAGTACAAGCTCTTAACAGTTTCTATAATCTGAATAGGGAGGCCTTTTTCTTTTAGGATATTCCACAATATTTCCCTGTTTACTCGATCAAATGCCAAAATGAATAAGTAAAAACAAAAATAATTTACATTTATATCGTAATTGCTTGCCTCAATGGAATATTGTGGGATAAAAATAAAATTAATATATAACATACAATTGTCAGAAGAATCATTGCTTATAGAGCAGAACTTTGGTCATCAACAGCTGAAACAAATAAGTATCTTTTGGCAACGGAAATGGATTTTATTTGAAGGGCAGTAAGAATTTCAAGAAGAGAAAAAATTATAATCTCATTTATAAAGGAGAAAATGAAGATTGAAGACACTATTTTAGATTATATTAAAACTCAGCAATTAAGATTGTAGGACATGTCAAGTGAATGGAAGAGGGTCGGCTACCAAAATGTGTTTTGTACTCTTGTCATCCCAGCTTTCGTCAAAAACGTTAAACAGAAAGTATATACTCGTAAAAACTGAGCAGCAAGATGTTCAAAATTGAGAAAAAATAAGAAATAAAGACATAGGAGAAAAAAATATTAAATATTCAGTAGTAGGTTATATAAGTAATTAAATTGGTATGAACATGTACGTCGAATGCAAGAAAAGAGGTCACCCAGAAAAACATTGGAATGGTGTCCACCTGGAAGAAGAAACACAAGAAGACCTCAAAAATTCGTGGATGCAAGAAATAAGAACTGGAATGCGAACAAGAGGACTGGATAGGGACGAGTGGAGAAGAAAATAAAACTTTAGACACAGAAAGATGTGTAAACATTGAAAATCTGTATATAAAAAAATTATTATTATTATTATTATTATTATTATTATTATTATTATTATTATTATCATCATCATCATCAACATTATCGTACTATGTAAAGTGTTTTATTTAATTTTAAATGTTAGAACATGACATACTCTGTTGCTCGTATTTCATGTAAATACGGTCTTTCGTCAAATAAAATGAAAAAAGAGCGCAGAGCATTCATGAATAATGCTGAAGATGTGAATTTATTTTGAGATCAATAATAAGAGCAGACGGACTGTTGTTTGCCGAGAAACGGGCAATGTTGACAATCCATTCTGACAGCATTAGTTCTGCACATGGAATATCTCCAATTTCCTCAAACACAGCCCCTGTTAAAAGTGGCTCAAGAATTGGTTTGGTATCATCTTTGTAAAAATACAAGTAAACAAACAATGTTATTAGTCTACAAAGCTCGGAATAGGATTTTTTTTCATAGTGGTTTTCCTTCTTGTTTTACCTTTTTGTTTTTTTTTACATGTTTGTTAACTTCCTTTAATTCTCACATAGACACAAAGACGGGAAACATACACACAGACCCAAGGTGGATATTTAAAATCCCCTACCCCGCCAGGAATCGAACCCGGCTCGACGGAGTGGAAGGTAGCGACTCCACCGACTACGCCACGGCGACAGACATTTCGAAACAATGCCTGTGTCATCGTGTTTACGTCACAAATAGGGGAGAACGGACCTAGATGTTCAAACTTCCTCACTATAGTGTTTTTTTCCTGTCTAGAAAACAGTATTGCACAGTTTTACATGGTTCAGAAACTTTGCAACTTAAGAATTTTATAATTTTACAATGAAAATGTAATGTTTTATTATAAACTCAATATTTTGTTAACGTTATTAAATTAATAGAATAATTAAAATAAATCATTTATATTAATTATTAATGTTAATATCGTTTTAACTTTGTATATATATATATATATATATATATATATATATATATATATATATATATATATACACTCTATATATAACTTTTCATTTCTTTCCATGTCATATTTGCCTTCATTGCCAAATCTCAAAAATATAGTTATAACATATTAATATACAAGTGTTTAGTTGCTGCTATAAAGTAAGTATTCTCTTTAAATATGCTTACTTTTTATAGTGGCCACAAGATGGCAGATGGAATGACATCCCGCTACCTCTCGTGTAAATTGAGAATACTACATACGAGTATATAAGAAAAATAAACGTTTGATTTAGAATTCCTGAGTAGCGTAGAAGGTTAGAACACTGAACGTACAGAGTTTAGAACTTCGGGTTCAAATCCCGACTTAGGCATTTATTTCTCTTTTTATGTTTTATATATATATATATATATATATATATATATATATATATTCATTTTGAGAATTTTCCTTATTATTGAGGGTTTTCTCCAACCAATCTTAACAATTAACATGAGTTTAAAAAAAATACATAAATGACTATAGACTTACAGACTATCAGTTTGCAACAAACATTCACAAATGTCCCTTAATTAAAGTTCCCCATCGTTCTCTGTCATCTGTGTCTTCATCCGTTACACCAAACTCCCTAATTGAATTCTGAATGTTATTATTCCAGGTTGTTCTTGGTCTTCTTTTCTGCTCCTTCTTCAATGTTCTATGTATGAACGATCTTTGGTAGTCTTCCGTCCTGCATTCTTCTTACGTGTTCATACCATTTTGGTCTTCCGTGTTCAGTTTTCATCCACTCAACTTCTTTCAGCATTCATCCATTTTCTAATTAATATATATCGATTTTGATGAAATTTTTTGTGTGTGTTTGATTGGGTCCCTCGATAGTTTAGATTCACAATTGGACCCTCCAAAAACCATTAGGTGTAGGAGTTCATCTAAAGTGAAAATTTAAAAATTGCTCTAGCGGTCACATTTTTTTTTATGTTTCACAATGAAACTCAGCATATCGTATTAAAATAAACCGAGATAGGTATTATCCAAAAATAGCGAAATCCGACAATTAGAAGTGGAGGTTTGCTTGAAAGCCGAAATTAAAAACTACATAAACGACTGGGCCAATTTTCATGACTTTTGTGTGTGTTTGAGTGGGTCCCTGGGTGGTTTAGATTCACAATTGGACTCGGTAGGTAGCGCTGCGATCGGGTTATATAATTTTTTTTTATGTCAGATGTGTAGTCATCTGCACTATCGGCATATTCGGCGCGAAAATATGACGTCACCATGCAGCCTTCTTGAGTGCAACAGATGGAAGTGAGGAGTTTTCTTGCGATCGTATTTAATAATATCTAATTATATCTTAATTAGTGAATTTTATGTTAAAAAAGTAAGTTATATTTTTATCGTCCGGCTATAAAACGAGAATTGAACGTCCGGGCAGGACAAGGTCTGCGGGGTTCGTTAATGTATGTATCCTTTTATTCTTTGAAATTTGGGTATTTTCTTCAAATCGAAAACATTGGCTCTATTATTAAGATTAGAATTTATTGTACTTTCACTTTACTTTATATTTTTTTAAATGTGTTTCAAGTTTTAGTAATCTAAATTACACTGAGCAACAAAAAATATTTTTTTTTTGTCTGAGAAAGGAAAATATGTGATTCTGATAGTATTTTTGTCTGAATTCAAATATGATATATTTTTTCTCCATTACGGAAGGTTTCCGAGAGAACAGGCATTTATAATTTCAATATTTAATATTTTATACATCGTTACTACACAATATTCGAACATTCGGACTCACCTAGAGGGTAAGAAATGACGATTTTCTGCTATATTTCGCCTGTGGAGCATCTCTCTTGATGGTCCAATAATAATCGGCCAGCATATTAGGATTCCATTTGCCTTGATATCTCTTTTCCACAGTTGAAATCTCATGAGTTAACTCATTTGGTTTTATTTTACAATGGACAAATGGACGAAAGAACGTTTATTAAAAAAATAATTATTTAAATCATTAATTGAAATTGAAATAAAAAACGGTGGGTCATGGAGAAATTCGGAATATATATTTGAAAACGGGATAAAATACCGCATTAAGTACAGCTATTGGTACTCATGAGGCAAAAATCATGTTGACCAGTGTAATTAGTCTATACTACTTATAGGCAGACTGTAATAGGTCTCTGGTGAGGTCCATATTGTACTGCGCGTGAATTTGTTAACGATATAAATACAAACCAGTAAAAACAGTACTTGGAATTTAAAACCTTTTCCACACAGATGTGAAACATCGATAACGTCCAAATTCATATGAAGTTCAAGTAGCGTAAATTACGACTAGAGCCGGTAACCGGAGCACTTGCTAGTAATAACGATCGGTGAATTTTGCCACTTCTTACCTGGGGGCAAGCTCACGGTCAGGCCGTGTTGTGGAAAAAAGTTACCGGGATTCATAGAATCCTCAACATTTGCTAGAAATATATGGTTTACTACGTCATATACAGTATTTTTGTGTGTGTGAGTTTGGTACTGGAAGTAAGCATCAATAAAACTAAATATATGTTCAAACATAGAAATACATTATATAATGGAAATAAACAGTTAAAGAAAATTAAGAAAATTTTGAAGAAGTGGCTGAATTCAAAAACTTAACTAACTCACTCACTGGTAATATCGAACTCGTAGGTTCATGGCCGCACGGACATAAGCTGTCCATACATCCCTATCCTGAGTCAACGTATTCCAATCATCCCCTACATAATCTGCTTCCCTCAAATCATAGTAAATGTTATTATCCCACCTCATTCTTGGTCTACCAACTGGGCGTTTTCCCTCTGGTTTTCCTACAAGAAGTTTCCATGCACGTCTTTCATTCCCCATTCATGCCATATGTCCTGCCCATCGCAGTCTACGAGACTTAACTGTTCTCATTATATCTGGCTTCCTATAAAGACCATGTAGTTCACTGTTAAGCAGTCCTCTCCATTCACCTGTCTGTTAATCTCACTTTAGTCTAAAATTTTTCCTAATAACTTTATTCTCAAATACTCGTAATCTGCTTTCCTCCCTTAAAGTAAGAGTCCATGTTTCGCATCCATATAATATAACCGTAGAATAATACTTTTATATATTTTCAGTTTAACGTTTATTTTGAAAAGAGTTGAAGCGTCAAGAATTTCTATAATGCATAACAGCATGCATTTCCAGAATTGTTCCCATGTTTAATTTCTTTGTGCATTTCATTCCTGTTTGTGATTATTGTTCCTACGTATTTGAATTCAGCCACTTCCTCAAAATTTCCCTCATTTGTCATTAGCTGTCCATTTCCATTATACAGTGAGATCAGTTTAGTAGTGGAAGGTAGACGCGGGATTTCACTATACACTGCCTGACGCACTCGCGCGGGGACCGGACAGCGTAGGATCGCGGTGATACAGTCACACACATTTTCGTAACTATTCTACAAATTGTCGTACTTAACAACTTTATTGAAGCAGGTGTTGAAACTGTTCATCTTCGTTGTCCATACATTTTTTTATATCTTTGTTGTACATATTATGGACTGTTGAACGTGATAGAATTTTTACACCCGGGAATTGTGTTTCAAAACGTCTTCGTACTTGGCTGGCAGACTGAGTTAATAAATATTGTTCATAAATAAATACACGTTGTTCAGTAGAAAAATTATTAGCCATTATACAGTTTACACTCATACACACGTGATTCAGTTTACACTTATGTTTTATAAGATACAAATTTAAAAATTGAAATAACTTATACACATGTCATTCAGTTTACATTATACACACATCATTTAGTTCACAAGGAAAAGCGATCAAGCACCTTATCTACTTGAGGTACACTATCTGATTATGGCCGTGAACTCGTAAACTGCTGAGTCAACACACATTTCAGGTCCCGTGCCTGCACGTGTAAGCCTTCGTTATCTCACAGCACAAACCCCGCGTCTGCCTTCCAGTACTAAACCGATCTCACTATATAATGTATTTCTATGTGTGACCATAAATTTAATTTTATTGATATTTACTTCTAGTCCCAATTTCTTAGTGTTACTCAAAGTGTGTGCGTGTTATAATTAAGTAGATTTTTTTTTTGGTCTTCCGAAGCTTCTTCTTCCTCGTGCTGAATTGTTGTGTGCTGCTTTTGGTATTCAATTCTGTCATCCTTGCTAAGTGTTCTTTCCAGTTTGTTCTGTATTTCACTATTGTGTTTAATTCCTCTACTTTTAGTTGTCTTATTTCTGTGTTGTGTTTTCTTGTCTGTTCTTTGATATCCTGCTATTGGTCTGAGAAATTACATTTCAGCAGCTTGTATTCTGGCAGATTGTTGTGTTGTCACTGTCCATGTTTCGAATCCATAAGTAATAATAGGAACTGCCATTGTCTTGTATAATTTCATTATAGAGTCTTTCCTGGCTTTATTTTTCGAAGTTCTTTTTAGTGTTCCTGTTATATAATGAAACATATTTAGTTTGTTAGTTATATCTGTTTCCGTTTTGTATGATATTTCGCAACCTAGGAAGTTATATCTTACCACTTGTTCTATTGGTTTATTTTTTAATATTATCTTTGTCTGAACTGGTTGTAAGAATTATATAACACCCTCTACATTTTCTGAATTTCTGCAAGTGTTTACATGATACAAAAACATAGCATATTCTACATAGCATTTAGTTTATATCAAGTCTGTCAGATGCGACTGAAGAAAGCACATTCAACAAGCAAAAAGAGATAAAAATCCTTTGATATGTGCTAAACCTAATTTGAACTATCGCATATGTTTTTTAAATCAACTGTTTTGAAGAATCCGCAGAGAACTGGAAAGAAACTTCTCTGTGTATTCCAAAGAGGATAAAAGTCTCAAAGAAATTTTTGTTTAATAAAAGAAACTCTAGCATGTTCATATAGAGTAGAATAGATTTATTTAGCCTGGTGGAGTTAAGGCCATGTGAGCTTCTCTTTCACTCACCAGGACAAACACATCTTACTTTCAAATACAAAAAATTATAAAAATAGTACAATCGACCAGCCGCATGGGCTAGTGGTCAGCATTTCTGACTGTTCATGAGATTCCGGATTCGATTCCCGGTCAAACCATAGGGATTTTTCCTTAAAGGGAATCATTCTTGTGGTTGCCCACTAGGCGCCCCAACTTCAGAAGTGGGGTACAATTAAGCCAGTGCCAGGAGAGAACACCAGAAATGTCGAAACGATAACCTGGGGCATTGAATAAAATCATATTAAACAATTAATTACACTGAGCAACAAAAAAGAAACTTTTTTGTTATTTTTATGTGATTCTGATAGTATTTTTTCTCATGAATTCAAATATCATATCGGTTTTTCTCCATCATGCAAGGTTTCCGAGAGACAGGTATTCTTTAATTTCAAACACTTTAATATTTTCTACATTCGTAACTACACAATATTCGAACATTCGGACTCACCTAGAAAGTAAGAAATGACGATTCTCTGCTATATTTCGCCTGTGGAGCATCCCTCTTGATGGTCCAACAATAATCGGCCAATATATTAGGATTCCATTTGGCTTGATATCTCTTTTCCATAGCTGAAATCTCCTGATGAAAGTGTTCCCCGTGCTCATCGCTCACAGCGCCAATATGGACAAATGGACGAAAAAACGTTTATTAAAAAATAATTATTTTAATCCAATAATTGAAATTGAAATAAACAAACTGTGGGTGATGGATAAATTCCGAATACATATTTGGAAACACGATAAAAAAACTGCTTTAAGTACAACTATTGGTACTCATGAGACAAAAATCATGTTGACCAGTGTTAATTATATCTCTCAAATTGAACTCTAGTGAAAATAATGTCTAATAATACAATAAAATTAAATACAATTAAAATTAAACTAAGGAAATAATATATTCACAAAGGAATAACAGCTCTAAACTACTATACATATAAAAATAATTGAAAAAAATACAAAAAGTAATATACTATAATGAATTAATCTATCGCTTATATATAAGACATTAGGTAAATATATTGACAAATCTTAATACTATTTTTACTAATGAATGGAAAAACACAAATTATTAATTGTTAAAAAAGTAATATTAGTGAGGTGTTTTTGTTAATAATTGTATTTTAAATTTGTTTCTGAAAGATGGTATAGTTTGGCAGTCTCTGACATAGGATGGAAGAGAATTCCATGTTCTAGCCAGATAAACTGTAATAGATTTCGAGTAATAGGTAGTGAGATGAGGAGGGATATAAAGGACTATTTAAAAGTTCAAAATTGGTTTCTAACAGAAAATGTTACTGAAGATTTCATAAAAAGAGGGATAACCAACTAACTTGCACCATGGAACCCGGTAGGTTCGTGCCCTTGCGAACATAATCTCTCCTTACATCGCTATCCAGAGAGCAAATGTTTTCAAATCATCCCCCCTCAATTCATTGTAAGTTATTCCCCCACCTAATTCTTAACCTATCTACTGGGCGCTTTCACTCTGGTTTTCATACAAGGAGTTTCCATGCCCCTCTTTCATTCCCTATTAGTGCCACATGTCCTGACTATCGAAGTCTACGAGACATAACTGTTCTTATTGTATCTGGTTTTCATAAAGATCATGTAGCTCACTGTTGTGTAATCTTTTCCATTCGCCTGTCTTTTCAACTCTCTTTGGGTCCACAAATGTTCTTAAGAACATTATTCTCAAATACTCGTAATATTGTATCCTCCATTAAGGGGGTGATGGGAAATTTCTATTTTCTACATTTGTTGAGCTAGAGACTGATTTTTTGTACAAACATTTACTGCATGATACATAATGATGTGTTTAAGTTTCATTCTTGTGAGACATTTATTTTATGAGTTATTAAATATTATATATATTTTTTAAATTGCATACATTATAATTAAATGGCTTCCACATTTTTTTAAAATGTCTGTTTTTTTACAAGACCCCTAAAATATTTAGAAAAACATCATGCATTTAAATTCTTATAATGTGAATAGAAAGAGACAAAAAATAATGTTGTACCTCATGCGTGGAATTACAAAAAAAATAATTATTATATACATTTTATTTTTTATTTCCTAAAATACTACCTCAATCATGAAACCCATGCACTACGTTGTTACGCATTATTTTTAGGACATGCAGTAAAAATTTTAACCTTCTAGGACAAAACTTCTGAATTCCATTCAATTTTGAATGTACAAAAATGCAGTGAAAATAAAAGTGTGGAAAAACAAGTTTAAAGATTTGCATGCTGGTGGCATTTAACTGGCCCAGCCTTTTAGCTCTGACGTAATATAGGGCACTTGGAAGCGCCATAAGCCTCTGAAACTTTGCCAACATATATATTAGAGTACAGGCTGTTTTAAGTACAAACAAAAATGCCAATTTTGATCTCAAATGATAATTTTTTCACCCATCACCTCCCTTAAAGAAAGAGTCAATGTTTCGCATCTATATAATTAAAATTGGGAGAATAACAGTTTTATACATTTTCAATTTAACGTTTTTTGAGAGATGTTGGGACGACAAAAGTCCCTAGAGTGAATCGAAAGGTATTATTAATAATTATTATATTGTAGATATGCCATGTAGTAATTTGGTTTATTTTAATTTACATGTAAGAGTGATTTTTGTTTTTTTTACGTCGTTCGTTATTATTATTATTATTATTATTATTATTATTATTATTATTATTATTATTATTATTAGTAGTAGTAGTAGTAGTAGTAGTAGTAGTAGTAGTAGTAGTAGTAGTAGTAGTAGTAGTAGTAGAGAAGAGAAAATTAGGAACACTAAAATCAGACAAATGATGGTCTGGCCACGTAAAGAAGATGTCAGATGACAGGATATTTAAGATTATATTAAATTTTGAAGAGGAAGGCAACAGAAGAAATGGGAGACCAAAAGAACAGTGTATTCAAGGAGTGCATGGGAGTATGATGTCGAGAGGTTTAACAGAGAGTGATACAGAGAATAGGGATGTATGGAGGAGTAAAATTTACAGTGGGATGTAGGAAAACTACTGTCTTGTAGAGACATTCCTAATATAGAAATTATTATTTTTTATTGCGAATGAACCCATGTATGACTATGCAGAGTATTTTGAGACGTTTTCTTTGATTCCATATTTTCCTCAATTTTTGGCTATGGGCTTTCTTTTTCTCTTTAGTCCACGTTCCAGTTTTTTCTTGGGCTTTGTCCTCTTGGTCAACTTGCCATCTATAATTCTAAAGATATCTCTGTTTATGACATCTTATTGAGTAATTCCTTACAATTCTAAGTAATTTTTTACTTCACAAATCCATTTCATAGTATCAATTGGTGCTTTATTCCTATTTTCGTAGAATTCTATTATTCGTTTCAAAAGCCTATTTACATTCATTTATTTAATTTGTCCATAACATTTTAAACATATTTTTTGCGCGGTAGTGCGTTTGTCGTACTTACAGAAACGGCGACCATTATTGAAAGTTGAACTTCCTACATTTCGGGATTGCCAACCTAAATAATTACTGTAATATAACATTTACACCCACGTTCGGCAAGTAAAACCACTGTCCTCTATATATACTGCGTACAATGTATATACAGAAAATATGCAAAAGGTAGTGTTAATATACATTATACGAAACATCACTGCATTTTAAATGAACCGAGCTTTATTGAAAACGATATAAAACAATAAATACGTACTTGCGGTCATGTTTTCAATAATTGTTCTCAAGGCCTCCTGTTGTTTCAACTAATAAACATTGTCCACACTGTTAACTTTAGTCAATTGTTTATACAACGATGTTATTATTTTACTATTATTCATTTTGAAAACACCATCGCGCAAAAATAATGTACAACGCACGTTTGTAAACTGTTTGACAGAATCTCGAAAATTAAAAACCTCTCTATCGTTCGGTTTTTAAACTTTTTCCCTCAATACTGTAAAAACCACTTCCCAACCTCGCATCGTAATATAAGTTACTATTTCTAATATCACTATGAATGTCTGTATGTATTTTATTTCCTTTTTACTTTTGAGTCTATGTGCTTCACCTATGACTTGAGAGCCTATAATTTTTCTTAAATGTTTTCATTTTTTTCACCATATTTTCGATATTTTTTTCTATTCAGAATTACTGTTTCTGTCCCATAGAGGCACTCTAGTTTAATTACAGTGTTATAGTGTTTTAATTTTGTATGCACTTTTTATCATAGATGTAAGCCGAAATGCTGTTTCCATTTTTTGGCATCTACTCTTGTTGACTTTAGTTTCGATTCCATTTTTCTGAATTATTTCACCAAGGTATTTAAATTGTGAAGCTGTATTAAATTTATAAAAGAGATTGTAAAAATAATAAATAAATAAATAAATTGTTGCATAGTTTCAATTGTTATGTACTATAATAACAAAATTCATTCATTTGTAATCGTGTCTGAAGAAGGCACGAATTACCGAAACAGCTGTTACTAATTACATGTTAATAAATATGAAAATCACATAAAATTTTGTTTTATTTACATTTAATTAAATGTTTTCATTTCTTCTTATTTGGTTTCCAGGTATTTTGGTGCTTGTTATTGCGTGAAATGTATTCCTTTTTTTCAAAAGAAATCTAAAGATAAACTTTCTCTGCAATGTCGTTTAATAATTCAATCTGTTTTTTGTGCTGTTATGATGTCTTGAGTTTAAGATTGCTAGATCATCAGCATATACTAGGCAATCTATCTTTAATTTTCCTTTGCTGAATATGATTGGTTGATTACTTTTAAAAATTGTTTTCTGTTTACGCCATTCTTGTAATACCTTTCCTAGAACACAAAAAGTAGTGGGAAAAGTCCATCTCCTTGTCCCATTATTATTATTATTATTATTATTATTATTATTATTATTATTATTATTATTATTATTATTATTTTGAGAATAAAGTTCTTAGGAAAATGTTTGAGCCAAAAAGAGATGAACAGACAGGTGAATGGAGAAAACTACATAATAGTGAGCTACATGATATGTTCAGGAAGCCAGATATAATAAGAACAGTTAAATCTCGTAGGTTGCGATGGGCAGGACATGTGGCACGTACGGGGGTGAAAGAGGTACATGGAAGCTTCTGGTGGGAAAACCAGAGGAAAAACTCCTAGTTGGTAGACCAAGAATGAGATGGGAGAATAACATTATCCATGATTTGAGGGAAGTAGACTATGCAGGGGATGATTGGAAAAGATTAACTCAGGATAGAGATCAATGGAGAGCTGATGTCCGCGCGACCATGAACTTACTGGTTCGGTAGAGCCGGTGAGTTATTATTATTATTATTATTATTATTATTATTATTATTATTGTTATTATTATTATTATCATTATTTTTATTATTGTTAATATTATTATTATTAATGTTATTATTATTATTATTATTATTATTATTATTATTATTATTATTATTATTATTATTATTATTATTATTATTATTATTATTATTATTATTATTATTATCATCATCTGAAATGAGAACAAGAGTACTGGATGAAGTAGAGTGGATGATAGAGACGAGTGGAGAAGAAAAATAAAACTTTAGGTACAGAAAGATGTGTAAGCATTAAAAATCTGTATATAAATAAAATAATATTACTATAATATTATTATTATTATTATTATTATCTTCAGGCTTTTTAGCATTGTTATGTTTTTTTGTGATGAATAGGGAGGTGGCCAGATGCATCAACCCCCAACCTGGAGGACCAGGTGATTTTTGGCCAAGGCTTTCATCCTCTAGCCTTTATGAAACCAATGACGAACTGCAAGGTAGCAGTATCTGTACCCTAGATAAGGGGCCTTCAGAGGGTACTATCAGCCGGGCGTACTGAAGCCTGGTTTTTTAACGAGGTTGTTACTCCCCCCTCACCCTTTTCTAACCTGGCGTAGCAAAAACTTATGTCGATGAAAATGGATTTTTTCAGGAGAGCAACAGGATGTTCAAAATTAGATAAAATAAGAAATACTGTCATACGAGAAAAAATGAATATTAGATATTCAATAGTAAATTACATAAGATATCCATCCATCCATAGTAATTCTGCCCGAAGGCAGGTCCTTTACTGCAATCATAGCATTTTCATGCTATGCTTGTAGCTATACTAGGGAATTGTAGGTGTGGTAGCTTCCCGTTGCTTTCCACACCGCTGAAGGATGATGGCCATATGATTTCGGGGACCGTTTGGGCCTTAAAGTTTTCCTGGCATTTGTCTTACAGGTGAGGAAAAACCCCGATAAAAACCTCACCCAGAAAAACTGCCCCGACCGGGTATCGAACCCGGGACACTTGCTTGACAAGGCAGCACGCTACCTCGAGACCACAGCGGTGGGCATATAAGATATAAACAATTAAATTGGTATGGACACGTACAACGAATGCAAGAAGAAAGATTACCCAGGTAAACATTGGAATGGTGTCCACCTGGAAGAAGAAGGAAAGGAAAAACCTCGAAACTCGTGGATGCAGGAAATAAGAACTGGAATGAGAATAAGTGGACTGGAGGTCATGGAGGGGTGGATAGAGACGAGTGGAGAATAAAAATAAAGCTTCAGGCACAGAAAGATGTGTAAGCAATAAAAATATATATGCCTATATAAATAAATAAACCATTATTATTATTATTATTATTATTATTATTATTATTATCAACATCATCATTACTATTACAAACTGGAAACAGTTGGCTGCTATAGCATATTCATGTCACGTGACTTGGCGGGCATTACATTACCACAAAGTGTTTACAAGACGCAATCAGATTTGTCAGAGAAACGAGACTTGGGACAGCTTGAAAGACAAGTATGTATCGTATTGAATTTCTCTTTCTGTCCGTTCTCCTTTTTACTTCTTTCTTTGGAGGAAAAATAAAGTTGAAAATTTGATTATTTCAAGGTAGAAAAGAAGAAAATACGAGTATAAGAAAGAAGTGAACTGTATAGATGCGATAACGTTGTTGTTTCGGTTGGAAACCAACACAGGCAATAATCTCGCCGCAACGTAATGTATAGAAATATAGAGCTAAAGTATGAGACGACATTTTATTTTACATCCTGAATATAGATGTATTTTATAGAACGTAAATAGCTCTATTTCTTCAAGTATCTCCATCTTACAAAATCATTTGAAGAATGGAAATAACAAATGCTCCAATTTTAATAAATATATATTCGCGCGCTACCTAGGGGTCGTTCTCACATGGTTTTCTTTCAATAAACACAACAGATGTTCATGTAAAACTTTCGCAATAACTTTTATCTACAGGTTCTTCGTTTATAACCTAACGGACACACGGCGTATTGCCTTTGCGCGGTTGGGTGTGCCACAGCCGGCTTTGATCCTACATAAACTCCGCGCGTAAAGCATGTTAAAAATCTTAACTTATAGAAGATGCAACTAAATTATTAAAACAAAAATCTTATAAGTGTCCATTGTTTAAAACAAGGTGACCAAGTATCACGAATACATTATTGTGAATGGTTTCTTTCATCAGTGAAATGTCGGTTTAATTGATCCACAGCTTCAGTTCTTTTGCGACGAGGCGTGATTCCACCTAAATGGTCGTGTCAACACTCGTAAAAATCAGTACTGGGCATCTGAAAATCCACATCGCGTTCAAGAAATCCATTATAATAGGAAAGTTGGAGTTTGGTGTGCTGTTAGCGCCAGCCGCATAAACGATCTAATATCACTGGTCTACAAAAATGAACTTTTTTTCACAAGAATAGAAATAATATACGGAGGGTTGTTTCTGATCTCTGTTAACAAATGATTTTTAAGTTTTACCTTAAGGATAGCCGTATCTCCACCATCGAGCATGCTCTAATTGATGGCTCTTCACCCGAGCTATGGTTCGGCATCGGAGTTTCCGCTGCAGAAAACTCTTACGAGCACAGCCACTCTAGAAGTTCCCACTCCTCTTTATATGCTTTCCAGAGACCGTCTATTGTTCGAGGACGCCTGTTTCCCAGTGCCCTTTTGAAGAGTCCAAAGACACAAAGTCCATCGGTGATGCATCAGGAGACTTCACTGGGATGTTGCTGAATGGAATAGCATGTATTCCAGTTTCCTGCTCCATTTCTCCAGGAATGTCAGGGTTGAACCCGAAGTGTGATTGGAGGCCTTGTCTTGGTGCACCCAGACTTGGTTTTTGTCTGTACCATAGAGAGCTGGGATTTCAGTCGGGTAAATTGGGGTGAGAACGTCTTCCTGGTAGTACTGGGAGTTGATTTTGGCCTTTTTAGCTACTCTACGAATGGTCAGTTTTTCATTGTAGCAATATCCCGCGATGACCATAAATCCATTGGAGAAACTTTCTCTGCATTCGGCATACCACTTTTGAATTTTTTTCACCCCTTTCTCTATAGTAAATTGCCCGGGGTTTGTTGCAGTCTCCTAGATAAACATATGCTTCATCAAGTGTGACCAAAAATTTTCATTTTTCTCCTGCCATGTGCTTTTCATAGTTTCCTGCTGTTGGTGCGGCATTCGGCAATGTGACGTGGCAACAATTTATGAACCCTGCTTTTGTGGCGCTTCTCAATGTTTAAATCTTTGTTTATTATGATGTTTACAGTTTTAAGGGATATTCCCAATCTGTTCGCAATCACCCTTTGTGTGGCAGGGTTACCACCAGAGATAAGGACCTTGACCTTTCTGATTACATCTGGGGTGCGGGTAGTAGCAGGTCGTGGATTTGCCCGTTTTTTTCCTTTTGGAATTAATCCCAAGCGACCCTTTCCCTTTTTATTAAGCACTGAGCTAATTCCACACTTTGACACCATAAAATAACGTTTTTGCAAGCCTCAATAATCACGGAATAACTATAATTAGCGTCGGAAAGGGCAGTAATGTACCCTTCCCAAAACGGGTCTATCTTCTTAGGCATTATGAGAGCAACACGCGTGCGAGTATAACAGAAGCAGCACACTGGCTGGTTTGATCACCTCGCACACTCCTGTCCTGATGACTCACACTCCAACGTCACAATCTACTTGGCAAATCGTTATCGGATATCGGAAACAACCCTGTATTCTGTAAGTATTTTTCATGCTGAATTCAAATATCATTTCAGTTTTTCACGATCAAGCAGGAGTTTTGTATGATATTTATTTGAATTTTTTATAATACTACTCATTCTGCCTTACCTAGAAAGTGGTAGGGCATATTTTGCATCTGAAACATCTCTCTTCTTGGTCCAACAGTGTCAGCCAGCATATTAGAACTCCACTTGCCTTGGTACCTGTTTTCCATTGTAGAAATTTGCTGATGATAATGCTGACCGTGCTCATCGCTGACAGCCCCACGAATTTCCGGGAAGAAGTTTAAGTGAGAGTCTAAGAAGCGAATTTTTAAATACCGGTACATGTTGCTTTATTAGAATCCAGAAGATCAGCCACTAGGCCACGATAGGTTTCTGCTTTATGGTTTCCAAGGAAATTGCAACATATATTTTTGAAAGACTGCCAGGCTGCTTTTTCAAGCGGATTTAATAGTCCTCAGAATGTTCATCAGCCATTAATGATCATATTTGTGGTCCTATAAGAATTCCTTCGTTTAGTTTAGCCTCACTGATTTTGGGAAAATTTTCGATTTCAAGTACAATAATCCTTCAGAAAGTTTATCCATAACTTTGAAGAAATGTTTTATTGCTCCTAATTTAATTTGTAATGGAGGTAAATATATTTTTTTCAGGATTCACTAAAGGGATGTGTGACACATTTTTCTGGCCAGGAATAAGAGATTCATGTGTAGGCCATGATTTTTTAACATAGTGAGACTGACATATCACAATGCCAGAGTAATAGGTCTGAGCATGTCAAAACATGAATGAACCTGAGCAGTCTTGTATTTGATGCTTCAGCATGACATTATATATAATTTCCTTGAATACAACTTGAATAAAATCGCTAAATATAGAGTAAAGGTTCCTATGAAAGGTCAAAGAGAATACTAAAATAAGATTTTAAAAAGTGGCTGTCACAAAAAACTGTGCCTGATGGAAAAATTCTGACTACATATCTGATTTCATTATGAAAAAATGCACTAGATTCACTAATCAGATTTATTGTGAACAAACTCTTGTCGACCAGTGTATTTTACCAGCACACTGTAAATGCATAGAGGTACCGAAATGACATTTTGACCCCATTTATTTGTGAACTGACAGAAGAAGGAAATCATATGGGTGGTATCAACAAGATTCTGCTACTGCTCATACAGGGAGTCCATGAATAAAATTAGGGAAGTGTTTCAAGATAGAGTGATTATTGCCGGTGTATGGCCCTCTCGCTCTCCTGATCTAACAGTGTGTGATTTTTACGTGTGGAATAACCTGAAAGACAGAGTTTACGAGACAAATCCGCATACATTGGAAGAACTAAAACAAAATATTAGAAATGAAATCGGAAACATTATAGTGGCCCATCTTAATCAAGTGAATCAGAATGTGTTTTGCCGATATAACACCTGTTTAGCCGAGGGTGGACGACATTTTCAGCATCTTCTATAAGGTAAGATTTTTTTATACATGGTTTACGCGCTGAGTTTATGTAGGAGCAAAGGAGACTGTGGCACATCCAACCGCGCTCAGGCAAAACGCTGTGTGCCCTTAGGATATAAATGAAGAACCCTGTGCTAAATTCCAGATGTACTGTAAACAAATTTGCATAAGGTGTTACTCCACCGACTCCGTCTTTTAGGGAAACCAAATGACTGAATTAACATCGAGAGAAATATTGTTGTTAGGTAGCATGGTGTTTTACGGGAAATAATACTGAATACAATGTAAGATGGAACCAATAATTTTCTTGGTGAAAATGCACTCATGCATATTTTTGTTTACATTGCAACTGGAACTTAGCTCTGAAGAGGTATGTAATTACTAGAGACAGGATTATATGCTACATAATAAGCTCCAAATATACATGGAAAATGTCAATATGTGCAATGCCAAATAATAAAAAGCATAATAATTATTACTTTATTGGATATTTTATTTATAAATTGACATAATAATTAGCATTTTAATTATATATTTATTAGTAGTATCATTTATCGCTGACTATTTTGTGGAAAGCAACGGGAAGCTACCACACCTACAATTCCCTAGTAAAGCTGCAAAGCATAGCATGAAAATGCTATGATTGCAATGAAGGATCTGCCCTCGGGCAGAATTACTATGGATGGATTTAACTCATGCCCAATTGGCAATCAATGACCAATCACATTTCAATGAATTTTGATTTACAACCAATCACAGTCGTTTTTCACTCGATTTTATCACTTTAATTTTATCGCTTTCGTTTTATCAAGTGACTCCCAGATTGTATATATAGTGCACGAATGTAACCAGATTCTGCTAGCGAGATATAATAGAAAAACAATCGTAGCAATTGATTATACCACAAAAAATAAACCACTGTTTGCACTTGTTTAAACGTATTATTTCCCAGGAATTAACGTTACTGAAAAATATAATTGACATATTTACATCATAGGACATCAAAAAATAATTAATAACCTGTAATTATGTATTTCATTTTTTCTCCACTAGGGTGCATTCTTACAATTTTGCGATCCTTTGGCAATAAATATGATCTGGTTGCAGTGATGAACAAATTAAACATAACGTTTCTCATTTGTTTTCAAACATCGCCATTTACATTAAATATATAAATATTTTAAAATAACTATATTTAAATAATGATTTGTGAGTAAACAGCTTAATTTTATTCGTTAAATAGTCCTAAGAAATGCCAGTCTTGATTTCCAAATTCTGTAGATAAATTAGTTCCTCATTTCGTGATTCGTGAATTTATCGATAATTTAGAAGTCGCTCGTGGCATTACTTATGAAAATGTATCAGTCAGTACAAGGCAAAAGTATTGTTCACATATTAAAATATTCTACATTTTGCTACAATTGTAAAGAGATACGATCAGGTACTGTTCCAAATGTTCGGTAGTAAGGTTGTGTCTTCCATCGCTCATATTATGTTTTTGCGCGATAGTGTGTTTTGTCGTATTTACCAGCAATGGTGACCATGATTGAAAGTTCAACTTCCTACATTTCGGGGTTGCCTACCTAAATAACTATACTGTAATATTACATTTACACCACTGCCCTTTATGTATACTACGTACAATGTATGTACAGAAAATATCCAAAAGGTAACGTCAATATACATTATACGAAACAAATCACTGCATTTTAAACGAATTGAACTTTATTTAAAACAATATAAACAATAAATACGTACTTGCCGCCATGTTGTCAATAATTGTTCTCATTGTAAAGATTGTTACTTTTGTTATTATTATTGTTTTTCTTTAACTTCGGAATGATCAAGTATTGTCTATGTTTAATACATTTTCATTTTTCAACTTCAGACTTACAATTGAAATATTAAATCTTATTTTAAGTAAACAAGAATGTCTAATTATTGTATTTGCTAGCTATGCTAAAGCTGTCTTGTATAATTCCTGTTTACGAGCTTTCTGAAGATTATATGAGCTCCTCTTTCCCGTCTAGCTTTCATAGTTGAAAATAATATACTGAGTTTACCTACGAATCATAAATTACTACAGTGTGCTGAGGAATTATTATTAATTAATATATGTTAATGAATCTATATAGGAAGGATGAATCAATCTTTGCCTCTGATGGGCCCAGGCAAAGAATTATAAATAGCACTGATAGTTGTGATCTGGACGCTACTATAAGTGTAACACAACATATGAGTAAATTTTCTATAGGCAGCGCGCGCAGTGCAAGTTGACGGATTTTATCTATTAACTGAATAGATCCAATCAACCCCAAACATTGAGCTTCAAGCTTTTTAATAGTTGCAGGTATATGGGAAAAATGAGTGCTAATCACAGCTACGTTTTTTTTTAATACTGGAATCGTTAAATGCTTCCTTGCACTGACAAACTTCCAAATCCTCTGCACTATCGAAATCGTTTACTACACTTTTGATGGCCTCGAAATGTTCATTGTGAAACAACACAGATTTTTAAAAATGTAAATATAGCGCGGAAATAAGCGTTATCACTAGTTTTTAGTTAAAATATGCAATAACAGGTGAAAAGGATCTAAATATGCAAATGCATATGCAACATGCAAATGCATATAATCCGGTCTCTATTAATTACTTATCATTTTATCAAAGAAAAGAAAAGCAGATCTTAACATTAATAATGGCCTAGTTAGGAAATATCAAGAAAAATAATTTAGTATGTTGGGAGGGTCATTAATTTGTTTTGGCTGCTCAGTTAACATAATTTGTCCATTAGTTTTAGTTCTTGATGTTTTATTCAGACGAGGATCGGGCGGTTTGCGCACAGCTGTGCTGTTATAAATGATCCCAAACTTGGCGAGCGCCGGTCGTTTGTCTTAACAGTACTATTATTACATCTCAGACACACTTGAGATCTCTATAAACAAACAAGATTGATACCAGAGTCTTGCATCTTACCCACTTGCCTCCTTAAACATTGTTAAAACCATGTTTAAAAAGCATATTTATATATCTTTCATCATCATCATCATCCAGGGATTAAGCGTGTTTGCTCGTTCCGGTTTCATGAAAGCTGGAATTGTTAAAATTGCTCAGACCATCTTTTATATGGGCGTCCAACATTTCTCCTTCCGTGCGGTTTATAATTTAGCAATAATTTTGGAAATCTTCCTTCTGGCATTCTATCAATATGTTATTTCCAGTCGTTCCTATATTTAATTATTCGGTCTGTAAGTTTGAAAATATTTAGTTCCTTTCTTATATCTTCAATTCTTTTCTTGTCCAACAGAGTATATCCTGCTATATTTCTTAAAAATCTCATCTTAGCTGCTTCCAATCTTTGTTCTTGTCTTTTAGTGATCGTCCAACATTCTGATCCATCTTTGTATATATAATTTTTCTATACGTGTGTTTGTCACTGAACTCCTCCTTAAGGACTGGACCGATTTTGACGAAGCTTTTTTGTGTGTTAGAGTGGGTCCCTGGATGGTTTACATAATAATTGCATCTTCTTCTTCTTCTTCTTCTTTTGACCTATTTTCACATCAAGTGGGATTTAATGAATCTTCCCATTTAGTAAATGGGCGTCCAACTCTTCTATGTCCTATTGGTTTGTACTTTAATAACAGCTGAGGGATTCTATCTGCAGGCATCCTTTTAACGTGTTCATACCAGTTGTTTCTCGTGTTGTCAATTCTATTTGTTAAATTTAAGAATATTTAAGTATTTTCTAATATCTTAATTTCTTTTTCTGTACAAAATTGTCACACCTGCTACTGAACGTAAGAACTTCATTTCTGCAGTTTCTATTTATCTGATCGGTTAAGAACCAATTCTCACTTCCATATGTTAAGACAGGCAGCGCCATAATTTTGTAAAATTTTAATTGTGTGCTCTTCAAAGTTTTATTTTTCAGTGTCCGTTTTATAGTGCCACACATTCTATGAAACATATTTAATTTAATATTAATATTAATTTAATATTGATAAAGATGGAGCGAGCAACTATAATATCAAGCCGGGACAGATCAGAAATGGTCTAAACCGTGACGGTAGATGTTGATAATTAATATCTTCCTTCTGGCAGTAAATTTTAAATTGTTCACCTGTTGTATTGTACTGTTATTAATGCTGATTAGTAGTATTTCCCGTTGAGTGTCATTATTTTCGATTTACTTTACTTTCGATTGGTTCCTCTAAAACCATTAACTGTAAGAGTTCACCTAAAGTGAAAATTTAAAATTAGCTCTAGTGATCACAATTTGCAATGTTTCACAATGAAACTCAGTATATCCTATTAAAATAGACCAAGGTAAGTATTATCCAAAAATGAGCAAAATCCGACAATTAAAAGTGTAGGTTTACTTGAAATCCGAAATTAAAAACTGCCTAAACGACGGGACCGATTTTGATTAAATATTTTGCGTGTGATTGAGTGGGTCCATGGATGGTTTAGATTCACAATTGGACTCGGTCGGTGGCGCTGCGATCGGGTTATAGGATTTGTTTCATGCGCGATATATAGTCATATGCATTATAGACATATTCCGCACGACAACAATGTGACGTCATAAAGCACGCTTCTTGAGCCACAACAGTTGGCAGAGAGGAGTGTTCTTGAGAGCTTATTAATTTGTGAATTTTATGGTAAAAAAGTAACATTTTATCGTCCGACCATGACACGAGAATTGAACGTTCGAGCAGAACAACGTCTGCCGGGTCCGCTAGTATATATTTCATTTATTTTAGGATTGTTTCTGTTATATACACAGGTATCCTCAACCAAAATATACAATGTTTTTCTTCCACATTTCCCGGTCTTGCGTGTCTGCTTCCATCATACTTCTCTTCTTCATGTTGTCTTGAATTCCCTTTATCCACGTTGGATTTAGTCTACCACGTTTACCTTCTCCAGGAAGTGTCAATTTCAATACTTCTTTGTTTGTTTCTGTGTTCCTACTTCTCATATATGCGCATACCATGTTAGTTGGATTCTTCAATCTCTTGTACAATATCCGTTTCTACATTCATAATTTCTCTTATTGTATTATTTTTTTCTTTTGTCTAATTTTTATATTCTTGCCGATAGATAGATCATCGGTTGATTAATGTCTTTGACATCGTCCGATTCCTAATAGCCAGTTTTGTCGGTCCATCCAATCTCCTGGTTGTAGATGTTTCTCCTTCATATATAAACATATTCCCTGACTCCAGGAGGTTTCAGGTCTTCCTCTGCTTCGTCTTCCCTCAGGTTTCCATTCCAAACCAGATTTTGGTAGTCGGTCCTCTTCCATTCGCTGGACATGTCCGTACCATCTTAATTGCTGAGTTTTAATTGAATCTGAAATAGTGTCTTCAATCTTCATTTTTTCCCTTATAACTGAGTTCCTAATGTTTTCTTTTCTTGAAATTCTTGCGGCCCTTCGTATAAAATCCATTTCCGTTGCCAAAAGGTACTTATTTGTTTTTGTTGTTAATGGCCAAAGTTCTGCTTCCATAAGTAATGATGCTTTTAACAATTGTATGATATATATTTATTTTATTTTTATTACTTATATTTTTATCCCACAATATTCCATTGAGGCAAGCAATTGCAAATTTTCCTTTATTATTTCTATTTCTTATTTCCTCTTCATAACTCCCATGTTTTATTTAGATTTAATTCCTAAATGTGTGATCTCACTTCAAGATTATTATTGATTCTCCAATCTCCAAAATTAAATTTTGTTCTGGTTCACCAATTCTTGTCGATATATATCTCCATCCATAGTAATTCTGTCCGAGGGCAGGTCTTTCACTGTAATCATAGCATTTTCATGCTATGCTTTGCAGCTTTACTAAGGAATTGTAGGTGTGGTAGCTTCCCGTTGCTTTCCACACCGGTGAAGGATGATGATGATGATGATAATGATAAGGATGATAATGGCCATATGATTTCCGGGACCGTTTGGGCCTTAAAGTTTTTCTGACATTTGTCTTACAGGTGAGGAAAACCCCGATAAAAACCTCACCGAGAAAAACTGCCCCGACCGGGGATCAAACCCGGGCCCGCTACGTGACAAGGCAGCACGATACCTCGAGACCACAGCGATGGACACACACACACACACACACATATATATATATATATATATATATATATATATATATATATACAGAGTGGAATATAATTTCATACATCTTCCGAGCTAAGTTCCAGTTGTAATATAAACAAACCAGATGTATGACTGCATTGTCATTGTTCGAATAGTGTCTTTACCTTTAATCTTCTAAGAAGAAAATGTAGTTCGCTCTCTTACATTCGAATGAGGTGGGATAATAATATTAACCATGATTTGAGGGGAAGTAGATTATATAGGGGATCATTGAAACAATAGCTCAGGATAGGGATATATGGAGAGCTTATGTCCTCGCGGCCATGCACCTAAGGGTTCGATAGTGCCAGTGAGTTAGTTATTTAGTGACTTTATTTAGAGACGAACGGGGAATGCCTTGAAGTAATTTGGGGAGATCGAATAGTCCCTCATTTAGGTCTATGGGTGGTAAGTACTTCAGAGGATTCATGACTAAGGAACATGTTCGTAAATCAAGGTTCTTAGGAACATGAAATTAGGGAATGTGTAATTGTGGGGCACTATATCTATTCTGAGTTAAGTTCCAGTTGTAATATAAAGAAACCAGTTTATGATTGCATCTTCATTGTTTACCTTCAAGTGTGTAAGAAAATACAAGTTATATATATATGAAAAGAAACATGAATGCTTGAGTCGGGATTTGAACCCTAGTCTCTAAACTCTGTACGTTTAGCGCTCTAACCAATTGAGCTACTCAAGTATTCCCACACAAACGTAATTTTTTTTCTTATATATGTAGTATTCTCAATTCTCACAAGAGGTAGTTGGAAGTCGTTCCAACTGACATCTAGTGGCCAAAATAACAGTTAAGCAATTTTTTAAGGAGAATATTTACTTTATAGCAGTAACGCTTGTATATTTTTGACATTTGGCAATGAAGGCAAACATGATATTTATTTAATGGTTTGAAAAATTATTGTTGATTATAACATTCACACGTCATTCATTTGCGGAAAGCGACGGTCTTTCGGTTTAGTAAAATTACAAGGGTATTAAAATGAATTAAGTGAATGGTTTTTACAGAGAGCATCTTCATTGATAAAATATACGCATTCGTGTAAAGTGGACCCAGGGGGTCCACATTAACCGAATTCCTTTATTATGTTTAATTATTTTATACAGTCACTATGTCACATAATATTAAACCAAACCCGTCAGTATATTAAAACAGCATCTGCATAATAAATTATATTTATGAGGTTTTTTTAACATTTGTAATATTCAATAGCAGAAATTAAGAATTGATTCTTAGCTTTAAAAACGTTTAAAGTGGTCAATTTTATAAATATCACAAATAAACCCTTCTTCGCACAAGGAATAAAAGAAACTGGCCTTGAACCCGTCAAAGTTGATGAGGAGAAGAAGTTAAAATATTTTCTGTTCGAGGGCAGCACCAATTAAGGAAGATATTAACAGGGTCCACTCAAACAGAAGGGTCCACATTACCCGAAATTCCCTATATAGACTTTATGTTGGCTGCACTGGAACACAGAATATTTGTTAAAATCAATATGGCTGCCACGTCTTCATGTAGTTGAATATTGTGAAAAAATATATTCAAATAATCGTTAGAAAACATTTTTAAATAATTGTAAATAGTGAGAAATAATTTGAAAAATGAAAACCTAAGAATTAATTTGACAGGAGTTAATGAAGTAATTTAAAAAGTCATGTCACATGTTGTAAAGTTTAGCCAAGATTTTAATGTCTTGTATAAACATAAGGTAATTAGTGTATTTTGATTTCAGGTTGGCTGGGTGAAGGCTGATACCAAGGCTATTCAAGCGATACACGACCATGTGATAACACACAATCCACGTGTTTCCGTGTCGCATAATGATTACTCAACGTGGAATTTACATGTAAAAAACGTCCAGGAAGATGATAGAGGCAGTTACATGTGCCAAATCAATACAGACCCAATGAAGAGCCAGGTGAGTTTAATCGATTTATATTTTTTTCTTATTATGTAGATTGTTTCTCTGTTGCCGATTTACTCTATTTCCGGTTACAGCATAAAATGTGAACATCCGAAATAAGATATAATTTTGGTTTATTTATTTAAGTATTTGACATAAATGCCTCTTTAAAGTTGCGTCCATAGTGGGAGGCAATTCAGAAAACTGATGATAACAAAATCTAGGGATACTGTTTGGTGTTGCAGCTACATATCTATCGTCTACATCCAAAATTTAATTACACTACTCGATAGATAAAGGATCAAAGAATTTATTTCGTTGAGTGCGGACTGTGACGCATCGCGTGCAGCAGAGGGAGAAGCGCCGCCATTTTCAGGTCGTTTCCCTGCGTCACATAAATTTCGTTTATTACAAATTTTGACACGGAGAAGTTACAACGTTCGTTTGAGTTTCAATCGTCAGCTCTCGTCAAGATCTATCGATTGCGTATATAAAACATAAGTGTGAAATGGTTATAGTGAATATATATGGTGTTAAAGTAAACATTAAAATAAATAATGCAATGTCGGCCTAAATTCGTCAAAAAACCAAATATAGAGATCGTATACGATTGGAAAGGGCTTTTCAAGAGTAGTCCAGTGGTACCCATAAAACACCATATGTCAGAGTTAAGCTGTGCGGGAACGTAAAACAATGAAAGCGTCCGAGCGGATCAATGGCGGCGCCTGTATATCTGCAGCTGGGGCGACCGATCCTATGCAAGTGGATGACGTATTGGCTATAATACGCTCAAAGAAAATATTACCTGTTACGTACACGTATTCCCGTAAAACGCACGGCCGTGTCCACGACACAGTCATACCCCGATTGTTTGCTTTAATTATATGAGTGGCACCATAAAACGTAATCTCTAAGGAACTAGAAAGGGACACTTTCAAAATGTTATAATGTGGATCGGAACACTGGGCCTTAACCAAAAACAAGGGACGAGGTTATTTACTTCAGAAATGAGGTTTTTGAGGAGTGTTGCTGGTTATACAATAGCAGATCTGAAAAGAAATGTAGATGTACGAACAGAACTAAATATATTCAAGCTATATGTCCACCGCTGTAGTTTCAAGGTAGCGTGATGCCTTGTCACGCAGCGGGCCCGGGTTCCATCCCCGGTCGGGACAGTTTCCTGTGTGAGGTTTGTATCGGGGTTTTTCCTCACCTGTAAGACAAATGTCAGGAAACTTTAAGGCCCAAACGGTCCCCGAACATCATATGGCCATCGCAATCATCATCATTCATATTCATCTTAGATTAAGCTTAGGATTAAGAACTTTCCTGGCCGCGCCACTATCACCATTATCACCCATCATATCATCGGAGCAACGTAACCCAGCCTTCCAGGTGCCCCAACCTCAGACGTGGGTTACAATTACGCCAGTGCCAGGAAAGAACACCACATATGTTAAAAAGGACAACCTGGGGCATTAAAAAATATTCAAGCTATTAGATAGGTTTGCACAAAACAGAGACAAATGGATGGACCACGTCAATAGAGTGGATAACAATAGAATCATGAAACAGATTCTTCACTACAAACCACTAGGACAAAGAAATGTAGGAAGGCCCAATAAAAGGACAGACCAATATTATAACATGAGATCGGAACAGACCTTAAGGTCATATTCTTGATGCTAATGGTGATGAAGAATTGTTTTGACCCATGCCACCTTGTCGTCTTGTATAACATATCTGACTTTCTCCCTGGCATTGGCGGAATTGTAATCAATTTCTTACAAGGAAACTGTTAACCATTGCATGACGAAACATAGTTTTAAAACTCCTCCCAGATAAGCGTTATGATAAACCAAAGCCGTTTTTAACTGCAAGGACAGAAATGAAGCCAGAATCCTGCAATGGCAACCCAATTTGCGAAGCAGATGGGCTCCGTGAGTGACTATAGCAATGTGTAGTGAGACCGGGACGCGGCGTGCGGGTAGGTTGTCAGGGTTACCCATTTCACGAAGTGAGGAGTTGTATTACTCCCCTGTAATTTAAATGTGAGCTTTGGTGCTGGTTTTGACACGGCGTTGGCAGGCTATATCACAACGCTTATCTGAGAGCAATTTAAAATACTGAAATATTTCGAAAAATAAGAAATACTGTCTTACGAGAAAAACTGAATATTAGATATTCAATAGTAGATTATATAAGGATCAAACAATTAAATTCGTATGGGCATGTACGACGAATGCAAAAAGAAAGGTTACCCAGTAAAACATTGGAATAGTGTCCACCTGGAAGAAGAAGGAAAGGAAGACCTCTAAACTCGTGGATTCAAGAAATAACAACTGGAATGAGAACAAGAAGAGTGGAGGAAATGGAGTGGATGGATAGAGACGAGTGGAGAAGGAAAAATAAAACTTTAGGCACAGAAAGATGAGTAAACATTGAAAATCTGTATATAAATAAATTATATATATATATATATATATATATATATATTGTTCACACATAGTAATCTAATATATAAAAATGAATGTTTGTTTGTTTGTTTGTTTGTTTGTTTGTTCGTACTTTTTCCACGGCCATACTGTTGATCCGATTGTGATGGGGCGTTTTGCAAAATGTTCAGGAGATTCCCGGGAGCAACATAGGCTCTAAGAGAGTTGTAATACTCAACTTCTACACCCTTAAAAATCGCCCTTTGTAGTGGAAAACGAGAAAAAAGTAGCTCTTTGGACGGTTAAATGGCTTACGTTGCCTAAACCATAACAAATACGCAACATTAATGTACACAGAATTGAATATCTCAAAAAACTCTACAAAAAAGTCGGCGACAGCATATGTTTATTTCTTACGGATAACTCACAATAACCATTTTTTCTTTCATTGATGTCAAGAAGATCGAGACAAGTGCGTGGATTCCTGTACAAGCATAGCAGCACATGGCGGGCATTCTTTTACGGATAGCTCACAATGCGAATTTTGTATTTTAGCTGATTATGAGATTGAGATAGGTAGATTCCCGGGCAACACCGGGTAATCAGTACGGGGAATCTTAAAATAATTACGATATACATGTATAATTATTTTACATTTTACTTATTCAACTACTCATAAGAAGTACATTAATTTTTATCTTTCAGCTCATTTATGCCAAGAAGTTCGGGATGAGTAGATTCCCGGACAACGCCGGGTAAACAGCAAGAGGTATCTACAAATAATTACGATATAAATTTTTCCTTTTACTTATTTACCTAAACATAAAACACATTAATCTTTGTATTTCAGCTCATTTATGTCAAGAAGATCGGGATAAGTATATTCCCGGGCAACGCCGGGTAATCAACACGGGGTATCTAAAAAAATATAAATATATATTTTATTTTTCCTTATACTTATTCAACTAAACATAAAAGCACATTAATTTTCATTTATTTAGGCGTAGCGGCGCACACCGGTATTGGCTAATTATATTATATAATGTAAATGGACATTAAAAGGGTAAATTTTGAAGAAAGTATAAGAAATCTCCGATTTGTTTACAGTATTATTTACGTTGGAATGACGTCACTGCATGAAGGTTTAAAACCTAGATAACTGCTGTAAAATGCAGTAAATGAATTAAAAAAAACAGTGATAACTTTTCCCTAACCGTTGTTTTATCTGTGAAATTTAATTATTGTGATAGTTGTTTGTTGAAAGGGGGAGAAATCAATTTTAATTACTGGAACCAAAACATTTTAGAGCAAAAATTATGAGGGTTTTATGGTTTCCATTTCTGGAATGGCGGTTGAGTCCTGAAAGTAAATGGCTCCATTACTAGAGCAATTTGCTGTCTCCACACCAGAGGGCATTGCTACCATGTGGGCAGATACCGGATGAGATCTTGTTACATTCGATCGATCTGTGGATTCTCTTCCAAACAGCGGAAAGATACATGTGTCTACACTTCCCGAAGATAAGTGTTATATCTACACCAGTTCATTGGTCTACAAGCTAGTGCAAGTAATTTTATCCACTGCAATGAAAAGAGGTAAAACCTAGCTTGTAATAAAGATAGGCATATATATAATTCTTCTGTACGTGTGTTTGTCACTGGACTTCTCCTATACGACTGAATCGATTTTAATGAAATTTTTTGTGTGTATTTGAATGGGTCCCTGAATGTTTTAGATTCACAATTGGCCACTATAAAACGATAAGGTGTAGAAGTTCACCTGAAGAAATAATTTAAAAATCGCTCTAGCGGTCACAATTTTCGATGTTACATAACGAAACTGCATATCTTACAGTATTAAAACAAACCGAGGTAGGTATATTCCGAAAATGAGCGAAATCCGACAATTAGAAGTGGAGGTTTGCCTGAAATTCGAAATTAAGAATTGACTAGCATCTTCCATGTTTTGTTCGATTCAGCATATACCACAACATTTAATTAACTGTTAATATTTCATTTATTTAGGCGTAGCAACGCATGTCGGATATTAGCTAGCATATATATAGTCCACCGCTGTAGTCTCAAGGTAGTGCGCTGCCTTGTCACGCAGCGGGCCCGTGTTTGATTCCCGGTCGGGACAGGCTCCTGGGTGAGGTTTTCTTCGGGGTTTTTCCTCACCTGTAAGACAAATGTCAGGACGTTAAGGGGCCCAACGGTCCCCGAAAATCATCCGGCCATCATCGTCACACTTATCATTATCATCATCATCCTTCACCGGTGTGGAAAGCAACGGGAAACTACCACATCTATAATTCCCTAGTAAAGCTGCAAAGCATAGAATGAAAATGCTATGATTGCAGAATTACTGTGGATCGATGGATATATATATATATATATCATCATAATCTATGGCATGGTGGTCCTTTTAGTTTGACCTTAGCCCCCCTCATAACAACCATCCATTCTCTTCGGTCAATGGCCTTATTTCTCCAATTTGTTATGCCAATTTTCCTTATCTATTCCATGTTGCTAGGAACCAGTCTTGTTTCCGTCTCATAGCCTTTTTCTTATTGCCAAGTTGTTTCTTTAGATCAGTCTGGCTATTGCTTTTAGGTTTCTCAACGTGGTAGTTTTTTATGGGGTAGGGTTGTTAGCCCTTCGCCCAACCCCCAACTTGGAGGACCAGGTCTCTGTATTTTTTACCCCTGCAGACTGGGTGGCCCAGCTATACCCCCAGGCACTGGGTAGCTCAGGTACCTCTGGGTCGCCGTACCCTCCGTGGTGGGCCCCTGAGGGGATGTATGTGTATATATATGTGTGTGAGTGTGTGTGTGTGTGTGTGTGTGTGTGTGTGTGTGTGTGTGTGTGTGTGTGTGTGTGTGTGTGTGTGTGTGTGTGTGTGTGTGTGACATGATAAGAAAAATAAATGCCTGAACGGGATTTGAACCCGAACCCAGCGTGTTACACCGCCAGGCAAATCCAATTCAAACATTAATCTTTCTTAAATATATATATATATATATACCCCCCAGCACGCTGGGGTACCAACCCAGAGGTCCGGGCTCAAATCCCGTTCAGACATTTATTTTTCTTATCATGTCATATTAAACTTGCATTGCTCAATATCAAAAATGTAATTATAACACACACACACATAATATATATATATATAACTAACTGGTATTATCGAATCCGTAGGTTAATGACTGCGCGGACATAAGCTCTCCACTCATCCCTATCCAATCATTCTCTGTAAATCTATTTTCCTCAAATCATAGTTAATGTTATTCTCACATCTCATTCTTGGTCTACCAACTTGGCGTTTTCCCTCTGGTTTTCCTACAACTAGCTTCCATGCACGTCTATCATTCCCCATTTGTGCCACATGTCCTGCCCATCGCAATCTACGAGACTTGATTGTTATTATATCTGGTTTTCTATAGAAATCATGTAGTTCACTGTAATCTAGTCTTCTCCATTCACCGTCTGTTCATCTCTCTTTTCTCCAAAAAGTTACCTGAGAACTTTATTCTCAAATACTCGTCTTTATTCCTATCTTAAAGAGAGAGTCCATGTTTCGCATCCATATAATATAACTGGGAGAATAACAGTTTTACGTATTTTCAGTTTAACGGTTTTTTGAGAGAAGTTATGATGACAAGAATTCCTGTATTGTATAATAGCACGCGTTTCCAGAATTGAGACTATGTTTAAATTCCAACTGCATCCCATTCCTATTTGTAATTATTGTTCCTAGGTATGATAAACATAGGCTCAATTATTCTAGAAGTGCATGATATTATTCATTGCAGAGACTTTTGTCCCAACTCCTTTCAAAAAACATTAAACTGAATATGAAACTGTTATTCTTCCTGATATAGCCCTATTATATGGATGTGAAACATGGACTCTTACTTTAAGGGAGAAAATGAGATTACTTGTTAATGAGAATAAAATTTTAGGAATTTTTTTTGGACCAAAGAGAGATGAACAGCAAGTGAATGGAGAAGACTTTATAATAGTGAGCTGAATTATATTTATAGTAACCTAGATATAATAAGAACAGTTAAGTCTCGTAGACTGCGATGGACAGGACATGTTACACGTATGGGGAATGAAAGACTTGCATGGAAGCTTCTTCTAGGAAAGCCAGAGGGAAAACTCCCAGTTGGTAGACCAAGAATAAGGTGGGAGGGTAACATTAACCATGATTTGAGGGAAGTTGATTATACAGGGGATGAGTGGAAGATGTTTATTTATTTATTTATTTAGCCTGATGGAGTTAGGGTCATGTGGCCTTCTCTTCTACTCACCAGGACAAACATATATTACATCAGAATGTAAGGTAAAGGTAAAGTGATCCCACAACAGGCCTCAGGAGGCCCTTGGGGTAGTAGGAGGTTAAGGCTCCCACTTTTTCTAGACAATCGGCACTTTATGTCAGCCGGGTTGTCAGCCCTGCGTGACGGCCGCCTTTACCCCAGAACAAGCGTCTGGTACTCATTTCAGTTAGAGGCTGAGTCGACCCCAGGGCCATAGTGCCGCCAGAGGCTTTGGGTCAGTTTAAAATCCTGACCCCAACGGGACTTGAACCCTCGACCCTCCGGCTTGTAGCTCAGTGCCTTAACCACTACGCTACGGCGTGACAATCATAATTAACTCTAATATTAAATACTAAATGAACATTTGATCAATAAGATAATATATATTATATTACGATCTATAATACAACCATGTTAATGATAGTTAATATTAAGACTAAAACTAATAATAAAATGTATTCTAGCAAGATAAATTAAATTGTTGGTAGGTCGTCCCTGTCTAATGTAGGGGCCTACATAAAAAATCAAATAAAAAATAATATGTGTGTCGGATAGTCTGATGAAGCGGCGTGATACATAATTAGGCGATGATGTGTGAAGTATTTTATAGAGAATGGATAGGGAATGGACAGTCCTACGATCTGTCAGACGAAGCCACGATAATTATTCCAGGCATGGTGTAACATGGTCAAATTTGCGGATACCACAAACAAAACTTGCGCAAGAATTATGACCACGTTGAAGTATTTGAGTGAAAATAGTATTTAAGTCTGTAAAAAGAGTATCACAATAATCAAAATGGGGCATAGCAAGTATTTATACTAACATTTTCCTAAGAGCGAATGGCAGACAATTTCTTACGCGATTTAATAAATGTATTATTGAGAAGACTGTTTTGCATGTATGGTTTATTTGTGTATTCCAATTTAAGTTGTTGTCAATAAATAATCCCAGAATTTTTACTGTCTCACTATAAGGGTTACAAATTAATAAGGAAATGTATATGAATATTTTAATGTATGCAGACGATCTGGTAATTATACAGAAGTCAGAGGATAATTTACAAAGAGCCATTTACATGTTGAATCAATTAGGACTCTATTATAATCTCAAAGTCTCAACTTCAAAAACTAAAATTATGGCTTTTCATGGCAAAGTGCCAGTCAGAGCAAAAATAGTAATCAATAATGAAATAATAGAACAGATAGCACACTTTACCTATCTTGGTTCAGATATAACATACAGCTACGATTGGGATATACACAATAAATTAAACCGATATCAAATGATGTGTGGCACCATAAGAAGAACCCTCCGAAAGACTCGAAGAGAAACTCAGCTCAGGTTTTATAAAATTATGGCTGTTCCTGTTATTTTATATGGATCTGAATCTTGGGTACTTACAAAAAAAAGATACCTCACACATTCAAGCCACTGAAATGAAATTTTTAAGATCCGTAAAAGGATGTACACGCATGGATAGATTACACTGAATCAATAAGAAATGAACTGGAGGTATTTTCAATACTCGATAAACTAGACGAGCACAAATATCAATGGAAAGAACATTTAGGCAGAATGGACAATACAATATTACCCAAAAAAAAAATCAACGCCTACAAAAAAGATATTTGGGACGGCCAAGGAAACGATGGACTTGAGACCGGAACAGGTCGCATTGACCTAATCCTGGAAAGGAAGAAGTAGTAGAAGAAGAAGAAGAAGACTATAAGGGATTTGAACTCCATTAAGTGACACATGCGAAACTGACATTAGCTCAGGATAGGAATGTGTAGAGAGGTTATGTCCTTTCGGCCATCGACCTACGTGTTGGATAGTGCTAGAGAGTTAGTTAATTAGGTACTTGAATTCAGCCACTTTATCAAAACTCCCTTCATTTGTCATTAACTGTCCATTTCCCAATATATATTTTGAATTATACATTTTGCTAAAGCCGTCTCGAGTTGCAATCACATTTAGTAGTTGGTAGTATTCTTAGGAAATGATTCGGTAAGTGTTATGACTCAAGAGCTAAACGGAGCGGCTTTGCGCTGGTATTAGGATGTAAACTGTTATAGCAGAACTGAATTAGATAGGCGGGCGACTTGCAACGATCCATTCCACTGTGCGAGAGTGATGACGTCTCCAATTCAATGAATACGAATGATGGTTTCAACGCAGACATTCACGTCTAATCAACATTATTTCCTCTATCTTCTCTGTTATTGTTTTCCTTTTTACTTTATTCCTCTCATTTCTTTTCTATTTTTACTTGCGTTTTATCTCCCCTGTATATATTTCCTTGCTTTATCATTTACCTCTAACTAACTACCTAACTCACTGGCTTCATGGCAGCGCGGACATAAGCTCTCCATTCATCCCTATCCTGAGCTAATGTTTTCCAATCATCTCCTTTATAATCTACTTCCCTCAAATCATGGATAATGTTATTCTCCCACCTCATTCTTGGTGTACCAACTAGGTGTTTTCCCTCTGGTTTTCCTACCAGAAGCCTCCATACACCTCTTTCATCCCCCATTTGTGCCACATGTCCTGCCCATCGCAGTCTACGAGACTTAACTGTTCTTATTATATCTGGCTTCCTATAAGGACCATGTAGTTCACTGTTATGTAGTCTTCTCCATTCACCTGTCTGTTCATCTGTCTTTGGTCCAAAAATTTTCCTAAGAACTTTATTCTCAAATACTCGTAATCTCCTTTCATTTACCTCTTTCATTACTAAATATATTCTTCTTTCTTTTTATTATCAATTAATTAGTTTCTTCAGTTTTGTATTAATCTTTATATATGAAGGGCTTAGGACGATAACATGATAAGCTAGATTCTGTTACGAAATGCTATTTATTACAATGAAAACAAATAAATGTATTGAAATGTCCATAAAATTATTTGTAAGTGCGCCAGTGATGAGTTAAAACATATACACACACAATGTATTAACAACAATACTGCCCAATTAGTATTTATTATTTCTTAAACATGAAAATCCTTATATCTCAAAAAGAACAATATGTGGCTTATCATGTTATTGCCCTAACCCCTTCATATAATGTACAGTAATTCTTCTGTACGTGTGTGTCACTCTATTCCTAAATGACTGGACCGAATTTGATGGAACTTTTGTGTGTGTGTTGGAGTGGGTCCTTCGATGGTTTAGATTTACAACTAGACACCCTAAAATCATTAGGTGTAGGAGTCTACCTGAAGTGAAAAATTTAAAAATTGCTCGAGCGATCACATTTTTCGATGCTTCACAACGAAACTCAGTATATCGTATTAAAATAAACCAAGGTAGGTATTATTAAAAAATGAGCGAAATCCGACAATTAGACGTGAAAGTTTACCAGGAATTCGAAATTAAAAACTGCATGAACGACTGGATTAATTTTGATGAATTGTTTTTGTTTGTTTGAGTGGGTCCCTGGATGTCTAACAACCTCCATGTTTGGTTTGTCTCAGCCTGAACCATACAATTTTAGTAACCTTTAGTATTTCACTTATTTAGGCGTAGCAAAGCAGCCAGGTATTAGCTACTCCATTGTATAATGTTTTGTTTGTATCATTCTCTTTTCAATTGATTCTTTGTGTCCCGCGCCGTAATCGAGTGGTTAAGACAAGATGCCTTGGCACAGAGCTACAGGACTTGCGCTAATTCAAGTCCCCATGGGGGAAGAAATTTGTTCATCGAATTTCGGTAAGTATGGAGCGAGTGCCCACCCAGATTCGTGAGGAATTCGGAGAAGCTACAATAAGTACCAGCTTAGCTAATCCAGGATGAGAAAACTAGCTATAACGGTTGGGGTATCCGAAATGCGGACAACATGTCACCCCTACACTGGCAGAATAATATTGTCCTCTAGTAGTAGTAGTAGGACTTTATTAGACAAAAAGTAAGATATTTACAATATGATTTACAAAAATGGGTCGCACGGGCAGTAAGCCGTACGTGCTGTTGACAGTCCGTTACAATAAAATAATAATTATTACTAGTGTAAAGAAAAATAAACAACAAAAAAAGCAATAACATTACAATTACATAAAGAAAACACAATAATAATATTACAATTAAATAATAACACAATAGCATTATACACTAAAAAACATTAACAATACAATTACATAAAGAAAACACAATAATATTACAATTAAATAATAACACAATAGCATTATACACTAAAAGAAACATTAACATTACAATTACATAAAGAAAATACAATAATATTACAATTAAATAATAACACAATAGCATTATACACTAATTAATTTATATATAATTGTTAATAATTAATGGTATTGCATTTTGATAACATATATTTATTCATGAATGAGTGTTGTCCTTATTTTTCGCGTTTTGTCCAGAAATTTACCGAGGTTTATCCAATTTTCTGGATTTACCAATAACTCGTAGCATGCCAATCTTTCCCGATTTGAATTTAGAAATCTTTCCGGTAATAACTGACGTCTCCAATATTCTAAATCATTATATTTTCCTAATATATGTATCTCATCTTCAAAGTTCCCGCACATTGTCAGTGTTCGGAAAAATATATTGTAAAGTACTTTACGAACGAATAAGACAATGGGCTAAAGAGAACAATAGGCTCTCAAAATATCAGGCAGGTTTTAGAGAAGGGTACTCCACGGTGGACAACGTATTTGTTCTGAGAACATTAATTGATGACAATCTGAAAATGAAGGGGGGTAAATTATTTTGTGCATTCATTGATTTTAAGATGGCATTTGATACTGTGGACCGAAGCGCACTTTGGGAAAAATTAAATCGGAAAGGATTGTCTCATAAAATGATACATGCTTTAATGTAAATTTATAATTGTCCTCTATGATTAACACATGTGGATGTGAGGCCAGCTGTCGGCGGATAGATCAAGGGCCTTCTAGGTTTGTCAGTCCATGGAATTAGTTAATCTTTCTCTATCAGTCTCATCGGCTAGTGGTTAGTGTTTCTAACAACAGTTTATGAAATCCCGGGTTCGATTCTCAGTCATGGGAGTTTAGGTTAAGGACTCTCCTGGCGCTTCATTATCACTTATCACCCATCATATCATCAGGGTAACGCAACTCCGCCTTCCAGATGCCCCAAACTAAGAAATGGATTACAATTCCGCCAATGCCAGGGGAAAAAGCCAGAAATGTCATAAAAGACAACCTTGTGGTATTGGTAAAAAAAATAGTTATTTATGTATTTTCCTTCTTTATAATACATATATTTCATTCTTTCTTCTTCTTCTTCTTCTTCTTCGGCTTTCCCTCACTTATAGGTTTCCGTCTTCAGTTTTCATTTATTTCTATCATTCCAATCTCCTTATTCCAAATTCATATCATCCATTATAGTTCTGACATAGGTTTTCCATTTCCATCTTGGTCTGCCACGTTTGTTTCTTCCAGGGGTGACCATTGGTATATATTTTTTGGTCATCTTTCATTTTCCATTCTTTGTGCATAGCCATACCATTTAAGAGTTTGATTTTCAATCCTCTTAACAGATGTAGTGAGATTCATTTTTCTCCAAAGGAATCCATTTATTATATTTTGCGCGATAGTGCGTTTGTCGTACTTACAAGCAACGGCGACCATTATTGAAAGTTCAACTTCCGACATTTCGGAGTTGCCAACCTAAATAACTATCCTGTAATATTACATTTATACCCACGTGCGGCAAGTAAAACCACTGCCCTCTATGTATACTACGTACCAATGTATATACAGAAAATATCCAAAAGGTAGTATTAATATACATTATACGAAGCAAATCACTGCATTTTAAATGAACTGAACTTGATTTGAAACAATATAAAACAATAAATACGTACTTGCGGCAATGTTATCAATAATTGTTATCAAGGCCTCCTGTTGTTTCAACTAATAAACATTGCCCACACTGTTAACGTTAGTCACTTGTCTATAATGAACGCAAATATTTGCAACAAAGATGTTATTATTTTACTATTATTTATTATTTTGAAAACGCCATCGCGCAAAAAAATAATGTACAACGCACGTTTGTGAAGTGTTTTACAGAATCTCGGAAAATAAAAACCTCGCTGATTTTTCCTCGATTCTGTAAAAAAGCACTTCCCAACCTCGCATCGTAATATACTGTTACCGTGTTTTGTTTTTTGAAGGCTTCTTCTGAGATAATGAAATTCAACTGTTCTAATTTTATTATTTTGTAATTCCGTCAAAGACCAAGTTTCGTTTCCATATGACAAAGCATTCTGTATTATGCTCTTATAAATTTTCATTTTAGTTTCTTTTGTAATATGTTTGTTCCAAATCATTCTATGCAATGTCTTAGTTGCATTTTTTGCCATTGAAATTTTAGTTTGTACGCCTCTTTCACTGTACCTAAATACGTAATTATTGTCCCAAGATATTTAAAAAATTAACTTTTTTTTTATTTTCCCTGTTTTTAGTATGAGGTCATCCACATCCTTTCCCAAACACAAATATTCTGTTTTCTGTAAATTCCTAAATATGTTATTATTTCTATTTCCCTTTTTCTTTCTTTCCTTTCCCTCCCTTGCCTGTATCTGGGTCTCTACCTCTCTTTCCCTCTCAAATATACAGGGTGTAAGTAATAATCTGTTCCATTAATGCAGTCTAACCTCTCACCTTTTAGGTACAATTACGTGCCACACGCCACTCGGGCCTTAACAGTGGCACGACCTGTCGGGAGAGGGATTTTAACTATGCTTCATACACATAATTTTTTGACCACACAAGGACATGGAGGGCCTCCCCGAATGAGTAATCATCTATATGTCAGGGCCTCCTCCTAAACAACACAACATTCTTGTTATTCACAGACCTTCAGTGCAAGGGTTTTCATCTCATTCTTCGGCCACAAGTTGAAGTTTTTAATAAAATAATTGTGTTGTAATAGAACTCATATTTAAAAACTAATAACCATAATTGGACTGTTGTATACCAGGGTGCCACCTGTGAATATTCATTCGGACAACAAGTGAGTGATAGTATGATCAACGTGATAACACATGTTCCTGTTAGAATCAATTGTCATCATGTTTACTCGCATATAAGGGGATTCTATCCCGGAGTCCACCTAAATTAGTGGGCAAGTTAGGGTGAAGAAAATGGGAAAGTTAGTGTTAGTTTGGGCAAGTTAGGTAAGAAAATGGACGAGTTAGTGTACATCATATTAGTTCAGCGTTGACATGTTTCTTAGTGTGTTTTGTGATAAGTTAGCTACACTGTTTCTAGCAATGACTAAATACATATTTTACATTGTAAATATGGTGATTTTTTTATTACTTTGAGCTCAAATTCTCACTTCATTTTAAGCATTTCTAACATTTTTTGGGGAAAAAATCAATATATATATAGTGTTCTATCCAAGAACAGGTCTTTCACTGCAAACTCAGCATTCTCCACTCGTTCCCTAATCCAACTTTCCTTTTTGAATCCGCATAGAAACCATTTATTTTAATATTGTCTATCATCTGATGTCTTTTTGTGTCTCTAAATTTCTTTCCTCCTATGGCATCCGTCAGCAGGCAGTTTCTTCTTAGTCAGTGACCATACCAATTTATCTCCCTCTTCTTTGAATTTCATCATTGTTCTTCCTTCACCCACTCTGTCTAGCACATCTTTACTTTTTATTTTGTCTGTCCATCCTTCTCCATATCCACATCTCAAAAAGTTCCACTCGCTTTTCCTCATTCCGTCGTAGTTCCAAGTCTCTGCACCATATAATGCTACACTCCACACAAAGCACTTCACTAGCCTCTTCCGTAATTATTTTGCCAAAGATCCGCAGAAAATGCTTCTCTTCTTGTTACAAGCTTCTTTTGCCATTGCTATCCTCTGCTTTACTTCTTGATCACAGTTCATGTTACTACTGATAGTACAACTCAAATATATATATGTATATATGTGTGTGTGTGTGGTGTGTTTCTATCAAGTAATTATTCACATACTGCAACAATAAATCATGTGTTTCTATTTTTTATTTGAATTTATGTAGGTGGTATGGTGCATAGAATCCTTCGTAATTAATTGATTAACAATTTACACAAGCTTCTAATTATGTTTTGTTAAAATTAATATTTTAATGACTACACAATGAACACCTGATGCTGAAATATTAAATAAGGTTAATTAATTGGCATTAGATATTAATACTGATTAAACAATCAGAACGGTTGAAAAATTATGAATAAACATTACATACCTTATTTATCTCACGGTTTTTTATAGCGAATTTCGAAGAAATTTAACTATTCTACTCATTTTCATTAAACGATTTAAAAAAATACAGAATTCGCTAGAGCGATTTTTTTAATTTTCCTTCCAGATTGCCCAATAAATCAATATTGCTGGTTAACGAAGTCTGTCTTACTTATTTTTAATCAATTGTGAATGCCGAAATTTTTTTTCATAGAAATTAGGCATTTCTCTCAATTTTGGGAAGAAATCAACATATGTGTTTCTTTTTTTGTCAGTGCCGTCGTCCTCATCTCCCCATTTGCGTACACGAAATCGTTATGCAAAAGTCTAATTACGCAAAACACATAATAAACGCCGGTCACAGAATTCATTCAGTAGAAGAGACCCTTACAATAATACACATAGAGGGAAACCCGACAAAAATCAACATATTGGAGGACCTTAAAATTACCAATGAGATAGATAAAAGTTCTTAATAAATGAAAACACTCCCCAACTAAACAACGCGCTGTACAATATCATCAGAAAGAACACTTCAGTTACGGACAACACTACATCAAGACGAACATCATTGCAATCATATCAACAAATCTAGCGAAAAATTATGCCTGCTGATGATGGAATAAATATTCTGAAAGGCCTTCAGAAAAAGAAAAGCACACACATATTTTTACAAGTTGAGGACAACGGCACTGACCAAATAAGGTACATATTTTAATTTTATCCTATGACTATCCAGCTCAACAGATTCAACGGTTTAATTTTATTAGTATTCGTGTGTATTTCTCTCAGATAGGCCCTAGTTCACATACTGCAACAATAAATCGCTTTTTTTTATTTATGTTGGTGGCATGGTGGAATAGAATCCCCAGATTTGGTCAGGCTGTAGACCAAAATATTGAATATGTCCGAAGGGCCATGAATTTTCGGTGAGTTAGTTTTGTAATCATTGATAAGGAGCTGAAGGGAAGACGAAATATTTAAAAAAATTAAATCAAGTTATAACAATTAATCAATTGTAGTATCAATTTGTCTAAATATACGAATTTTTAATAAATCTAATAATATTATTAGATAATCCATTTTTCTTACATGTATAGGGGATGATTTTTTCGTTCTTCAATTGAATAGTTGCCCCGAAAAGATATATCTAACCCACAAACTATGGGTACAAATTGTTGGGAAAACGAAAAAAAACTTATATTGTTCATTTGAGGCTATTACCTTTATTATATCATATGCATTTTAATTTCTCATCCTATTGGAATCATATACAGCTAATTTTAATGCAAAATAACATGCTACTAACTGAATATTAACAATTTAATACAGAATTGAGTGCAAAACTAATCTATATCTATAGAGTGGAAAAATGATCTAACACATATTTAACTAAAAATGCTATAATAAGAAATAGAAAATGCGTATTGAACTGATTCAGTTAGAAAAATTTCTAACTTAATCAGTTTTCAGTATTTGTTTTCCATTTAATTTGATTTCGTTACATTCTTTGTGTCTTTCTTATTTTCACTCAATTTCTCTAAGATTCTGATAGAATTCACGGAACTGTGGTGGAATGAATTTTCACATGTGTAATAATTATTTTTCTGCACTGCTACTCATGACCTGACTAACTGCTTCTGCCATTTTGTTACATATAGATCACTGTTCGCTTGAATGTCAACTTTTAAAAATAAATAAAACAGGTCTGGAAGAGAGTATGGATAATTTTACGTGCTCCATGCCGTGATACTCTCCGGATAGATCACTAATCCACTGAAAACTCAAGTTTCGAATTTTTGTTGATTAGGTCTCTTTTTGGGGCAACTATTATTTTCTTTTCTTTTCAGAACGGATTCAAACATGAATGTGGATTTTTTGTATTTGTAGGTTGGATACCTGGATGTGGTAGTACCACCGGACTTTATTAACGAGGACACTTCAGGGGACGTGATGGTTCCTGAAGGTGGCACTGTGAAGCTGACGTGCAGGGCGAGAGGCTACCCTGTTCCACACGTACTGTGGCGCCGAGAGGACAACGCCGACCTCGTCATCAAAGAGCCCACAGGGGTCAAAACCAGAGGCAAGAACATTCTTAAAACTTCTTCTTACAAGGGAACTGTCAACCATTGCATGCCGAAACCTATCTTGAAATGTTTCTCAGAGAAGCTTTGTGATTTACAAAGGGCGTGTTAAAAAAAATTATATACCTTTTTAACTGTCCATAAACTAAGCCAGATTCATTATAAATACAACATGATTTGGAAAGTTTTGCATAACTATACAATGAACATTAAAACACAGTATACAAAAGCAGACATTATTATAACTTCTTGAAGTAACTAGCGAATACCCAGCATGCGCTTCTATACCTTTTCCGCTCTTAGACTGATCCTAACATAAACAAATGCCAATTGTATCCCTCCGCTATTCGCGTCACAATTACTGTCAAATTGACAGGTAGCACGTGTGAAGTTTAGGGAAGTTCGGGTAATGTGGACCCTTCTGTTTGAGTGGATCCTGTTAATATGTTCTTTAATTGGTGCTGCCCTCGAACAGAAAATATATTAACTTCTTCCCCTCATCAACTTTGACGCGTTCAAGGCCAGTTTATTTTATTATTTTTGCAAATAAGGCTTTATTTGTCATATTTATGAAAATGGCCACTTTAAAAGTTTTTCAAGTTAAGAATCAATTCTTAATTTCTGCTATTGAATATTACAAATGTTTAAAAAATTATATAGATGCTTTTTAATATGCTGACGGGTTTGGTTTGATATTTTTTTTTAGTGGAATTAAACCCAGTGGGTACAACTTGGACACTTACACACACCCAGTCCCAAGGTTGAGATGTGTTTTAAAAATCCCTTACCCCGCCGGGAATCGAACCCGGATCGCCGGAGTGGAAGGTATGGACTCTACCGATTACGCCACGGACTGGTTTGATATTATGTGACATGGTGGCTGTACAAAATAATTGAACATAACAAAGGAATCCGGTTAATGTGGACCCTCCACGAGGACCTGGGTCCACTTACACGAATACGTATATTTTATCAATGAGGATGCTATCTGTAAAACCATTCACTTAATTAATTTTATTTAATATCCTTGTAATTTTACTAAACCCAAAGACCGTAGTTTTCTGCAGTTGAATGACGTGTGAATGTTATAATCAACAATAATGTTTTAAAACATTAAATAAATATCAACGCTTTTTAATTATGATCAGTCATAAATATTTTCAGATTAATCTGTGCCTGTCTGTAAAAATTAATAGAGTAAATAGACTAAAAGCTAAGGTGGACTCTGGGGTCTACTTTATCCGAATATGGAGGTTAAAGTGGACCTTTCTTGTAATGCAAAGAAGTTTATAAATTATGAAGATGTTTCCATATTTAAATAAAATAGCAATGCTATGTCATAGTTACAACACTAATGATACTCACTGTAATTAAACAAAATTCAAATCCCGTAATTAAAAGAAGAAAAAAACAACAAATTCAAATCAGGAGTCCAAATTACCCGACGTTCCTCTATATAAAACAAATCATCATTGAATGGGAAAGAGAACAAGAAGGCTGGTGAGATTCTTCATTGAAAGAGTGAAATAATCGAAAATAACCGTTTTTTATCACTATTCAAAGGTTTGCCAGACTTGTGTTTTAAAAATGTAGATGGCGACACAGAAGACTCGAAACACACATTCAGCCATTTTGTTGCTTCAGAATCTACTGAAGCGTGACTCAAGTACATCATCCAAATGTAATAAACTATTTTAAGTTGTAATTATCGATTAGGTATATTTTCTATGTTTTGAATATTAGTAATTTCATTCGTGACGAACAACAAATAGGTTATATTCAGAGGACATATTTTCAATTTAATGAAGGGAACAACTGTTTCGTGTACTTACTGCTTCTACATCGTGCGTCGGGTTGGTGTCCATATCCAACGAGAAGCGAGCAGGTCACATGCTTTCCTTTTGATGAAGATTACTTTAAGAGCGGATAGTGCGTTCTGTCATACAATGGCGATCGTGATTGAAACTTCAATTTCATAAATTTGGGGATTGTCAACCTATAAATAACTAAATAATTATACTGTAATATTACAAATTACCTACCTAGAGCGGGAAGTAAAACAACCCTTTATGTATACTACGTATAATGTATAAACAAAAACATATCCAAAAGGTAGTGTTAATATGCATTATACGAAACAAATCACTGCACTTTAAATAAACTGAACTTTATTTGAAACAATATAAAACAATAAATTCGTACTTGCCGCCATTTTAGCACTGATTGGTGTCACGGCCTACTGTAGTCTGAACTAAATTATTTTCGGCATTTACTGTATGTACGGGGGCAGGTCGTAGCGTAGTGGTTAAGGCAATACACTACAAGCTGGAAGGTTGAGGGTTCGAGTCCCGGTGGGGTCAGGATTTTTTAACCGATCCAAACCTTCTGGCAACCCGGCTGACATCAAGTGCCGATTGTCTAGAAAAAGTGGGAGCCTTAACCTCCTACTACCCTAAGGGTCTCCTATGGCCTGTAGTGAATCACTTCACTTTACTTTACCGTATATAAATTGGCCAGACTGCTAACGTCAGTCAGTTGTCTATAATGAACGCAAATATTTCCAACAAATATATTATTTTACTTTATTATTTTGAAAACACCATCGTGCAAGAAATAATGTACAACACACGTTTGTGAAGTGTTTTACAGAATTTCGGAAATTAAAAACCGAGCGATAGCGAGGTTTTTAATAATTTTCTCACTTCTGTAAAAATCATTTCCCAACCTCGCATTGTAATATATTATTACTAGGGAAAGGATTTTGAGGTACGTACCTTTTCAAAAAATATAGCTGTCTTCATACTAATAGTTCAATATATGTATTTGGCGGGAATGAACACAATTTGTTGCATGTTTTCGTGAGATTACTACATTTCGTCCCCTTTTCCCTCTTTTTTTATGCTTCAGCACCTTTTCCTCCACTCTTCTGCGTTTTTTTAAAAGATAGGACAGAAAAATGTGTATTTTTTTCTTCTTGAACACCTTTTTTAAAATCTCAATCAGAAGTCAACAATATTAAAGAAATATTAAAATGTAATTTATGTAAACCGCCAGTAATTTATATCCCAGCAATAATGTCAGTCTGCAGCTGTGAAGTCAAATTTAAATTTCAACAATGTTGCTGTAACAGTTTAAAATAAGTTCAGTTAGTACTGGCAATAATTTTTCTGTCTACCGACTTGTTGTTGGCTGTGTTTTACTTGTCTAAATCACAGCGTATTTTTATTAGTATTACAACTGGGTTTTCACAACAATACCATGGCGAATGTTAAGAAGGGTAAGTTGTATGCACTTGCAGAATTAAAAACCCAATTTATCGAAACTGATGGCATCATTCTTCAATGTTCCATCTGCGAAGTAAAGATTGCAATAAACTAAAGAACTATGGATTACCTCTTATGGACTCTAAAAAGAAGAAAAAATTGGTGCAAAATGATATGCATATTATATAAACTGAGTTCATGTAACTGGTTTAAACCTTAGTTCAAATTATTTCAGCAGCACATCTCTTATGTGTTTTCAGAACCTTTTTTCCACCTTTTACGACCAAAATTTGCACCTTAAAATCCCTACAAAATTTTACAGTATAAATTTTATATACCGGAATCGCATGGGACCAATTTTTCTTTCCGATTCCGATTGAGGGTCTTTCCACTTTTCAGCGGTTGCCCTTTTACCAGCCGGCTGCTGGCCCTTCACATCCACATGTGTCAATCACAGAGGTATATGATCAACAGCCAGTGTAGGGAGTCCCCCAGCCGTTATAGCTGGTTCCTCAACCTGGAGCCGCTACTTATTGTAGCTACCCAATTGCCTCACGATGCTGGGTGGGCACCGGTCCCATACTGGCCGAAATACCATGACAAAATGTCTTCCCCAATGGAGACTCGAACCAGCGCAAGTCCCGTAGTTCTGTGCCAAGGCTTCCTACCTTAACCGCTCGGCTACGGCGCGGGACATTTTTCTTTCCACATTAGACAAAACTCCGCATTATAAAAAAATATTAACCAATCTTAGATTATAAAGTACCGTATATGTCTTTTTACATACCTTGGATTAATTGTAGTTCCTCTGTCGTTGAAAAGTATATGTACGAACGATTTCAACGGTAACGCGTTAAAAATGTCTCTTAGCCGCGTATCCTGACATTAAAGTATGCAGTTTCGGTTTCCGCTCACTAACTATACTTTCGTCCACATCTCGTAAATTTTATTCCACACTACATTGTGTCGTCTTTTAAAACTGTACAGCCAATCTGAAGATGCCTTGAAATCGTATTCTTTAGGGATATAGCAACAGCTAGAGCTTGATTTCGGAATATCGGTCCGGAAATTTGGAGATTTTTTGATCGCGCAGTTGTAAAACATTCGTACACTACTTCATTGATTTGTTTCGTTTAATCACTCCCTTGCATCCATTCATTAATTATGTTTTCTTTGTGTTTTAAAATCTCTAGAACTTGGGTTCTTCCATATTTAAATGTAGTCATTATTTCGCGTACTGAGAGTTTGTTTTTCTTTATCTTCAATCACTTTCACTTTTTCGTTTAATGACAATGATACATACGATTTAGCCATGTTTATTCCGGAAATTCAGAACGCTACCTGTGAAAGATGCGTACAATCGGTCTCAGATCTTAAATTAATTTATGATTTTACAGTGCACTGGTTATTTGTATGACAGATGTCACACGCCAAATATGTTTTAAACGAACCTGTATTTCGCATAACGGGTGTGTAGTGAGGCCAAAATAAAATTTCAGATACAGGTAAAAAATCTACTTCACTCGGCTGCAGGAATCATCCTTTGGTGTTATTAGCCTAACGGGAATTCAATGAAGTTGATACTAATTTGTTTGTCTCTTAGTCTTTCCGCCTTATAAATATTTTTTTCGTGAATTGTGTAGAATTGTCCTTTCGTTTCCGCGTTGGACTGATTCCGTTTTATACAAAATAAATACACGTAAAACTACTATTATTTCGCCGGGACCAATAAAGTTGTTCACATTGGACAATTTTCCGCATTATTCACGTTCCGGATTAAACAAATTTTACTATATATATATATATGCCATACTAATTTTGAAGAACGAAAACATATATTAAAAGTTGCAATGTAAATTTCATGTACAAACAACATTTTATAGGATAAACATGAGCTCGATGAAATAAAACTGTTTCAAAACTCTGTCTGCTTCGGAATTCTCTAAAAGTTATGGTTCATATTATCATGAATCAATGTGCATAGCAACAATTTCTTTCCGAGGAGTCTTTTAGAAAGTTGGACGCTTCAAGGAGAATAAAGAAAATCAGAGACCATTCTTATTTCCTCTGTTTTATTTATCAGCACAAAAAGGAATCGGTACATCAGCTAGGCCTGTTGACAACAGAAAAAAGAGAGGAAGGGACGACTTCCTTCCCAGTATATTTTGTTGTAACTTCTCGCAATTTCACCCGAGACTTCCTGCTATTCGAGACCAGGAAGTCGAGAATTCTCCTTTGTATTGCCTTCCAATTGGCAGTTATTCTATTTGTGCCATGAATAATACAGTATACCATTGTTACATTCTCTTCTCTAAAACACTGCAGTTTAGAATACATTACATCCTTATTTTAAAATATTATCACACTTATTTACAATACAAAGGATTATACAGGATGTTCATCAAGTTCCAGTTCATTTTTTGAGATAACGTAGTCCAAATAAAACATCATCATCATAGTACATTCACGAATTTTGGCCATTTGTTGAACTGTTTGGGCCTCAAGAGAAACACCATCCAAACGTTTTTGAGTGGACGTCCTGGTCTTCTTCTTCCTGCAGGTTGATTGCTTAACATTTGTTTGGGTATCCTGTGATCTTCCATTCGATGAACATGTTACACCCATCTTGACTAACCCGAAATTTTGTTTTCTAAAAGTTCCATGTATGTATGTATTCTGCAGTCCTCCGAAGGTATCTCATTTCAGCAGATCTAAGTCTCTGTATATCCTTCTGTTTCAACGACCATACTTCGCTACCATACAAAAGAGTTGGAAGAGCCAGTGTTTATACACGTTTAGTCTTGAATGTTTTTGGACTAACTGTGGCTTGAAGATAGAATTTATTAACCCTAAAATCCTTTAAAAATTTTGATATTTTTGCATTTACATCCTTTTCTTCTTGATATGAGATATTGCAACTTAGATATGTAAAATTATTTACCTGCTCCAAGATTTTATTGTCAAATACAATTTTACTTCTGACAGGATCTACACCTTGAACTGACATAATTTTTGTGTTCTCTATAGGTATCTTCAATCCATATTCTTCTGTAATTTTGTTAAGTTCATGCAGACCTTTCTGCAGATTATATTCTGAATTTGCTATTATTATTTGGTCATCTGCAAACAATAGGATTATTCAAAAATATAATGCACTATCTATTATATCACTTCCGAGATAAGTTCGAGATGTAAACGCACCAGATGTATGACTGCGTTTTTATTGTTCGAATAACTATTTACCTTTAAGCCTTTGTAGAAATCCAGTATTTGTTTTGAAAGTCTATTTGATTTCATTCATTTAAAAAGCCCATAAAAATGTAACCTTCGGTTTCTAATATCACTATGAATGACATATTTAATATTAAATTTATCATTTCTCACTTTAAGACAAATTAAATTTGAAGAGAAAAATATATGTCTAAATCAGGATATTGTGTTCAAAATATATGCCTAAATTGGAACCCAATATCTCTGATTCTGTACACCAGTGCTTTAAGGGAGGTGATGGGTGAAAAATTGATCATTTAAGATCAAAATTGATATTTGTTTTTAGTTTTTTGTACTAAAACGTAGCCTGTACTCTAATGTATATTTTGGCAAAGTTTCAGAGGCCTATGGCGCTTCTAAGTGCCCTAAATTACGTCAGAGTTAAAAGGCTGCGCCAGTTAAATGCCACCTGCATGCAATTTTTTTCACACTTTTATTTTCACTGCATTTTTGTACATTCAAAATTGAATGGAATTCAGAAATGTTGTCCTAGAAGGTTCAAATTGTTACTGCATGTCCTAAAAACAATGGGTAACTAAGTAGTGCATGGCTTTTCATGATAGAAGTAGTATTAAGAAATAAAAAAAAATGTATGCATTTTTTTTTGTAATTCCACGCATGAGGTACAACATTTTTTTTTTCTCCCTTTGTATTCACATTATAAGAATTCTAATGCATGATGTTTTTCTAAATATTTTAGGGGTCTTGTAAAAAATCAGACATTTTACTAAAAAATTGTGGAACCCATTTAATTATAATATATGCAATTTTTAAAAATATAATATTTAATAACTCATAAAATAAATGTCTCACTAGAATGAAACTTAAACACATGTATCATGCACTGAATGTTTGTACAAAAACTTATGTTAGCTCAAAAAATGTGGAAAATAAAAATTTCACCCATCACCCCCTTAACGATTTAAGCTATTAGACATCACGATTTAAACATACATTTTTCTCTTATACTAATACGATTTCCGTGCACCAGGTAGCAGTGGACTTTTGTTCAAATCCCGATTTAGGCATATATTTTTCTCTTCAAATTTAATTTGTCATTGAGTGAGGAACAATAATCACAAATAGGAATGAGAGGCACAAAGAAATTAAACATAGGCTCAATTCTGGAAATGCGTACTATTATGCATTGCAGAGACTTTTGATGTCCCAACTCCTTTCAAAAAATGTTAAGCTGAAAATATATAAAACTATTATTCTACCAGTTATATTTTATGGATGCGAAACATGGACTCTTACTTTAAGGGAGGAAATGAGATAAAGAGTTTTTGAGAATAAAGTTCTTAGGAAAATTTTTGGACCAAAGAGAGATGAACAGACAGGTGAATGGAGAAGACTGAATAACAATGAACTACATGGTCTTTATAGGAAGCCAGATATAATAAGAACAGTTAAGTCTAGTAGATTACGATGGGCAGGACATGTTGCACGTGTGGGTAATGAGAGACTTGCGTGGAGGCTTCTTATTGGAAAGCCAGAGGGAAAACGCCCAGTTGGTAGACCAAGAATGAGGTGGGAGAATAACATTAACTATGATTTGAGGGAAGTAGATTATACAGGGAATGATTGGAAAGCATTAGCTCAGGATAGGGATGTATGGAGAGCTTATGTCCGCGCGGCCATGAACCTACGGGTTCGATAGTGCCAGTGAGTAAGAGTAAGTAAGTAAGTATTGAGTGAGAAGTGATAAATTTAATATTAAATATCGAATATTAGCTTTACTTGCTAGAAATGTATTGTGTTGATTTCTATTTTAAAGTGCTCTTATCTAAGAGACCGCTAGATGGCGTTAGTGGAACAAAAGTTCACTGCTACCTGACGCACGGAAATCGTATTACTTTAAGAGAAAAATCTAAGTTTAAAACGTGATGCCTAATAGCTTAAATCGTTAAAGCACTGGTGTACAGAACCAGAGATATTGGGTTCAAATCCCGATTTAGCCATATATTTTCTTATTTAATTAAATGAAAATAAAAATGACTGTTTTATTTGATTTTCATGTTTATTATGATATAATTTAGTTACAGCTGTTTCGGTACACTGTATCTTCTTCAGACATGTTAACAAAGTAATGAATTGTGTTATTATAGTACATAACAACTGTATCTATGCAACAATTTTTATTTTACAATCTGTGTTATAAATTTAACAGAGGCGATTCATTCAAATCTAGTTGGGAATTTAACAGTTTATTATTACTTTTAAATTTATTTATTTCTACAGCTTCTAAAAGGTCCAACTTCTTTCCTTTGTCACGAACATGCAAAATTTTAAAATTTGGATCAAAACAATGATCTTATTGGAGTAGGTGGTTAGCATATTTTCATTTATAGAAACTTGGATGGGGGACAAAGACCATATTGAACTTGATGGATTTAATTGTATAAATAAGGGGAGGAGTAGTAAATAAAAAAGGGGAAGGTATCCGGGAGGGATATTAACAATGTTGAAAAATAATACATTTAGACATGTTGAAAATGTTCATGCTTAAATACAGGGTGTCACGTGTATTCGTGTAAAAATCGGAGATCTTTGTTTATGTATCCTCTCGGTATATCGTCAGCCGGCTGGATCTCGATACGCTATATCTACCTTTTTTCATGACCTGGGAGATACAATGATAGAACTCGGACATGAATTCCCGGAGGCACATATTCTTATAATGGGAGACTAATGGTAGAATTGGGGGAGAAAATATAACTTTAGGGGCGGAAGAAGGAGAGGAAGATTTAAGAAAGGGATTTCGGGCGAGTAAGGATAGGGTTATTAATACGTATGGAAGAGAACTTCTGACGTTTTGCGACATTTATAACCTAGAAATGCTAAACGGAAAATACGGGGAAGATATAGAAGGGGAACTTACGTTCATAAACGGTGATGAAGGAAGTGTCGTGGATTATATGCTCTGCTCACAGAATCTTATTTCTAGGATTGCAGCTTTTAAAGTAGCGGACAGAATCGAATCGCATCACTCACCTATCGAAATCCAATTAGAATTTGAAGAAGAGGAAAGGGAAGTGGCGAGCTTTAATACGGGAAAGAGGGGAGACATTAGAACTGTTAGGCGGTTCTGTTGGAGAGAGAATAAGACACAGAAACTGCTTAACAAACTAGAGTCTTCGACACCGGAGGTAATAGGCGATGTGGAGGAAGAGGTGAAAAAATTAAGATTACTAATGTGGGATGGGAAATATGCAGATTAGAGGAAAATCAGGGCAAAAACGATATGGAGGCTGGTACAATAATGCATGTAGGGAAGGAAAAAGACGAGCGGAGAGGTCTTTAGTGAGGTTCAGAAAGGAGGGTGGCTACTTCAATCGGCGGGTGTACATAGAGATGAGGAGACGATAAAAAGAGATAACGGCTAGAACCAAAGAAAATTGGGAGGAAAAAATCTTGGAGGGAATTAATCAGGCTATGAAGGAACGGGATGTTACCAAAATTTGGAAAGTAATTAGGGAAATTAAATATCGTAAAAAAGTAAATCAAATTTCTCCAGAAACATGGGGACTTCATTTCGAAAGGGTGTTTACAGGAGGGGGGACCGCGGCTATTATTAGTTGGTCATGATGTACCAATGCTAGACTCGGAGATAACAAGAATAGAGGTGAGGAATGCGATTCGATCCATGAAAAATGGTAAAGCTCCTGGTCTAGACGGATACCAGCCGAGTTCTATAAAGAAGCCTTGAAAATTGATAAACGGACAGGGTACATAGTAGGTATTTTTAACAAAATTTTTGAAAAAGGAAGCTTTCCAGATTAATGGTCCACATCAATACTGCATCCTATTTACAAGAGTAAGGTTGGAGTTAACAATCCGGACAATTACCGCGGTGTTTCTCTTCTGCCGGTGTTTGGAAAAATTTATTGCACAGTGCTATATAACAGGCTAAAAAATGGGTAAATGAAAATAATAAAATTTCACAATACCAAGCCGGGTTCAGGGAAGGCTTCAGAACGGTGGACAATCTATTTGTCCTGAGAACTGCAATTAACAGATGTTTGAGTGTCAAATGAGGCAGGTTACACCGTACTTTTATAGATCTAAAAAAAGCATTTGACTCTGTTGAACGCAATGCCCTATGGCAGAAATTATGGCAACTAGGGGTATCGGGAACTATGATTAGGGCGCTAATGGGAATTTATAAAAAAAGTGGAGTTCTGTGTTAAATATGGAAGGGACCAAGTTTCAGAAAATATAAAGGCAGTTAAGGGTGTAAAACAGGGATGTGTATTGTCACCATTGTTATTTAACTTATTTATAAACGATGTAGCTTTGTTGCTGGAAGTAGAGGGGATCGATGCTCCAACAGTGGGTGGGCGAAGTATTTCTGTTCTAATGTATGCAGACGACTTATGCCTCTTTTCCGCGAAAGTAGATGGCACGCAGAAGGGTTTAGATTTACTGTCGACATACTGTACGACTTGGGGACTTACTGTTAACGTTAACAAAACTAAAGCCATGACTTTTAAAAACGGGTCGGTATACAGCGGGAGGGAAAGGTGGACATACCGTATTGAGAATTTAGAAAATGTTAAAAACTTTGTCTACTTGGGGATGACTTTGACAATGAATGGAAAATGGACGAGACACATCGAGAATGCAACAATGAGGGCTAGGAGCCGGACAAGCGAAATGCTTACTAATATGTCAAAATTGCGAAACATACCGATGCGTACACTAGAACAGGTTTATTCTTCGACTGTGAGAGCGACCATGCTGTATGGCTCAGAATTATGGGGTTGGGAACGAACGGGGACACTAGATAAAATTCAACCTATGTTTCTTAAGAAAGCGATGAGATTAGCAACGGGGACTTCAAATTGTGGCATACTGAAAGAATTCGGTACATTTTTCGGGACACAATAAGGGGCAAAATTATGGCTATTAAGTATTGGTTGGACATAATAAACGGGAATCAGGACTCGCTTAGAGCAGAGTGTTACAATGAACAGGAAAGGCAGTGCGTTTCCGGAGATTGCGTAATCGGTGTAGAAAGGGGATTGAAGGGCATAGGGATGGATTGGGTAAGGGAGAGGAGAATAATATAAATGTTTGGAGGAGAGTTAACAAGAGACTAATCGATATAGACAGACAATATATAGAAGCCGAGTGTAGCCAGAAAATATCGCTCACCCTGCAGACGGAACTGAAACTTTCGTGGGGAAGGGAGAAATATATTGACTCTTTGGATGGGGATGATAGAAGTGCTATTGCATAGTTTCATTTGGGGGGTGGATGGCCCATAATTTAACAAGAAGTGAAGAAGGCATTAAACTATGGCCGCTATGCAATGACCATGAAAACTGGCAGCATATTATAGCATTCTGTAAAGAAACAGAACAACTTAGATTACAGATGCTGCCGGAGAGATTTCTCAGGTCAGATCGAGGGAGAGTGGCGTGTTGGAATCTTTTAGGACGGATCGAGAGTGAATCAAAAACATGCAAATTTTTGGGTACCGTAAGGAAATTGAGATATAACAAAATTGTAGATTAAGGATATATGTATTAACAATAAGAAGAATCTCAATATGGTCTTTGTTTTCGATCTTTAATTATATTATTAATAAGTAGGCCTGATAAGTTGAATAGTCTGACAGTGCATTTTATGTCTGCAGGGAGGGGGGAGGGGGGGTATGAGCGTGCGGTGTGTATATGTGTGGGGGTGTGTGGGTGTATGTGTGTGTGTTTTTTTTCTAATTTGTTTTCTAGCATTTTTTGTTTTTGTTTTAATATTAATATACGGAATGGGGCTTTTTTAATTTATTTATACACATGGTTTTTTCATGGATGAGTCTAGATATGAATTATTGTGATGTAGTGTAGACATAGATTTTACTTATATGTAGCCTGTTATTGTTTTTGATGCAGGTGTATTTGTAGGTATTGGTTTATATTATGATTAGTTTTATTTTTTATTCATGGAAAAATAATGTACGTACGGCCAAGCAGGCCCGTGCGCAATGTAAATGCATATGTATTTTCTTTCTTCTGAAAAAAAGGCAATAAATTCCATTATCTAATCTATTTTTAATTATCTAAATTTCTGTTACATGCTCTCATATGTTCCTTTATATTTAATTAAATAAATAATGGATTTTCATCAAGTAAACACTAACTCAATTGATTATATATTTTTCTCTTCAAATTTAATGTATCACTATGAATGTCTGTATATAATTTTATTTATTTTTTTTTTTTAGTCTATATGTTTTACTTATGGCTTGTGGACCCAATTTTTTTCTTAAAATTTTGCATTATTTTTTCACTATAGTTTCGATATATATATATATATATATATATATATATATATATTGTCCTCGCTGTGGTCTCGAGGTAGCGTGCTGCCGTGTCACGCAGCGAGCCCGCGTTCGATTCCCGGTCGGGACAGGCTCCTGGGTGAGGTTTTTCTCGGTGTTTTTCCTCACCTGTAAGACAAATGTCAGGACGTTTAGGGCCCAACGGTTCCCGAAAATCATCCGGCCATCATCATCATCCTTATCATTATCATCATCATCATCCTTTAGCGGTGAGGAAAGCAACGGGAAGCTACCACCCTAGTAAAGCTTCAAAGCATAGCATAAAAATCCAGAGAAAAACCTGCCCTGGGGCAGAATTACCATGGATAGATGTATATATATGTTTTGTTAAAAATTCATGTTTTTTTTTTTACTCCATAGTAGCACTCTGGTTTAATTACAGTGATATAGTGTCTTAATTTTGTATGTAAAGATATACATTTTTCATTATAGATCTAAATATTTATTATTATTATTATTATTATTATTATTATTATTATTATTATTATTATTATTATTATCACCATCATCATCATATAATTATATTATATATAGTTCTAATATAATAGTTGCAACAACATTTTTTTATTTTAGGTTTCTTTCTGTTGTATACACAAGTATCCTCAACCAAAATATACATTTTTTTTTCTTCCATACTTCCCGATCTTGCGTGTCATATTTCCCTTCTTCATGTTGTCTTGAATTACGTTTATTCACGTAGGCTTCGGACTACCACGTTTGCCTTTTCCAGGAGTTATCCATTTCAATACTTCTTTGTTTGTTTCTGTGTCCCTTCTCATTATATGCCCATACCATCTTAGTTGGATTTCTTCGATCTCTTGTACAATATCCTTTTCTACATTCATAATTTATCTTAGTGTATTATTTTTATTTTGACTAATTTTGATATTGTTGCCGATCTTCTTAAAAAGTACATTTCTGTGACTAATAATTTATTTCTGTGTTCTTGCCTCAACGTCTCTGTTTCCGCACCATATAATAAAATACTCTTCACAATTGTGTTATGTATTAATAACACTGGTCAACATGATTTTTGTCTCATGAGTACCAACAGGTGTACTTAATGTAGTTTTTTATCGTGTTTTCAAATATGCATTCGGAATTTCTCCATCCCACCCACGGTTTTTTATTTCAATTTCAATTAATGGATTTAAATAATTATTTTTTAATAAACTTTTTTCGTCCATTTTTCCATTGTAAAATAAAACCAAATGAGCTAACTCAGGACATTTCAGCAATGGAAAAGAGATATCAAGGCAAATGGAATCCTAATATGCTGGCCGATTATTGCTGGACCATCAAGACGGATGCTCCACAGGCGAAATATAACAGAAAATCGTAATTTCTTACTTTCTAGGTGAGTCCGAATGCTAGAATATTGTGTAGTTACGATTGTAGAAAATATTAAAGTGTCTGAAATTATAAATTCCTGTCTCCCGGAACCTTGCATCATGGAGAAAAACCGATATCATATTTGAATCCAAGAGAAAAAATACTATCAGAATCACATATTTTTCTTTCTAAGACAAAAAAAAAGTTTATTTTTTGTTGCTCAGTGTTATTTAGTCATCTTGATTATATTTCTACTCCATAAAATAAAATTTATTAAGCCAATAACTTTCTTTGTCTTTATTGTTCTTTTTTTCGATGTCTAATTGGATGATCCATCTTTTCGAGTTATTGATCCCCATTACTTAATTTTATTATTATTGTTATTATTATTGTTGTTATTATTATTATTATTATTATTATTATTATTATTATTATTATTATTATTATTATTATAAAAGAAAAAATGCAGGTACAATATTCAATATTAGATTTTATAAAGAAGAAACAATTAAATTGGTACGGACACATTAGAAGGATGGAAGAAGGAAGACTACCTAAGATAATCATGGATTGGGAACCACAGGGAAGAAAAAAGAAGGGTAGACCAAATATTACGTGGATTCAGGGAATCAATGAAACTAAGAGGGAATGGGAAATAGAAGAAGATATATGGATGAACAGACAAGAATGGAAAAATATGTTGAATCAAATGTGTAGTTAACTGTGAACATTGGTACCGGAAAAATGTATATTCATTGTAATAGCCGGAATAATAATAAAAATTATTATTATTATTATTATTATTATTATTATTATTATTATTATTATTATTATTATTATTATTATTATTATTATTAATTCACTTACTAGCCATAGTCATATGACGAAGTATATTAAAACAAATGTATGATAAAGAAAACTATGTTACAGTCTCGACGTACCAAGGAGAGATCCTGAAATTATCAAAAATTACGAGGTCTGAGATGGGAGCTTACTTGTGCATCGCCTCGAACGGGGTTCCTCCGTCTGTGAGCAAGAGGATCATGGTCAACGTACATTGTAAGTAAGTTAACTGAGCCAGCGATATAACTAGTGCACACGTCACATGTGTAGTTTGCAAACGTCTGATGAAACTTGTGGTTTACAGTTCATCCAGTGATCCAAGTTCCAAACCAACTTGTGGGAGCACCTCTCGGCACGGACGTAACACTGGAATGCTATGTGGAAGCCTCTCCGAGGTCCATCAATTACTGGGTCAGAGACAGTGGTAAGTCATATCAAATTAATAAGCCTAATTTTGTCTACAGTATTTTATCTATGTTCAGAGTATTTCAGTATATGTTGTATATTTAGTATAGTTAATGAAATTTATTTATCGTGTTTCGGAAACTTTTGAAATCCACAGTGGGGTTAAAGCAAGGAGGTGCACTATCTCCTCTACTATTTAATTTTGTACTAGAGCATGCCATAAAATCTTTAGAGAATGAGGAAGGCCTACAACTCAATGGCATTAATAAGCTGTTAGTTTATGCTGATGATATAGTACTATTGGCCGATAGCGAGGAGATACTAAAGGCCAACACGCAAACACTATTGAGTAACACTAAGAAATTGGGACTGGAAGAAAATACCAATAAAACTACGGTCACACATAGAAATGTATTATATAATGGAAATTGACAGCTAATGACAAATGAGGGAAATTTTGAAGAAGTGGCTGAATTCAAATCACAAATAGGAATGAGATGCACAAAGAAATTAAACATAGCTCAATTATGGAAATGCGTGCTATTATGCATTAAAGAGACTCTTGACGTCTTGACTCTTTTCAAAAAACGGTATACTAAAGATATATAAAACTATTATTGTACCAGTTATATTATACAGATGCAAAACATGGACTCTTACTTTAAGTGAGGAAATGATTTTACGAATATTTGAGAATAAAGTTCTCAGGAAAATTTTTGGACCAAAGAGATATGAACAGACAGGTGAATAGAGAAGACTACATATCAGTGAACTGCATGGTCTTTATAGGAAGCCAGATATAATAAGAACAGTTAAGTCTCGTAGACTGCGATGGGCAGGACATGTGACACGAATGGGGAATGAAAGACGTGCATGGAAGATTCTTGTAGGAAAACCAGAGGGAAAACGCCCAGTTGGTAGACCAATAATGAGGTGAGAGAATAACATTATCTATGATTTGAAAGAAGTAGATTATACAGGGAATGATTGGAAAACATTAGCTCAGGGTAGGGGTGTATGGAGAGATTATGTCCGCGCGGCCATGAACCTAGGAGTTCGATAGTGTCAGTGAGCCAGTTTTAATGAAATTTATTTATTTTGTCTTTTTCTTTAGTCATATTAACTATTGCATGCGAATGGATCAGGGAAGTGACTGAATTCGGATAGCTATGAACAATAATCACAAATAGGAATGATATGCACAAAGAAATTAAACGTAGGCAAACATTCTAGAAATACATGATACTGTGCATTACAGGGATTCTTGTCATTCCAATTTCCTTTAAAACCCGTTTAACTGAAAATATATAAAACTGTTATTTTCCCAGTTATGTTAAGTGGATGCGAAGCGTGGGCTCTTACTTTAAAGGGAGGAGAAAATATTACGGGTATTTGTGAATAAAGGTTTTAGGAAAATTGGGCCAAATAGAGGCGAACATACCGGCAAATGGAGAATACTATATATTGTCCAGTTCTGGTAACTGTCGCCGTCTTGGTGAATCATAAGGCGCGTGGCTAGAGGGAACATTCCCGAGTGAGGGAGGGAAGTTGTAGCCATGCGAAAAAAAACACACATTTTCTTATTAATAATGATAATAAAATAAATTGTTATGAAAAATGGGGACTTTACATAAACATTGAGAAAACTAAATATCTGTGTATAGGAGAAGAAATGGAAAATATAAATTTCAACAATGGAGAAGAACTAGAACCTAGTATTGAATGCACTTATTTAGGAACAAAATTAGACCATTCAGGCGATAACACAGTGGAAATTAAAAATAGAATCGCTCAAATAAAACAAGCAATAAATGCTTTAAACTCTGTTTGGTGGAGCAAAAATATTACAAAAAATATAAAATTGCAAATATGTTAAACCACAATTCAGAGTTTATTAAGACATTATGCTGAAGTCTGGCAAATTCCTACCAGGGAAATAAAAATAATTTTAAGAACAGAAATGGATGTTTTAAGAAGATCAGCTGGGAAATCTAGAATGGATAGAATACCAAATAAAGAAATAAGGGAAATTATGGGTGTACAAGAAGAGCCAGATATAGACATTATAGAAATTTTATTACATTGCAAATACCACATTACAGTGGTATGGCCGTGTCAAAAGAATGCCAGAACAAAGATTGCCTAAAATTGTTATGGAATGGATCCCAATAGAAAGGAGAAAGAGAGGAAGACCGAAGAAAACTTGGATAGAAGGAGTACAAGCAGCTATGAATATCAGAGGATTGGAGGAAGATCAGTGGATGGACAGAGAGGAATGGCGTTTGGTTTCCGGAAGACGGTGGCAGCTGCCATGATGCCGGATGATGATGTTGAAAATAAATTGTTATAAAAACAACACTATTCTATAATGAACACTGCAAACATATGATAAAACATAAGAATTTACTAACACAGAACTAGTAGATAAAAAAATTCAACGTCATCATAATCATCAACATCAAGGATTAGATCTTAAGGTCTGTTCCGATCTCGTGCTAGAATTGGTCTGTCCATCTTTTACTGGGTCTTCTAACATTTCTTCGTTCTAGTGGTTTGTAATGAAGAATATATACTAGTAAAATTCATATCAAATTCCGTTGAGGTGAAGTCATACGATGAAAGTTTGTGGGGGTTACGAAACCCTAAACCACGCTTCTTTAACTACCATTTGTGGGGGATACGATTCCCACTTTTAATAAACCACGTTCTCTGACTACCATTTGTGGGTCAAATGAAAACCACGCAGATTGCTACCATTTTACTCCGGGATCGGGTTTTGTAATTTGCTGTTTCTATTAACGTGGATCAGATTTCCAAAGAGGATATCTTATCAGGAAAATGGCTTACCTCGGGCCCATAGAAGGTAGCCGTTGATTCATCTTTCTTATTAAATACATACAGGGAGTGAACAAGACAATGACTGTGTTTTTAACAATGCTAATCAGCCTGATAGTTGAGGAGCTCGGAATGGTTTCTACGTGAGTGATTTCCATAACAGGATAGTGAACAACTATTCATACTTAAACAAAGCAAGAGGGGCGTTGTTTAAAAGATAACTTTAATAAACAAGTTGGCTTAATAAAAGTAAATTAACAACAAAAAATGCTGGCATTCGATCAAACGATCAAAGTAGCCGTACAGGAAAAAAAAATAAATAAATAACATACCATACATCACACCACACTCACACAGATGTCCGAGTTTCGGGGATATCCTCTTCCTTAAATAGTCGGACCAACTAAAACAGGCATCTTCTTGGCCTCATGACAACTTGTCTATGTAGCCTTTCATGTTTAACTTTCCAGTCGCATATTGACCTGGAACCGGATTCCACTCTTGAATCCGTTAGTACAACCAAAACGCCGATTGCTAGGATGATCGAATGATATAGTTCTATAGGTGCACTATGTATATAAAGGTTCCGAGGTAGAGGGGGAATGCGCCGTAGACATGCGCGGCAGGAAGGATGAAGAGGGAAGGGGTAGCCACTAGGAGAACATGGGTATTGGCATATTTCACAAATGTTCCTGTGTAGGGAGGAGAACAAAGATACTACACTGAACCGAAAAAATGCACTTTCGGTTCAATAACTCCCCCTGCGCCCTCCGGGTAAAAGAAAACAGTCCATAAGCTTCAAAACAAAGTCAAGTAGAAAAAATAATCCCACGTTGGGAGGGGCACATCAACACTATCAGATTCCAAGCGGTAAACTTGAACACAAATCTCCATCGTCCCCTAAATCACAATCACCACACTCGCTTCTATGTTGACTATACAGGCGCTGACAATAAACTCCATCTGGACTCAGTCGCCATAGTACAACTCTGCGGTGTTCCAGGTGAAGAACAGGGTGACGATACCATAATTGGATTACCGGATCGCAATCCCGCTCCCCCGCTATCCAGGAATCTGTAGTTACAGAACCACCATGTCGGTCAGCTGGGCACTCGGGGGTCGGCCGGATCCACCAAGCGCTCGACTGCCGAACATTCCAGGTTGCGTCGTCATGCCAATATTAAGGAAGGGTAGACTGAAACAAAAAACAGGCGAAGACAGGAAAACGGAACCTCAAACATACTAATTTAACATATGACGTAATACAGAATGTTTTCAGAACAAATATCCAGTTTAAGATATGACGCAACAAACAACCTTGGATTTAATCCAATACAGGACATAGTTTTTCTTGAATAACATGTTGTTTCATGACATGGCCATCGACGTTTTCCAACTCAAGTTACCCTTGATTGTTAAAATGTAGCCTGCGTCTATATTAACAAAACCTGGACCACATATACTGAAGCTCACTCAAGGATCTCTCACAAACGAAAATGGCTCAATCAGCCCATATACCGATGTCCAAAAACTAGCTTCTCTAATATCCAGAACATACATATAAACTACGCCGAAACCTACTCTTGAATATAGTTTACATAACATCTTTACATTACCATCAATATCCATACCTAGTAAACTCAATTCTCGGACCAGATTGTCCTTGGATATTACATCTATCCAACTAGGCATGTTTACAAAGTACAATGAACAAAAGATGTAAACAACTATAAGCGAACGTAGTTTAGTATACATAAGTCACTCTCTGTTTACTTACAAAGAAAGATGAGTCAATATCATTTACGTGAAAATAGTTCAAACGCGTAAATAAATACTTTTTCAATAACTTTAACATAGATACCAAGTATCGAAAACAAATAGTTATCCACGGGGTAATGTCTCTGAAAAATGTCGACTTTCTAATTCCAAACTTCATTTACGACCATGCAGAGTGTATACCTTTGTTTTGGCACTTGAATCCAAAACTTCAAAACTTTAGTGGAAAATTTTAAATCGATACTACTTGAACCACAGTCAATAGAATACAGCATATCTTTCAAAGCCGAAAGATACAAAACCAAACGCTCTGATACCATTTGTGGGGGTTACGAAACCCTAAACCACGCTTCTTTAACTACCATTTGTGGGGGATACGATTCCCACTTTTAATAAACCACGTTCTCTGACTACCATTTGTGGGTCAAATGAAAACCACGCAGATTGCTACCATTTTACTCCGGGATCGGGTTTTGTAATTTGCTGTTTCTATTAACGTGGATCAGATTTCCAAAGAGGATATCTTATCAGGAAAATGGCTTACCTCGGGCCCATAGAAGGTAGCCGTTGATTCATCTTTCTTATTAAATACATACAGGGAGTGAACAAGACAATGACTGTGTTTTTAACAATGCTAATCAGCCTGATAGTTGAGGAGCTCGGAATGGTTTCTACGTGAGTGATTTCCATAACAGGATAGTGAACAACTATTCATACTTAAACAAAGCAAGAGGGGCGTTGTTTAAAAGATAACTTTAATAAACAAGTTGGCTTAATAAAAGTAAATTAACAACAAAAAATGCTGGCATTCGATCAAACGATCAAAGTAGCCGTACAGGAAAAAAAAAATAAATAAATAACATACCATACATCACACCACACTCACACAGATGTCCGAGTTTCGGGGATATCCTCTTCCTTAAATAGTCGGACCAACTAAAACAGGCATCTTCTTGGCCTCATGACAACTTGTCTATGTAGCCTTTCATGTTTAACTTTCCAGTCGCATATTGACCTGGAACCGGATTCCACTCTTGAATCCGTTAGTACAACCAAAACGCCGATTGCTAGGATGATCGAATGATATAGTTCTATAGGTGCACTATGTATATAAAGGTTCCGAGGTAGAGGGGGAATGCGCCGTAGATATGCGCGGCAGGAAGGATGAAGAGGGAAGGGGTAGCCACTAGGAGAACATGGGTATTGGCATATTTCACAAATGTTCCTGTGTAGGGAGGAGAACAAAGATACTACACTGAACCGAAAAAATGCACTTTCGGTTCAAGTTAAAAATTAAATTGTACCTGTTGGTAGGTGCCGTCGTCCTCAACTTTGTTAAAATATTGTATGCCGTCGTCCTCAGTTTTGTTAAAATATTTATATATATATATATATATATATATACAATATTTTAACAAAGTTGAGGACGACAGCACCTACCAACAGGTATAATTTAATTTTTAACTTTCATCAAATGAAGAATCTGTTTCGGAATTCTATTCTTGTCCATTTTACTTATGTGGTCCATCAATTCATCTCTGTATTGTGTAATTCTGTCTAATATTTTGAATATATTTAGTTTAATTTGTACATTTTCATTTCGTTTTCGATATGTTATTGTATAGGTAGCCACACTCCTCAGAAACCTCATTTCTGACGTTGTTATTCTTCGTTCATGGTTAAGACCCAGTGTTCCGATCCATATAACAGTGTTGGAACCGCAATTGTTTTATAAAAATTTAAAAGTGTCTCCTTTTTTAGTTCCTTTGAGAATTCGTTTTATAGTGCCATACTTATAATTAAATTGATTTATTTTGTTTTGAATGTCTTCACTTTTTCTAAATGACAAAATAAGTGTAGTAACTATTATGTTTTCAAAACTAAGTATAGTTGCTGGCAGTACCTGCACCTCGCCCTCCCCTCTTACCACACCATACATCATAGACCCCTCAAAAGCGGCTAAAGAAGCCAGAACTGAACTATTACAGTTATCTACATGTTCTTTATGGGAACCTTGATGTAATAAGAACTAGGTCATGTTGAACGAAAAAGAGGCATGGATACTCCTAGTAGGAAAATCACAGGGAAGTTGCCAACAGATGGACCAATAACGAAGTGGGATATTAACAACCATGATCTAAGGGATGCTAATTGTGTAAATTGATGAATGCAAAAAGAAGTATAATGGATGAGATTGAACACAGAAGACTAATATGGCATGGACACGTAAGAAGAATGAAGGATGAAAGACTACCAAAGGCCGTCCATATATGAATTGAAAGAGGGGGAGCAGAAGAGGAAGATCAAGAACAACCTGGAAGAATAACATTCAACATTCAATGAAGAAATTTGGTATAATCGAACAAGACACAGAGGACAGAGAACGATGGAGAACTTTAATTAAAGGAAATTTGTGAACGTGTATTACAAACTGATAATCTATAAGTCCGTAGTCTTTTATGTATTTTAAAGCACATTTCAATTATAAAAATTGGTTGGAGAAAAACCTCAATGATGAGAAAAATTCTCAATGAATCCAATATATAAAAATGTCTGTTTTTTGTTTATTCGTATTTTATGCGTCCAGCGCCGTAGCCGAGCGGTTAAGGTAGGAAGCCTTGGCGCAGAGCTACGGGACTTGCGCTGGTTCGAGTCTCCATGGGGGAAGAAATTTTCTCATGGTATTTCAGCCAGTATGGGACCGGTGCCCACCCAGCATCGTGAGGCAATTGGGTAGCTACAATAAGTAGCGGCTCCAGGTTGAGGAACCAGCTACAACGGCTGGGGGACTCGACATGCTAACCACATGTCACCCCTACACTGGCTGTTGATCATCTACCTCTGTGATTGACACATGTGGATGTGAAGGGCCAGCAGCCGGCTGGTAAAAGGGCAACCGCTGAAAAGTGGAAAGACCCTCAATCGGATCGGTATTTTATACGCTGCCATACCGTTCATCCGATTGTGATGGTACTTCTTGCAAAATGTTCAGGAGATTACCGGGATGAACATAGTCTGTAAGAGAATTGTAATACTCAACCCCTTCACCCCTAAAATTCACACTTTGTAGTGAAAAAGTCCCTTTCTTTACCCATAAATGGCTTACGCTGCCTAAAGATAACAAATACACAAAATTATTGTACACAGAATTGAATAGCTCAAAAAAACACTCTACAAAAAAAGTCCGCGACAGCATATGTTTATCCTTTTCAGATAACTCACAATAACCATTTTTGTCTTTCATTGATGCCAAGAAGATCGGGATAATTAGATTCCCTGGCAAGCATAGCAGCATACTGCGGGTATTCTTTTACGGATAACTCAAAGTAACCAATTTTGTCTTTCAGCTCATTTATGCCAAGTACATCGGGATACGTAGATTCCTGGGCAACGCCGGGTAATCAGGACGGGGTTTCTAATAATAATTACGATATGGCTTTACTTGTAGTGATTGTTTGAATATTAAATGTTGGAAGATCAAATTTTATTTACTACTTGGATTCAATGAAAGGTAGTTTGGAAATAATTAATTAGTTTATTTGTTGTTTTAGCTGCAATAACGAAGTGAGCAAAATTATATATATATATATATATATATATATATATATATAATTTTTTTTTTTGCGCGATGGTGCATTTTGTCGCACTTACAGCAAAGGCGGCCATGATTGAAAATTCAACTTTCTACATTTTGGGGTTGCCAACCTAAATAACTATACCATAATAAAAAATAACTATACTGTAATATTACATATTACAATCCGCGTGTGGGAAGCAAAACCACTGCCCACTATGTATAGCCTATTACATACAATGTATATACCAAAAATATCCAAAAGGTAGTGTTAATTTTCATTATAAGAAATAAATCACTGGATTTTAAATGAACTGAACTTTATTTGAAACAATATAAAACAATAAATACGTACTTGCCGCCATTTTATCACTAATTGGTCTCACGGCTTCCTGTAGTTTCAATAAATAAACATTGCCCACACTGTTAACGTTAATCAATTGTTTATCCATCCATCCATAGTAATTCTGCCCAAAGGCAGGTCTATCACTGCAATCATAGCATCTTCATGATATGCTTTGCAGCTTTACTAGGGAATTACAGGTGTGGTAGCTTCCTGTTGCTTTCCCACACTCGTGAATGATGATGATGATAATGATAAGGATGATGATGATGGCCGGATGATATTCGGGGATCGTTGGGCCCTACGTTTTCTGACATTTGTCTTACAAGTGAGGGAAATACTCGAAAAAACACCTCACACAGGAGCCTGTCCCGATCGGGAATCGAACCCGAGCCCTCTGTGTGACAAGGCAGCACGCTACTTCGAGACCACAGCGATGGACAATTGTTTATAATGAACCAAATATCTCCAACAAAGATGTTATTATTTTACTATTATTTATTATTTTAAAAACAACATCGCGCAAAAAATAATGTACACAGCACGTTTGTGAAGTGTTTTACAGAATCTCGGAAATTAAAAACTTCCCTATCTCTCGTTTTTTGAACATTTTCCTCGCTTCTGTAAAAACCACTTCCCAACCTCGCATCGTAATATACTATTTCCTTTTACCTATTCAACTAAACATAAAAAACACAATTTTAGTCTTTCAGCTAATTTATGCCAAGAAGATCGGGATAGGAAGATTCTTGGGCAACGCCGGGAAATCAGCACGGGGTATCTAAAAATAATGATATAAATTTATAATAATTGCTTTTAATTATTGAACTAAATGCAAAAACGCATTGTCATTTATTTAGGCGTAGCAGCGCACGCCTGATATTAGATAGTAAAAATAAAATAAATGTAATTTTCTGTGAAAGTCATTTACTTCTAGAAATACCGAATTCAGCTGTTTTTTTAGAATAATTACACGTTCGTGTAATATAGGTTTGGAATTAGGTGGATTATCTATAATTGTGAAATGCTGCATAGCTAAGGCGTTTAGAGTGGAATGGAGTGTTTGTCATGTAGCTGACAGATTATCGCTCTCCACTGCGAGACAATAGCATCTGATTTGCCATCGTCTCTTCAACTCTGAATGAGGAGATGTGGTAATGGCCTCACATTAACACCTTCAAAATTGTTCCCTACATTTCTAGATTCAACATCCCTCTCGTAACACCGTCTCCTGTCAAGACATCTACTCCATCTTGTTTAATTATAATTGAATAAAATTATGGTTTCTAATGACAATCACATAAAAGCTATATATATATATATATATATATATATGGCATGATAAGAAAAATAAATGCCTGAACGGGATTCGAACCCGGAACTCTGAGTCTGTACCTCAGCGTGTTATCCATTACGCCACCAGGCGAATCCAATTCAAACAATTATTTTTTTTACATATATGTTATATTCTCCATTGTTACTACATGTCGCGAGAACTCGGTCTTCACTGCTATCTAGTAGCTATATATATATATATATATATATATATATTAAACAGTACCAACTAATTTGGAAACACCATCTTGAAAGAATGAGTTCAAATCGGATCCCCAAAGCTGTTTATAATTATATGCCAAGAGGACGAAGATCTCTGGGCCATCCTATGAAACGCTGGAGGGAAAATTTTCTATAGGATCGTAACAGGCCTTGGCCTAATACTTGGAAGAAAGAAGACTGTACCGGAGCTCTGTGGTAGGCAGGGGATCTCAGGGTTATGAACTCTTTATAAGCAAAAGAACAACGTATAAATGTACACTCAATTTTAACGAATCCAAGAAACGGTTTATTTACGGAGAAATACACTTTTGATAATACAGTTACAAAGTTTTATCTAATAGTGGAGTCGATGAAATACTTAGAGGTCCACGTGCTTGAATCAATATTTTCAAAGTCCAAATGCTTAACGGACTATAACTTTAAATTTGACTATTTCTCGGACGAATCTAATATTTAAACTGAATCGGAGATCGCGGTCTGCAGGTCTACGATGTTCCAACACTGAACACAGAGTCATTGATAGTGATAGTGAGTGAGAGTATTTTGATATAAGTTCTCGCTTATAAAGGCGGTGGCTCCTCCCACTTTTCTCGAATCCACTCCTTACAATTGAATATATATTTATGTTACAAAAATATTATTTACTAGTATGTATAACATTTCTAAGAACTGGGTAAATTGGTTCTTTGATATTTAATAGATAAATGTTTATCAGTTTCTTTGTAAACTGTCAATGTTAAGAGATTATCTTTTCTGTAGGTGAATGAATGTCTTTTGTTGTCTGTACTAGCCAGGTAGAAATTCTTTATCATCATTTCTTGGAATTGCTTAGTAACGTTAATTGGTTTTTAAGAATTGGGTCAATAGATTTTTAATATTTTTAATAGCTAACTAATGTTATCTTTTCTTATTAGTTGTATAGACTGCTAATTGGAATTAGTTATATTCTTTTGACAATACCCTTTTTTGTGTTCCTATATTATTTGTAAGTTGTGTAGTAGGTAGAGTTCTGACAATACCTCTTTATTCTATTATTTGTCATTTGTATAGCAGGTAGCGTTTTACAGTATTTTATTCTAGACAAATGTACGTGGAATTTTTACCTGGATATATTTCTGCTTTTCCACATACATATTTTATAGCGATATTAGTAATATATTCTATTTTCATTATTTATAGATTTATTTAATTTTAATAACAATTTAATATATTTCGGAACATTTTAGTTTCAGATCCATGCATATTAGAGTTGTATCTTAGTTTATACGTCTCCTATCATATTAATCGCTACAAGACGAAGAAGATATATATATATGTCCACCGCTGTGGTCTCGAGGTAGCGTGCTGCCTTCTCACGCAAGCAGGCCCGGGTTCGATTTCCGGTCGGGACAGGCATCTGGGTGAGGTTTTTTCGGGTCTTTTCCTCACCTGTAAGACACATGTCAAGAAGCTTAGGGCCCAATGGTCCCCGAATCATCCTGCCATCATCACCACCCTTATCATTATCATCATCATCCTTCACGGTGTGGAAAACAAGGTGAAGCTACCACACCTATAATTCCCTAGTAAAGCTATAAATCATAGCATGAACCTCGGGCAGAATTACTATAGATGGATATATATATATATATATATATATATATCGATGTTCGAGTTCTCGCTATCTCTGATAAAGTATATATATATAAGAAAAATAAATGTTTGTGCTAGGAGCCTGGATAGCTTAAGTGGTAGCGCACTGAAGTATCAATTCAGAGATCATGGGTTCAAATCCCGGTTTAGGCATTGAACGAGAGTATTTTGATGAGGGCCACGTTGAGGCGATCATATGAAGGAGGATTTGTTTTCTCGTTGTAGGAGTACTGGGTTCAACTTAACCCTGGAACCTAACGGTTAAACTTTACATCAATATTCCTGATTGTGGGGTCACAGTGACCCCTCACATAATTTTAGTTTTAAAACATGTTTATTTTAATAGGATTTGTATAAGGTTTTCTATTTTACAATATTATGCATTCTAGTAAATTAAACTTCCATATTAACATCATTAAGCAGACCATTAAGGGTCAGCGACTACATAACTAATTAACTATATAACTATCTCACATTGTAATCACACGCCAGATCAATGAAATGTTATTTTGACAGTTCACTACATGAAGCACACAGGATGGGCGTGTGATCAGTGCACATGGGTTTATTGCAGTCCACACATTCCATACTTACTTACTCACTGGCACTATCGAACCCGTAGGTTCATGTCCGCGCAGACCTATCCTGAGCTAATCCTTTCCAATCATTCCCTGTATAATCTAGTTCCCTCAAATCCTATTTGATGTTATTCTCCCACCTCATTCTTGGTCTACCAACTGGGCGTTTACCCTCTGGCTTTCCTACAAGATGCTTCCATGCAAGTCTTTCATTCCCCATTCGTGCAACATGTCCTGCCCATCGCAGTCTAGAGACTTAACTGTTCTTATTATATCTGGCTTCCTATAAAGACCATGTAGTTCATTGTTATGTAGTCTTCTTCATTCACCTGTTTGTTAATCTCTCTTTGGTCTAAAAATTTTCCTAAGTACTTTATTCTCAAATACTTGTAATCTCCTTTCCTCCCTTAAAGTAAGAGTCCATACATTCCATAGCTAACTTTTTTTTTCTAGGGCAGAAATTGCATATTTTTCTTCCACTGAAAACTACAACTTCTGTCATATTGTTGTGCACCTGTTTCTGTTGGATCCCAGGATTTTTAAACTGACCCAAACCTTCTGGCGGCACTATAGCCCAGGAGTCGACTCAGCCTCTAACTGAAATGAGTACCATACGTTTGTTCTGGGTGTAAATGCGGCCGTCATGCAGGGCTGTACAACCCGGCTGACATCAAGTGCCTATTGTACAGAAAATGTGGGAGCATTAACCTCCTACTTCCGTAGGGACACTTGAGGCCTGTTGTGGGATCACTTTACTTTACTTCACTTTACTATCACTTCTGTTTACGACTTCACTTATTTCATCACTTGTGAGCCATTAAAAAATGAAATAAAATAAAATAAATAGTACCAATTAATATATTAAGAGAAATTACTGTTTCACTAACATAGATAATTACTATATAATTGAAGACTTGACAGCCTAAAGGCCTAATCACGAAATTAAATTTGAAGAAAAACACACATTATTACCTGACGGTTGAGATTGTATGACCCCAACTACTACCGTAACAAATATTTCCCTCTTCTTGTCAAATATTTTATCACAAAACTCTCACCACTTAAAGAACAAGGTTAGAACTGAATTCTCACTAAGCTCTGAAAAAGTGAGTCCGAAATTACGAATGTTCGGATGAACAGAAGTATCTGCTGGGTCGCCATGACTCCATCATCAGGTTCCAGGGTTAACTATGCCTCGGCTTTTACGTTCCCTTCAGGAGAACGTAGGGAAGATTCAAAACTAGTTATCACTCGAAATAGAAATCACAAATTAACTTTGAATAAAATCTTGGTATTTTATTCACCAATAAAATTACTTTGACGCTTACGAAACTTGTATATTGACCTTTCTTATTTGTCAGTTAATATTCAGACCATAACAAAATGCTAACCATCATCGTCATATCGTGACCCAACTGTCATATATCAAATTATTCAAAATTCTTTACATTTTGAGCTGAAATTAACTGCACATATATTAAAATGCATGTGGAGTCAAACGATGCACTTTTTATTCAATTGTAAAAAATGAAATCAAGTTCAATTTCATCAAAATAATGGACGACCGTTTCTGTGGAGGTCTTGTTGCCATGGCATGCACTAGAAGACTCTGCAGATTTAGAAATATCTCATTCCCACAATCTTTCGTTTCAAATTATGACATTCAAATCTGATTCGTCATAACTTTGGCTTATAAGTACTATTGGTTCACTCATATCCAGGTTATCCAATCTCTTTAAAGTTAATGTCAGATGATATTTTTAAACTACTTTCAAATTCTTAACTGATTCTATAATTATTTGGAATAGCATTGTGCCCTACCAGTTCATTTCGAGAAGTAATTCATTCACTCGCACTCACTTTGTGAACCATTCAATTCAACTAGTTCGTTCACAAAATTTAGCTAAGCCCTTCATTCGCCAAGCAAAAAAAAAAAAGAAAGAAAAAGAAACACCAGCAAGAATAAAGGCTGGAGGAGGAAGCACGAAGACACAAGACTTGACATTAACCAACCACATGGTAGTTGAGGTAGCTGTGGATTTTAAAGATAAACGGAAATAGTTCTGTAAATTCTATTTTAATGTATTTGAGTATGAAAAATTCTAATATGACTGCTACCATACTTCTGTTTATTTTATAATTATTTATACCTTCTTTTTATTTCTGTTATAACTGTATTATTTGCATAATTTTATTTATATACAGATTTTCAATGTTTACATATTTTATTTCAAGTTGTAAATGTTAATAAAAAGAACAAAATAGTAACTCTATAATTTGAAGAAAATAAAATGTGTGGAGTATTTTAAAACTTTTAAGGAAGATATATTGTATTTAATTTATATATGTGTTATTTAAACATATTATTTGCATAATAGTTATTTAAAAAGAAAGAAATATGCAAAATCGTACTATTGGCAATTACTTGATCTTAATCTTTACAACCCCTAAACTAAAAATATAAAGAGGGTGAATACTGGATAGACCAACAAAATTTAGCCTTATGTGTGCACTTTTACAGAATGGCTTCTAATTCGCGATCAAGAAAAAGTAGTGAAATTTGGGGTTTCTTCGCCGATTTAGGCGATCGTAAAGCAAAGTGTAACTTTTGTTCTAACACAGTTTCATTCAGGGGGCAGGATGGTTTTAAACTCGTTCTAAATGTTTAGCAAAGATAAGATATTTACTAAATTTTGCAACAGCTTTTGTAAACCTAGTAAAATATGTTGTTTTAAAACTTGGGTAAAATGGATATTTATTAAATACTTTCGGAATTCCAGTAAATAAAATGTAAAGTGATTGTAATATTAGACTACAATATATTTGTAGCGTTAGTAATGCCGTAGATCAAAAGGAGTAATCCCTGAGTAATCCTGCGTATGAGTGATGACGTAAGCAAGAGGCGGGAGAGTGCTGTAATGTACAAGTAATGAATGAATGAGCGTGTATAATGTTTAAAGCCAGTTCACTCTGTCAAGGTAGTTCGTTCCTCTAAGACACTTCACTCTTACAAGGTACTTCGTTCTTTGATGCCACTTCGTTCGTATAAAAAACTCTTCACTCTTCTAAGATAGTTCGTTCTTTGATACCACTTCGTTCATCTAAGGCACTTCACTCTTCCAAGGTAGTTCGTTCTTCTATGTAACTTCACTCAGGCCAGATAGTTCGTTCCTCTATGGCAGTTCACTCTGGCAAGATAGTTCGTTCCTCTCAGACACTCACTGCGGCCGAACGATATGGATGACGTAGGAAAGAGGCGGGGACATGCAAGGTCGATGAGCGGAGAAATGTAGAGTAATCAACGAATGAGCGAAAGTTGATTTGTAGTGAGACATCTAGAGCTTGAAATAAAAAGTAAATTTTAATTTAAAGTAGCAGTAGTGAACTCTGAACTGGCAGTTCACTAAAAGTAACTTTTTGACACTTCACTGTAGTGGAGCGTTCTTTTTAAACGACTCACTCTCGAATTACCCATCACTAATTTGGAACCACAAAATTATTCTCAACAATAAATCATTTAGTTACCATTTTATATGACATAAAAATTATGAATTTCTTAATATTCATACTATAACATATTAAATAAATTCCATTGAATATAAAAATGAGAATATTAAATATATATATATATATTAAATAAAAAATAATTTCTATTATTATTAAGTATGGTGTTTGTGTGGCAGAGTCTAGGTTCATAAACTCCTTTCAACGGCCACGAATAAAATGGATTGTATCACTAAGTCTTGGTTTAAAGAATACGCTATTCAAAATTCACTCTGGTTTATTTATATTTCACTTAAAAGAACACATATTAATAACTTCACTTTACATTAATGTTTGAAAAAAGGCATATTGTTAACACTTTTGTAACTTCGTGCATTACTACGGAGATGGGAAGTGCGTGTAACTTGCACGAAACTTTAGCCGCATCTGAGGGCTTGAGGCTGACGCAAGACATTATAAGCATTCAGACCCAAGCTTCTAGGGCTTCTATACACAAAGGAACTTAATTTCACGGACAAAAATTGAGCGCAAAAAGCTACAAAGGCCAATGAAAAAATGTATATATTTAATTATTTGCCGCCCAACTATGGTAAGACAAAGGGCATGTAAGAATAACTTGCGATATTTTTAATGATACAAGTGTTCTAAATTATTCCATAAAAACTTTAACGCAAGAAGGACTTATAGTATATGTATTACGCAATTAAATGCAAGTCAAATAAAACTTTCAAATAAATCTATATAAAAAATCAAATCAATTAAAAGTTATCCATATGGGTAAATATCCGGCTTAAGTATTTATTTTTCTTTTCATGTCATAGGTTGGATAGTGCCATTTGGTTAGTTAGTTAGTTAGTTAATTTCTCTTGAAGTCTGAAGAGGTTTTTTTTATATATAAAATGGGTGTTGAGAGGATATGACATAGATATGTATTAAAGAGCGATGCTTTCCCTTCCCGATCATAAATTTCGAGCTGTCAATATTAAGTTTGCATCACTGTTTGTAGCTTGACAGGATTTATTTTTTATAAAGTAGATAAGACGTCAAAAGACTTGAAAGAAGATGTATTCACATATTTTAAAATCAAACCGCGAAGAATGTTTGATATTCTTTGTGTTACAAACGCAGTCAGTAGATTCCCGAACTCCATATCTGTAAACAGAGATAACATACACGTCACCCGCCAAGAAATACACTTCACCAACGTTTGCCAACATGTGATCCGCGAACCCCTTTGGTTCGTTCAAGTAATAGAGTTTGTGAAGAGTTACATTATGAAATTACCTAAAAGTCCTATTAAGGTCAGATGCTTCTTCTAAGATAGAGGTGAGCTACTCTACGTAATAACTACTTGTTGTTTAGGATTGTTCATTTCGTCCATTTTCCACACTGGGGGACATGGAGTGAATGGATAGGGTCGAGTGGAGAAGGAAAATAATATTTTAGGCACAGAAAGATGTATAATCATTGAAAATCTGTATATAAATAAATATAAAATATATTCTATATTTTACACATATTTACATATTTTGCATAACACAAATGATAGAAAAAAAAGAGCAACTAACAGAGATTTGCATTTGCTTTGTGTCGATTTAACCAAAGCATATGATAGTATTCCCCAGAAAAAGTTATGGGAAACTTTAGACGATTCCAACATTACCAAAAAATTAGTAGAAGCTATAAAAGCATTATACAAAGGATCTATTTCGAAAATAAAAGTTGGAAATCATATATCAAAAGGGATTTACTATTACAAAAGGTTTAAGGCAAGGTTGTAGTTTATCTCCAACTCTATTTAAAATTTATCTCGAAAGAGTACTAAGAGACTGGAGGAAGAAATGTCAAAAAATGGGCATACCTATCCAAAATACACATGTATATTCATTAAATTTTGCAGATGACCAGGTATTAATAGCACAGGACCATGATGACATAGAATATATGGCTAAAAAACTAAAAGAAGAATATGAAAAATGGGGACTTTATATAAACATTGAGAAAACTAAATACCTGTGTATAGGAGAAGAAATGGAAAATATAAATTTCAACAATCGAGAATGACTAAAACCTAGTATTGAATGCACTTATTTAGGAACAAAATTAGACCATTCAGGCGATAACACAGTGGAAATTAAAAATAGAATCGCACAAACAAAACAAGCAATAAATGCTTTAAACTCTGTTTGGTGAAGCAAAAATATTACAAATAAATAATAGTTTAAAAAAAACTAAAACAACACGCTTTATTAGAGAACCAAACTAAAAAATGGAAAATAATTTTAATTTTCAACACGCTTGGGATAAAATTAAAGTGGTTAACAAAAAAATCATCTCCAACACATCTAGAATAAAACTAGAGTTATCAACAAAAATTAAATAGTTTTACGGTCAAAAGCGTGGGGTGCTCTATATCAATTAATATATTTGATAATAAACAGATATTGGTAAAAGTAAAGTCTCTAAGAAGAAAATGTAAAACTCATAAAAAGCGCCTCACGCTTTTGATGGTAAAATTATTTTTTTTTTGTAGATAACTCTAGTTTTATTCTATATGTGTTGGAGATGATTTTTTTGTTAACCACTTTAATTTTATCCCAAGCGTGTTGAAAATTAAAATTATTTTCATAAACTTATGAATGACTGAATACACTTTTGCCGAGTTACCTATTAAAATGTAATTTATTTATTTATTCAAAATAATTTGATTCACTTGTTATTAAAATAAATTATAATCCAGTTAGTAGAAATCGATGTATAGAGCTTGAAAAGTTTTGGTTACCATTGCACACTTGGCCGTAAAATCCTCGCAGCCAGGTGTAAACATATATTACTTTGTTACATTTATACTCGTACGTTCATGACGTACACTCGACTTATATATTAAATTGAAGCTATTTTTCTTTTGTGCATGATAGAATTCCTCTGCCTCTCTAAAAGTGGCCGCAAATAAGGGTTGCTAGCTGTTAAAGATAGCTTAGAGTAAGAGAGAGTTAGCACTTTACATCACTCGTCAGACAGGCACGGTGATAGCCAGCCAGCTGTGTGAGTTTTAGCGCTATTGCACATGTCTTACAGATTAGGATGTTCAGCACCGATACAAATTAAGAAGGCAAATTTCTTGAGGGTAGTGGAAAACCATCGTACTGTCGATAATTTTCAAAATAAAAATATATTATTAGGCCTATTATTATTATTATTATTATTATTATTATTATTATTATCATTATTATTATTATTATTATTATTATTATTATTATTATTATTATTATTATTATTATTATTATTATTATTATTATTATTGTCCACCGCTGTGGTTTCGAGGTAGCGTGCTGCCTTGTCACGCAGCGGGCCCGGGTTCGATCCCCGGTCGGGGCAGTTTTTCTGGGTGAGGTTTTTATCGGGGGTTTTCCTCACCTGTAAGACAAATGTCAGGAAAACTTTAAGGCCCAAACGGTCCCCGAAATCATATGGCCACCATCATCATCCTTATCATAACCATTATCATCATCATCCTTCACAGGTGTGGAAAGCAACGGGAAGCTATCACACCTACACAATTCCCTAGTAAAGCTGCAAGCATAGCATGAAAATGCTATGATTGCAGTGAAGGACCTGCCTTCGGGCAGAATTACTATGGATGGATTATTATTATTATTATTATTATTATTATTATTATTATTATTATTATTATTATTATTATTACTTACTTACTTACTTACTTACTTACTTACTTACTTACTTACTTACTTACTTACTCACTGGCACTATCGAACCCGTAGGTTCATGGCCGCGCGGACATAGCCTGCAGTTAAAATGCTTATTCGTCTGTAGTTGTTGCAGTCGTTAAGTTCTGCTTTCTTAAAAATAGATTGTACTATTGCTGTTGTCCAGGTTTCTGGTATTGTTGCTTGTTTCCAACATAAATTTAAATAGATAATAGTTTTAAAAAACTAAAAGAACACGCTTTATTAGAAAACTAAAAAATGAAAAATAATTTTAATTTCCAATACGCTTGGGATAAAATAAAGTGGTCAACAAAAAAATCATCTCCAACACATATAGAATAAAATTAGAGTTATCAACAAAAATAAAATAATTTTACCATCAAAAGCGTGGGGTGCTCTATATCAATTAATATATTTGATAATAAACAGATATTGGTAAAAGTAAGCTCTCTAAGAAGAAAATGTAAAAATCATAAAAATCACCCCACGCTTTTGATGGTAAAATTATTTTCTTTTTGTTGATAACTCTAATTTTATTCTATATGTGTTAGAGATGATTTTTTTGTTGACCACTTTATTTTATCCCAAGCGTATTGGAAATTAAAATTATTTTTCATTTTTTAGTTTTCTAATAAAGCGTGTTCTTTTAGTTTTTTAAAACTATTATTTATTTTTTATTTTTTAGTTTTAATATTTTACAGAATAAGATAAAAATGTAAATATCTTTAAATTCGATACTATTGTAGTATGAGCTAAAAGTAATACTCTTCTATAAAAAAAACCTCCCAGCCGGATTTGAACCAGCGACGTATGGATTACTGAAATTATATACCACTAAGAGTTCACTGCTCTACCAACTGAGCTCTTACAACGATTGACTAAAAAGTCGACAAGTCCGCAACCTATTATACCAGTTTTCATTTTTTTTTATTTTCGGATGATTCTGGCCAGGATTTTAGAAACAAAATATGAAATTATTGTATTGTCACGGGTCCTCTACACGTATACAAAGTTTCAAGTCGATCCAATGTTTCTAAGTGGGTGAAAATCGCGTTGAAAGATTCCGTTACATTGATACAAAAACACGTTTTTTGATTTCCTGATGATTATGGCCAGGATTTTAGAAAATAAATATGAAATTATTGTATTGTCACGGGTCCTCTACAAGTATACAAAGTTTCAAGTCGATCCAATGTTTCTAAGTGGGTGAAAATCGCGTTGAAAGATTCCGTTACATAGATACAAAAACACTTTTTTTTGATTTTTTGATGATTATGGCCAGGATTTTATAAAATAAATATGAAATTATTGTATTGTCACGGGTCCTCTACAAGTATAAAAAATTTCAAGTCGATCCGATGATTTTAAGTGGGTGAAAATCGCGTTGAAAGATTCCGTTACATAGATAGATAGATACTTTACAGGTCAAGCTAATGATTAAAGCCAGGATTGTAGATAATAAATATGAAATTATTGTATTGTCACGGGTCCTCTACAAGTATACAAAGTTTCAAGTCGATCCCATGATTTTAAGTGGGTGAAAATCGCGTTGAAAAATTCCGTTACATAGATAGATAGATAGATAGATAGATAGATAGATAGATAGATAGATAGATAGATAGATAGATAGATAGATAGATAGATAGATAGATAGATAGATAGATAGATAGATAGATAGATAGATAGATAGATAGATAGATAGATAGATAGATAGATACAGGTCAAGCTAATATAAAGCGTGTAAAATAGAAAATTACAAATATATCAAACCATAATTCAGAGCATTTTAAGATATGGTGCTGAAGTCTGGCAAATTCCTACCAGGGAAATGAAAAGAATTTTAAGTACAGAAATGGATGTTTTAAGAAGATCAGCTGGAAAATCTAGAATGGATAGAATACCAAATAAAGAAATAAGAGAAATTATGGGTGTACAAGAGGAGCCGGACATCATAGACATCATAGAAAATAAAAGATTGCAGTGGTATGGTCATGTCAAACGAATGCCAGAGCAAAGATTGCCAAAAATTGTTATAGAATGGATCCCAATAGAAAGGAGGAAGAGAGGAAGACCTAAGAAAACTTGGATAGGAGGGGTACAAGCAGCTATGAATATCAGAGGAATGGAGGAAGATCAATGGATGGATAGAGAGGAATGGCGTTTGGTTTCCGGAAGACGGCGGCAGCTGCCATGATACCGGATGATGATGATGATTTACATTATTATTTATATATATATATATATATATATATATATATATATATATATACTAGCTAATGCCCGGCCTAAATAAATTAAATGTGCTTTTATGTTTAGTTAAATAAATAGAAAAGAATAATTATAAATTTATATCGTAATTATTTTTAGATACCCCGTGTTGATTAACCGGCGTATCGCGGGAACCTAGGTATCCCGATCTTCTTGGCATAAGTGAGCTGAAAGATAAAAACGGTTAGGCCTATTGTGAGTTATCCGTAAAAGATAGACATATGCTGTCGCGGATTTTTTTGTAGATTTTAGATTTTTTTTAGATATTCAATTCTGTGTACATTAATGTGGTGTATATGTTATGATTATGCAGCGTACGCCATTTAACCGTCCAAAAGGTTCCGAAAAACACGTTTTTCTCTACAAAGAGTGTTTTTCAAGGATGAAGGGGTTGAGTATTACAACTCTCTTATATCCTAAAACCTTCCCGGGAAACTCATGAACATTTTGCAAAAAGCTCCATCACAATCGGATGAACGGTATGGCAGCGCATAAAGGACAAACGGACAGATATACATTAATTTGTGGATTATATAAATAAGTATTATGATACATGCATATTTACTACACACAGAGAAATTATTGTTCCAATGGATCCATACAGGGTGAAATGATAAAAAATATATAGGCCTATTTATTATATTTATTTATACTTTATATTTTTTATTTATTATATTTATTTGTCTTTCGTACTTTTTTCTGTCCGGCTTTGACTGATTTGGTCTTTTAGCATTTTCTGATTTTTTCTAATGTTTGGGGAGCTGGCCCACAGCATAAACCCCCAACCTGGAGGATCAGGCAAATTTCTATCTGGGTTTCCTCCCATAGCCTTTCAAGATCCCTCTTCACCGCAAGGCAGCGTTTCTCTATTTCCCTTAGAGATAGGGTTGCCTCTTCCGCCAGATCAGCCGTGTTGAAGGACTCCTTCTGCGCCAACTCTGCCGTTGAGGTCTTCGCCGTAATCCTGGCTAGGGATCCTTACAGAATACTATCAGTCGGAATCAACTGAACCCTGGTTTTTTTAGCGAGGTTGTTACTCCTCCCCCTTCTCCTTTCTCATCCGGGCTTGGGACCGGCCATGTCAGAAAGTCAAAATTAGAACATGTCACAAATAAGGAAATTAGAAACATAATGGAAGCAGAAGAAAGCATAATTGAAAGAATTGAGGAGAAGGGACTAAAGTGGTTAGGACATGTTTTAAGAATGGGAGATGAGCGATGGCCGAAGCAATTATATCAATGACATCCAACCAGAAAGAAGAAAAGAGGGAGACCAAAGTTAACATGAAAGGAATACATGAAGACAGTATTGCAAGCAAGAGGACTAAGCATTGAAGATGCCCAAGATCGTAGGATTTGGAGGTTTGGCACGGGAAGACTGCAGCAGCTGTAAAAACTCGAAAATGGATAGATATGTATGTGTTATTATGTATACAGAGTGATTCACGTGTCATGTTTCGTCTCATTGTCTGTACATTGGCAAACAGATCATGTGTAAAACGAAATGCGCCTTTTGCCAATTCAACATCTTGTAGGAACTGTTCTAATATGGCATAACTAATATTCAAATTGTATTGTAAAGCCAATAAGTAGATCTTTCATTCCATCTAAAATAAAATAGGAGGTTGCATTTAAGATAACAGTGGTCATGTTGTATATTTTCTATAAATGTACAGAAAGGTTTCCTAACTATATCCGCATATTAACAACATTATGCGATTCATCTCTCAAAGATCAAACTCATGATAAAATATATGGTTTTAACGTAACAATAGTAAACACAATTCGTGAATCACTCTGTATTTTATTATTTACAACTTTGCTCATTAGAGGATTGCCACAAGGACATAGTGATACAGACAATTAATTTTTGAAATTGATGAATTACATTTTATAAATACATTTTAAAAAATGCAAATTGTAATTGAAGTATACATACTGTAAAGTAGACATTTTGTAAAGATGTTTTCTTAAAATTGAAATTGATCCTCTAATAGCAGCGGTAGCAGTTTTAGAAAGATACACCCTGTCCAAATCTAAGGATGTTACATTTATAATAGGCCCTCTACATATATTTTTTACCGAATTATTAATAATAATAATGATAATAATAATAATAATAATAATGATAATAATAATAATAATAATAATAATAATAATAATAATAATTTTCAGTACTAATAGTATGTCAGTCCACGAACTTACTGACTGCAGCCACGTTTTCAGAATGTGGTGATGAGGGAAGAATGACGTCATGTTGTGAAACAGGTCCTCTCTGTCATTCCATTTATTGACACGTTACGTATAAACCCCCTTCAAAGATTATATATTGTTTATGTGGAGAAGTCACTATGTTATGACAACATAGCATGTTAAACATATTCACTAAAGTGCAATGTTACAGTATATTTCCCATTTATTAAATTAATTTTTTGGTCTAAGTAACTAATATTGTATACTTATTGTTATTGTTGATGTTCATCGTAATTTGACATTGCCGCATACAATCTTGGTTGCTATGGAAACAAAATAAATCTCAATACTTTAAAAAATGACCAAAAGCACTAGTGCGGTAAGTAAAAACATTTATTTTCAAACATTGTTAGTGATACTACAATTTGTATTACTTTCGGCATTAATTCATCACATCCAGCTTTACACGCCTCTTCTATTCCATCACTGCGTACATTGTCTAAATCTTTGTCCATAATCAGAAATAAATCCCAAATCAAATTGGTTTTACAGTTTTAACAAATATAAGGTGGCGACATGACCAGTGATACTTATTATTTCTCCATAGCCGATTCACCTTCTGAAATCTAACATTTATCTTCAATTACATTTATTAATATTTTAGCTAATATGTCCACCGCTGTGGTCTCGGGGTAGCGTGCTGCCTTGTCACGCAGCGGGCCCGGATTCGATCCCCGGTCGGGACAGTTGCTCTGGATGATGTTTTTATCGGAATTTTTCCTCACCTGTAAGACAAATTTCAGGAAAACTTTAAGGCCCAAACGGTCCCAGAAATCATATGGCCATCGCAATCATCATCATCATTGATATTCATCTTAGGTTAAGTTTAGGATTAGGGACTCTCCTGGCGCACCATTATCATCATCACCCATCATATCATCGGGGCAACATAACCCCGCATTCCAGGCGCCCCAACCTCAGAAGTGGGTTACAAGTACGCCATGCCAGGAGAGAAACCAGGAATGTCGAAAAAGACAAACCTGGTGCATTTGAAAAATATATATATTTTAGCTTATATCTTAATTAACTAACTTACTTACTTACTTATTGGCACTATCGAACCCGTAGGTTCATGGCCGCGCAGATATAAGCTCTCCATACATCCCTATCCTGAGATAAAATGTTTTCCAATCATCCCCTGTATAATACACTTCCCTCAAATCATAGTTAATGTTATTCTCCCACCTCATTCTTGGTCTACCAACTACAAGAAGCTTCTATGCACCTCTTTCATTCCCCATTCGTGCCACATGTCCTGCCCATCGCAGTGTACGAGACTTAATTGTTCTCAAAAAAATCTGCGCTTTTAACTACAAGGCGGTAAAATCATGCGCCAAATTTCTCATTTAAACTACAGGGATGTAATACAATTCCTGTCTTGGTGAATTGGATAACCTGTCCACTCGCCGCGTCACACCACACTCCACTCCACTCACGCAGGGATGTCCACCTGCTTCGCCTAGTGGGTTGCCATTGCTGGATTCTGGCTTCGATTTCTGTGCATTGCAGTTAAAAAACGGCAGACATTTTTTGACACGGCTTTCTTCATCACGTTTCTCTGAGAGAAATGTACTTGCTTACTTTATGTAAAAAATAATTTCCCCTAATGTACGTGCTGTTTACCTTTTCTTATGACGAATAATAAATATATATATATATATATATATATATATATATATATATTTAGATGTTATAACTATATTTTTGACATTTGGCAATGAAGGCAAATATGATATGAAAAGAAAATGAATGCTTGAGTCGGAATTTGAACCCCAGTCTCTATACTCTGTAGCGCTCTAACGACCTGAGCTACCCAAGTATTCTAACACAAAATATACATTTTTTATATATGTAGTATTCTCAATTCACACAAGAGGTAGCGGAAAATCGAACCGACTGACATCTTGTGGCCAATATAAGAGTTAAGCAAATTTTTAAAGAGAATATTTGCTTTATAGCAGTAACGCTTATATATTTAGATGTTATAACTATATTTTTTGACATTTGGCAATGAATGCAGATATGATATAAAAAGAAAAATGAATGCTTGAGTCGGGATTTGAACCAGAGTCTCTAAACTCTGTACGTTTAGCGTTCTAACCAACTGAGCTACCCAAGTTACTGCTATAAAGTAAATATTCTCTTTACAATTTTTCTTACCTGTTATGGTGGTCGCTAGATGGTAGGTGGAAAGTCTTCCCGCTACCTCTTGTGTGAATTGAGAATACTACATACATAACAAAAATGTATATTTGTGTTGGAATACTTGAGTAGCTCAGTTGGTTAGAGCGCTAAACGTACAGAGTTTAGAAACTCGGGTTCAAATCTCGACTCAAGCATTCATTTTTCTTTCCATATATATATATATATATATATATATATGATATGAAAAGAAAAAAGAATGCTTGAGTCGGGATTTGAACTCGAGTCTCTAAAGTCTGTACCTTTAGCGCTCTAACCAACTGAGCTACCCAAGAATTCCAATACAAGCATACAATTTTCTTATACATGTAGTATTCTCAATTCACACAAGAGGTAGCGGAAATTTGTTCCAACTGCCATCTCGCGGCTAACATAACAGTTAATATGTTAGCCGCGAGATGGCAGTTGGAACAAATTTCCGCTACCTCTTGTGTGAATTGAGAATACTACATGTATAAGAAAATTGTATGCTTGTATTGGAATTATTGGGTAGCTCAGTTGGTTAGAGCGCTAAAGGTACAGACTTTAGAGACTCGAGTTCAAATCCCGACTCAAGCATTCTTTTTTTCTTTTCATATCATATTTGCCTTCATTGCCAAATGTCAAAAATATATTTATAATATATATATATATACATATTTAAAAGTTAAAATATAACATTTCTGTACATTTAATTTATTTATTCTTCTTGATTTTAATCCCCACTTTTCTGCATCGTATGTCATTGTATTAAAAATGTTTTTGTTTTAGAACTTTTATTCTGATCCCATAAAACACCATTTAATTTTGATATTGCGGATTTTCCCTTATTTATCCCCTCTTTAATTTCGTCATCATGACTTCCGTGTGTACTAATTTTTGTCTCCAGATATACATATTCATCGCACGCTTTTATTTTTCCAAGTACATCTTCGAAAATCAGATATTTTGGTTTATCTCTTAATAATAATAATAGTAATAATAATAATAATTAATAATAATAATAATAAACAGATAGATAGATAGATAATCATCGATTGATTAATGTCCTTGACATCGTCCGATTCCCGATAGCCTATTTTGTTGGTCCATCCAATCTCCTCGTTGTAGATATTTCTCCATCATGTATAAATATTTTTCCTGACTCCAGGAGGTTTTTGGTCTTCCTCTGCCACGTCTTCCCTCACGTTTCCATTCCAAAATACATTTTGGTAGCCGATCCTCTTTCATTCGCTGGGCATTTCCGTGCCATCTTAGTTGTTGAGTTTTAATATAATCTAAAATAGTGTCTTCAATCTTCATTTTCTCCCATATTTCTAATTTTTTCTCTTCTTGAAATTCTTGCTGCCCTTCGTATAAAATATATTTCCGTTGTCAAAAGATACTCATTTGTTGTTCTTCTTCTTCATCACTTCCTGGTTTAGGCAAGAGTTGCCTGTTCCGTCTTCACTTATTTGTTTTATAATAATAATAATCCGCAACAGCCATAATAAGACCTATGGCCCGCGCCATCTTAACGTCTCTTTAATTTGGTGCGCGATACAAATACTTTTGGGTGGCTGTGCTTTTGGGACTTTATGGTCACCTTGTATTTCTGTATGGATGACATATTTTATATGTTCATTTAATTAAATTCACAAAATACAAACAATGAATTTTATTTCAATGATTTAGAAGTACAAATTACTTGATAAAACTAATATGACAAATGCAATTAGAGAATTTACGACTTTGAATGTATAATATCAACTGATGGATTAATAAAAGTTATTATATTTATGACTTCATGTAATTAAATTAGTGTGGTTAATATTTACACGGGGTTTACATCAACAATTTTATATTATTTGCAATATTTAAGGGTAAATGAATTCATAAAAACATAACTGCTCTATTGAAATAAACTACTAAATAAAATGTATGTTTAAGTATATAGAAGCATCATGTCTGCTATCTATACACATTTTTGTCCCCAGACATATACACCGTGTCCCATTCAAACCTCCCACATTTTAATTAATTATAACTCTCAAAGTATGTGGAATTATGAAATTAGGTTGGTATTAAAAGAAAGAGAAACTCAAAGAATTTTTGTTTTCATTGTTGCAGTTAATTCATCTGTCGCATGTTGGGCAATAATGACATAAAACATGTTCGCCAGACATCACTCCACTGGACTTCTTCCTCTGGTGGTATGTAAAAGACCGTGTGTTTGCGACTCCAGTACAAGATCTTCATGATTTACGAACCCGTATCCTTGACACAATTGCAACAGTACTAATGGACATGTTGGACAGAACATGGCCCGAAATCGAATACAGACTTGATATTGTTCGTGCTACTAAGGTGCACATATAGAGGTGTTTTAGTGTGTGGCAATGTCTGGTATTGAACATTCTTTGAGTTTCTGTTTCGTTTAATTCCGGCCTCATTTTATAATTCCCATATTTTGTTAGTTATGATTAATTAAAATGTGGGAAGTTTGAATGGGACACTCTGTATATTCGTTATATGCTTTTATTTTTGCATGTCCGTCCTCTAAAATCAGATCTTTTGATTTATCCCCTATTAGATTCTGCAGCAATTGATTTTTGGTGGCGTTCGGCTGGAATTTCTAGAATACATAATAGTATATTACGATGCGAGGTTGGGAAGTGGTTTTTACAGAAGCGAGGATATGATTAATAACCTCGCTATCGCTCGGTTTTTCATTTCCGAGATTATGTAAAACATTTCTCAAACGGGCGTTGTACATTATTTTTTGCGCGATGGTGTTTTCAAAATAATACAAATAGTAAAATAATAACATATTTGTTGGAAATATTTGCGTTCATTATAAACAATTGACTAACGTTAACTGCGTGGGAAATGTTTATTAGTTGAAACTACAGGAGGCCGTGAGATCAGTTTAGAGATAAAATGACGGCAAGTACATATTTATTGTTTATATTGTTTCAAATAAGATCAGCGAATTTAAATGCAGTTATTTGTTTCATATAATGTATATTAACACTACCTTTAGGATATTTTTTGTATATAATTTAGATTGTTTGTAGTATACATAGAGGGCAGTGGTTTCACTTCCCACACGCATGTTTGTGATATGTAATATTACAGTACAGTTATTTTTATTACAGTATAGTTATTTAGGTTGGTAACCCCAAAATGTAGGAAGTTGAACTTTCAATCATGGTCGCCATTTCTGTAAGTACAACAAAACGCACTATCGCGCAATAAATAACAAACAGTGTAATTAAACAAAAGATTAATGTTTAAATTTCAATTGTTTTTTATTATTCAATTGTTGTCATTAGACAATTCTGGCTTTCTCTACTGGCATTGGTGGAATTGTAACACTGGTCAACATGATTTTTGTCTCATGAGTACCAATAGTTGTACTTAATGCAGTTTTTTTTATCGTGTTTTCAAATATATATTCATAATTTCTCCATCACCCACAGTTTTTTTATTTCAGTTTCAATTTATGGATTTAAATAATTATTTTTAATAAACGTTTTTTCGTCCATTTGTCCATTGAGCGATGAACACGGGGAACACTTTCATCAGGAGATTTCAGCTATGGAAAAGAAATATCAAGGCATATGGAATCCTAATATGCTGGCCGATTATTGTTGGACCATCAAGAGGGATGCTCCACAGGCGAAATATAGCAGAAAATCGTTATTTCTTACGATGGAGAAAAACCGATATCATATTTGAATTCAGGAGAAAACATACTATCAGAATCACATATTGATTTCTTTTTTAGACAAAAAAAAGTTTATTTTTTGTTGCTCAGTGTAATCCTTTTCTTTGTTCGGGGTATCTGGAAGGTGGAGTTACGCTGCCCAGATGATATGATGGGTGATGATGATAGTGTTGCGCCAGGAGAGTTCTTAATCTAAACTTAACCTAAATTCCAGACTATGGCCAATCACAGGAATAATTCCCTTTAAGGAAAAATTCATATGGTTTGACCGAGAATCGAACCCGGGACTCATGAAAAATAGTCAGAAACGCTGACCACTAGCCCATGAGGTTGGCTTCATACTTCAGTTGTGGATTTAATAAAAAATAATTAAAATTGGTATGATCATGTAAAAAGAATGACAGAAGACAGATTCCCAAGAAGGATATTAGAATTGGTGCCTCTTGATAGAAGAAGAAGAAGAAGAAGAAGAAGAAGAAGAAGAAGAAGGTCAAAAGTAACGTGTATTGATGGTATTTTCAGCAGCATGAGGGAGACAGGATTGAACGATGGAGATTGGAATGACAGAGAGATGTGGAGGAGAATGACAGTAGATTAATTGGCGCAGGAAGATGTTGTGAAGCCTGATAAATAAATAAATAAATAAATAATTATATATGTAATGTACAGTAAACACTATCTCAGCCAGAATCTTTATAAGAAGGAAACCTGTAGAGACGGAAAAAATTCACCAGAACCGTACGATTGTATATGTAAAATCGTGCTGTATAAGCCGGAAACCTTCATAACGCGAAAACGGAATGGTTTTGAAAGTACCAATAGTTAATTTTTTACCTCCGTAAGACGTAAAATTATTCTTAAGCACGTTCTAACTACAGTATTAACGACAACATGTGTAAATTCTGCATATGACGCTTCTGCATTATATCGTTTTACCTTCTTACGTTGCCATTGTATTACAGGGATACCCTTGCTTATGTGTGATAGCGGGACTCCCTCGTTTTTCCTTGCCTGCTTACAGTCATTGCCGACCTAATTAAAGACGTGGAACCTGCAATTGAGATTGAAGATGTCATCAATTTCGACAATGATTTGGCAACAACACGAAATATAGAACGAGCCGTCCATTCTTTAAATGAAACGAGAGGGAGTCCTCGAACTCAAATTTCCAAAGAAGGAAAAGAAGAGGAAGAAGATGCCCCACGAGAGCTGAATATATTTAAGTACAAAAAATGCATTGTTGAATGTGAATGATCTCCAAGAATATGCTGCTTCGAGCGACGATCCTGCTTTGATGGACCTCCTGCAAGATGTAAGAACTACATGCTTGCCCGTGATGTGAGTAAAACTAGGCAGCCTACATTACTACAGCTATGGAGGATGTAAAATCAACTAAACACAAGAGAAATCTCTTTTATTTTACTTTTTATTCACTATATTTGTGGTGCAGATACTGTAATACTCTAAATAATTAGCTTATAAGAAGGGAAACTGTGAAGACGGAAACATATTTAAGGAACCGTCATGTTCCTTCATAGACAGGTTTTACTGTCACGAATCGACATCAGCCGCGGTGGTCTAATGGTCATGTTCCTTGTCCCTAGTCTCGAGGGTCGCGAATTCAAACCCGGCCGGAATCGATGCATTTTTTAGGATGGAAAAATCCAATGAACAAGGCCTCCGGGAGTGAACTTCAAGCCGTGGGTCCCGAGTCTGAAGATTTTCATGCTCGTGAGAGAACCCTAAGCCTGAAAAAAGATCCCTCTAAACAAAATGTACTGATCTACATTATTCAAGTAATACCTTAGTTGCCTACTAGATGCCTCATTAGGTTGGTATGCACACCACATTATTATTATTATTATTATTATTATTATTATTATTATTATTATTACTATTATTATTATTATTATTAATTCTATTCAAAATTTATATCGAAAGAGTACTAAGAGATTGGAGGAAAAAATGTCGCAAAATGGGCATACCAATCCTAAATACACATGTATATTCACTAAATTTTTCAGATGACCAGGTATTAATAGCACAAGACCACGATGACATAGAATATATGTAAAAAAACTAAAAGAAGAATATGAAAAATGGGGACTTTATATAAATATAGAGAAAACTAAATACCTGTGTATAGGAGAAGAAATGGAAAATATAAATTTCAACAATGGAGAAGAACTAAAACCTAGTATTGAATCCACGTATTTAGGAACACAATTAGACCATTCTGGCGATAACACAGTGGAAATTAAAAATAGAATCAGACAAACAAAGCAAGCAACAAATGCTTTAACCTCTGTTTGGTGGAGCAAGAATATTACAAAAAATTGAAAATTACAAATATATCAAACCATAAGTCAGAGCATTTTAACATATGGTGCTGAAGTCTGGCAAATTCCTACCAGGGAAATGAAAAGAATTTTAAGTACAGAAATGGATGTTTTAAGAAGATCAGCTGGAAAATCTAGAATGGATAGAATACGAAATAAAGAAATAAGGGAAATTATGGGTGTACAAGAGGAGCCGGACATCATAGACATTATAGAAAAGAGAAGATTACAGTGGTATGGCCATGTCAAAAGAATGCCTGAGCAAAGATTGCCTAAAATTGTTATGGAATGGATCCCAATAGAAAGGAGGAAGACCGAAGAAAACTTGGATAGAAGGGGTACAAGCAGCTATGAATAATAGAAGATTGGAGGAAGATCAATGGATGGACATAGAGGAATGGCGTTTGGTTTCCGGAAGACGGCGGCAGCTGCCATAATACCGGATGAAGATAATGATGGTTATTAATATTAGTATTAATATTATTATAACTGTAAAATTTATAGTAACCGATCATTTTTAGCGTTCCATTACAGACATTCCTTGACATACAATTTGGCTAGCGCCTTGAATTCGATTGTAAGCAATTTCTTTGGCAGTGAATTAAAACGGGACTGCATAGGGGTTTAAAATCAGGCGCGGACATTTTTAAAACTTGAATCAAAGTTACTGATTTTTTTAAAGAAAGGAAATTCATACGTTAGTTATTATAATGTTTTTATTATTATTGTTATTATAAACTTTAAACGTCTTTATAAGTCTTGGAAATAACTCAGAAGAGTTCGTATAGTTATAAACATAGGGTGTACTCAGTGACAGTGTGTATAGGTGGTGTTGTTGGTTTCAGGAGAGATGGTGATCTCGAGTGATAAGTACGAAGTGAAGCTGATCAGCAGGTCTCTGTTCGAGGTGCGCATGGTGCTCGTGATCAGGAACTTCCAGGTTCGGGACGTAGGATCGTACCGCTGTATTGCTAAAAATTCGCTGGGCGAAGTGGAGAGTAATATCAGACTATATGGTAAGTGAAGTCAATTGTTTTTATAACTAACTCATTGGCACTATCGAACCCATAGGTTCATGGCCGTGCGAACATAAGCTTTCCATCTTCCCTATCCTGGGCTAATGCTTTCCAATCATTCCCTGTATAATCTACTTACCTCGAATCATAGTTAATGTTATTCTCCCATCTCATTCATCTCTCTTTGGTCCATTTTTTTCTCTAAGAACTTCATTCCCTTTTCCCTTCCCTTAAAGTAAGAGTCCGTGTTTTGCATTCTTATAATATAATTGGGAGAATAACAGTTTTATATATTTTCAGTTCAATTGTTTTATATTGAAACGCAATTCTCAAAAATTATTTTGTTCATCCCTATACTAATAATGATCTAATTATCATATTGATTTTAGGGAATTAAGTTGAATTTACCATAGAGGCCTTGGTATCCATTGACAACGGCATGTAATTGCTCAACTTACTTCTCTAGAGAAGAAAATTAATTGACTTAATTCCATCCATCCATAGTAATTCTGCCCGAAGGAAGGTCCTTCACTGCAGTCATAGCATTTTCATGCTATGCTTGCAGCTTTACTAGGGAATTGTAGGTGTGGTAGCTTCCCGTTGCTTTCCACACCGGTGAAGGATGATGATGATGGCCATATGATTTCGGGGACCGTTTCGGCCTTAAAGTTTTCCTGACATTTGTCTTACAGGTGAGGAAAATCCCCGATAACCTCACCCAGAAAAACTGCCCCGACCGGGGATCAAACCCGGGCCCACTGCATCACAAGGCAGCACGATACCTCGAGACCACAGCGGTGGACTTGACTTAATTAATAATGTAAAGATGTTACCTTAATTTAATACTTTTTCATATATATTTTTCGACTTGGCAGGTAATAGAAAATGAACCGCAGCATTCGCCGCTTCCTCTTCATCACAGTTAATCATATATGTAATTAATAAGCAGTCTGAACCTGTTATATAAAATGTCTGTCACTAATTCAGACAACAATAAAATATTGCAGTTGTTTTATCAACATATCATTGTTATCAAACAATTGAACTCTTCAAATCAAGATATAAATTCTCACGAAATATAAAAATTAAACATAATTATTAGTACAGGAGTGAACAAAATTATATACGCAATTCGGGAAGTAAGTACATTACTAGTCTCGAACTTATTTGTTAGTCCTCGCTAAACCTCGGACTCAAACACATCCTAGACTACTTAATAATTAACATATTTTGTCTGTTCATTCTTATCTCTTAGAGTTGTTTTTGTCGAACATGTTTCAGAGCTTCTTAGCCCTATCGTCAGCGATTACAGACTGAATTGTCTCATGTTGCCGGCCCTGATTCTTGTTTCCTGCTCTCTTTGCCTCTGATCCAATGACTTTACTAATGAGGTTCCTTTCTGCGGAAATTTCAAAGTTCATAATTCTTTTCTTGTTCTTCTTCTTCTTTCTTGTAAGCCCATGTTTCCCTTAACAGAGATTTAGGCGCTCTCCCCCTACATGGAAGAATTTGAACCATACTAATTTAGTTGCACTTGTTTTCGTACAGATGTCATTTGAGTGGTCCGTAGTCAGCGTTCCGCCTCATACTGATATCTAGGAAACCAAGGTAGTACTAGGACGGGGGAATTCGGTAAATTTTGCTTAGAGGCCTTTTCATTCAGGCTTAAGGATCTTTTACGAGCCTGAAAATCTTCAGACTCGGGACCCACGGCTTAAATTCCCTCCCGGAGGACTTGCTCCTTGGATATTTCCATCCTAAAAATCCATCGACCTCGGCCGGGTTTGAACCCGCGACCCTCGGGACCAGAGGAAAGGAGCATAATCACTAGTCCACCGCGGCCGAATTCCTTGTTCTTCTGTATATTGATTTTTCCCATATGGTGAGTTCATTTTTGTTTCCTAACTGTTTTAATAATGTTGTGTTTACATCTATTTTGTGTGCATGAGCAGCTACTGCAGATTTTTCTACTCCGCTTTTTTTTTACATTCCTTATGTTTTCTTCAGTTCTAATAGTTAAAGAACACATAAGGAATGTAAAACAAAAGCGGAAGTAGAAAAATCTGCAGTGGCTGCTCATGTTTGGTCAGAAAAACACAAAATAGATGTAAACACAAAATTATTAAAACAGTTAGGAAACAAAAATTAACTCACCATATGGAAAAAAATATACATACAGAAGAACAAGGAAAGAATTGTGAACTTTGAAATTCCCGCAGAAAGGAGCTTCATTAGTAAATTCATTGGATCAGAGGCAGAGAGAGCAGGAATAAAGAATCAGGGCCGACAACATGAGAAAATTCAATCTGTAATCGCTGACGATGGGACTAAGAAGCTCTGAAACATATGTTCGACAAAAACAACTAATGCGAGGTAAAAATGAACAGACAACATGTTTTAATTATTAAACAAATCTCTTAATGTTACTTCCTATTGTATTTTAAAATGTACTACCGGCACTTACTTCTCTAGTTGCATACATAACTACGTCTCTTTCTTTGAAATTTATCAATTGTGACAATATAATAATTTTAAGACTTTTTTATTTTTTACTTTGTGATTTATTATAATGTAAAAAGGAAATAAACTGAAACTTCTAAAACAACAAACTAATAATAATAATAATAATAATAATAATAATAATAATAACACAACACTTATAGCTACCTGATTGTGTTTGTGCAATGGTTTTCAAAGTATAATTGTGTTTTAATTTAGAAATTCCAGGTCCAACTCGCCGAGTGTTCCCAACACGGTACGACGAGGAGGATTACGTGGAACAAAATGGTTCCGCTGAACAAGAGGAGGAGGAAGAAGAAGAACAAACCAACTTAGTGGTGCATCAAGGAAGTTCCAGCATTGTGATGCAGACTGTAGCTCCTCCTGCACTGGGAACTCACCACACTTATGTAGATAATCAAGTTCCAGTGTCCCCTGCCCGGGCTGGTGCCCCTAGACCTAACAGCAACACAGCTGTCAAGCCACAACTCAAATTCCAAGCCATGTTCTACACACTTGTTTCAGTTATGTTGCTCAAATGTGTTCTATAAACAATCTACGTCAATGCTTCGTATAAAAATTGCACTACACAAGGGCCTGTTAAGAAGTGCTCAGTATACGTGAAAAGACGCACCGCCAATTCATATCCAACCATACGTCAGGTAGACTAACAAAGCAAGACATTGTTACTCAGTTGTCAGTTGTGTTGTTTCACTTGATGCAGGTAGGAGGAGGGGCCGTCTCTTCACACCTATAGTGCGTGAAATTTAAGTACAGTAAAAACTCCTTATTCGCGGTTCCCTTATTCGCGGTTTTATTATTCGCGAGTTAAAAAATTGCGACACAGTTCCTGTATTCACGGCTAAAAATTTCTTTATTCGCGGATCCAGTCGGTATATTCGAAGGATTAGTATCCTTTATTAACGCAACGACAACTTTTTTATTGCAGGCACGTGTCAAGGCGGCTTTTACAAATAGTGATTCAAATCAAATGAACAAATTAATATCGAAGTATAAAGTTTCGTTGTTAAAAGCCACCGCCGCTGTATTTCACGTGCCGCTATGTCCGTTGATAAATGCCGCCCTCTCCACGATCGGTGTTTTATTGTTTTCATTTGTCATTCGTTGAAATAATTTTGATTGAATAGCACCCGTCTCTTCTGCTTTGTTGCCAATTTACAATGTCGAGTAAAAGGAAAATTATTCAAAATCTCTCATTAATAGATTTTAATTTGATAATTTTTATTTTATTTTGGAACCTTGGAACTTATCTCCTGTATACCCATACAAATCACCATTCCATATTCGCGGTTCCTGTATTCGCGGCATATTTGCGGAACATATCCCCCGCGAATAAGGAGCTTTTACTGTATATGACTGAAAACTTAAAAATACTAGGGCATTCGATAAGTAATTGTTGTAAATCAGCGATCCTAGTGGTGACCATTGTAATCTTGTAGTATGTTGTTGAGCAGTCTTTGTTGTATAACTCTGTAAGTCTCTAAATAGCAATATTTTGTGAATACATTCACTGTTTCTCACATTTAGTAAGTAATACCGCCTTAAAGATATGTTCAGTAGAATTTGTTTAAAAGGTGGAATTGGGAAGTACTCGAACATCCACCAAATTCACCAGACAGGAGCCCTTGTGGCTGTAACTTATTCTCAAAGATCTTCTAGGCATTTGATTCCAATCAAGAGTTGATATCCAGAAAGCTCTAGATCTATCAGATGAGGGAGATATCCAGAAATGGTGATATCTAGAAATTATATATTCAGATGGAGTGATCCATCCTCCAAGGATGGCAACATATACAGTAGTTGACCTGGCAAGTAACTATAAATTAAGTTTGTAATTTCAAAAGAAACTTAATTTTTTTTGTGATGATATAGCAGTGTTGTTATTACTTATCGTATGCTCTAATATTTGGCTGAAAAATAACTTTTTGTTATCCGATTCAAGAGACATAGACTGAAGTTGATATCATCCTTGTATCATATCTTGTAGTGAGGCATAATTTTGGACATTGAAAGCAAGAGACAGCGAGTGAGATTTTTAAATGTCAATCATATACTTAAATCTCACGCACTATAGTGAGCACGTTTTAACAGGCCTGCTCTAGACGATAGAAATTTGATAACGTTAAGCTAATTTTCTTCTTCCAATCAAAGCTTCTCCTTGTAACAGCAAATTGGATGATCACAAAACAATGCTCTGAGATCCGATTATATAAAGATACATACATCCTTATGTGGGGCAAGAATGCTCTCTTACAGGAAATATGTAACCAAGATAATTTCCTTACATGCGCGCAGGATAACTAAAAGCTTGGCTGACCGTTATACCCCTAATCTCACCAACACCTACGATGTTTGTAAACTTGTATGATAGTTTCCAGTAAATTTTCTGGGGTTCTATGCCACCATGCCCTCTATCATAAATCCAAATAAAAAATACACAATTTATTGTTTCAGTGTGTGAATAATTATACCTGAAATAAATAAATGAATGTACTTTCAACAAAAATGTGAGAAATGCCATAAAATAAAGCGAGACGTTGAGCTGAAAGTAACCTAAACCCACAACATTTGCAATGTAATATGTGTATTGATCAGTACTCAGACAACTTATCAGAAAACCTCGCTAACAAACAAGTGAACACTAAACTAATTTCGTGTAATAACTCGCCCATTTTCTCACCATAACTTGCCCAAATTAACATTAACTTGCCCATCTAACCTTGCCCATCTTACAATAACTTGCCCATCTAACACTAACTTGCTTATCTAACACTAACTAGTCCATTGGCTCACCATAATTTGCCTAAACTAACACGAATTGCCCATGTAACACTAACTTTCCCTTCTCTCACCCTAATGTGCCTAAACTAACACTAACTTGCTCATCTAACACTAGCTTGCCCATCTAACACTAACTTTCCCTTATCTCACCCTAATTTGCCTAAACTAACACTAATTGCCCATGTAACACTAACTTTCCCTTCTCTCACCCTAATTTGCCTAAACTAACACTAACTTGCCCATCTAAACACTAACTTTCCCATTTCCTCACTCAGACTTGACCAAACTAACTTGCCCATCTAACATTAACATTCCCATTTTCTCACCCTAACTTACCCAAACTAACACTAACGTGCCCTCTAATACTAACTTGCCCATTTTCTCACTCTAACTTTCCCAAACTAATACTAACTTGCCCTACTAACACTAAATTTTCAATTTTCTCACCCTAACTTACCCGAACTAACACAAACTTGCCCATCTAACACTAACTTTTCCACTCTTTCACTCTAACTTGCCCAAACTAATACTAACGTGCCCGTCTAAAACTAACTTGCCCATTTTAGCACTCTAACTTGCCCAAGCTTCCGATAATACTAACTTACCCATCTAACCAAACCTTGCCCATTTTCTCACCCTAATTTGCCCAAACTAACACTAACTTGCCATCTAACACTAACTTGCCATCTAACACTAACTTGCCCATCTAACACTAACTTGCCCATCCTCTCACCCTAATTTGCCCAAACTAACACAAACTTCTATCTAACAATAACTTTCCAATTTTCTCACTCTGACTTGCCCAAACTAATACTAACTTGCCCATCTAACACTAACTTTCCCATTTCCTAACTCTAACTTGACCAAACTAATACTAACATTCCCATTTTCTCACCCTAACTTTCCCATCCATTTTCTCACTCTAACTTGCCCATCTAACACTAAATTTCCCATTTTCTGACCCTAACTTACCCAAACTAACACTGACTTTCCCATTTTTCGCACTCTAACTAATAATAACATTAGCTTGCCCATTTTCTCATCCTAACTTGCCCAAACTAACACTAACTTGCCCATCTAACACTAACTTGCCCATTTTCTCACCCTAACTTACCCAAACTAACACTAACTTGCCCATATAACTTTAACTTTCCCATTTCCTAACTCTAACTTGACCAAACTAATACTAACTTTCCCATTTTCTCACCCTAACTTGCCCATCCATTTTCTCATTCTAACTTGTCCATCTAACACTAAATTTCCCATTTTCTGACCGTAACTTACCCAAACTAACACTAACTTTCCCATTTTTCGCACTCTAACTAATAATAACATTAGCTTGCCCATTTTCTCATCCTAACTTGCCCAAACTAACACTAACTTGCCCATCTAACACTAACTTGCCCATTTCTCACCCTAACTTGCCCATCTAACATTAACTTGCCCATTTTCTCACCATAATTTGCCCACTAATATAGGTGGACACCTGGGATAGAATCCCCTTCTACGCACGCAATCATGCTGACTATAGCTCTAGGCGAAATATGTGTTATCAGATTGGCCAACATGACGCTAGCAATCACTTGTTCTCCTATCACTGGTGGCACGGTGACATAGAATAGCCATATCTTATAATCAGAGATATTATTTTGTGATGACGATTTACTCTTGACCACTCTTCACAAACAGGTGCTCCTTGAACAAATAATTGTGCTATTTGATAAACTTAATAAGCGAACATGATATAAAAAATACAATTTACAAGAAGATATTCGTGTTATTCATGTGGAAATTAAGACACACAAACTGCGACATGGAAGCAAGTGATAAATGATATTAAAAATGTGCCACAAGTTTAAAGAGGTTATGTAATTTAAAAGTCAGATGTGATTGAAAAACAATGTTCAGCTGTATATATGAAACTGTAGGTGAACATTTTGCCAGACTATAGTGAACAACTGTGCAATGACAATAAACTACACTTCAACGCGAGAAAAAAAACTCCGTCGAACTCTGACGTCAAAATTATAGACATAAAGAATTTTGTCGAATTATAATGATATAACTTTGGCCGGCAATCAAAAATTCGTAACTTCAAAATAGAAATAAAATTCAGGAGAAAAAAGAAATCTTGTAATTGTTTATTATTTTTAAGTCAAATTCTATTATATTTTTAATAAATTCTGAAAATTGTTACGGCAGCAATCGAAAATCCGAAAAATGCACAACATTCTCTAAAAAGGGCCCAAAAATCGGTATTTTTCGAGCAAGTGCGAGTTTTTGGGTCTGAGATTAGAGCAGACGAAACCTCGCTATCCTTCCTCGCCGGAAACGCGAGATTTTGGGTCTCAGGTTAATAGCTGAGGAAAAGCATGATTTTTGTAATAGTTAATAGATGGCAGCAGTATCATCTTGGAGTTACAAAACTTATTTTTTTTATTAGGAAATGTGCACTCAGTTGAGCATTAGGGACAGCACACACACCCAGACCCAAAGTGGAGATTTGCTTATCAAATAATGAATAAATCCAGATTCCACTCTTGAATGGAGTTACGAGGTTTTGATCGCCGGGCGACGATAATATATTACAGAACTGGGTGTTACTAAACTTAACAAAAATATTTTACAATTATTAAATTTTGCATTTCAAAAATATTAATTTCTTCGTAACAAAATAATAAACCGAATTGTACTACAAAAATTAATAAAAAAAAGAAGGGGGCACGCCGTATCGTAGTGGTTAAGGCACTGCGTTACAAGCCGGAAGGTCGAGGGTTCGAGTCCCGGTTGGGTCAGGATTTTTAAACCAACCGAAACCTTCTAGCGGCACTACGGCTCTGGGGTCGAATCAGCCTCTAACTGAATTGACTACCAGACGCTTGTTCTGGGACTAAAGGTGACCGTTATGCATAGCTGACAACCCGGCTGACGTCAAGTGCCGATTGTCCAGAAAACGTGGTAGCCTTAACCTCCTATAATCCCTAGGGCCTCCTGAAGCCTGTAGTGGGATCACTTTTACGTACGTACAAATACATTTTAGGTGGTCAAGATAAATGGGACGCCCTATATAAACCACAACCTAGGGATATTGAACTATATCAATTTACTTTTGCCATTATTTATTTTTATAGAGGTAAACCAAATCAGTGTTCTACACAATGAGTTGACATAGTGTTCTAACAGCCAGATATAGAGTAGATATTCCTCAAATAAATTACTTGAAGGATAAATATTGTATTTTTTCTTCGTTCGATATAAATCAATATTTCTAAAATGCATTGTAAAACATTGGGGTTATGCAATATAATGTTAAAATATTAAAATAATTATCTGATGAATCAGTCGTCCTCAAATAAATTAAATTTCTGTTTAAAAAAAATTCGTCAAGCGGTTGAACTATGATGGCCTTTCAAAATCATGTTTCATCTTCTGCACACTATTTGGTTGAGGACGACTGCTATATCAGGTACTTATTTTAATATTTTAACATTATGTTAGTAATAAAATAACTAACTCCTCCGGGAATCGAACCCGGGTCGCCTGAATGGAATGCAGGGACTCTACCGAGCATGTCACATGAGATATTTATGTATACTACTCATCTAAGTTTGTGAACACCCTGTTTAATACGTATGTACATGTGTGAGAGATTGAATGTCATTAAGAATAAATGAGAGAATATTAGTTAAGTCCATGCTTAGAAAAATATATCAAAATGTATTCATAAATTGTATTATAAAAATATTTTATAATATTAATCTTATGTTGATAAATTTAAAAGGTAAGTAGTTGTTTTGATTAATGGTTAATCCAGCAATTAATTGGAATTAATCTGCATGTAAATGTCCATTTTATAAATACCTCATTCATAAATTTATTGGCCTATGATACCCTATACATATTTATTTCTCATCTAATAATGTTATCAATTTATGTTTCAATAAATGTACAACGAAAGAAAAAGTCTTCTATTTTTTTTCAATGCCACCAAATTGTCTTTTATGGCATTTATGGCTTTCTTCTCTGGCATTGGCGGAATTGTAATCCATTTCTTAAGTTGGGGCATCTGGAAGGCGCAGTTTCTTTACCCCGAGATATGACGGGTGATAAATGATAATGAAGCGCCAGGAGAGTCCTTAACCTAAACTTAACCTAAATTCCAGATCAAGGGAAATCATATGAATTTCCCTTTAAGCAAAAATCCCTATGGTCTCAACGGGAATCGTACCTAATACCTCGTGAACTGTAGTCAGAAATGCACATCACTAGCCCGTGAAGGTGTTCAAAAATATTCTAATTAAATTGACTAACTCATGCCCCAAATGGGAGTCAATGACCAATCATGTTTCAATGAATTTTGTTTTACAACCAATGGCAGTCGTGTTTCACCACGCTGCTTATCGTTAACCAAAATAGAGAAAACTTCTCCTTTTTAATATTCTGAACAGATCAGAGTACTATTTTGCAGTCAGTGAATCTCCAACAAATACGTTGAATGTAGCAAATAATGAACAGATTCTTTCGAACTACACATTTGATAACTGTGTGTTCAATAATTGTGTTTTTGAATAATGATTTTACTGAGTTGTTTACTAAAAAATTAATTAATAACCTATAATGTTGGTTATAACATACAGTTTGATGTATTTCATTTTTTCACGCATTTTTTCTTCCAATATTGCGATCCTATTTGGCAATAAATATAATGATCAAGTTGCAGTGGATGAAAAAATGAAATATAATCAAACATTTCTCATTTGTTTTCAAACATCGTCATTTACATTAAATATATAAATATTTTAAAATAACTATATTTAAATAATTATTTGTGAGTAAACAGCTTAGTTTTATTCGTTAAATAGTCCTAACAAATATCATACTTGGTTTCCAAATCCTCTAGATAAATTTGAAATCACTTTTGTGACATTACTTATAATTCTGCAATAGCACCGTTAAATGATGTCATGCGAGCTAGTTAGCTCTGGTCACAACACTTTCAAGTTCCCTGACGTTTCGCCATAGATTTAATTCGGCATCATCAAGGATACGCCTGAGACTGAGCCTTACGGATGCCGGACGTAGTCTCTGGTCAAACGTCGGGGAACATCAAGGGAACAGTTGATTCATTATGAGGGATCATGTGGCTAGAATGTGAACAAAATACAGGTGACTATCACCTACTTAGACACAATAGAGAGCTTTCACACCATACTATAATACTATAATACTATACATAAATCTGCATTAACGTTATTCTGACGTCATTATCCTGACATTCAATCAGAGAACAATACGTTTAACCGCCTTAATAACTGATAACTTATCCGAGCTAGTAGGTATGTTCATTTGCGCTCAAATAACGCGCAGAATAACGTGAAAGTGTTATAAAAATTGCAATAATTGCACACACAGTTATTGTGGCTACCAGATTACGATTTATATGCCTTCTTCTGGAAGTACGGTACTTCAAGTAATCCCTATGAAGATAGCAGAAAACTGAATAATATTCAAAATAAAGTCGACGAAAGAACGGGAGATGATTTCTGTCTTCGCAAAATGAAAGACCACGTGCAACATCTCATTCAGTTCTGAAGAAGAAAAAAAAGAAGCATATCTGAGGAAGTAAGTATATAATATGTTTTACAACAGTACTTATTTATAAGCGATAGATTAATTCATTATAATCTATTAATTTCTTTGTATTTTTTTCTTTTACATTTATTTTTATGTAAAGTAGATTCGAGCTGATATTCCTTTGTGTATACATTATTTTATTAGAGACAGGAATTTATAATTTCAAACACTTTAATATTTTCTACATTCGTAACTACACACTATTCGAACATTCAGACTCACCTAGAAAGTAAGAAATGACGATTTTCTGGTATATTTCGCCTGTGGAGCATCCCTCTTGATGGTCCAACAATAATCGGCCAGCATATTAGGATTCCATTTGCCTTGATATGTCTTTTCCATAGCTGAAATCTCCTGAGTTAGCTCATTTGGGTTTATTTTACAAAGGACAAATAGACGAAAAAAACGTTTATTAAAAAAGAATTATTTAAATCCATTAATTGAAATTGATATTCCGAATACTTATTTGAAAACGCGATAAAAAAACTGAATTAAGTACAACTATTGGTACTCATGAGACAGAAATCATGTGACCAGTGTAATAATAATATAATTATGAGACTACCCAATTTGGAGCCTGCCCGACATCAGGATTTTTTATTGGCCTCCATCCAAAGCAGTTCAGTGGTGGGTTGCTAAGTGTCAGCTAGACAACGACGCGTGGCGAAGAAACCAACATATTGGTAAGTGCTTCTTGTATAACAATAACTAACTCACTGGCACTATAAAAAACGTATGTTCACGCCCGTGCGGACATAAGCTCTCCATACATCCCTATCCTGAGCTAATATTTTCAATACATCCCCTGTAATAACTACTTCCCTCAAATCATAGTTAATGTTATTCTCCCGTCTCATTCTTTGTCCACCAACTGGTCATTTTCCCCCTGGTTTTCCTACAAGTTGCTTGCATGCCTCTCTTTCATTCCCCATCCGTGCCACATGTCCTGCATATCGCAATCTACGAAACTAAATTGTGAGATAATTCCATTTTGGGCCCTATCCGGAACCAAGGTTTTTCTCAAATTATCGCCATTCAAAGCCTTTCTAGGCGGCTCGTGGCGCAAGCGGTTACACGCTCGCCTCTTACCGCTGAGGTCCCGAGATCCAGTCTCGGTCACTCCATGTGGATTTCGTGGTGAACGAAACGGAGCTTGGGCAGGTTTTTCTCGGGGTTTCTCCCGTTTTCCCCTGCCACAATTTCATTTCTACATAGTCACCCCATCAATTTCGTTTCATTTCGTCCATCCGTTCCTGTGACGGTGCGTCAGGAGTGGTCGGCCGGCACCCTTGTAGATCACAGACCTCCATAAATATAGGGGGCTTCATCTCTCGACCCGAATTTAAGTTGGACACGAGTTGAGGATATGTATTTATATTTTCAAAGCCTTTCTCTTCCAGTCTCTTAAGATATCTTCTTCTGTATCCATGTCATATCAATTTTGTATTGGTCTACCTACTCATCTACTACCTTCAGGGTTAAGAAAAGTAAGTTTTTATAGGATTGTACTCTATCATCCTAATAATATTACCACGTAATAGCCGACCTGTTCAGGGCATTATATTTTCGTACAGAGCTATGGATCTTGCGCTGGTTCGAGTACTCACTGTAAAGTGGTCTCACTATAAGCATTAGGAGGGCCTTTGGGTACTGGGAAGTTAAGACACCCTAACTAACTCACTGACAATCAAACCCGTAAGTTCATGGCCGCGCGGACATATGCTCTCAATACATCCCTATCCTGACCTATTGTTTTCCAATCATTCCCTGTACAATCTACTTCCCTCAAATCATTGCTAATATTATTCTCTCACCTCATTCATGCTTTACATACTGGGCGTTTTCCCTCTGGTTTTTCTACTAAACGTTTCCAAGCTGCTCTTTCGTTCCTCATTTGTGCCATCGCAGGCTACGAGATTTAACTGCTCTTATTATATCTGATCTCCTATAAAGATCATTAGATCCCTGAATGGTATTTTATGGAATAGAAATTTGACTAAAAAGAACAAAAAAAGAGATTATACAGACAATAATAGAAAGTATACTTACATATGGATCAGAAAGTTGGACAATAAATGAAAGGATGCAGAAAAGAATCTTGGCGACAGAAATGGATTGATTACGGAGAAGTATGAGAATATTCAGGCTACAACATATTCGAAATACATATATCAGACAAGAAATAGATGCACAAGAGACTGTTATCGATAGGATAACGTAGAGAGCTCTACAGTGGTATGGACATGTACAACGGATGTCGGAAGACCAGTGGCCTAAACAGGTATTGGATTGGATGGTACCAGGCAGAAGGAAGAAGGGGAGAAGTAGAAGAACATGGTATGAGGGAATATATGACGCCATGATGAAGAGGGGTATGGAGGATGGACAATGGGAAGATAGGAATCTCTGGAAGGCAGGAATCAAAGGCAAACTGCTGTAAGGTGGAAAACCTGTATTAAGTATTAAGTTAAGTAAAGAAAGATCATTTAGGTCACTGTTATGTAGTCTTCTCCATTCACCCGTCTTTTCATCTCTCTTCGGTCCAAAAATTCTCCTAAGAACTTTATTCTCAAATACTCGTAATCTTCTTTCCTCCCTTAAAGTTTCGCATCCTTATAATATAACTGGAAGAATAACAGTTTTATATATTTTCAGTTTAACGTTTTTTTTAAAGTGTTGCATTTCCAGAATTGAGCTTATGTTTAATTTATTTCTGCGCCTCATTCTTGTGTGGATAGGACATGTAACATGAATGTGGAATGAAAGAGGGGCATGGAAGCTTATTCTAGGAAAAACAAAAGGGAAAACGCCCAGTTGGTAGACCAACATTAGGGATGCGTGGAGAACTTATGTCCGCGCGGCAATGAACCTACGGTTTTTATAATGCCTGTTGGTTAGTTTAGTTACGCATTTGAATTCAGCCCCTTCTTCAATTTTTCCCTAATTTGTCTAATTCCCTTATTTTAAGATCCTACATACCTCGACTCGCAATTATTTATCCTCTTGTTTCCAGTATCTGTCCTCCACCCATAACTAAAACACAAGATCACAACATAGTCTCTTGTTTAATATACCGCAACATAAGACATCACATCACGCCATGTCATATACTATCTTCACTTCTCGCAACTGGAATTCCCTACCATAAGAAATAAGGGGCTGCAGACATTGGCATCTTTTAAAAGAAATCTAAATTTATATTTGCTCTAACCTCGACTTCATCATTGTAGAAAACAAGCCAACAAGATGTTAGCAGTAGAAATTGATTTTGGAGGCGATCGACAATAATTTCAAAAAGGGATAAAGTCACAAACAGCATAATAAGGAAATTATGCAACTTGAAAAAAAATATATTAGGAAAAATAGAAGAAAAACGTTTGAAATGGTATGGACACCTCATAAGAATGGAAGAAGAAAGAATACCAAAGAAGATTCTTAATTGGAAAGCAAATGGAAGAGGCAGGCCTAGAGAACGATGGATGGATGGAGTGAAGAGAAGTATGGAAGCTAGAGATTTAAGGGAAGAAGATGCTTTAGACAGGAACCTCTGGCGACAAATCACTTTGCGTTGAAGGAGAAACACTGTATCGTGCAATATTCCTAAATAAATAAATATTATTATTATTATTATTATTATTATTATTATTATTATTATTATTATTATTATTATCATCATCATCATCATCATCATCACCATCGTATAAAATGTTATTTGTATGCGAAATTTACATTGCAACATTTAATATATTTTTAACTCTCTATAATTAGTATAGTTTATATCTATATTTTCAAATATTATTTGTATTTGTGCAAGTTGAGTGTAAGAAAAGGCCTTATGGCCTTAACTCTGCCAGAATAAATAAAAATTCTTCTTCTTCTTCTTCTTCTTCACTTCATGGATTAGGCAAAATGCCTGTTCCGCCTACAGTTGTTCTGTCCATCATTTCACTGGCCTTCCTACATTCCTTGAACCTCTTGGCTTGTAGTTAAATGCTGCTTTTGGTAATCTTGTTACGTTCATTCTTTCTACATGTCTAAACCATTTTTCTCTATATCCTTTGATTTCATCATTTAATGGATATATATTTAACTCTGTTCTTAATTCTTCATTCCTTAATCGATCCATTCTTGTGCAGCCCTTTGTTCTTCTAAGGAAGTTCATTTCTACACTTTGTATTCTACTTTGTAATGTTTGGTCATTACCCAAGTTTCACTCCCATAAAGTAATGCATGAACTGCCGATGTTTTATAAAACTTCAATCTAGTATCTCTTCTTGTTTTGTTCTTTAATGTTTTATGTATAATTCCACATGTCATTTGAAATCTCGACAGTTTCAAATTTACGTCTATTTCAGTTTTTGTGTTTATAGTAAAATTACAACCCAATTATTATTATTATTATTATTATTATTATTATTATTATTATTATATCATTCGAAATCTCGACAGTTTCACATTTACGTCTTTTTCAGTTTTTGTGTTTATAGTAAAATTACAACCCAATTACTACTACTACTATGATTATTATTATTATTATTATTATTATTATTATTATTATTATTATTATTATTATTATTATTATATCGGCCGCGGTGGACTAGTGGTTATGCTCCTTGCCTCTGGTTGAGGGTCGAGGGTTCAAACCCGGCCGGGGTCGATGGATTTTTTTAGGATGGAAAAATCCAAGGAGCAAGTCCTCCTGGAGGGACTTCAAGCCGTGGGTCCCGAGTCTGAAGATTTTCAGGCTCGTAAAAGATCCTTAAGCCTGAATGAAAGGCCCCTAAGCAAAATTTACCGAATTTTCCCGTCCTAGTACTACCTTGGTTTCGTAGATGTCAGTATGAGGCGGAACGCTGACCACGGACCACTCAAAGGACATCTATACGAAAACAAGTGTAACTAAATTAGTATGGTTCAAATTCTTCCCTATGGGGGAGAGCGCCTAAATATCTGTTCAGGGAAACATGGTCTTACAAGATACAAGAAGATTATTATTATTATTATTATTATTATTATTATTATTATTACTATTATTATTATTATTTAAATTATTATTATTATTATTATTATTATTATTATTATTATTATTATTATTATTATTAACTGTCCATTTCCAAGAGGGAATTTCTAAAATCCTTATACAGTCATTTACGCTACAAAACTTTTATTTTATCACAAGAAGTTATAAATTGAAGGATCCTGATTTCATTGGCCTGTTTACTTGATGTTACGTATTTCCTGTTTTCCTTTCAGAGTTGATAAATTGATTACAACACCAGAGGAAGAGAGGAGATGTTGTTGGTGAATAGATAATTAGTTTAGATGCGTTTTAACGGAGACCTACGCACCTCTAGAAAGTGTTGGCAGCATTAAATCCCTGTTAAAGTGGCCTTAATCTAAATGTTAAGCCGTTACATGCTATATAGCAGAGCATAAATAATCACAAACGCAAATTTTAACATTTATTTTCACGATTTAACCCACTCGCCTCGTAATTTCTATCTGGGTGTAAATTAACTCACTAGCACTATCGAACCCTAGGTTCACGGCCGCGCGGACATAAGCTCTCCATACATCCCTATCCTGAGCTAATGTTTTCCAATCATCCCCTGTATAATCTACTTACTTCAAATCATTGACAATTTTATTCTCCCATCTCATTCTTGGTCTACCAACTGGGCGTTTTTCCTCTGGTTTTCCTACAGGAAGCTTTCATGCACGTCTTTCATTCACCATTCGTGCCACATGCCCTGCCCATCGCAGTCTACGAGACTTATCTGTTCTTATTATATCTGGCGTCCTATACATATCATATAGCTCACTATTATGTAGTTTCCTCGATCTGTTCATCTCTTTTTGACCCAAAAATTTTCCTAAGAACTTTATTCCCAAATACTGCAAATTTTCTTTCTTCCCTTAAATGTGGGTGTATTAAGGACGTTAACTCAGATCATGTATGGAGAAAATTTTATTTTATAAATATTTTACTAAATGTATGTGTTAAATATAATTATTTGCTTTTTGTATTCTTTAAAGATATAACAATAGAACGGCGTTATGCATCAATCGGCTATCTGCCTTTTTTAAATTGATATTTTCATAAAATTCAAAAAATATATACCTTATTTGGCCAGTGCCGTCGTCCTCAACTTGTAAAAAGATATGTGTGCTTTTCTTTTCGTGAAGGCCTTTCAAAATATCTATTCTATCATCAACAGGTATAGTTCTTCGCTACATTTGTTGAGATGTTCTCGATGTCGTTGGCTAAGAAAAATAAAGCACACACATCTTTTTTTCAAGTTGAGGACGACGGCACTGACCAAATAAGGTATATATTTGAATTTTATTGTATGACTATCCACCACAACGGTTTTAAATAATGAATTTTATTAGTATTCATATTTTGATGTCATCTATTGCACTGGCACACACTGTTAGCGCCAAATCTTTAAATATAGGGAAAAACTGCACTTAAACTAGCGTGAAATATTTTCAAAGTCCTATAGCGCATGCGCCAGAGTTTATAGAGCCAGCGATAACCCACAATGAACCACATATCGATTATCATCCTCGATTACTATCCGTCGCTATGAAATTTAAATAACCAATATTTGCAATAAATCCCCAAATCTATGTTAAAAAATATATTAATAATATTAAAATTACTAAACGTTTATTAAAAATGGGTGTACACTTACTTATCACTCCCTAACGCTGATCCAACCAGCGATAACCCAAAACAGCGATAGAAAAATCATAGATTAAGTAATATACTCTATGGAGAAAATAGCAGTTAGCATCACAATATTGTCTAACAGTGTCATAATATTGTGATTTACTTATTTAAATAAATACTTTAAAATTGTCTAATAATGTTATAAAAATTGTTTGAAAAATTTAAAATATTAAATAATGTTAGTAAATACAGAAGTTTACAAGAATATAACAGAAAAATCAAGCGCTAGTAGAAGTGCAGTTGAGTCAAATATAGTCTTATTATTAAAGAAAAATGTAAACACCATCTGTCCTATCAGAGATTCTGTGTTTTGCAACATAGGCTATGAAATCAGATCTTCTTAAACACTAATCTAAATTTTCATCATGCAGTTAAGTGCAAAATGTTCCCGCTGTTAGATTGTTGATGCATAACTGTCAAACAAGGAAATTAACTTGCAATATCCCGTATTGTTAGTTTGGCGCTACAATAAATAGTGAAGATTAACTTAAACTTTAAACGTATTTTTCTCGAAACTGACACAATGGCGCATAGATGGTTGATGCATAACGCCGTCCAATAGAAATTATAACTAAACTTGCGTACCCGACAGACGTGTCCTGCCCGAACGTTCAAATCCCGTGTCATGGCCAGACGATAAAAGTTTGTTCCTTTTTTTTTTAACCATAAAATTCACTATAAAGACGTAATTAGATATTATTGAATAAGTTCGCAAGAAAACGTCTCACATCCATCTGTTGTGGCTCAAGAAGCGTGCATTATGACGTCACATTTTTGTCGCGCGGAAAATTTCGATAATGCAGATGACTACACATGTGACAAAAAAATCTTATAACCCGATCGCAGCGCCACCTACCGAGTCCAATTATGAATCTAAACCATCCAGGTACCCACTCAAACACACATGTTTATTATCAAAATCGGTTCAGTTTAAGCAATTTTTAATTTCGGGTTTCAAGTAAACTTCCACTTCTAATTGTCGGATTTCGCTCATTTTTTGACAATACCTACCTCGCTTTATTTTAATACGATATACTGAGTTTCGTTGAGAAACGTTAAAAAATGTGACCGCTAGAGCGATTTTTCAATTTTTGACTTCAGGTGAACTCCTACAACTAATGGTTTTAGATGGTCCAATTGTGAATCTAACCCATCGAGGGATCCAATCAGACACATACAAAAATTTTCATCGAGTTCGGTCCAGTCGTTTAGGAGGAATTCAGTGACAAAAACACGTACAGAATAATTATTACACTGAGCAACAAAAAAGAAACATTTTTTTTTTGTCTCAGAAAGAAAAATATGTGATTCTGATAGTATTTTTTCTCATGATTTCAAATATGATATCGGTTTTTTCCATCACACAAGGTTTCCGAGAGACAGGAATTTATAATTTCAAACACTTTAATATTTTCTGCATTCGTAACTACACAATATTCGAACATTCGGACTGACCTAGAAAGTAAGCAATGACGATTTGCTGCTATATTTCGCCTGTGGAGCATCCCTCTTGATGGTCCAACAATAATCGGCCAGCACATTAGGATTCAATTTGCCTTGATATCTCTTTTCCATACCTGAAATCTCCTGAGTTAGCTCATTTGGTTCTATTTTACAATGGACAAATGGACGAAAAAACGTTTATTAAAAAAAATATTATTTAAATCCATTAATTGAAATTGAAATAAAAATATACTGTGGGCAATGGAGAAATTCCGAATACATACTTGAAAACACGATAAAAAAACTGCATTAAATACAACTATTGGTACTCATGAGACAAAAATCATGTTGACGAGTGTTATATAAAGATGATCGAAGGAGAAGGTAAATCAATTAGGGCATTATTTGCAAATATACATTTAAATAAAATATAAGACCGTCACACAGGAACTGCGTAAACTAAGCAAATTCCTCAGCAATTCGAATTTGTAATCGAATTTGCTGGTTTGCCGAATATATGCTTCATTTCATACTTAATTTGTATTGTACACAGTTTAAAGGCAGGTTCATGCTGTTAGTTTATGCTGATGCTGTAGTACTAAAGGGAGATACTAAGGGTCACCATACACACTATATTGAGTAACACTAAGAAATTGGGATTGGAAGTAAACACCAATAAAACTAGTAGTAGTAATAGGACTTTATTAGATTAAAAATAAGATATATATAATGTTATTTACAAATATGTGTCACACGGGTAGTAAGCCGTACGTGCTGTTGACAGACCGTTACAATAAGTAATATTTGGTAATAGTATAAAAAAAACAAAAAGAAAATAATATTACAATTACATAAAAAACACAATAATATTAAAATCACATAATAATACAATAACATTATATATTAATTAAGGTATGTAGAATTATTAAGAATTGCTGGTATTGCATTTTGATAACATGTATTTATTCATGAAAGAGTGTTCTTATTTTCCGCGTTTTGTCCAGAAATGTATCCAAGTTTATCCAATTTTCTGGATGTACCAATAACTCGTAGTATGCTAATCTTTCACGATTTGAATTTAGAAATCTTTCCGGTAATAACTGACGCCTCCAATATTCTAAATCGTTACATTTTCCTAATATATGTATCTCATCTACAAAGCTCAATATATGTTCACACGTAAAAATACATTATATAATAGAAATGGACTGTTAATGACAAATGAGGGAAATTTTGAAGAAGTGGCTGAATTCAAATACCTAGGAATAATAATTACAAATAGGAATGAAATGCACAAAGAAATTAAACATAGGCTCAATTCTGGAAACGCATGCTATTATGCACTACAGGAACTCTTGTCCCAATTTTTCTCAAAAGCCTCTATATCATTCCCCATTCGTCCCACATATCCTACCCATAGCAGTCTAAGAAATTTGACTGTTATTGTATGTGGTTTCCTATAAAGATCATGTACTCTTCTCCATTCGTCAGTCTGTTCATTTCTCTTTGGCCATTTTTTTTCTAAGTGCTTTTCTCTCAAATGCTCGTAATAATTTCTCCTCCCTTAAAGTAAGAGTACATCTTTCGCATCCATATAATATATCTGGGAGAATAACAGTTATATATATATATATATATATATATATATATATATATATTTCAGTTTAACTTTTTTTGTAGAGAATCTACAAAAAATCTCTGCTAATTATTATTATTATTATTATTATTAATATTATTATTATTATTATTAACATTGTTCAATGCCACCGTGTCGTCATTTATTTCGACATTCTGGTATTCTCTCCTGGCATTGGCGTTATTGTAACCCACTTCTGAGATTGGGGCGCCTGGAAGGCGGGGTTACGCTGCCCCGATGATATAAGATGGGTGATGATGATGGTAGTGATGCGCCAGGAGAGTCCTTAATCCTAAACTTAATGAATATGTTAATGATGATAATGATGGTCAGATGATGTTCGGGGACCGTTTCGGCCTTAAAGTTTCCTAACATTTGTCTTACAGGCGAGGGAAAATCCCGAAAAAACCATCACCTAGGAAACTTTTCCCGACCGGATATCGAACCCGGGTCCGCTGCGTAACAAGGCAGCACGCTACCTCGAGACCACAGCGGTGGACGTTATCACTATTATTATTATTATTATTATTATTATTAATATTAATAATAATATTATTATTATTAATATATAGATAGATAGAGAGATAGATAGATCATCGGTTGATTAATGTCTTTGACGTCGTCCGATTCCCAAGAGCCAATTAATAATAAAATTAATATAATAATAACAATATCAAAGACAGTAATAATAATAATCACTATTATTATTATTACTTATTGTTGTTATTACTATTACTTTTATTATATTTATTATTTTTATTATTGGTACGAGAGAAGAGTTTATTTACGACTCGCAAATGAAACATCTATTACCGGTGGAGCAAAATTTGCAATGAGTATTATGTAATACCTAGATAAGAACAGGGCATGTGGCATCATCCCGCCTTTAGGTCAATTAACCTACGTGTCACATAATGGAAGGACTTACTTTTCCCGAATTAACTTGTTTACACAGATACAATGTGAAATGTAAACACGACCTTCCTCTCCAAACGACCTGTTGGCTAGTTCGTTCAATAACACGGTATCACAGTGCAGCAGGCGTTGGCAACTAGCGGCTGGCGAGCCGTGCAGGTTCACCAGAGAATATTGAAACAACAATTATACCGCAAATCACTACGAACAGCAATTTCGATAGTCTAGAACATCGTTTCCCAACCTATGGTTCGCGAACCCCAAGGGGTTCGCCAAAACGTTTCCGTAATGGGGGTTTCGAGGTAAGGCCTATTATTATTTCCTTCGATTCTGCGGCATTGTCGTAATAATAATAATAATAATAATTATTATTATTATTATTATTATTATTATGTTACCATTAAACTGACGTTATAATACACCTTGTTACATATGTATACCCCTATTTGTGCGAAAAACCGTTTTCTTCATATGATTATTACAGGAATAGGCCTAAATACAGAAACACACTTTGTGGTGAAAGTGATTTGAGGCTTTATTTAACTTCTATGGTTCCTGAGTTCAAAGCTCTGTACCATGGAAAATAGGCGTAACCTTCTCACTGTATTCCAAGGAAGTGGTAAACTTGTATTTATTATTGCAACTAGGCCTACACGTTGTGTAGCTTTTAAGCCATAACTAGAGTAACTTTAGGTTTTAACCGTTAAGGGTTAAGTTAATTTAAGGTTATTAAACCTTTTCTTGAAATTAAATTTTATGCATGTCTACTTTTATACGTATATTCAAAAGTTAGTGGTTGGTTCACCCAACTCAGATCGCATGGCCTTGGGAACTCTACTGTATCTGAACTCATTCGTCGCAAATGATTCATCCATTTCTGGTATTATCGCCTCACTATGACGGTTGTCCGTTTATATAAAAGCGAGTACCGCGCGACAATGCTTGACAATGAATAACATGCGGAATTATTATAGTGGCGGTAGTCGGCATCTTTGTATTTAATTATATATATAACAGCTGCGTGGAATCAAAGCGAGCCGCTGGACAACCACCGTAATGAGGCGATAATATCTATGTATGTATTCAATGACCGGTTCTAACCGTAGTTCCTTCAATACATCATCATTGCGTTTGTGATCCCATTTGGTATATCCTGCTGTATACCTCATGAATCTCATTTCACTAAAAGTTATCCTGCTCTCTTCTCCTTTCTTCAAAGTCCATGTCTCACTGCCGTAGCAAAGTGCAGGTCTTGCTAAGGTTATGGAAAGATATAATTGAGGTAATACATTGAAGAGGAACAGACACCTTGTCTACATTGGATGATATAAGAATAAGTGATGATATTAATTGTTGATGTATCTGAAATCCATTATGCAGTTCCTTCTTTACAACCGTGTAGTTTACTCATTTTTGTAAAAAAACTGACTTATATCACATACCTATTCATGTAGTCTTACAGTATATTTTTCGAAATTATATTAGAATATAGCTTCTAATAGGCATATATCATCATCATCATCATGCAGGGATTAAGCCTGTTGGCTCGTTCCGGTTTCATGAAAGCTAGAATTGTTAAAATTGTTCAGACCATCTTCTGTGTGGGCGTCCAACGTTTCTCCTTCCGTGCGGTTTATAGTTTAGCAATAATTTTGGAAGTCTTTCTTCTGGCATTCTATCAATATGTTTTTTCCAGTCGTTCCTATATTTAATTATTCGGTCTGTAAGTTTGAAAATATTTAGTTCCTTTCTTATATCTTCATTCCTTTTCTTATCCAGCAGAGTATATGCTGCTATATTTCTTAAAAATCTCATCTCAGCTGCTTCCAATCTTTGTTCTTGTCTTTTAGTGATCGTCCAATATTCTGATCCATACATCAATACAGGAACACTTACTTTATAAAACTTACTTTATAAAATTTAATTTTTTGGTTCTTTCCTTGCGTTTTTAAGGGTTCTTTTAATAGTACCACACATTAGATTAAATTTATTTATTTTGTCATTAATATCTTCAGTTTTAACATATGATAAATTGAAACATAGATTTTTAAAACTGTTCACTTGCTCTAAAATTGTATTATCAATTTACTATTTTTGCTCTTAAGGTATCGTGTCCTTTAAATGTAAAATTTTAGTTTTATTCTTTGAAATTTTTAAATTGTAATTGGCACTTACTTTTTCCAAATTAAAATAGGATATAATTAACTAACTCATTGGTACTATCAGGTTCGCGAGGGCATAAGCTCTCCATACATCCCCATCCTGAGTTTTTTCAGCTATTCCCTTTATAATTAATCTCCCTCAAATCATGGTTAATATTATTTTCCCACCACATCCTTGACTTTCCTACCTACCTACTGAGCACTTTCCTCAATAAGTTTCCATGCCCCTCTTTCATTCCTCATTCGTGCCACATGTCATGATCATAGCAGTCTTCGGGACTTAACTGTTCTTATTTCGGGTTTCTCATAAATATCATGTAGCTCATTATTATGTAATCTTCTCCATTCACCTGAATGGATCGAGACTCTGTGATCACCTGTACACCGTGTCTATAAAGTCTTTCCAACATTATAACTTCCTATAAGATGAAAACTATAAAAGTTAAAGTCGGCTGGTTTGTGGCAGATGAAAGACAGACTCTCAAAGTTTGTAATGGAAATGAATTTATTGCCTTTTTTTTTTCAAAAGAAATGAAATACATTTGCATTTACATTGCGCACGGGTCTGCTGTACGTGCATTATTTTCCCATGAATAAAAAAATTAAGATAAACATAATATAAATAAGTACCTACATGCCTACACACCTACATAAAAATGTATGAAAACAATTAATATATATATATATATATTTATATACATACACATACGCTACATACACAATAATACACATCTACACTGATCCTTGAAAAGCCCATGTGTATAGATATAAAACATCTCATTTTATATATTAATAATTTTAAAAAATTGCAATAAACTAAATTTTAAAAAAAGAGAGAAAACACACACACACACACATATACATACACACACCCCCACACATATACACGCGCGCGCTCATAACCCCACCCTCCACCCAACAGACATCAAATGCACTATCAGGCTATTCAACTTATCGAGACTTATTAAATAATATAAATAAAGATCGAAAACAAAGACCATATTGAGATTCTACTTATTGATAATACATATATCCTTATTGATCCCCAATTTTGCTATCCCTCAATTTCCTTACTGCACCCAAAAATGTGTATGTTTTCAATTCACTCTCGATCCGTCCTAAAAGATCTCAGCACGCCATTCTCCCACGATCCGACCTGAGAAATCTCTCCGGCAGCAACTGTAATCTAAGTTGCTCTGTTTCACTACAGAATGCTATAATATGTTGCCAGTGTTCACAGTCATCGCATAGAGGGCACAGTTTAATGCCTTCTTCACTTGTTAAATTATGGGCCATCCATCCTCCCAAATGAAACCATGCAATATCACTTCTACCATCCCCATCCAAAGAGTCAATCTACTTCTCCCTTCCCCACGAAAGTTTAAGTTCCGATTGCAGGGTGAGCGATATTTTCAACACTCGGCTTCTATATACTGTCTGTCTATATCAATTAATATCTTCTTAACTTTCCTCCAAACATTTCTATTATTCCCTGTATTCCTCTCCCTTTCCCAACTCATCCCTATGCCCTTCAATACCCTTTCTACACAGATTAAGTTTGTAAAGCAATGTCAGTGAATTTCCACATGTGCACCTCTTGTCGCCCGTAAAACATGTAAGCCATATTCAATTTCTCGCCATACAGTAGTTCTGTGCACGAGGTATACATTCATTTTTTCACTACAGTAAAACTTTATAACAAACTGGCTCTATCGAACCCATATGTTCATGGCCACGCAGACATCACACATGCCTGCCCTAAGCTCATGTCTTTCCAATAATCCCCTGTATAATCTACTTCCCTCAAATCGTGATCGTGTCTCATGATACCGTAAAACACATTGCGCTTTCTCCTGGTTTGACGTCATTTTGGATTATACCTAAAATAAACAACAACTATTTTGCGCGATTGACCTTTATGTATACTCGTACAATGTATATACAAAATATATCGAAAATGTAGTAATAATATACATTACACGAAACAAATCACCGTATCTTAAATGAGTTGAATTTTATTTGAAACAATATAAACTAACTGTAACTAACTCACTGGCACTATCGAACCCGTAGGTTCATGGCCGCGCGGATATAAGCTCTCCATACATCCCTATCCTGAGCCATTGTTTTCCAATCATCCCCTGTATAATCTACTTCACTCAAATCATAGTTAATGTTATTCTCCCACCTCATTCTTGGTCTTCCAACTGGGCGTTTTCCCTCTGGTTTTCCTACAAGAAGCTTCCATGCACATCTTTCATTCCCCATTCGTGCCACATGTCGTGCCCATCGCAGTCTACGAGACTCAACTGTTCTCATTATATCTGGCTTCCTATAAAGACCATGCAATTCACTGTTATGCAGTTATTTGAAACAATATAAAACATTAAATACGCCAATAATGTCGCCATTTTATGACTCATTGGTATCACAGCCTGCTGTAGTCTCAACTAATAAGCATTGCCCCACACTGTTAACGTTAGTCAGTTGTTTATAATGAACGCAAATATTTCCAACAAAGATGTTATTATTTTATTATTATTTATTATTTTCAAAACGCATCGTGCAAAAAAAATGTACAACGCACGTTTATGAAGTGTTTTACAGAATCTCGGAAATTAAAAACCTTGCTATCGTTCATTTTTTAAAGATTTCCTCGCTTCTGTAAAAACTACTTCCCAACCTTTATACTTTGAGAGTTTGTCTTTCATCTGCCACAATCCACACAACTGTAGTTTTCATCTTATAGGAAGTTGTAATGTTGGAAATACTTTATGGACACGGCGTATAATGAAAAGGCAGAATGTGATCAGAAAAATAGATTAGTTGTTATAATCTTGCCATTAGTGTTTTACCTATGTAAGCTATTTTTGATGTAAACATATGCAGTACACAACGAGAGAACTTCACCACTGTTTGGATATTTTCACCTTTATTTCGTAAATTATTGTTTAAATTTTAATTAAAAGTGGTGCCCCCTACTAGTACATATATAATAATTCTCTATTGCATGAAATTAAAAAGCGCCCAACAGTTAAACTGACGTGCATTTCCCCGATGTATACAGCAAACACAAATTAATTATAATTTGCTACCACTTTATTGATGAATACGTTCTAAATCAAATGGCAGGACAATGAGTCATTTGTTTCTCCGTCACAATGTGCACAACAATAACACTGAAACATAAGACTAGCGGTTTCCTTACCTTATTTTAAACTCTGAGTTTATACAACAAATTAGAGACATAGCCTATCTTAAAATGCATTTTACCTTATCCGAAGAGACATAACCTGAAATGAAAACATGTTTTTAATGTTTACTAATTTTGAAATAAACATGAACTATAAATTAGTGCAGATGGAAGCCTAACTGGCACTATCGAACCCTTAGGTTCATGGCTGCACGGACATAAGCTCTCCATACATCCCTATCCTGAGATAATGTTTTCCAATCATTCCCTGAATAATCTACTTCCTTCAAATCATGGTTAATGTTATTGTCCCACCTCATTCTTGGTCTACCAAATGGGCGTTTTCCCTCTGGTTTTCCTACAAGAAGCTTCCACGCACGTCTTCCATTCCCCATTCGTACCATATGTCCTGCCCATCGCAGTCTACGGGACTTAACTGTTCTCATATCTGGCTTCCTATAAAGACCATGTAATTCATTGTTATGTAGTCTTCTCCATTCACCTATCTGTTCATCTCTCATTAGTACAAAAATTTTCCTAAGAACTTTATTCTCAAATACTCGTAATCTCATTTCCTTCCTTAAAGTAAGAGTCCATGTTTCGCATTCATATAATATAACTGATAGAATATCAGTTTTATATATCTTCAGTTTAAAGTTTTTCGAGAGAAGTGGGGACGTCAAGAATCCCTGTAATACATAATAGCACGCATTTCCAGAATTGAGCCTACGTTTAATTTGTTTCTGCATCTCATTCCTATTTGTGATTATTGTTCCTAGGTATTTGAATTCAGCCACTTCCTCACAATTTCTCTCATTTGTCATTAGCTGTCTGTTTCCATTATACAATATACAATGTGTGAACATATATTTAGTCTTAGTGTTACTCAATAATGTGTGAATGTTGGCCTTTAGTATCTCTTCGCTATCGGCCAATAATACTACATCATCATAAGTAATGCCACGAGTGATTTCCAATTTATCTAGAGAATTTGAAAATCAAGAGTGGCATTTGTTAGGACTATTTAACGAATAAAATTAAGCTGTTTACTCACAATTCATTATTTAACTATAGTTGTTTTAAAATATTTATATTTTTAATGTAAACGGCGATGTTTGAAAACAAATGAGAAACGATTGGTACGCTTCATTTGCTTCTTTTGTTCATCACTGTAACCATATCATAATATTATTAATTGTCAAATGATCGCAATGTTGTAAGAATGCACCCTAGTGGAGAAATTTATAACACACATTATTGGTATTAACAAGCGAATGATGACAAATCAAGAGCTTCAGAACATTTGAATATTACTACTACTATAAAGGTATTACCATAATTATTTTCTGATGGCCTATGCTGTAAACGTCAATTGTATTTTTTTGCAACGTCATTTTTTTAAGAAGGTGTAAACAGTGTTTTTTTTGTGGTATAATCAATTGCTACAAATGTTTTTATATTATTTCCCACATGCACTAAGGGCCTCCTGAGGCTTGTAGTGGGAATATTTTACTTTATGCACTATAAGCTGACATTCATGCACTATATAATATACAATCTGGAAGCCATATTTCATAGGGAGTCAGTCACTGCAGAATAATGCATTGACTCCCATTTGGGGCATGAGTTAAATAGCATTAACTTTTTTATTATTATCGTAACTGATGGTATTAATTGTTGATGTAGCTTAAATACAGTATGCAGTTTTTTTACAACCGTGTAGTTTAATATTTTTGTAAAAACAATTGACTTTGCCATTATGCCATATACCCCTTCATTTACATATACACTAGCGGACCCGGTAGACGTCCTGCCCGAAAGCTCAATTCTCAATGGTCTGACGAAAGAAATATAAGTTACTTTTTACTATAAAATTCACTAATTGATTAGTTCGCAAAAGCAAGAAGCGTGCAAGATGATGTCACATTGTTGTCACGTGGAATATGTCGGTAATGTAGATAACTACATATCTGATATAAAAAATCCTATGACCCGATCGCAGCGCCACCTACTGAGTCCAATTGTGAATCTATACCATCCAGGGACCCACTCAAACACACACACACACACATAATTTCACCAAAATCGAACCAGTCGTTTTGGCAGTTTTTAATTTCGGGTTTCAAGTAAAATTTCCATTTCTAATTGTCGGATATCGCTCATTTTTCGATAATACCTACCTCGGTTTATTTTAATAGGATGTACTGAGTTTCGTTGTGAAACATAGAAAATTGTGACCGCTAGAACGATTTTTAAATTTTCACTTCAGGTGAACTCTTACACATAGTGGTTTTAGAGGGTCCAATTGTGAATCTAAACCATCTAGGGACCCAATTCGGACACACACAATTAATTTCATCAAAATCGAATCAATTGTTTTGGAGGAGTTCAGTGACAAACACGCGTACAGAAAAATGTATATATATATATATATATATATATATATATATATAGTCCACCGCTGTGGTCTCGAGGTAGCGTACTGCCTTACCACGCAGCGGGCTCGGGTTCGATTCCCGGTCGGGATAGGCTCCTGGGTAAGGTTTATTTCGGGTTTTTTTTCCTCACCTGTAAGACAAATGTCAGGAAGCTTAGGGCCCAACGGTCCCCGAAAATCATCCGGCCATCATCATCAGCCTTATCATTATCATCATCATCATCCCTCACCGTATGGAAAGCAGCGGGAAGCTACCACACCTATAATTCCATAGTACAGCTGCAAAGCATAGCATGAAAATGCTATGATTGCAGTGAAATATCTGCCCTCGGGCAGATATATATATATATATATATATATATATACAGGGTGTAAATGAATTATACCGCACAAATTTAACTACATATAGAGTGGTATTATGTAAGCAATTTGAGATCATGAACTAATGGTCTACGAATAAAAATGTCCAAGTTATGATTCAATTTGTAAAATGGTTGGCACGTCACTGATTGTTTCGAATTAAAATGGAAATAACATGATACAGAGACTGTAACTTGCGACAAGTATGCGCCTTTAGCTCAGTGCTAATAGCAGTCTTACTATCGACGCAAATATAAGATTGATGCATCACGTTCGGAACTACCTACAGGATGTGTACACTTTTTTTCCTTTATTCATTTATTATGTTCCGATTGAGGGTTTTGCCACTTTTCAGCGGTTGCCCTTTTACCCGCCGGCTGCTGGCCCTTCACATCCACATGTGTCAATCACAGAGGTAGATGATCAACAGCCAGTATAGGGGTGACATGTGGTTAGCATGTCGAGTCCCCCAGCCGTTATAGCTGGTTCCTCAACCTGGAGCCGCTACTTATTGTAGCTACCCAATTGCCTCACGATGCTGGGTGGGCACCGGTCCCATACTGGCCGAAATACCATGAGAAAATTTATTCCCCCATGGAGACTCGAACCAGCGCAAGTCCCGTAGCTCTGCGCCAAGGCTTCCTACCTTAACCGCTCGGCTACGGCGCGGGACCATTTATTATGTACGTTCCTTATATTAGTTTCATACGTATAATTACGTATGTTTAATTGTTTATTCATTACTTTACAGAATACGGTATTGGAATGTCGGCACAGTACATGAATTACAAAACTATCTACGTATGTATTGTACAGACATTTGTTTGAAAGGTTGTAATAATAATACGCATAGAGTATAATAGGTTTCGCAAATAAAATGTGTAATTGTACTGTACAGTACTTACAGATAAATGATAGTGCAGTGATCACAAGAGTAATAATATCAGGAGGTGTAGTGTATGTACACATGGCATACATAATGTTATTGGGAAATAAAAAGCAATATATTTGAGTAAACCAGAAAGAAAACTAAATCACCTGCAGACTCATTAGAGAAATTGTTCAAATTGGCCACCTCCATTCTCACAACACAGACGACATCGGCGACTAAAGGATTCTCGTGCCCTGTTCAAGATACCGGGTGTCTCGCGGATCACATCATATGTTGTGATTTTGCGTGCAAGTAACAGTTCACCTGTATCAACTGGGGTCGCATACACCAGTTGTACCCACAAAAATAACCAAGTGGACAGAGATCTGGAGAGCGAGGTGGCCACACTACAGTTGAACTACCTCTTCCTATATACAACGGCCAAGATGCACTTCATCCAAATTATTTCGCACATTCCGGCAGAAATGGGGAGGAGCCTGATGTGAAGAGGAACTCCTTCTAGCAATGTAGGTAGAACGTGCTCTAAAAATGTCTTATAATTGACGCCATTTAATTTCAATCTCTGGGGAAGAAGGTAGGGGCCAACGATATGGTCCGAAATTATGTCTACCCATACGTTTGACCGAGAATCCCTGCTGGTGACCTCTCTCGAAGATGGCATGAGGATTTTCATAATCCCACACATGGCTGTTCTTTCAGTTCAGAACCGCCCCATTGTATTAAATATTGTTTCATCAATGAATAACACAGAGGAAAAGAAGTGCGGTGGCTGCAACAAAGCCCAATTACAAAATTGTACCCGTTGAGCGAAGTCCACTGGCTGTAAGGCTTGTACCTTTTGCAGGTGAAAGGGATAGAGCTGGTCTTCGTGCAGGACCTCCCATAATATTTTATGGTTCGTGCCCCTTTCACGTGGAACTGCACGAGTACTATTAGCAGGATAATCTTCCATCCTATGATCAACATTTTCTTCGAACTCTGCAGTGCGGCGCGTACGTCTTTCACCGGCGTCTACTCTGTTTAACTTCAACGTCCAATGCTCCCGCAAACGCCTATTAACAGACTCTAAGGTTGTTCGGTGAGGATGGGGTCTATTCTAATACCGCTCCGTATAGATGGCAGCAGCTCTTGCCCATTACCTTGTGCTGCATCATAAAGCAGATGCATTTCGGCAAGTTCAGCTTACTTACTTACTCTTACTCACTGGCACTATCGAACCCGTAGGTTCATGGCCGCGCGGACATAAGCTCTCCATACATCCCTATCCTGGGCTAATGCTTTCCAATCATTCCCTGTAAATCTACTTCCCTTAAATCATAGTTAATGTCATTCTTGGTCTACCAACTGGGCGTTTTCCCTCTGGCTTTCCTACAAGAAGTTTCCATGCACGTATTTAATTTCCCATTCGTGCCACATGTCCTGCCCACCGCAGTCTACAAGACTTAACTATTCTTATTATATCTGGCTTTCTATAAAGACCATGTAGTTAATTGTTATGTAGTCTTCTCCATTCACCTGTCTGTTCATCTCTCTTTGGTCCAAAAATTTTCCTAAGTAATTTATTCTCAAATACTTGTAATCTCCTTTCCTCCCTTAAAGTAAGAGTCCATGTTTCGCACCCATATAATATAACTGGTAGAATAATAGTTTTATATATTTTCAGTTTAACGTTTTTTGAAAGGAGTTGGGACGACAAAAGTCTCTGCAATGCATAATAGCACGCATTTCCAGAATTAAGCCTATGTTTAATTTCTTTGTGCATCTCATTCCTATTTGTAATTATTGTTCCTAGTTATTTGAATTCAGCCACTTCCTCAAAATTTCCCTCATTTGTCATTAGCTGTCCATTTCCATTACATAATGCATTTCTACGTATATTTAGTTTTATTTATATTTACTTCCAGTCATAATTTCTTAGTGTTACTCAATAGTGTGTGCGTGTTGTCCTTTAGTATCTCCTCGCTATCGGCCAATGGCACTACATCATCAGCATTAACTAACAGCTTATTAATACCATTGACTTGTAGGCCTTCCTCATCCTCTAAAGATTTGATGGCATGATCTAGTACAAAATGAAATAGTAGAGGAGATAGTGCATCTCCTTGCTTCAGCCCATTCTGGATTTCAAAGGTGTAAGATATTAGATATAAAATTGGTACCTGGTAGGTCAGTCGTCCTCAACTAAATTTTACTTCATTAAGTAGTTCCAATATGGAAGCCTTTCAAAAACAATGTTCCATCTGGTTGAGGACGACTGACCTACCACCTACCAATTTTATATTTAATATCTTATTACATAACCTTAACGGTGCTTTGATATGAATTTTAAAAGTGTTGAAAGTTCAGCATAAATGTAAAGATGTTCCACGAAGCTTTCATGTAATGCGACTGATACTGAAGTAACTTGTAATCAGATGTTAATGTAATAACCAATATGTATGGGAATAGGTATTTTGCGCATGCCTATACTGAACATATTTCAGTGTCAATGTATCACGGTACACACGCAGGGATATAAAAAATAGAAGGAAAAAAAAAAGTGGCCTGCCGTGATTTTGAACCATCAGTGTTCGAACTCAAATCCATGACTTTAACCATTAAGCCACACGTTAACTACGCAGAATTTGCGTGTTTCACTCTGAGCTAAGGCTATCATAGTATCGATGCTACTTTAATCAATTCAGTGGCGTGCAATTATCTACTAAGTCGAAATTTTAAGGAATTTGATAACTCAATGTTTCATAAACGTTGTTGATGAATTATTAGCAAATCAGGATCTCGGAATTATTACCAACATCTGAAGTTACTCTAGTATAATTTTCTCCCCTACTTTGCTGTCCTATTGATTTATCTGTATATATATATATATATATATATATATATATATATATATATATATATATATTGGTCATATTCATTTTTGATTAAGTAGTATCGATGTTGGTTTGTAAAAGAATATATAATCGCTTTATGAAAACTATCTCAAATGCTGTATGTCTTCGGAACTAGCTAAAATGTAGTTCTACAATAATGGAAATGTATGGTTACTAGAGGATGTTAATTCGATATGAATATTGAAAGATGATAATCCTGTTTCAACATGAGTTGAATTCTTGATGAGTTAAATCCTTCAACCTACCTGCCTGTTGTCGGAATGCCTTTCAAAACCAAGTATTATGCTAAGTTATCCTTCTCTGTATATTAATTACCTATTCCGAGCTAAGTTCCTGTTGTCATCGCTGATCAATTTCAATTTTAAGAAACCATCTTTACAACATTTCTACTTTATACAATATGTGCCTACTTCAATTACAATTTGAAAATTTTTAATATATTTACAAAATGTATTTCATCAATTTAGAAAATTAATTGTTTGTATCACTTTGTCCTTGAGGCAATCCTCGAATGAGGAAAGTTTTATGTAATAAATATAAAAAAGCAGAGCTAAATTTTACAACCTGAGACGCGACATTTTTTAATTCTTTCATAAACTCCTGTCAAGTTTCATTCTTAGGGTTTCGTTTTTCAAATTATTTCCCACCATTTACAATGACGTTTACATGTTTTCTGACAATTATTTTAATATGTTTTTACGAAATTGAACTACATGAAGACGTAACAGCCATATTGATTTTAACGAATACTCTGTGTTCCAGTGCAGCCAACATACACTAAATAAAATCAACGTTCCTGGCTGGAGTACTCAAATTGAGTTAGGTTAGCTTTTAGGTCGGTATTTCACAGGTTACAGTACTTAATTGCGTTAGCTTAGCTTACGCCATTATGTCATATACCCCTTCATATATGTAATTATATATGTATATATGCTATTATGCATTATAAGGACTCTTGTCTTCCCAACTCCTTTCAAAACGTTAAACTGAAAATATATAAAACTGTTATTCTACCAATTACATTATATGGATGCGAAACATAGATTCTTACTTTAAGGGAGGAAAGGAGATTACTAGTATTTGAGAATAAAGTTCTTAGGAAAATATTTGGACTAAAGACAAATTAACAGACGGACGAATGGAGAAGACTACAGAACATATGATCTGAACTATCCAATTCTTAGAAAACATAAAGTGTACAGGGTAAGGAACCTAGAAAACGTACTTTTAGTTGTATTATCTATACGTTTTTACCTGTATGTTAAACTTTGGATGTAAATTAACACACGACTAAACTGTAACTTTTACTGTTTCACACTTCTGAATAATAGTGCTTCCCCTGGATTATTTAACTCGTGCCCCAAATGGGAGTCAATAACCAATCACGTTTCAATGAATTTTGTTTTACAACCAATGATAGTCGTGTTTCGCCTCACCCTTTATCGAATTCTATTTACTAGCTCCTGATTTTGTGATAAAGAACTAAGCGTTTTTAATATCCTATACAAGACAGAGCATTATTTTGCAGTGACTAACTATCCAAACACATTGAATATAGCAAATAATGAACAGATTCCTTCGAACTACACATATGATAACTGTGTGTTCAATAATTGTGTTTTTAAATAATGACTTTACTGAGCTGTTTACTAGAAAATAAATTAATAAGCTATAATGTTGGTTATAATATAGAGTTTGATGTGTTTCAATTTTTTCTCCACTAGGGTGCATTATTACAATATTGCGATTCAGTGGGTTATCGCTGATTGAAATCCTATTTCGCAATAAATAATATGATCAAGTTGCAGTGAATAAACAAATGAAACATAACCACACATTTCTGATTTGTTTTCAAACATCGCCATTTACATTAAATATATAAATATTTTAAAATAACTATATTCAAATCGTGAGTTTTTAGTCAACAGCTTAATTTTATTCGTTAAATACTCCTAAAAAAATGCCACTTATTCTTTCAAATCCTCTAGATAAATTCACTCGTGAATTCGTGTCTCGTGCATATATCGATGATTGGGAAATCACTCGTGACATTACTTATGACAATTTAATAACACCTTAAACTCAATTTCGACAAAAATGTGACTTAAAGCAGGATTTAAATATTATAATAAATATGAAAGTTAAATCATATTTGAAGAGAAAAATTATACGCTCAGACCGGGACTTGAACCCGGGACCCTTGGTTCTCTAGACCAAGTGCTCTACCAACTGAGCTACCTGAGCAAGTACCGATCTAAACGCAAATCTTTCTCTATATACATTGTAATTCCCATCCACCAAATGCTGTGAAGCCATGCTTCTATCTTGCAAATGGCGGCTCCTTTATTAAGAAGACATATTTGGGAATTATACATTACAGCCAGTACGGCTTTTTCCAAGTTTTTATTATTGATTTCGTACATCTCAATGATGGATAAATCATATTTGAAGAGAAAAATTATACGCTCAGACCGGGACTTGAACCCGGGACCCTGGTTCTCTAGACCAAGTGCTCTACCACTGAGCTACCTGAGCAAATACCGATCTAAACGCAAATCTTTCTCTATATACATTGTAATTCCCATCCACCAAATGCTGTGAAGCCATGCTTCTATCTTGCAAATGGCGGCTCCTTTATTAAGAAGACATATTTGGGAATTATACATTACAGCCAGTACGGCTTTTTCCAAGTTTTTATTATTGATTTCGTACATCTCAATGATGGATAAATCATATTTGAAGAGAAAAATTATACGCTCAGACCGGGACTTGAACCCGGGACCCTTGGTTCTCTAGACCAAGTGCTCTACCAACTGAGCTACCTGAGCAAGTACCGATCATTGAGATGTACGAAATCAATAATAAAAACTTGGAAAAAGCCGTACTGGCTGTAATGTATAATTCCCAAATATGTCTTCTTAATAAAGGAGCCGCCATTTGCAAGATAGAAGCATGGCTTCACAGCATTTGGTGGATGGGAATTACAATGTATATAGAGAAAGATTTGCGTTTAGATCGGTACTTGCTCAGGTAGCTCAGTTGGTAGAGCACTTGGTCTAGAGAACCAAGGGTCCCGGGTTCAAGTCCCGGTCTGAGCGTATAATTTTTCTCTTCAAATATGATTTATCCATCATTGAGATGTACGAAATCAATAATAAAAACATGAAAGTTAAAGTTAATAATTTTGTATTTTAAAATTATTTTAATATTTAAATAAACTTAAATAAATAAAAACATCTAAATAATTCTTTGTTGGTTATTGTTGAATGAAAATGTCTCAGTAATAATTAAAGAAATTGCACTACATAACGATTTTTGTAAATAATGCTTTTAAAAATTGTTTTAAGTCATTGTTGTCAAAATTACAAATCCTTCTGATATAACTGTAATAAAAACACCTGCATAACTTCATATTCTTAAATGAAACTAACTAAACTCTGATTGGATGTTAAAACAATTAACTTTCTTATTTAACAAATTAACTATTAACTATTAACCAATAGAATTTAAAAATAACATCATGTGATGTAATAATGGTCTTAAAATTATAAAAGAATTAAACTAGTCATTCTGCATATAACTTTCAACAAAGATAGAAGCAATAAGAGCTCTCTTGATAAAATGTAATATTTAATCCTATAAGAAGAAGAATTATTTAAGAAAAGAAAATAATTTATTTTTAATTGACAGTGAAGAATAATACCACCTACATTTACTTAATCTGCTGGGAACTTAAGAAGTGAATAAATTTGCAATTATTTCTACAAAAAACATTTTTTTTTTTTGTGATTTTGAAGTGTTTTCCTATCCAGTGTACCAACTTCCGACCCTGAGAAGAGAATCCGGCTCTACCGAAAATTAAACCCAACCTAAACCAATAATCCTTTCTTTTTTTTTTTTTGGGGACACAAATACATCTTTAAAATGTTACCATCACATTGAGAACTCGCGTGAAGAGAATTACTTCTTCAAAAAATGAAAATTTAATAACAGCTTAAACTCAATTTCGACAAAAATGTGACTTAATTGGTTCTTTGCCTGTACACCTTATATTGCTTCTCTTGAGCAATAATCTGGAGTCAACTGTTTTGTTTACATGGCATTAATGCTACAGCAATAAGAAATACTGCGCTTGGCATATCATCGTCTTGTTGAGGTGATTGTGGTAATTATTTGAAGGGAGGGATGTTAGTTCTTCCTTATCAGACTAAAGGAATAATCGGTGTGGCTTGGACTTACGCCAGTTGGAACAGAATCATGACATTAGAAAAGTGTTCCACAGCCAAAGCTATTCAGCACACATTTTCAGGGCAAATGTAGCTTGGAAAATTGGTAAAGAACGGCTCTTTCAAATACATCTTTTTCTTTTCTTCCCCTTCTCCCTTTTTCTTTCACTCCTACCTTATTGAAGCCACCGAATAAAGCGTTAAACTCAATGAGCAAAGTATTCAACGAATCGGAAGACTCATAGAAAATCTATAGCCTTCCTGTTGATACTGGCATTTTCATCTCTAAATTATGACTCATAGTAATCCGAACATATGGTATTATAAAACCATAAATAAGTTTGTCACGCAATGATACAAATAACTTAGGGCCACTGTGCCGCCTACATAAATTCAAAGAAAAAGGTATAACGCACAATTTATTGTAGCAGTACGTGCAAATATAATAAGTGATGCCACGAGTGATTTCCAATTTATCTAGAGAATTTGGAAATCAAGAGTGGCATTTGTTAGGACTATTTAACTAATAAAATTAAGCTGTTTACTCACAAATCATTATTTAAATATAGTTATTTTAAAATATTTATTTATTTAATGTAAACGGCGATGTTTGAAAACAAATGGGAAACGTTTGTTGCTTCGTTTGTTCATCACTGCAACCAGATCATATTATTTATTGCCAAAGGATCGCAATATAAATCTATTCTAAAATATTGTAAGAATGCACCCTAGTGGAGAACTTTATAACCAACATTATAGGTATTAATTAATTTCTGATGTCCTATGATGTAAATATGTCAATTATATTTTTCCGCAACGTTATTTCCTGGAAAATAATTCGTTTAAGAAAGTGCAAACAGTGTTTTTTTTATATAATCAATTGCTACAAATGTTTTTTATATTATCCCCACAAGCACTATTATCTGACATTCGTGTACTATATATACAATCCGGTAGCCGTGTTTCTTGGAGTCAGTCACTACAAAATAATGTTATGACCTATTCAGAATGTTAAAAAGGAGGAGCTTTCTTTAATATGATAAACTTGTTTGATAAATTCGAGGTGAAACACGACTGTGATTGGTTGTAATTAAAAAATCATTGAAATGTGATTGGTCATTGAATCCCATTTGGGGCATGAGTTAAATAGTCATAAGTAATGTCACGAGTGATTTCCAATTTATCTAGAGGATTTGGTAAATTAAGAGTGGCATTTGTTAGGACTAGTTAGGACTATTTAACGAATAAAATTAAGTTGTTTACTCAAAAATCATTATTTAAATATAGTTACCGGTATTTTGAAATATGTATATATTTAATGTAAACGGCGATGTTTGAAAACAAATCAGAAATGTGAGGTTATGTATATTCACTGCAACTGGATCATATTATTTATTGCTAAATAGGATCGCAATATTGTAAGAATGCACCGTAGTGGAGAAATAATGAAACATCAAACTGTATATTATAATAAATATTTAGTTATTTTTTAGTAAATAACTCAGTAAAATCATTATTTAAAACACTATCTGTCTTCGGATTTTTACACCTGCTGCCGTCTTCCCGTGCCAAACCTCCAAAGATTATTTAAAACACAATTATTGAATATACAATTATCAAATGTTTAGTTCGAAAGGTTATAAAACAAAATTCATTCAAAAGTGATTGGTCATTGACTTTCATTTGGGGCATGAGTTAAATAGCCTGAGAGAAATATATATGTTGATATTTTAACCAATTAGCCATTGGACGGGTGGGTTTGCCCATAGCTATCATGAATGGCATGCGGTCAACACACTGACTAAATTAGACATCTAGTAGGTGAGTAAGGTATTACTAGGATGTTGAGATCGATAAATTTTGCTTAGAGGTATCTTTATTCAGGCTTAAAGATATTTTACGAGCCTGAAAATCTTCGGACCTGCGGCTTAAGGTCCATTCTGGAGGACTTGTTCCTTGGATTTTTCCATCCTAAAAAATCCATCGATTCCGGCCGGTTTTTATTTATCCACCGCTGTGGTCTCGAGGTAGCGTGCTGCCTTGTCACTTAGCGGGCCCGGGTTCGATTCCCTTCGCGACAGGCTTCTGGGTGAGGTTTTTATCGGAGTATTTTCTTACTTGTAAGACAAATGTCAGGACGTTTAGGACCCAACGGTCCCCGAAAATCACCCGACCATCACCATCATCCTTATCATTATCATTATCATCCTTCACCGGTGTGGAAAGCAACGGGAAGCTACCGCACCTATAATACCCTAGTAAAGCTGCAAAGCATACCATGAAAATGCTTTGATTGCAGTGAAAGACCTGCTCTCGGGCAGAATTACTATGGATGGAATAATAACTATAATAATAACATATAATTAGTTTAAGTAATTGGCTTGGAAATAAAATTTTAAAATATAAAGGAATAACAAAAGAACGCATGGAACACGGTTATATATTATATTGTCTAAGGAAATATGTAGTGAGTTTTTACTTGAATTGTTTTTGAGCCGGGCAGTCCTTAATATACGAGGGGAGGGAATTCCAGAGTCGGATGGCTGAAACAAAGAAGAATGAAGAATAGTGAGATGTTCGATGTAGAAGAACAGCTAGAATTAAATTTTCTCTCGATCGTGTGTTTAAGTTATGGTGGGAGGATAGCGAATGGGCTTGAGCCCGCGACCCTCGAGACCAGAGGTTAAGAGCATAGCCACTAGCCTACCGCGGCCAAGATTTTGAAAACATGTTTAGGGAATTTATTACCGAAATTAAGGAACCTATCGAAGTTATAATAGAACACTGATGATAATGAACCTATCGAAGTTATAATAGAACACTGATGATAATGAACCTATCGATGTTATAATAGAGCACTGATGATAATATTGTTTTCACGATAATAAGATAACACTGAGCAACAAAAAGAAACTTTTTTTTTGTCTCAGAAAGAAAAATATGTGACTCTGATAGTATTTTTTCTCCTGAATTCAAATATGATATCGGTTTTCTCCATCATGCAAGGTTTCCGAGAGACAGGAATTTATAATTTCAAACACTTTAATATTTTCTACATTCGTAACTACACAATATTCGAACATTCGGACTCGCCTAGAAAGTAGGAAATGACGATTTTCTGCTATATTTCGCCTGTGGAGCATCCCTCTTGGTGGTTCAACAATAATCGGCCAGCATATTAGGATTCCATTTGCCTTGATATCTCTTTTCCACAGCTGAAATCTCCTGGGTTAACTCATTTGGTTTTATTTTACAATGGACAAATGGATGAAAAAACGTTTATTAAAAAAATATTATTTAAATCCATTAATTTAAATTGAAATAAAAAATTGTGGGTGATGGAGAAATTCCGAATACATATTTGAAAACACGATAAAAAACTGCATTAAGTACAACTATTGGTACTCATGAGACAAAAATCATGTTGACCAGTGTAATCAGTCGAGTATTTGGAAACGGAGATAGGTCTGATTTAACAAACAAAAAGTATAAACTTAATTCCTTTTGCTTTTGATGTTCCAATCAAAAATACACGATAAAAAAATAGAGTAAATTAAAGTTTTAATCAACGCTTTTCATTGGAAATCCGTCCCGCAGGAAGTGTGTAAATGAACGAATTCCTCAGAAAGTCGAATTTACAATACCATTTTGCTGGTTTACTATGGTACGTTAATTAAATCATACGTTACATGGCAAGAAAGCAAACATGGTGGTCGTTAGAGCGATTTTTAAATTCAGCTTTTAAGTAAATCTCCACTCCTAACTGGGAGGGTTTTTTTTATAGAAGAGCATTACTTTTACTAAAATAGTATCGAATTTAAAGATATTTACATTTTTATCTTATTCTGTAAAATATTAAAACTAAAAAATAAAAAATAAATAATAGTTTTAAAAAACTAAAAGAACACGCTTTATTAGAAAACTAAAATATGAAAAATAATTTTAATTTCCAATACGCTTGGGATAAAATAAAGTGGTCAACAAAAAAATCATCTCCAACACATATAGAATAAAACTAGAGTTATCAACAAAAAGAAAATAATTTTACCATCAGAAGCGTGGGGTGCTCTATATCAATTAATATATTTGACAATAAACATATATTGGTAAAAGTAAGCTCTCTAAGAAGAAAATGTAAAAATCATAAAAAGCACCCCACGCTTTTGATGGTATAATTATTTTCTTTTTGTTGATAACTCTAATTTTATTCTTGATAACTCTAATTTTATTCTATATGTGTTGGAGATGATTTTTTTGTTGGCCACTTTATTTTATCCCAAGCGTATTGGAAATTAAAATTATTTTTCATTTTTTAGTTTTCTAATAAAGCGTGTTCTTTTAGTTTTTTAAAACTATTATTTATTTAGGATACCTTTCTCGTTTCATTTCAATGGCATATGCAGAGTTTCATATTGAAAAGTTGAAAATTGTGGCTACCAGAGCGATTGTTTAATATTCTAAATCTGGCTAACCCCCATTCCCAATGGTCCTGGTTACGGATCTTAAATTATTGTTATATGTCTAGTTTGGATCCCAAAAATTCAATAATTGCATCCATTAGAGTAAACATATATATATATCATCATCAACATCCGGTATCATGGCTGCTGCTGCCGTCTTCCGGAAACCAAACGCCATTCCTCTCTGTCCAGCCATTGATCTTCCTCCAATCCTCTGATATTCATAGCTGCTTGTATCCCTTCTATCGAAGTTTTCTTCAGTCTTCCTCTCTTCCTCATTTCCATTGGGATCCATTCCATAACAATTTTAGACAATCTTTGCTCTGGCATTCTTTTGACACTGTAATCTTTTCTTTTCTATAATGTCTATGATGTCCGGGTCCTCTTGTATACCCATAATTTCCCTTGTTTCTTTATTGTGTATTCTATCCATTCTAGATTTTCCAGCTGATCTTCTTAAAACATCCATTTCTGTACTTAAAATGCTTTTCATTTTCCTTGTAGGGATTTGTCAAACTTCAGCACCATATGTTAAAATGCTCTGAGTTATGGTTTGATATATTTGTAATTTTTTATTTTTTGTAATATTTTTGCTCCACTAAACAGAGTTTAAAGCATTTATTGCTTGTTTTGTTTGTGCGATTCTATTTTTTTTAATTTCCACTATGTTATCGCCTGAATGGTCTAATGTTGTTCCTACATAAGTGCATTCAATATATTGCCTCTCGCGAATGAGAATCTTATATAAGGAATGAAAAGTAAATTGAACTTTTATAGGGAAAAAAACTCACTATGAGGTTTAATTTAAGATTAGATTAAAATGCTCACCTCACCTCATATCCAGTCTTCTTTCAAAGCCTTGACAACTTCATTTTCAGTATTTTCTTGTCGGCTGATGTTATGTCGATCAGAAGTACTTTTTCTTCTTCCCTCTGTGGCGGACCGATAAACCTCCGGATCCAGTCAGAATCCGCGGGAATTTCGAAGTTCTTCTTGTTTTTTGAATGTGATTTTTTTTACCCAAGCCGTGAGTTCCTTTTTTTTTTTCTTTTTTTTTTGTGAAAAGTAAATGTTTGTGCTAGGATTTTGAGTGGATTCGTGGTTATGTCACTAACATATAGGGTTAGAGGTCCAGGGTTCAAATCCCGGCTGAGGCGTTTATTTTTTTTTTCATGTCATGTTTGGTCTTCATTGTTAAATCTATACTTATGAAATTCATTTTTTATTATTTTATATTACACCATTGAGACTATATTTTATTATAAATAAATTGCACATACCTTTTTTTTCTTTTATATTTTTACAATCCGTCTTCCTCAATATTTCTTTATTACTCTATGTATTTTATTCTTGGAAACTTTTCGAAAATTTTATTTCACCTTCATAACATTTGTTGTATTTGTTTATATATACAAATGTTATGAAGATAAAATAAAATTTTCGAAAAGCTTCAAATAATAAAATACATAGAGTAATGAAGAAATATTGAGGAAGACGGAGTGTAAAAATATAAAAGAAAAAAAGGTATATACAATTTATTTATAATTCATTGTTAGATGTCAAAATGTAATTACAATATCTAAATAAAGAAGCTTCACTGCTATGAAGTAAATATTATCTTTAAAATGATTACTTGTTATAGAAGTCACTAGATGGCATTGAGTCCGTTGTACCATTGTCTCTCGTGAATTAGAATCATATAATTATAACATAACTAACTCACTGGCACTATCGAGCCCGTAGGTTAATGGCCGCGCGGACATAAGCTCTCCATACTTCCCTATCCTGAGCTAATGTTTTCTAATCATTCCCTATATACTCTACTTCCCTCAAAATCATAGTTAATGTTATTATCCCACCTCATTCTTGGCCTACTAACTAGGCGTTTTCCCTCTGGTTCCTAAAAGAATTTTCCATGAACGCCTTTCACTCCCCATTCATGCCACATGCCCTGCTCATCGCAGTCTACGACACTTAACTGTTCTTATATCTGGCTTCCTATAAACACCATGTAATTCACTGTTATGCAGTCTTCTCCATTCAACCTGTCTGTTCATCTCTCTTTGGTCCAAAAATTTTCCTAAGAACTTTATTCTCAAATACTCGTAACCTCCTTTTCTCCCTTAAAGTAAGAGACCATGTTTCGCATCCATATAATATAATAGCTACTAAACAAAATATAAAAATATATATTTTTTAAGAAAGAAAATCAGTTGACAAACAGAGGAGTAAATAGTACTTAACTCTTTGGTCTTTTTCTATTTATATATAGATACTTTACTTTTTAGGAATTAACACATTGGGGTATTATTTAATCGTATTTAAGAAAAATTGTATCATCTTACATAATAAGAAGGATAGGGGTGAGCTCATACAATTGTTCTTAACTCTTAAATAAAAAATGTATCCTAAAAGATACATCAAATTGGTTTCAGACATTTAATAATTTAAATAAAAGCAGATGAAAACTAACGAGAAGAGATTACTTTTTCTTTTTTTTTAATATCTCAATATACCTAATAATAACAGTTACGCACCATTTCGTTTTCAGTGCAGTCCGCCACAATTAAATAACAGACACGAGAAAAAAGTAGCCTTCGCTTAGGTCTACTGACAAAAATACTGGAAAAATAAAGCCAGTATATACAAGTACGCTGTGATTGGTCAGCAGTCAGCACGCGTATATACCGAATATAAAAGCTAACAACCAGACAGCTTCTGATTGGCCAGCAACCAGCAACGGTCACACCACGCTATATAAGCTAATAAATCGACAACACCGGATTGGACACATCATTTATTCGATGGAGAAGCTGGCAACTACTAGAACCTCGTCGAAAGAAGAACACAACGCAGAAATACAAGACAGGGATGGATTCGTTCACCCGCCGGCACGTCACACTGCCAGGAAATAACAAAACTACAGTAAATACATAACACCAATAGAAGCAAGAAATCTGTTTGAACATCTCAATGACAACAAGGAAGAAGCTCCACCTCCCATAGTGGTCTACACGAAAGACATCACCCCATTAAAGCTGGAAAGCATCACGGCTGGAAACAAAGAAGACGTATCCATGAAGTACAACCAAGGGATACTTACCATCAGAACTTCGACAAAGTCGGCCTACAGGCGAGCCTACAAGGAATTAAAGAAAACGGAGACACAATTCTACACTCATGGCTACGGCAGACCTCCTATCTTCAAAATAGTGATGAAAGGACTTCCAAAGTCCATCACAATTTCTGAAATTTGTGATGAAATCCAAAATAGGAAGCTGCCTATAAAAGAAGTCAGAAGCATTGAAAAGCAAGTCACTATCAACGGTGAAAGGAAGAAGATTGAACTTCCAGTTTACATCCTCACCTTTCACAAAACCGAAGACCTCAAGGAAAAAATTGAAAATGATCTCAAGGAGTTATTCGGCATCCGAATAAGACTGGAACCATATAGAAAACCACCAGGAGGCACCCAATGCTTCAAGTGTCAGGGTTTCGGCCACATTGCAGAATTCTGCTTTCGAGCTACAAAATGTGTTAGATATTCCGGCAATCATAAGTTATCTGAGTGTAGTCAGACAACAGCCAAGTGTACAAACTGCAATGAAGAACACGCAGCAAGCCATCGAAAATGCCCCATGTTCCAGAAATACCTGAAAATGAGGCAACAAACAAGACAAGAAACAAATAAACCATCAACATTGAAGAAACCAGAAACAACACCTAGAACACCAAGAAACTTTGAAGAAAACTTCCCTCCTCTGCCAACCACAGACCCAAAACCGGAGAATATACTCCAATCCCTTCTTATTCTCCTTACTACCATCCTTCAAAACCCTCAAATCCTTCAATCCACATTATCCTTTGTAAATTCCCATGTTTCCTCAAGAAAATAGATCGACAAATTCGAAAACTTCAAGAAAAACCTTAAGACCGAAAAGCTTATGCAGCACATCTATGAAGACATGTACCAGAAAAAGCTGTGAGAGGGGTACTCTCAACAGGTAGCACTCAACTTCCATCAGACCTTCACTACAAGCACCTCAAGTAATTGAGTCAAGGCCTCTAGTAAGGCCGGTACCAATCATCTCACATCAGACTACTGCTCAGGGATTGGACAGCACTAATCAAGACATCAAGATGCCCAAATATAAAAGAAGATCGTCTGAAATCCAACTAGAAGACACTACATCACAGACCAGTTCATGGTTCAACGACTTAGTAAAGGAAGCATCTGCTATTTTACGTGAAGCTCTACTGCCATCAACACCTACAGATTCTACTGTAGACAAGATGGAGCGACCGAAGAACAACATTCCAGCAAGAACCAAGCTTAGATACCACCGAAAGCAAAGGGAAGAAACTGCTCTGCCAGAAAAGTCAGCAGCCTCGGCTACTGACAAAGTCGAGTCCCATCTGGTCGTCTCCCAGCCTGCAGAGACCTCATCATGTGATAATGGAGGGGACTGTGGAGGCTCGAAGTCGACGGACTCGCTCCCAAAGAAGATATGGACCTCTTCCCTGCTGGTACTTCGGGTTTATACCTATTTACCGGCAGCAGTGAACGAGGAATTCTTCAAATCCGAGCCTGGCGCATTCATTTGCGAGAACACCAGGCTCGGTACAAGGGTTAGGCTAAATTCAGTTATAGCCTACAAAAAGTACCAGCAACTGCTTAAGAAGAACAAGATCCCCTACAAGGAAGAAAAGAAGCAACAAGCGACAACTACAAGAATAGTGGTTGTAAAAGGAATAGACCACACCATTGAGCCATCTTACATTCAGAGTGACTTGAAGGCCAATGAATTCCGGGCCTTAAAGGTTGTCAATATGACATCCGGAAAGACCAGGAACCAATTGCCCATGTTTGTGGTCACTCTGAGAGATGGCCCAGAGGTGGAGGATCTATTCAAACTACGCAGGCTCATTCACTTCAAGGTGAAGATCGAGCCCTATCGGCGTATGAAGAAGACGGTAGCACAGGTCATCCCGGCTACCCCAAAGAAGACAGTAATGGTGGAGCTTGCTTCAGCTGTCTTACCCCAAATCTCAGACCGGTTAGAGCCAGCAGTTCTTTGGCCTGAGACCTTCAAGAACTCAATCCGTAGCGCTGTCACTAACGCTAAGAGAAGAAAACGTACCGGGACCAACAAGGCTCGGGAACAAAAGGCCTTGCCATTCAAGGTCTTAGGTGGGCCTAAAATCCCACCTGAAACCAAAAAAGTGACCATAGGCACTCAAACTGCCATGGCTCCTTTAACCAAAAGTAGGCCGGTTCAAACTAGCCTCACAAAAAGGGATTGTCTAATCACTAATGAAGTATTAGACAAACTAGTTAAGGAACTAGTAAATGATCCAGATTCGATAATATTATCTATCGAATTGGATCATAAATCACACACTTTTCTAATAGAGTGTATGTGTACTTATGATGAAAATAGGAAGTGCCCTGTTACATCTTAAATTGTCTCCAATTGGAGCAAAAAGCTGTTCAATTTGGATCTAATTTTATTAAATTCAAGCCACTCTATTAAGGTTTTTAGTGGTTTCCCTTGATGTTAAGGCAAATGCCGGAGTGGTCCCCTAGCATCCACTAGTAAAGTCATCAAAGTCCAATAAATATTCTAAATTCAAAATTATTAAATTAGAACAGCTAAATCCGAAAAGAGCCGTTTCTGATTGGAATGCCGACTTGACTTCCCGCTCTTGCCCTTTTTAGGGCTGGCGGCTTCTGTGGAGGTGGCAGTCTTCCTGTTGGCAGCTCAGTAATCAACTAGAACATCAATGAAATTCACCTAGAAACTGAATGCAGGATTGGAGTGCCCAACCGCTGGACCTTTGATACCGGACTACGGATAGTTGTCGTTAGCAGGGGATATATATTACTACAATCAAGATGAACTATCAAAGTTCGAACAAGACATATTAAATATCAACGACGAAATATTTAAATCAAAAGGGCTAAAGAGGGTTGGAAGTCCCTAATAATAGCCGGAAGTTGCTGTTCACCATTGAACGGTTCCCGTATAGTCGGTCGGAGACATTTCCATAAAAATGGATGTTTCCCTGACGGACATAGAGGGGATATGAATGTTTGAGGTGGACACAATTTCCATTACATAGTGATGATGATGATAATGATGATGAACTAGTAAATTTTATGTGTCAGCTCCGCGGGTGGACATGGCCAGTGCCAAAATGAATAAAATCTTATCATGCTACATGGACTGGACAAGACAATGGCGAATAACTACTAACACAGACAAGACACAAGCTATCCTAATTAAAAGAAAAAGACGCAAAAAACGGATGCTCCTACAACACCCAACAGTCATAGACAACATACCCATACCATATAAAAAACATTTACAATACCTATGAATCATAATTACAGACAAACTCAGTTTAACAGAACACATAAATAAACTAATCGCACAGCCTTTCACAAAAACTCTACATCTATTTTCACGAAAAAATTCACATCTAAATAACATGACAAAAGTACACCTAGTTAACACAATAATGTCTTCTCTTACATACGCTGCTCCATTTCTACTTAATTTAAATAAAACAAATTCAAACAAATTAAACACAATTTACAGGAAAGCATTAAGAATCTGTATGAGCTTAAAAAAGTTTTATCCTACTATACCACTTCATAGCCTATCTAAAACTGAACCAATCACCAAAATCATAAAAATTCTCAGCTAAAAATATAAATTAAGAGCAATGAATAGACCTCAAATAAGCAATGTAATTCAAAATGCACCAATAAATACCACTGCATTTCAACTTAAAGATCTATAAATATCTTCAAATTTATACTATTTTATTGTCAAAACAATATAGAATAAAACGAAATGAAAGTATCATCAGAAAAAGAACACTATTAATACATATTCAATCAGAAAGAAACCATCAACATATTGAAATAGAATGCAATATCTAAAGATAATACAATAGGACTGACACATACATACATATATATATATATATAAGATAAAAAAAACTCAGATTTACACTAAATCCATCCACTTAAATCTATAAAATCCAAAGCTTGAGAGGGTGCGTCATGCTTTGTCACAAGTCTTCAGATAAAATTCAATACATCAAATAAACAAAACTATATTCAACAAGAATCTGGATGGAGGCTTTTTAATGTCCAACCACTAGACCTTTGCTTGTCGATCTACGTCTAGTTATTGATGGCAGAGGATAAATCACTATCATCAACGACGAAATATCATATATCAAAAGAGCTAAAGAGGGAAAGACAGCCCTAAAGTAGCTGGAAGATAGTAAAATAGACAGATTTGATATCCCTTCCCAACTGTCGAAGACGCTTCCAGAGAACTGGAGGTTTCCTCGACGAGATCTGAAGGAGAGTCAATATCTTGGAAATTTTACTACTTCCATAACACAGTCGAGTCGAGTCGAACTAGTAAATTACAACTTCCTAAAATATTTTTAAAATTCAAAACATTCGCAATAGATCAGCTTAACCTGAAAGGAACCGTTTCTGGTTTAGTCTGCAGTCCTCACAATCATGTCCCTTTGGGGATTGGCGGCGGCCGCGGTTTTCTTCTTGGCGATCTAAAACATCAATCAGCTTAGAACATCATTTGCGACAAACGTTTCAAGGCTTGTTAATGTCCTACCATTGTATCTTCGTCTCCTAATCTACGGCTAGTTGCAACTGGCGGCAGGAATATCACTCAACCTCCGACGAATTAATATCAATGGGCTGAAGAGGGCAATGTAAGTCTCTAAAGCAGCCGGAGGTGACAGGTCACGGGCCCTGCACGCTAATTCCTCTCGGCTGCCGAGTGGGCTCACGGGTTAAACTGAGTGTTCGCTTTTGAAGAGCATGTATGGGTACATAAACGGTGATCCTGCACTTCCAACTACTTGCTTGTGTGTGTGTTTAGAACTCAAACATAAAAGCTTTAAGACGTTTCACTACCCCCAACCATTTTAATTCTCACATCTACCTCTCTTCTATATGTCCGAACATTACACAAAAATGTATTTAACACACCCAACATTTTTATATTAAAAACTCACAAACAACTAATTAGTAAACAACCCGAAGAGGGCAAATAATAATAATAATAATAATAATAATGATAATAATAATAATAATAATAATAGTAATAATAATAATAATAATAATAGTAATAATAATAATAATAATAATGTTTTATTTTAGGTGGCAGAGTTAAGGCCGTAAGACCTTCTCTTCCACTCAACCAGCGAATAGTAAAATTATACAAAAATTACATACATATTACAATTTTAAGATATTATTAAAATACAGACTAAACAAAATACAATGATGATGTGATCTAATACTAGCTAATACTAACAAAAACATAGAATATAATAAAATTAAAATGATATAAAATAAAAGAAAAAGAGGAAGACCAAGGTTAACATGGAAGGAAAACATGAAGACAGTAATGCAAGCTAGAGGGCTAAGCATCGAAGATGCCCAAGACCGTAGGCTTTGGAGGTTTGGCACGGGAAGACGGCATCAGCTGTAAAAACCCGAAGATAGAGATAGATAGATATAAAATAAAGTAAGTAGCTTCCTAGATGTAAAGGGGGATCAGGGCATGCCCTGCATCTCGATGACACACATTATGTTTTACTAATTTAAGGGTTAAATAGCATTATACTGTCTGGTGATTATGAAAGTACTGGAATTGAAGAGGAATTCATTGAAGAAGACTTGTGCTGTTTTTTTTTCATGTACACCGGCGACATGATGTTATGTAGAAAGGGCAGATCCACTCACATGGGTACAACCTCAATTCTTTTGGAAGCCTCTAAAAGAGATGCAGTTAACAAAACAAAACAAAAAATAAAACTTAATTTCTTTTGCTTTTGATGTTCTGATCAAAAATACACGATAAAAAATCAGAGTAAATTTAATTTTTAATCAACGCTATTCAATAGAACATAAAGTGAATTGAGAATTGAATAAATACATGAAATGTGCAAACGAACTTGCTTTCTGTTGGAATTAGTGCGCCTGATGAATGATTTGCCTGGAGGGTATTTAGTTATGACAGATCGAGACTTGCGATGGATCGAACACAGAATTTGTGGCTACTAGCCAGCAATGATGAATCCAGTGGTGAAAGAGGGAGAAATTCCCTCCCTTCCCCTTCCCTTTTCAGATTTCAAAGATTAATCTCTTTCATTTTGTGATACTTTCTATAATTTAAAATCGAATAATAAATTAGCTCAAACTGATGATTTCAAAAAGATTCATGAATCCAAAAGGGGGTTAAATCGCGTGCCATAAAATCATTTTTACACTTTACGAGATTTGTGAAATGTATTTTATATGCAAAGTGGGTGTCAGGATTCTTCCAAAACGTCTATACTTCTTCCGAGCTAAGTTCCTGTTGTAATGTAAACAAACCAGATTTATAGACTGCATTTTCATTGGTCAAATAATATTTTACCTTTAAGCGTGTAAGAAAATGTAGTTCGCTCGCTAACACTCGAAATAAATAAAATAAAATAAGTAGAAATATGTACTATCTACCACAGTTATGCTACCAGTTATATTATATAGGTGCGAAACATGGACTCTTACTATAAGGGGGGAAAGGAGATTACGAGTATTTGAGAATAAAGTTCTTGGGAAAAATTTTGGAACAAAGAGAGATGAACAGACAGGTGAATGGAGAATACTATAACACAGTGATTTTCATGGTCTTTATAGGAAGCCGGATATAATAAGAACAGATAAGTCTCATAGACTGTGATGGGCAGGGCATCTGGCACGAATTGGGGAATTAAAGACGCGCGTGGAAGCTTCTTGTAGGAAAATCAGAGGGAAAATTCTCAGTTGGTAGACCAAGAATAAGGTGGGAGAATAACATTAACTATGATTTGAGTGAAGTAGATTATACAGGAAATGATTGGAAAATATTAGCTCAGGATAGGGATGTATGGAGAGCTTATGTCCGCGCAGACATGAATCTTTGGATTCGATAGTGTCAGCGATTTAGTTATTAGTTACAATCTATGTCCGTGTGAGTTATATGGGAGAATTTTAAAATATAGACCTATTTATTATGTTAATAGATTAAATAAGCTTTGTTTTATTGTTACATATGAGCAATACAGAATGTGTTGGGATTTCTATTGTTTTAAAATGGTCGCTTTCTGTAGAATTTCTTAAAATACTGGAAAAGAAACCAATTGAATATCGGAGAGAAACAAATTATTTTGAATGTTTTAAAACAGTTTAGTGAAAAATATCCTGGAGATAGTCCACTTTAACTTACCTGATATATTTAGTCCTATAGAACAACAGTGCGCATGCGCCAGAGTCTATAGAGCCAACGATAACCCACCATCGAACCACATATCGATTATTATCGTTGTTTCGATTATTATCTTTTTGTATGTATTTAGACACATTTAAAATGTAACAAACCTAAAAGCTAAATAACTAACTCATACTTAACCTAATTCAATTACTCTAACCTAGTTTGGATCCCATAAAACGCCCTATTTTTCACTCCTTAATAATCGCAACCATCGATAACCCACTGGTTCCAACTACATAATATACTCTCTGGAGAAAATAGCAAGTCACCATCACAATATGTGTATTTGAATAAATACTTAAAAATTCTAAAATTAAGTTATAAAAATTATTTTAAATATTTTAAAATATTTTTATCATCATCATCATCATCATTAGTACATTCACGAATTTAGGCCATTTGTTGACCTGTTTCGGCCTCAAGAGAAACACCATCCAAAAGACTTTTGAGTGGATGTCCTGGTCTTCTTCTTCCTGCAGGTTGATATCTTAACATTTGTTTGGGTATTCTGTGATCTTCCATTCGATGAGCACGTTGCATCCATCTTGACTTATAATCATAAATTTTGTTTTCTAAAGGTTCCATGTGTAATTCTTCTAAGATGTCTTCATTTTTTTTGTGATCTAGTAGTGTGTATCCTGCAGTCCTCCGAAGGTATCTCATTTCAGCAGATCTAAGTATCTATATATCCTTCTGTTTCAACGTCCATACTTCGCTACCATACAAAAGGGTTGGAAGAGCCAGTGTTTTATACACTTTTAATCTTGAATGCTTTTGGACTAACTGTGGCTTGAAGATAGAATTTATTAACCCTAAATTTCTTAAAAATTTAGATATTTTTGCATTTACATCCTTTTCTTCTTCATATGAGATATTGCATCCTAGATATGTAAAATTATTCACCTGCTCCAAAATGTTATTGTCCTGTACAATTTTACTTCTGACAGGATCTACACCTTGAAATGCCATAATTTTTGTTTTTTCTGTAGATATCTTCAAACCATATTCTTCTGTAATTTTGTTAAGTTCATACAGACCTTTCTGTAAATTATCTTCTGAATTTGCTATTATTATTTGGTCATCTGCAAACAATAGGGTGTTTAATTTTCTATTTTCTGATATTCTTATTCCAAATTTATATGTCTTGTTCCAGCAACATATTACTTCATTGATATAATTTTAAATGTTACTAAATACAGAAGAAGAGTTATAATTCACAGCAGTAAACTGAAAAATTAAGGGTAAGTATTTCTATACTTGAGCCAATATCTATATTAGTCATTGAGGATGTGGTGGAAATAACAGTATAATATACAGGTGAGTCAGAATGGAGTATAAATTCTGCTCGTAATGAAATTGCAAATGAAGGATATCTATTGACAACATAGAAAAACATAAATGCTGGATTAGGTAGGATTATATATTTTATGTTATAAAAAAATAAGAAATGGAGGAAGTTCCTAATTACACTGGTCGACAAAAATGAACCTTTTTCTTTCACAAGAATAAAAATATGATATTTTAGAAGTATTTTTTATCTGAATTTAAATGTCATTTCAGTTTTTTCCTATCAGGCAAGAGTTTTCTGAGATATTCATTTACATTTTTTAGATTTTTTATAATTTTAATAAAATCTATCTAACTCTAACTCATTCTGACTTACCTAGAAAATGGTAGATACTGATTTTCGGGCATATTTTACATCTGGAACATCTTTCTTCTTGGTTCAACAGTAGTCAGCCAGCATATTAGAACTCCACTTGCCTTGGTACCTCTTTTTCATTGTGGAAATTTGCTGATGAAAACGCTCACCGCGCTCATCAGAGACAACCCCAAGATTTTCCGGAAATAAGTCTAAGTGAGAGTCCAAAAAATGCATTTTTAAGGACATGTTGCATAGCTTTATAAGAATGTAGATCAGCCTCTATGTCACGATAGTTTTCTGCTTTATGGTTTCCAAGGAAACTGCAACATATATTTTTGAAAGGCTGCCAGGCTGTTTTTTCCAGAGGATTTAACGGACCTTCAAAATGTTCATCAGCAATTAGTGACCATATTTGGGGCCCTATAAAAATTCCTTCTTTTAGTTTAGCATCACTGACTTTGGGTAATTTCCATTTCAAGTACAAGAATGCATCAGAAATTTTATCCATAGCTTTCACAAAATGTTTCATTACTCCCAATTTAAAATTGTCAGCATCAGAAAGCATTGGTTGTTTAAAAAAGAGGCAAAACAAGAAATGGTTTGATGAGGAATGTGCCGACATTGTAAAGAAAAGAAAGCTAGCAAAAATGAAATGGTTATACGAGCCAAATGAGGTAAATTTAGAGCAATTGGGTAGTGTTAGACGGGAAACCACCAAGTTACTAAAGAGTAAAAAGAGGGAATATTTGAGAGAGAAGATTAATGATCTTGAAATGAATGCAAAAAATAGGAACATTAGAGAATTATATCAGGGAATTAGTATAGAGAAGAAAGGGTTTCAGGCTAGAACAAATATAATTCGGAATGAAAATGGGGATATGATTGCAGATTCTAGGAGTATATTAAATAGATGGAAAAGTTACTTTAATCAGCTATTAAATGTACATACAGAACAGGACATTGAGGAGGATAAGTTACAGACAGCAGAATTGCTAGTCGCAGAGCCAAGTGCATTAGAGGTTGAAATGGCGATTGAAAAATTGAAGATGTATAAAGCATCAGGTTCAGATGAGATCCCAGCAGAACTGATAAAATCAGGGGGAGAAAAATTGATGGACAAGATACGCTGGTTGCTTAGTATGATTTGGGAAAAATAAGCTCTTCCAGATGAATGGAAGGAATCAATTATCGTACCAATTTATAAGAAAGGAGATAAAACTGATTGCAACAACTACAGGGGCATCTCATTACTTTCAACTTCGTACAAAATTCTAACAAATATATTAGTAAGCAGACTTAATCCCTATATCGATGACATTCTAGGAGATCATCAATGTGCATTTAGAAAAAACAGGTCTACAACAGATCAGATTTTTAGTATAAGACAGATTTTAGAAAAGAAATGGGAATATAATGGTACTGTACATCAACTATATAAAGACTTCAAAAAAGCATATGATCAATTAAGAGGGAGAAGTTATATAGTATCCTGCTGGAGTTAGGAATTCCTAAAAAGTTAGTTAGACTTATACGAATGTGTCTAAATGGCTCAAAGAGTAGGGTGGTGTAGGCAAACAGTTTTCAGACACTTTTGAAATCCAGAATGGGTTGAAGCAAGGAGATGCACTATCTCCTCTACTATTTATTTTGTACTAGAGCATGCCATTAAATCTTTAGAGAATGAGGAAGGCTTACAACTGAATGGTATTAATAAGCTGTTCGTTTATGCTGATGATGTAGTACTACTGGCCGATAGCGAGGAGATACTGAAGGCCAACACGCACCACACTATTGAGTAACACTAAGAAATTAGGACTGGAAGTAAATATCAGTAAAACTAAATATATGGTCACAGGTAGAAATTCAGTATATAATGGAAATGGACAGCTAATGACAAATGAGGGAAATTTTGAGGAAGTGGCTGAATTCAAATACCTAGGAACAATAATCACAAATAGGAATGAGATGCACAAAGAAATTAAACATAGGTTCAATTGTGGAAATGCGTGCTATTATGCATTGCAGAGACTCTTGATGTCCCAACTCCTTTCAAAAAACGTTAAGCTGAAAATATATAAAACTATTATTCTACCAGTTATATTATATGGGTGCGAAACATGGACTCTTACTTTAAGGGAGGAAAGGAGATTACGAGTATTTGAGAATAAAGTTCTTAGGAAAATTTTTGGACCAAAGAGAGATGAAGAGACAGGTGAATGGAGAAGACTACATAACAATGAACTACATGGTCTTTATAGGAAGCCAGATATAATAAGAACAATTAAGTCTCATAGACTGCGATGGGCAGGACATGTTGCACGTATGGGGAATGAAAGACGTGCATGGAAACTTCTTGTAGGAAAGCCAGAGGGAAAACGCCCAGTTGGTAGACCAAGAATGAGGTGGGAGAACAACATTAACTATGATTTGAGGGAAGTAGATTATACAGGGAATGATTGGAAAGCATTAGCTCAGGATAGGGATGTATGGAGAGCTTATGTCCGCGCGGCCATGAACCTACGGGTTCGATAGTGCCAGTGAGTAAGTAAGTAAGTAACTCCCAATTTAATATGCAATGGAGGTAAACATATTTTTCAGGATTCGCTAAAGGGATATGTGACGCATTTTTCTGGTCAGGGATAAGATATTCACGTATAGGACATGATTTTCTAACGTAGTGATACTTGTTATCTCTGCTGTCCCATTCGCACAAAAAAAACAGCAAAATTTGCACAAGACCTGCACATTCTTGTCTTTGGTGGTTCAGCATGCCATTACATATAATTTTCTTAAATACAGCTTGAATAAAATCGATACATATAAGGTAAAGGTTCCTATGACAGGTCAAAGAGAATGCTAAAATACATTTTAAAAAAGTAGTTGTTACAAAAAACTGTGCCTGATGGAAAAATTCTGACTACATATCTGAATTCAGTGTGAAAAAATGCACTAGATTCACTAATCAGATTTCTTGTGAACAAACCTTGCCGACCAGTATTGGTACCATCTTGCCTTGTATTCTCAGTCTTATTTCCCCGTTGTATTCGATGTTGGCTAAGAACAATGTTTCTACCGATGGCAATTCCATATACCGGAATAGCAAACTCGGCTAATTTCGTGAATGTAAGCTTTTAGACCATTATACATTAATATCATGAAAATTTCTCGTTAGAGTCTTAGGAATATTAAAGTTAAGGATATGTGAATGAAATATATATGCTGAGTTTTTGAATGTATATTTTATTTTATTACTAGCTAATACCCGGCGTGCACTGCTACGCCTAAATAAATGAAAATTAATGTGCTTTTATGTTTAGTTGAATAAATGAAAGAAAAATAATTATGAATTTATATTTTTATATACCCCGTGCTGATTATCCGGCGTTGCCCGGGAATCTACTTATTCCGATCTTCTTGACATAAATGAGCTGAAATACGAAAAATAATGTAGTTTATGTTCAATTAAATAAGTGAAAGGAAAAATGTATATCGTAATTATTTTTAGATACTCCGTGCTGTTTACCGGGAATCTACTCACCCCAATCGTCTTGGCATAAATGAGCTGAAAGACGAAAATTAATGTACTTCTTATGATTAGTTGAATAACTAAAATGAAAAATAATTATAAATGTATATCGTAATTATTTTAAGATTCTCGTGGTGATTACCCGGTGTTGCCCGGGAATCTATTTATCTCGATATTCTTGGCATAAACGAGCTAAAAAATAAAATTCGTTATTGTGAGTTATCCGTAAAAGAATGCCCGCCAGTATTGCTATGCTTGCACAGGAATCTACGTACTTGTCTCGATCTTCTTGTCTTCAATGAAAGACAAAAATGGTTATTATGAGTTATCCGTAAGAGATAAACATATGCTATCGCGGACTTTTTGTAGAGCTTGTTGAGATATTCAATTCTATGTACATTAGTTTTGTGTATTTGTTATAGTTTAGGCAGTGTAAGCCATTTAAGCGTCCAAGAGCTCCTTTTTTCACGTTTTCCACTACAAAGGGTGATTTTTAAGGGTGTAGGAGTTGAGTATCACAACTCTCTTATAGCCTATGTTCATCTCGGGAATCTCCTGAACATTTTTCAAACAGCTCCATCACAATCGGATCAACAGTATGGCCGTGCATAAAGTACGAACAAACAAACATTAATTTTTATATCTTAGATTAATATAACTTACAAAGAACAAAGTATCAAAGGAACTAGAAAGGAGACACTTTTAAAATTTCATAAAACAATGGCGGTTTTAACACTACTGTATGAATCGGAACACTGGGTCTTAACCAAAAACCAGGAAAGAAGAACAGAAACGTCAGAAATGAGGTTCCTGAGGAGTGTAGCTGGCTATACAATAATGGATCAAAGGCGAAGTGAGGATATACGAAGAAAACTGAATATATTCAAACTATTAAATATAATTACACAATACAGAGATGAATGGATGGACCACATCAATAGAATGGATAACAATAGAATTCCGAAACAGATTCTTCATTACAAACCACTAGGATGAAGAAATGTTGGAAGACCCAGTAAAAGATGGATAGGCTAATTCTAACATGAGATTAGAACAGACCAGCAGGTATAATCCTTGTTGCTGATGCTGATGATGATGAAGACAAAGAGCAATTTTTAAATTAAATAATTCTGCACAAGATTATAACCTAGAAATTTATTCAACAAAAACTAAAGTAATGACCCAGTGTGACAAAAAAAATGGAAAGAACAAATATAGTACTAAATGACAAAACGCTAGAACAAGTAAAAGATTTCAATTATCTAGGTGTATATTTAGGTTGTAATCGAGAATAATACATAAATAATAAATTATAAATATTTCAATATTTATGTGGCGCCTTTAAAAGAACACAGGGAAAGAAAGTAAGAAAAGAAACTCATTTAAAATGTTATAAAGTATTGGCTGTACCTGCAATAATGTATGGCTCAGAAATATGGACTCTCAATAAACAGTCAATTAAAAGAATATAAGCAGCAGAAATTAAATATTTGCGATTTGTGGCAGGATATACTTTAATGGATAAAAGTGAAGATATCCGTAAAGTACTATACATATTCAGTTTGTCAGATAAAATAGAAGAGTATAGGATAATATGGTATGAACATGTCTGCCGAATGGATACCAACAGATTGCCTAGGAAAAGTCTGAACTATTAACCGAGAGGAGGAAAAAGAATTCGGGGACGTCCACGAAAGAGATGGACACAGCAGCTATAATGCTTGGAGCCAGAACGATCCAAAAAGTTTTTATCCTTGCAAGAAGAACGATTACTAATATAACATAGGCCTAAATTTTATTTATATATTTATTTATATATATATGTCTACCGCTGTGGTCTCGAGGTAGCGTGCTGCCTTGTCACGTAGCGGGCCCGGGTTCGATCTCCGGTCGGGACAGGCTCCAGAGTGAGGTTTTTTCGGGGTTTTTCCTCACCTGTAAGACATGTGAGAAAGCTTAGGACCCAACGGACCCCGAAAATCATCCGGCCATCATCCTTACCATTATCATTATCATCATCCTTTACCGGTGTGGAAAGCAGCGGAAGCTACCACACCTATAATTGCCTAGTAAAGCTGCAAAGCATAGCATGAAAATGATATGATTGCAGTGAAAGACCTGCCCTCGGGCAGAATTACTATGGATGGATGGATATTTCCATTCCCATCTTATAATCAAAAGACAAAGCATGTTCTATTAATAAATAATGCACATGTACTATTTTGGGAATATGTCTTCTGTCATTCTTTTTACATGACCATACCATTTTATTTGTTTGTCGTTTTATGAAATCCACAATTGATCGGCGTTATGCATCAACCGACCATGCACTATTATGTAAGTTTCGAGAAAAATATGTTTAAAGTTTAAGTCAATCTTCACCATATTTTGTAATGCCAAACTAACAATACTGGATATGGCAAGTTATTTTCCTCGTATGACAGTTACGGATCAACAATCTAAGAACGGAAAAATTTGGTGCTAAGCTGCATGATGCAAAATTTAGATTAGCATTTATGAAGATCTGATTTCATAGACGTTTGTTGGAAAACATAGATTCTCTGACAGGACTGATAGTGTTTACATTTATCTTTAATAATAAGGCTATATTTATTACATAATGAGCCACTGCAACAGATGGCATCAAAATATCAATATTTAATGGCGCTTAGCCGGTTATTGCATAACATTGTCCAATTGAAGTTTGAACATTCATATTTTCTGACTACAATTCGATTTCCGGTCAGATCATAAGAATGTTTCCTTAAATGGAATTATTCCTGTAGTTCCCCATGATATGTATTTAGTTTAAGTCTAGGTTAAGGACACCTGGCATTTCTTTATAATTTATCACCCATCATATCATCGGGGTATAACGTAACTCCGCCTTCCAAGGTGACCCAACCTAAGAAATGCCAGGGAAGAAAGCAGAAATGCCATAAAAGACAACCTGGTGGCACTAAAAAAAAACAATTGAAGAGCGTAGTGCAGTAACATGACAAGCCACATTCTGTTAAGAAATGTCATTTATTACAATGATAGCATATAAATGTATTGAAATATCCATAAAATCATTTGTAAGTGCGCCGTAGTATTATTGGCCCATAACGAGGAGATACTAAAGGACAACACGCACACACTATTGAGTAACACTAAGAAATTAGGACTGGATGTAAATATCAATAAAACTAAATATATGGTCACACGTAGAAATACATTATATAATGGAAATGGACAGCTAATGACAAATGAGGGAACTTTTGAGGAAGTGGCTGAATTCAAATACCTAGGAACAATAATCACAAATAGGAATGAGACGCACAAAGAAATTAAACATAGGCTCAATTCTGGAAATGCGTGCTATTATGCATTGCAGAGACTCTTGATGTCCCAACTCCTTTCAAAAAACGTTAAACTGAAAATATATAAAACTATTATTCTACCAGTTATATTATATGGGTGCGAAACATGGACTCTTACTTTAAGGGAGGAAAGGAGATTACAAGTATTTGAGAATAAAGTACTTAGGAAGATTTTTGGACCAAAGAGAGATGAACAGACATGTGAATGGAGAAGACTACATAACAATGAACTACATGGTCTTTATAGGAAGCCAGATATAATAAGAACAGTTAAGTCTCATAGACTGCGATGGGCAGGATATGTTGCGCGTATGGGGAATGAAAGACTTGCATGGAAGCTTCTTGTAGGAAAGCCAGAGGGAAAACGCCCAGTTGTTAGACCAAGAATGAGGTGGGAGAACAACATTAACTATGATTTGAGGGAATTAGATTATACAGGGAATGATTGGAAAGTATTAGCTCAGGATAGGGATGTATGGAGAGCTTATGTCCGCGCGGCCATGAACCTAAGGGTTCGATAGTGCCAGTGAGTAAGTAAGTAAGTAAGCCAGTAATGAGTTAAAACATATAGACACACAATGTCTTAACAACAATACTGCACAATTAGTATTTACAATTACTAGTGGTCGCCCAGTGTTCGAAATTCGACCACAATTCATTAATGTTTTAAGTTTGTCACAAATACGTCATTATAGGGCCTACATTAATTTTCGATTTATTTTAAAAATACAAACGATAGGAAATATGTGGTATAGCTTGGCTAAGCCATATTTAAAAAACAATAACGCCTCATTTGACATTTGTACACTATTTATACTAATTAAATTTGCATTTGGCCTATTATTATGTGTGCGGGAGTATATATCACTTCTTCTTTGTCTCTCACTCCGACCAGTCAATGTTCTATGTCAAGGCATAATGGAAGTAGGTGCGAATATCTAAATGTAAAAAAAAAGTGTAATCAAATTACTGAATCCAAGATTCCATCCATAATATTTCTGCCCGAGGGCAGGTCTTTCACTACAATCATAGCATTTTCATGCTATGCTTTGCAGCTTTACTAGGGAATTAAAGGCGTGGTAGCTTCCCGTTGCTTTCCACACCGGTGAAGGATGATGATGATGATGATCGGATGATTTTCGGGGACCGTTGGGCCCTAAGTTTCCTGACATTTGTCTTACAAGTGAGGAAAAACCCCGAAAAAACCTCACCAAGGAGCCTGTCCCGACCGGGAATCGAACCCGCGCCCGCTGTGTGACAAGGCAGCACGCTACCTCGAGACACAGCGGTGAACAATCCAAGATTAGACAGGGTTTAATTTAAATTTAAATAATAAAATGTACTCACTTTTTTTAAACCACTAATAAATAAATACGCGAGAGTAAGTCAATTTCCATTCTGCAACAATGCACTTTCAGTATGAACGTAAACAAATTAATGTACACAAATTAATGAGTAATACGCATAAATTCCTTAGAGACAATTTATTCCATTTTGTTTAATTAAATATATTTGTAATACATATACATAAATTATATTTTTCTTCACTCCTTTTCTACATGAACTTTAATTATGCCAAATACCACACTCATTCGTGCGCGCAATATGCTTAAAAAGGGGTACAAAGTGTTTCTTCACATAATAATATATAGATTTGAAAAAATTAAAGTCTTATATCTCAGAAAGAACAATATGTGGTTTATCATGTTATTGCCCTAAGCCTTTCAGTTAGATAAGTTGGGATGACGAGTGTCCCTACATGGTTCCAGTGTTGAATTGTTTCTACGCATCATTCCTATTAGCAGTAATTGTCCCATATGTGTTACAGGGTGTTGACCGATCCAACAATACGCCCCCATTATCTTCTGTCCGTTTCCTCCGTCCATTCCCTCCCATTACACTGATATCTTGTTCCGCATTACCCTTCCATCTGATGGGAGGTCTTCCAACTTTCCGTTTGCCATCGATTTTATTTGAAGGGTACAGAGAAAGAACCAGGTAAGTCTAAATGGAGTCTAGAGTGTCATCATTAGATTCTCAATGGAAAGCAGTATCATTAAGAAGTGTGAAACAGTAAATAACTAACTATCGAAAGTAGGTTCATGGTCGCACGGACATAAGCCCTCCACATATCCCTATCCAGAGCTATTGTTTTCCAATGATCCCTTTCATAATCTACTTCCCTATCTTTTTTACACGCTTTATATTAGGTTGACCTGTACTGTCTGTCTATGTAACAGATTCTTTTAACACGATTTTCACCCACTTAAAAACATTGGATCAACTTGAAACTTTGTGTACTTCTAAAAGACCAATGACAATACAATAATTTCATAATTTTTTTCTAAGATCCTGGCCAGGATCATCAGGACATCAAAAAAATAAAGACCGGTATAATAGGTTGCGGACGTATCGACTTTTTAGTCCATCGTTGTAAAGAATTAATATTATATCATCTGGTAGCTCAGTTGGTAGAGCGGTGGACTGTAGTGGTATATAATTTCAGTAATCCATAGGTCGCTGGTTGAAATCCGGCCCCGAGGATTTTTTTTGTGTCGAATTTAATGATATTTACATTTTTTATCTTATTCTGTAAAATATTAATGGCAATTTTGTAAACTTGCCACATTGTAATTTATCCAAAAAATATGAGAAGGAGACGATTAACTGTAAGTATTTATCTATTTTAAAATATTCAAAAATATTATAATAATGTTAGATAATAATAATTAAAAATATATATGATTATATTCGTCCCTAGATACTAAAAATATCTTAATCAATTAAATTTTCATGGGATTCCGGTTTATGGCAATCAATAAAACTAAAAATTTAAAAAATAAATAATAGTTTTAAAAAACTAAAACAACACGCTTTATTAGAAAACCAAACTAAAAAATAAAAATAAATAATACTTTTAAAAAACTAAAACAACACGCCTTATTAGAAAACCGAACTAAAAAATGAAAAATAATTTTAATTTCGAACACGCTTGGGATAAAATTAAAGTGGTCAACAAAAAAATAATCTCCAACACATCTAGAATGAAACTAGAATTATCTACAAAAAAAATAATAAAAAGCATGGGGTGCTTTTTATGCTTTTTATGTTTTCTTCTTAGAGACTTTACTTTTACCAATATCCGTTTATTATCAAATATATTAATTGATAAATAGCATCCCACGCTTTTGATGGTATTTTTTTTGTAACTCTAGTTTTATTCTAGATGTGTTGGAGATGATTTTTTTGTTGACCACTTTAATTTTATCCCAAGCGTGTTGGAAATTAAAATTATTTTTCATTTTTTAGTTCGGTTTTTTAATAAAGCGTGTTGTTTTAGTTTTTTAAACTATTATTTATTTTTTATATAAAACTTTTCTCATTAGAGGATTGCCACAAGGACAAAGTGATACAGACAATTCATTTTCGAAATTGATGAAATACGTTTTGTAAATACAATAAAAAATTTCAAATTGTAATTGAAGTATACATACTATAAAGTAGAAATTTTGTAAAGATGGTTTCTTAAAATTGAAATTGATCCTCTAATGGCAGCGATGGCAATTTTGGAAAGATACACTCTTTTCAAATCTAAGAAATTCCAAAATTTAGCTACGAATCCTGGTATAGTACATCTTGCCCCGATCATGAATCCTGTGACAGTTATAATATATCTAATTGGTATTTATCTTTGTAATAGTCAGCTGTTGGCTCATAAATGGCTTTCTTTTCAGAGTCAATTTCCTCAGGTTGGTCACTATGAGTTTCAAAACGGATTGTGGGATCTAATATCATAGCAATTTTAGAAGATGGTCTAAATGCAATAATATTTATTCATCTATTACTCCCAATAGTGGGCACACCATGAACTTCCTCATAAACTGTGTATCTATAATCTCGCAAGGCTTCTGCCATCATGTTTCGAATAATGTAGTGCCGAATGTTTCTCAGTGATTTACAATTTGATATGGATGTCCTTGTTTTATTTTTCAATGCTTATCTAATTGTTCCGCCGATATGTCGCAATTTAATTTGTTTTCTAAACCATCTTCTATATTATATGAAATGTCACACCCTATATTCTTAAAGTTAATTACTTCTTCTATTATACAGAATGCAGCAGAAGTCAGCTAATCCAAAATGCAAATATATTATTTTCTGTAGCTTACATCTATACAAAAAGCAACTACCGAAATTATTCAAAGTGACCTGCATTGTTGTTTACGCAATAGTGTTTGAGATTATATTCTGAAGATCACGTATTCAAACTCTAGTTTCAACCAATCTGATTTTTTTCCATGCAACCATGTGCAGTAGTTAACTGACTTATGCCGCACCCTATATTTTCATTTATTGTCATTTTCTCCCCTTTCCCTTCAAAGACCATAAGTTTTTCTTGATATTTCTCGATATTTCTAGGTTGTAGTTTTGAGTAATGTTACGTAACTTATTTCAATCAGTAATAGGCCTAATTGTGCTTAAATATTTCAATTCTTTAACCTTTTCAAAAGTATATTTATCTACATTAAAATAATGTATAATATTTTAAAATGCAATAGGAAGTAGCGTTAAGAGGTTTGTTTAATAATTAAAACATTTTGTCTGTTCATTCTTACCTCTTATAGTTGTTTTTGTCGAACATATGTTTCAGGGCTTCCTAGCCCCATCGTAATCTGTAATCGCTGGCGATGGGGCTAAGAAGCCCTGCAACATATGTTCGACAAAAACAACTATAAGAGGTAAGAATGAACAGACTAAAATTTTAATTAATTTATAATATTTAGTTTTTGCGCGATAGTGCGTTTTGTCGTACTTACAGCAATGGCGACCATAATTGAAAGTTGAACTTCCTACATTTCGGGGTTGCCAACCTAAATAACTATACTGTAATAAATAACTATACTGTAATGACATGTTACAAACATGCGTGTGGGAAGTAAAACCATGTGTATCTCCATGTGTACTACATACAATGTATATACAAAAAATATCCAAAAGGTAGTATTAATATACATTATAAGAAACAAATCACTGCATTTTAAATAAACTGAACTTTATTTGAAACAATATAAAACAATAAATACGTATTTGCCGCCATTTATCACTGAATTGATGTCACGGCCTCCTAGACTTTCAATTAATAAACATTGCACACCCTTTGATGATCTTGAAGAAGATTTCCGGGCTATAGGCCGTGGTCTTGAGTCTTGAAGTTCCCCGACTTTTCGCCAGAGACTGCGTCTGACATCCTCAAGGGTTGTCTCAAGACAATCTACTTCAAGATCATCATAGCAACTCCGGTCGTGAAAGCCTAAGTCAATACATTGCCCACACTGTTAACGTTAGTCAGTTGTTTATAATGAACGCAAATATTTCCAACAAAGATATTATTTTACTATTATTTATTATTTTGAAAACATCATCACACAAACAATAATGTACAGCGCACGTTTGTGAGGTGTTTTACAGAATCTCGGAAATAAAAAACCTCGCTATCGCTCGGATTTTAAACATTTTCCTCGCGTCTGTAAAAACCACTTTCCAATCTCGCATCGGAATATACTATTATTTATAATTTCCACGCATTTCGTTTTCTTCTAAATTTGTTTGAAATTCTATTTTGTACAGCATGTATTCTAGCCAGAAACCCTTTTACGAATTCCGAAAGAATGAAGCAATGGACGTTGTTCTCATAGAAACATTTTTTTTACATATATCCATCGTATCTACCTAGTAGACACCGAAAATGCCCATAACAAAAACTTACATTCAAATGAGACTTTAAATCGTAATGAGAAAATAACAAAATAACTTGGTATGGAACTAGTGCTCCATATTATACATAATTATCGAAAACTAGAGATGAGATTTTCTAGAATCCCATTACCAACCCCATGAGAAAAGATCCTTGAGACGTCCCAAAAAGTGATGGAATGAATATTTCTGCTTTATGAGATCATAGCAGGCATTTGACCTAATGCTAGTGTGGATGATGATTTCGAAAAGGAAACCTCTCCTAACTGAATCATAATCTTGTGAAAGCTGTTGGCTAATTGTACAAATCATTAATAAAATGAAAGATCGAAAATTTAAAGAAAGTTATGAGATTGTAATCTTTGTTACTTTACCATTATAAAATCTCCCATTTCCATCGGAAATTCTTTTTGATTTCTTCGCTAAAAAAATGTTGGTTTTGATTGACCCTCTCTATTACACACATGAATGAGATAGTTAAACTTCCTGGTAACAGAGTGCGTTCGAGATAGGTCAGAGCTGTCATCTATCGGAAACTTTTGAACTTACACATGTTTATGTATATTTAGGTTGTCTACACTGCAGATGTATGTATACCAACAAGTAATGCAAATAATTTCATGATACCAAAATTGCTTCTTCATAATCCATATTTTTGACAAGGATTTTAAGAACAGTATGGAACTTATTATGACATTTGTAAAATAGATGATATCAAAAGAAAATATATGATAATTTCTTTAACTAATAATAATAAAGAAGAATATTTGAGAGAATCATATCGTCGAAGCTGGACCTGCTTAAAAAATACATATTGGCATTCTAGTTGTCGCTGCATTGGCACGAGTTATCGATGGATAAGATTTGAACAAGATTTTCACCATATCGCTGACATTCACCATAAACCCGCCATAAACTGTGAGCAAGAAACGCAGTAATTTGGGAATGTTTTATTCCGTTCTACATAATATTTGCTCATAGTTAGAATGACATATAATTATTTATATAAGTAATTAATAAAAATCACGTTGAATCATTGCGATTACACAAATATGTTAGACCAATTAGCAAAAATTTTAACGTTGGCCACCCTGACAAATGCAAAAATTTTGTCTTCAACTGTCGCCATTTTGTATCAATGTTTTAGAATTACGAAGGCTGAGTTGTGTTGTAATTATTTTTACATTGTTCATTCGAAAAGTGTGTCATTTATATGTTAAAGTGATATTTCTACAATTTATACAAGTAAAAAATGAGTTCAAATGGATCAAATGACCCTCAAGCTCGACTAGATGCATTATTTGGATCCCAAGGAAGTTCAAGAAATTTTACCTCATTGTTAAATCCTAGTTATTTACAGGCTTCTAGTGCTAAAGAATCTCAAAAGAGAGAAACTGAAGGTATGTATATTTTATGAATATTAATGTTAGCAATTATTTGGGTATATTACTGCTATGGACTGTATGTTAATATATGTTTTGGTGTTCTTTATGCATGATAAAGCTTCCGAAATAAAAATTTCACCTTGGAAGTTAATTTATGTGTTTGCAGGTTATTGATTCATGCTTATGCGCGGAAATTTGAAGGTTATTTCACACAAAAGTTTTAAACTCTTTCTAAATGCTAAACTTACTGTTTTAATACAACGATATGTGTTGTTTTTTGTTGAAAATGTAGAAAACTGAACATTCTCTTAACTACTCCTAATTAAAAATGTCTGCATTTGTTTTAAAACCATCCCAGTTATAAAGTGATGTTCTTCCCATCTATCTCATTTCTGTTCCAATATAACTGAACAGAAAAGAAAGACCATGTGAATCCTTGGCTATTATTATTTCCAAAATGTTTCACTTCACTTCTATGCATATCGGTCTGAATTAGAAAAGCTAACCCAAAATAATTCACACTAACCTCATTTCTGTTCCAATATAACTGAACAGAAAAGAAAGACCATGTGAATCCTTGGCTATTATTATTTCCAAAATGTTTCACTTCACTTCTATGCACATTGGTCTGAATTAGAAAAGCTAACCCAAAATAATTCACACTAACCTTATGTATGCCTTTTTCATCTAGTGCTATTATATCACATTTTGGTTGTTTTAAAGACTGAGGTTACCTATCTGTCTGCCACGATTTTCCATACGACATTCGGAAAAAGTGGACTATTTATCTCCCATGAATCCTTCTATGTTTTACAGAATTGCAGTGCGCATGCATAAATTGCAAGAGTTGCTGTAATGGTTAATGTAGCTTCCGATAGATGGCTTTGAAGTCGGTGTTACCAACTTTGGAATAAATTCCCAAATGCTAAAAACAAATGGACATAAACTAACTTTCCATTTCCTAACCTAACAAAACAAATTACGCATACTATTTAATAAACTATAAAGTAATTTTATGTACACTAACTTGTCCCATCAGAATCTAACTAAATGAAGTTAATTTCTTAAATATGGTTTGCAATTATTGCAAATATTGGTAACACCGATTTGAGAGCTTCTAGCGGATGTTACATGAAGCATTCACGCATCTGTAGAACTCGATTCACAATATTCGCGTAATTATATAAATATTTAAAAATCTTAAGAAATGTTTATGAAATGGTTCCAAAATGTTTAAAATAGTATGAAACATTATAAATGGTCGTAAAGTGTTTGGTGCAACAGTGGCATAAGAATGTTGTATGGAAAATCGTGGGAGATAGATAGGTAACCTCAGCCCTATCAACTCCTAAACTGCCATCTATACCCTGTCTGCTCTTAAAGTGATCCTCGTCGAAACAAGAGTTGATAAGGCGGAAACTAAAATAATAATGGAATCTAATTTCTTTTTATTTGTGGTTGAAATTCAACTTGAATCTCTTCTTAAAATAATGAAGGTTGAATATGCTCGCTTTTCATAGGTTATGGACACTGAGGTACGTTGTAAAAGCAATAAGTACGCGAAAAATTAGTTCCCTTCATTAAATTAAAAATATATTGCCTGAATATACTTGTTACTCTTCATGAATGAAAATAATAATATTCAAACATACAAAATATTCTAAAATATTTTTTTTGTAAGCCCATGTTTTCCCTTTACAGAGATTTAGGCGCTGTCCCCCTGCAGGGAAGAATTTGAACCATACTAATTTAGTTACACTTGTTTTCGTATAGATGTCATTTTGAGTGGTCCGTGGTCAGCGTTCTGCCTCATACTGACATCTAGGAAACCAAGGTAGTATTAGGATGGGAAAATTCGGTAAATTTTGCTTAGAGGCCTTTTCATTCAGGCTTAAGGATTTTTTACGAGCCTGAAAATCTTCAGACTCGGGACGCACAGCTTAAAGTCCCTCCTGGAGGACTTGCTCCTTGGATTTTTCCGTCCTAAAAATCCATCGACTCTGGCCGGGTTTGAACCCGCGACCCTCGGGACCAGAGGCAAGGAGCATAACCACTAGTCCACCGCGGCCGATTATTCTAAAATATACCTAATCAATAATTACAACATAAACTAGTTTATTAAATATGGGTGATGTATTTGAGTCATGCTTCAGTTGATTCTCATGAAACAAAATGGCTAAAGTATCGAGTCTTCTCTTGCTGTGACATCATCTCCTTGTCAAAAGTGACAGTAATTGTGGCGCGAATAGTGGAATGATTTGCTTGTACAACGTACATTGGTGTCCATAACCACTGAAAAGCGAGCAAGTCACGTGATTTTGTTTTGACGAGGTTCACTTTAAGAGCAAACAGGGTATAGTGTTGATTTTATGATCTTCAAGATTAAATCTTATTCGCCAGGAATTAAAAAATTCACAGATATAAATTTGTTCTTCTGAATGTAGCTATATCTTTTCCAAAACTGTTGATTGGTTTTAGAAAAATGGCATGAATAGTATTTTTATCTTTACAGCTGAACGAGAGGAGAGAAGGGCAAAGAGAAGAAGATCTAGGTGGGGTGGAGATGAAAAAGAGAAAACATTTATCCCCGGTATGCCTACTGTCTTGCCTACCAACCTGAGCAAAGAACAGGAAGCTGCATATTTAGGTAAGACTAGTACCAGAGAAAAGTGACACATCAATAATATTTTTGTATTTTAATTATTTAGGTAGCTAATACAAGACAGTTGTTGTTTTCTGTTTTTGCTCTTTCATCTTCAGCATAATTGATCTTTCTTTCAGTGTGATAAAATGCAAATAGTTTTATTACATTAGTTCTATTTTTCATCACAAAACTTAATAAATGCTGTAATTGCTAAAATTAAATCATTCAGATTTTGTCATTGCTATTTCAGTGAAAGCATGATTTTGTATCTTTTTTGTGTGCATTTTGTTTTACAACCAAGAATGGTCAATTTCAAAGCATTAGAGCACTTGCTAGCCATTACCTTTTGTAAATATAGGGTATAAATGGACTCGCCTACAAATAAATATGGTGAATCCGGAGTCATCTGACCTCAAAACTTGTGTTCAATTTGAACATGTTTTGATATGCCATGCATACCATCATAGGCTTTTCATGTTGAATTTTTATATGTTGTCAGCCCTGGATTCACCTTATTTATTAAGATGAACCTTGTAATGTTACTTCCAATTGTAATTTATTGATAAATTCATCTACAAATTTTTAGGAAGGCTAGATCATATATGTAAGGATAATTTTTTGTTAAGGAACATATGCTCCCAAACACGTTGTTTATGGGTTCTGTGTATATGACTAAGGTACTTGCCTTTAAGGTTTGGACACTCAGTTTTACACAAAATAAGTTTCATTAAAAGTATGTTCTGATAGTTATGCATTCAGGCAGTCTGCCCCATGCCCCATTGATAGCATCAGAGCAGTGATTGTCCAACTGTCAAGCTTGACAAGATTCTGTTTGATGTGGTGAAACAACAATTCATTTTGTCAGTCATCTTAGCATTGTTATGGCATAGAAAATGGACATTCGATTTACAAGATAATTTTTGTTTTAAAATGAATCTTGGATTTCTCCAGCAAAAAAAAAAAATTGTGGACAGTGAAGAAACAGTGCTGGCCACATGTCACCCAAATACTGGTTAGATGATCGTCCACCTATGTGATTAATCCATATGGATGTGAGGCCAGCAGCCAGCTGGTATGCCAAGGCCCTTCTAGGCCTGTTGTGCCATGGAGGTTATAATTAATTTATCTTGCTTGTTTTTTGCACAATCTACTTTTTTTTTTAGTGTTTGACATTCCTAACCTTTATTTTAAAATAAAAATTATCTCAAAATTCGGATGTTCATTTTTTGTGCCCTGTCTCTGAGAACTTGAGGCAACTCTAGATTCATACACCATACTTTTGACATGCCCGCAAAGAAAAAACTAGGCTTGGATATGTGTCGTAGTATATATCATCATACACCATTTATGAATATAGGCCAATGTTGGCCTGTTTCAATCTCAACTATACAGCATCTAAAAGTCATTTTTGTGGACATCCAGGTCATCTTCATCCTCATGGTGATACCAAATAACTGCATTAGGAATCCTAGTTTGTGACATTTGGGATACGTGTTGCAGCCATCTGTGTCTGTATCAACTGTTAAAATGATTAAAACATTGTAGGCCTTTCAGGACCAGTCCCATCCTCAGCAGTATCTGGATAGTAGTTGGAGAGTAATATACAACCTTCTGCTAAGGATGGGACTGGTCCCAAAAGGCCAACAATGTTTTAATCATATTTAAAGAGAAAAATTATACGCTCAGACTGGGGCTTGAACCCAGGATCCCAGTCTGAGCATATAACTTTTCTCTTCAAATATGATTTATCCATCATTGAGAAGTAATTTTGTAAGCCCATGTTTCCCTTAACAGAGATTTAGGTGCTCTGCCCCCTACAGGGAAGAATTTGAACGATACTAATTTACTTACATTTGTTTTCGTATAGATGTCATTTGGTGTGGGTCCGTGGTCAGCGTTCCGCTTCATACTGACATCTAGGAAACCAAGGTAGTACTAGGACGGGAAAATTCGGTAAATTTTGCTTAGAGGCCTTTTAATTCAGGTGCTTAAAGGATCTTTTACGAGCCTGAAAATCTTCAGACTCGGGAGCCACAGCTTAAAGTCCCTCCCGGAGGACTTGCTCCTTGGATTTTTCCATTCTAAAAAAATCCATTGACCCTGGCCAGGTTTGAACCTGCGACCCTCGGGACCAAAGGTAAGGAGCATAGCCACTAGTCCACCGCAGCCGATTCATTGAGATGTATGAAATGAATAATAAAAACATTGAATGTTTTAATCATTTTAATAATTGAGGAGACTGCATAAAAGATATATAATTTTTATAAACTCTTAATATATCAATGGAATTTTACAATGAATTTTATTAGTATTGAATGTATAATAATGTACATAACTCATAAACAACGTATTTGGGAGTACATATTTCTTTAACAAAAAATTGCCCCTTTATGTAATTAATAATGGAGTTAGAATTTAACACCTCACCTCATAATTGTAGATTTCTCGAAGACATGTTTCAATACCTCTGCGTATCATCTACAGTTTCATCTAACTGTTGAATTGGTGGTTGTCGATCCTGTAGGTTATTTCCTACTCACTCTGGTAGCTGACCGATGAACTTCCAAATTAAATTTCTTTTCCCAGGAATTTAAAATTAATGATTTTTCTATTTATTTTTCTGGAAGTGAATTTCTCCCAAACTGTAAGTTCCTCAGACTTATCTGTTTCAATAATTTGGCCTTTGCTTCAATTCTGTGTTTTTCTGACCCTGCATGTGCAGCTATTGCAAATTTTTCTATGTCCCCATTTTTAACATTTCTAAGATGTTCATTCTTGTATTTAAGTTCCTTTTTGTTCTTCCTATGTATAATTTTCCACAATCTTTACAATCAATTTGATAAATCCGTGATTTATTGCCTTCATTAATATTTTCATTTTTGTTGCTTTTAATTAATCTATTCAGGTTATAATAATTTTTTGTTGCTAACAAAAATGAAACGATTAATGAAGGCAATAAATCAGGGATTTATCAAATTGATAACAAAGATTGTGACAAAATTACATAGAGAAAAAAACAAACAGAACTTACATAGAAGATTGAAAGACATTATTGTCATTATTATTGAATCTCCAATAATACGAACCCTATTTCACCATCCGGTATGTTAGAATTTTAGTTATAATATAATTAATTATTTACAGTAATTTAGAGTATGGTTAATTTCTAGCGTTACATAATAACATAATATGAACAAATAAGTAAATTAATTAACAAACAAAAAAAACTAACTCAAAGTCTCTTAAAAATATGATGGATAAAGTCACACAGCTTTCTATGGCAACACTTCTTACATAAAATATTTGACAAAGGCAGTTGAAATCTATCATGGCAATTGCCAAATTTTTTAATAAATTCATGTCATTTGTAATCATATGCGGGACACTCAAATAACAGATGTGAGATAGTCTGGCTGGAGTTTTTGCAAATACAGGTATTTGTATCTATTTTACCATGTCCAGTCATAAATTGTGTTAATACAAAATTTGGTTCTACGTATTTGCACTTTATTCAGTCAAAAACAGTTGGGAAAAATGTTCTTGTCAAAGCACCATTAATACTGTTTAACCACTCAGCATTCCAATTTTGTAAGAGATCATTTTTTAATACTACTTTAATATATGAAAGAAGACATTAGTAATGTTAAAAATGGAAAATAGAAAAATCTGCAATAGCTGCACATGCATCATCAGAAAAACACAGAATTGACACAAAGGCCAAATTATTGAAACATAGATAAATCTAAGGAACTCATAGTTTGGGAGAAAATTCACATCCATAAAAATCAAATGAAAATCATGAATTTTGAAATTCCTGGGTAAAAAGTTTTAATTTGGAAGTTCATCAGTCAGCCAACAGAGGGAACAGGAAGCAACCTACAGGATCACCAAACCGTCAATTCAACAGTTAGATGCATTTGTTAGTGATACATAGCGTTAAAACTATAGTCTTCAAGTATGAGGTGAGTCGTAAAAATCTACCTCTATTTATTAATTAAAATAAAGCCCATAGTGCCACTTCTTTTAAATATTAATGAAAAATATCCTTTCTGTATAAGAATGAAATGAATCGTGAATTCTTCTTACCTCATAAATCTATGTTTTTAACACAGAACTGCAGTATCATAAAAAGTATATTTTCCATCTTCAGCTGTTTTCATGACTGTCAATTTTTCGTGAAAACAGCTGAAGATGGAAAATATGTTTTTCCGATACTCAGTTCTGTGTTAAAAAACTGTATGAGGTAAGAAGAATTCACGATTCATTTGATTCTTATTAAGAAAACCTCATAATGTAAAAATTCCCAAATTTATTATATTCATTCTTTCTGTAGATTGTTGGTAAGGTTCTGTTACACCTGTATTTAGGAATAAACATTGACCATTCTTGGTTATGTTTGCATTAAACTTGTTAATCTAATAATAAAATTTACAGGATATTTATTATATATAATATTATGTTGGCTTTGGTATGTATTTTAATATATGCATTTGTATAATAGGCAGCAATGTAACAGAAGTACTTCACATATTTTTTTATAAAATTATTTGAATAATTTGTATCTAATTTCTGGGCTTTGTGCCCTTTTCTAACCCATTATATTTCAGTTCAACTGCAGATTGAAGAGATCAGCAGAAAGCTGCGCACTGGTGAATTAGGGATTCCACTTAATCCAGAAGAAAGGTGTGCAAAGAAATTCCAATAACCACTTGTGTTCAGCTTAGCATCATCTACTGTGAGAGGGGACCCCCTCCTTCACTAGGATTGGGTCTTCAACTTCATGGTTGCATTCTCTCTCATGGGCTATGTATTGGTTTGGAAAAAAAAAAATACTAAAAGTCATTTCTTTAGTAAGAGATGAATATTTCAGGTTGGGTGACTTCAGGTTGAAACTTCTGATAATATTTTTATTCCTTAACACAAGGGTTTTCAAACTGTGCAACATGGGCAAAGTATTTCAGGGGATTGTTATAAGTTAGGGATTTAGAATCATCTCATTTTTTTTTAATTTTCTTGCAGACCATGATTTCTTCACATCTGTGTGATATTGTCAATGCTTCCTAACTGTTGAATTTGTGGTTGTAAATCCTGTAGGTTGATTTCCGCTCCCTCTGTTGGCTGATCGATAAATTTCCAAATCAATTTTTTTTTTTTCTTCCAGGAATTTCAAAATTCTTTACTTTTCTCCTTATTCTTGTCGATGTAAATTTTCTCCAAAATTGTGAGTTCATTAGATTTATCTGTTTCAGTAATTTTGCCTTAGTTTCTATTTTGTTTTTTCTGACCGTGCATGTGCAGCTATTATAGACTTTTCTATTTCCCCATTTTAAATATTAAATTAATTAATTAATATTAAATATTTTAGGGGAGTCATGAATAGGTTCTAAAAATATTATGACACTTGCGGATTACCCGACGTTTTCTGGGAATCTATTTTCTGTCCAGCCTAAGAAACACACTTCAGAAAAATAAATGGGCAGATAATCCACAAAGCACATGACTGCTGCAGTTACTGTGATTCGTTCATGACCAAAACACAGTTCAGCGGAAGCGAAAAAATAGATTGTGCACTCGATTAATAATTACTTATTTAAAGCTATTTATGTTAACAGTAGTTGATCAGAATACAGTATATACCTACATATTTCTTTGAAGGTCGGAGACTAACTATAAATTCACATTTGTTTGAAACTGAGCTATTCTTGAGAGAAAGTTGAATGTCAGTTACATATATGGCGGCTGTCGGGTAGTTTATGTTAACTTAACTCGGTAATAAAATGTGTGATCAAAATTATTAGAAGCACAATGGGAAATTGTTAAAGAGTGGTGAAAAATGGTGTTAAATGTATTTTGTAAGTTTATGGAGCATAATCCTGGCACTGTAGTGAATGATATACTGCATTAATTTATCGGCTTGTAACAAACAGCTGACAGAGTTCGCCTGCACTCTTACACGTGCTGTGCAGAGTAATACATTCGGAAGTTAAATGTCAAAGTGTGCTTCTTACGTTGGACAGATAATATCTATCCTGATCTTCTTGGCATCAATGAGCTGAAAGACAAAATAGTATATTATAATGCAAGGTTTGGAGGTGATTTTTACCGAAGCGAGGAAATGATTTAATTTCTGAGATTCTGTAAAACACTTCACAAACAGTGTTGTACATTATTTTTCTGCACGATGGTGTTTTCAAAATAATAAATAATAGTAAAATAAATAACATCTTTGTTGGAAATATTTGCATTCATTATAAACAACTGACTGATGTTAGCAGTCTGTCTAATGTATATACATTAAATGCGGAAAATAATTCAGTTGAGACTACAGCAGGCCATGACACCAATCGGGTATAAAATGGCAGCAAGTACAGATTTATTGTTTTTTTTTTTTTTCAAGTAAAGTTCAGTTCATTTAAAATGCAGTGATTTGTTTCATATGATGTATATTAACACTGCCTTTTGGATATATTTTTGTATATACATTGTATGTTATATATATATATAATGGGCAGTGGTTTTACTTCCTGGCCTAGGTAGGTAATTTGTAATATTACAGTATAGTTATTTAGTTATTTGTAGGTTGGCAACCCCCAAAATTTAGGAAATTGAACTTTCAATAATGGTTACCGTTGTTGTAAGTACGACAGAATGCACTATCATGCAAAAATGATTATTGTGAATTATTCTCCCAGTTATATGGATGTGAACATTGACTCTTACTTTACGGGAGGAGAAAGGGTTAAGAGTATTTGAGAATAAAGTTCTTAGGAAAATTTTTGCACCAAAGAGAGATGAGGAGACAAGCGAATGAAGAAGACTATATAACAGTGAACTACATGGTCTTTATAGGAAGTCAGATATAATAACAGTTAAGTCTCATTGACTGCGTTAGACAGGACACGTGGCACTAAAAGACGTGCATGGAAGTTTGTTATAGGAAAACCAGAGGGAAAGCGTCCAGTTGGTAGACCAAGAATGAGGTGGGAGAATAACATTAATCATGATTTCAGGGAAGTAAATTGTCTAATGTACACCCTCAGGAGATTCTGCGTGCTCTCAGTGAACTACCGCAGAAATAGACGAAACGTAGAGTTCCAAGAAAACTGGACCACAGGCATGAAAGCCTACAATTTTACGAATCCTTTATATTTCTTCAGTGAGAATTGTTAAATATAATATATATAAATCAATTGTTTGTTTGTTCATATTTTATGCGCGGCCATACTGTTGATCCGATTTTGATGGGGTTTTTTGCAAAATATTCAGGAGATTCCCAGGATGAACATACCCCTAAAAATCACCCTTTGTAGTGAAAAACGTGAAACAAAGTCCCTATTTCGATGCTTATATGGCTTATGCAGCCTAAACCATAACAGATACACCAAATTATTGTACACAGAATTGAATATCTCACAAAACTCTACAAAAAAGCCCACGACAGCATATGTTTATCTTTTATGGATAACTCACAATAACCATTTTTGTCTTTCATTGATATCAAGAAGATCGGGATAAGTAGATTCCTGGGCAAGCATGCTCTGCCTTACCGTTCATCCGATGCAGATGGGTTTTTTGAAAAATGTTCAGGAGATTCCAGGGATGAACATGGGCTATAAGAGAGTTGTAATACAACCTCTTCACCCCTAAAAATCATTCTTTGTAATGAAAAACATGAAATAATGTCCCTATTTTGACGCTTAAATGGCTTGCGCTGCCTAAACCATAACAAATACACCAAATTAATGTACACAGAATTGAACATCTCAAACTGCATAAAAAAGTCCACAACAGCATATGTTTATCTTCTACACATAACTCACAATAACCATTTTGTCTTTCATTGATGACAAGAAGATCAGGATAAGCAGATACCCAGAAAAGTATAACAACGCACGGCTGGTAGTAAAAACACATTAACATTTATTTAGGAGTAGCAGCGCACGCCGGGTATTAGCTTAGTTAATAATAAAAAGATATATTCTTTGTTGATACATTTCACTTTTGGCTGGGGGGAGCATATTGAGATTTTGAAAGATGAGGTAGTCTTGACAGCAAAAAGTTTGGAAACCCCTGCCATAGCATTAAAAATATAATCAGAAGCTATGATACCTGAAGTTTGAATCAGTTTGAACTGCAGGATTTTTCTTTCATATATAAACGTTCATTCTTTTTATATGTACACACATGCATATGCACCAGAAATTATTTATGTCCTTTGTGCTGATCCATGTATTAATTTAGGCACTGAAAATGGAAATCATACATTAAATTATAATTTTTTTGCAGTGAGCAGTATGTGATTAATGCTAATATGATAAATATGTTTATGCTTTTTCAGTGCTAATGATATATTTCTTGCTTTTTAGTTTGATTTCCCTTCAAGGAGATTTTTTATTTATTTTACAAATTTTTATGTTTAACACGAACCATGATTTTTATGGCAGTGAAAGTATTTAATTAAAAATTAGTTAAGCTGCATAACATTTATGTCAATATTAAAATAATAAAGATATGTGCCTTACAAGGCCGTTGGGGTAGTGGGAAGTAAAGATCACATCTTTCTAGACAATCAGGTCGAGATGTCTTAAGCCTGTGTGATGGCAACTGTTTACCCCAGAACATACACTGGTATTCTTTTCCATTAGAGGCTGAGTCAACAAAATGTGAGGGGGAGTATATAATACTGATTCAATTTCAAGATTAAATTAACAAAATGTAATGTAAAATTCTCAAATAAATGTCCTCTTAATAAAGAAGCTGCCATTTGCAAGAAAGTCTCATAGCATTTGGTGCGCCGGAATTAACAGCGTATATAAGAGAAAAATTTGCATTTAGATTGGAACTTGCTCAGATAGCTCAGTCGGTAGAGTCTTGGCCTAGAAAGCCAATGATCCTGAGCATATAATTTTTCTCTTCAAATATGATTTATCCATCATTGAGATGTATGAAATGAATAATAAAAACATTGAAAATAACTGTACTGGCTTTATAATGTAATATTCCCAAATATATGTCATCTTGATAAAGAAGCTGCCATTTGCAAGATAGAAGCAAAGGTTTCATAGCATTTTGTGCATGGGAATTAACAGCGTAAATAAGAGAAAAAAATTTGCATTTAGGTTGGAACTTGCTCAGATAACTCAGTCGGTAGAGTCTTAGCCTAGAAGGCCAAAGGTTCAAACCCCAGTCTGACCATATAATTTTTCACTTCAAATATGATTAAATTAACATTTCATACAGAAAGAAGCGGGATCAGACTTTGAGAGACAATAAATCTCAAGATACAAGGAAAACAGCCACGAGATAGACCATGAGAAAGATGGATTAACCAAGTGAAGAAAAGTATACAAGAGAGAGGATACGACTGGGAAGAACTAAAAAAAAGAAGCAAAGCATAGGAAGATAGAGATAGTTGGAGGTATATTTGGAATCAACCTTCCGAAAGGAGGACACAATAAGATGATGATGAATATGTACTGACAAACAACAGAATGTCTTTACAGGAGACATCATGTCATTGGAAAAAAAATCTGGGAATACATAACAAGAAAAGAATAGAAAAAAAATTGCAAAAGGTAAGTCAGCTAAAACACAATAAAGCAGGCATCATATAAACAGCATAGATAAGACGTGCACATACTTCTTTCTAACTTGTGTCCTTATACATGGCATAACAGGCCTAGGAGTCTTTTGACCTATGAGCCAGCTGCTAGCCTCAAATTCACATATGGTGGAAGATCATCAAGCCAGTATGGGGATGACATGTAGTCAGCATGTCAGGTCCCCCAAATATTTACTAAAATTTTAGGAGAATACAGCCAGATCCAGCAACATCAGGTAATGTTAATGTATGTCAATACTTCTAAAATAGATTGTAAATCGCCGTTGAGGTTATGTAATAAAATGTTAAAATATTAAAATCATTATGTGGTATATCAGTCGTCCTCGATTAAATTAAATTTCTTTTTAAAAAAACTTCATCAAGTAGTTAAAACTATGCATTTCAGAAACATAATAATAATGCTTTATTTTAGCTGGCAGAATTAAGGCCATAAGGCCTTCTCTTCCACTCAACCAGCGAATAGTAGAATTATACAAAAATTACATACATATTACAATTTTAAGATATTATTAAAATACAGACTAAACAAAATACAATGATGATGTGATCTAATACTAACAAAAACATAGAATATAAAAAAATTAAAATAAATAAAGTAAGTACCTTCCTAGATGATTATTAATGGAATGCTCTATATAGTTGTTATGCAGTTAATGTTTTCATTGTGTCGAACTTAAGATATCAGTTAATTTGGATTTAAATAATGATAGCGATTGAAAATCCCTGACATGACTGGGAAGTGAGTTCCATGCTCTAGTCATAGATATTGTGTAAGATTCAGAGTATAGACAGGTCCTGTGTTGTGGTATCAAAAGTAAAGAAGAGTCTTGTGATCTTGTTCCTAAATTGTGACGAGCCGATAAATTTTGAAAACATGTTGTTAAATAACTTGGTAAATATGTGTGCAGAATTTGGAATAGTAGGTATGTGAATGTAAAGTTCTTCTGTCATTTAGCATATCCATGATAAGGCCTAAAATGAAGGAGACACGTGGTCATAACAACGGAGTTTGAATATAAATTGAATGCACGCATTATGAGCACACTGTAGTCTGTCAGATTAGTCAGCAATGTGTCGCAGTAGTCGAAGTGTGGCATTATAAGAGTCTGTACAAGTATTTGTTTTAATTTTGTAGGAAGGAAGTTTTTAAAACTATTTAGGGAGTGAAGAATTGAGAACACTTTCTTGCAGGTATTATTCATCTGGATTTTCCAGTCTAGGTGTTGGTCCATGTAGATACCCAGATTTTTTACTACTGAGCTGTAGGGGATGTTTTTGTCATTTAGGAGAATGGTAGGGATATTTTCGTAATTTATAATGCTTTGGATTCGCCGATGTCCTATAATTATGCACTGTGTCTTGTCAGCATTTAGATTAAGTCCATGTTTCCTTGATCATTGGGAAATTGAGTCTAGGTCACTATTTAATTTGTCTAGTGTGTCATGTACATCATCAGGATGGGAGTGAATGTAAATTTGCAAATCGTCAGCGTATAGGTGATGTCGATAATAGGTAAGTCTAGTGGATATATCGTTAATATAGATAGAGAACAGAAGTGGTCCTAACACTGAACCTTGTTGGACGCCAACCTTCATTGATAGCCAGGATGAGGAAAGTTCTGCATTGGATACACATTGCTGGCAATCATGAAGATAGGATCCAAGCCAGTTAACAGCATTGTCCGAAAGATTCAGAGTGCGTAATTTTGCTATTAATATGTCAGTGTTAACAGTGTCGAAAGCTTTACTGAAGTCCAAGAGTGTAAATATTGTCATGTGGCCACTGTCAATTGCTTCACGCACATCTTCGGTAACTTTAAGAAGTGCGGTTGCCATACTATGGCCTGTCCTAAAACCTGATTGGTGTGGGTTGAGTATGTTATGAGTGTTACGGCAATCAGTTAATTGTCCATGAACAATGCACTCCAAGGCCTTAGATAGGACTAGGAGGATGCTGATTGGTCTAAAGTCGTTTGGTGTTACAGGTAATTTAATATTAGGGATTGGTCTGACTATAGCTTTTTTCCAGAGGTCGGGGTAAGTTGAGGTCATGATTGAGGCATTAAATATATGGGTTACAGTTGGGAGAATGACATGGAGTATTTTCTTTAAGAAGTCGATACTTATATTGTCTATATCCTGTGTCTTAGTTCTAATGTGGTCCAGAGATAGTTTAACGTCGATTGGCATTATATAGGAAAAGAAGAATTTTTCTCGGGAAGGAGTAGGTGTGGATAGGAGCTCATCTATAGTTTGTTGTTTGGTCGTAGTGTTTGTGTTAAGTGTGGCATATGATGTGAAATGTTGGTTTAGATCGTCCAGTGATATGTTAAAGCTCTCTTCTTTGGTTGTCGGCTGCCGTAGACCCATTGATCTAATCGTTTCTACATATCACTTGTATTTGTGTTTGGATCAATGAAACTATGAGCATACCGCAACTTAGCGTTCCTAATTTTTTGTTTCTTAATGTCTTATATTGTCTTAAGTTAGCGTCACTTTTGTCCCATCTATATTTTCGAAAAGCAGCATCCCTCTCAGTCATCAGTAGTCGAATTTTGTGGGACATCCAGGGAGCTGGGGATTTAGTAATTCGTCTTGCCTTCAAGGGGGCATGTTTGTCGTAAAGTTCTAATATATTGTTAAATTTAAGCAATTTTTCGTCAATTGTGCGTAGGGTCCAAATATCATGCCACAGCATCTTGATAGCGTCTGCAATTAGAGCTTGCTGGTTAATATTTTTTAAATTTCGGTACGTCAATAATTTAGGACAAGTCCTAGGACACTGGAGAGAGTATTCTATATATATATATTCCATCTTCTGCATTTTATTTGGTACTGCAAACTTCCGATTATCCGGGCATGACACTTTTTACTGTATTTTTTTAAAATGAAGATGAATACTGTACTGTATTTTGTATTGTTATGAAAAAAGTATTTATTTTTAAACATGCTACTGTGAATTGCCCTTAGAAACTAGCACAATAGAGTAACCTTCACTCACAACCCTCTCCCCTGATGTGTTTAACGGTACCAACCAACATTCTGAGAATACAGTACAATTTCGGAAATTTCCATTGTGTGAGTCACTGAAAGTTTGTTGTTAAGAAACTGTATTTGTATTGTGTAGGATAGTGTAGTCCGTGAGAACAGTGTGCAGCAGTTTGTGGGGGAAAAAAAAAAAATTGGCGGGGAACCCGGCTTGGAAACATTGAATGACACAGCTATTGTCAACAAAGTGCATGAGGGAAGGGAAGGAGAAAGTGAAGACGAAAATTCATCGGCGATTGAAAACAAAATAAGCCACATCGAAGCATCAAAATGTACAGACGTCTTATTAAAATATATAGGACAAAATTAATTAGATTACATTGATGTCTTAAGTGTTAGCAAAATAACTGTAATCAGTGTGAAAATGATAAATTGAAGCAGAGGAAAGTATTGGACTTCTTGATGTAAAACACGTGGTTTCAACAGAGATTTGTGATTCCTAGACATAAATTTGATTAAATTAATTTTAAGTACAACAGTTTTCGAATTACAGTACTGTAATAAATACTGTATTGCATGTTTGTTGTTAGAATAACTTAGTTGGATTTTCCATGCATATCTCGATTCCAATTAACATGGATAATCGGGAGTTTGCTGTACATAGTTTCAACTAATTGAATTTGTATTTTTAACATTCTTACCTCATATGCTTGTCAGACATATGTTTCAAGGCTTGTCCTGTCTTCAGCATTTCACAAACTGATTTTTTATTTTCTTCAAGTTGTCGGCCCTGGATCTATGTTCCACAGAACTTGGTCTGACAAAACAAGCATATGAGGTAAAAATGTTAAAAAATACAAACTCAATTATTAAAGTAAACCTCATGATGTTACTTCTGAATGATTTTAAGATAGTTTTAACTATTTGACGAAAATTTTTAAACACAAATTTTATTTAGTTGAGGACTGATATATCAGGTATTTATTTTAATATTCTAACATTTTGTTAATGTATGTGTAATATTTCCCTTGATATTTATAATTTTATACATTTTCAGGTTTCCTTTAACATGTACTCTTAAAATCTCTAGTAACACTATTATTATCCGTTGTTAAGGTACTTAATTTTTTTTAAATATATCATACTGACAATTGTATTAATTCTTTCCTTAAATTTAAAGTTTTGTTTTGTAGTTGAACAGCAGCTTGTTTTGTAAAAATATGTGTGTGTGTGTACGCTATGAATTACATAAATCCTGCAGTTCAGACAAACTGCCCATGGGAAATCAATTCTTAAGTGCAGCATGGTTCACTTATTAGAAGCTTCAAATTTTTCCTATAAAATTTTATGTTACTTCATGTTTATTTTGAAAAATCTATATAGACATACTTTGAACATTACGATCATTTTATTATGTGTATGGAAGAGATATTTTTTTATATAAAGGCAAACAAATCTTTGCCTAATTCCTTAAAATAATTCACCAAATTAATTTTCTTTTATACAATGCCACCACATTGTCATTTCGACATTCTGGTTTACTTTCCTGGCATGGCATTATTATAACACTTTTGAGGTTGGGATGCCTGGAAGGCAGAGTTACGTTGCCCCGATGATATATTATAGGTGGTGATGATAATGATGCACCAAGAGAGGCTTAATCCTAAACTTAATGAATATGTTAATGTTGATGATAATGGCCAGATGATGTTCAGAGACCTTTTGGGTCTTAAAGTTTCCTGACATTTGTCTTACAGGTGAGGAAAAACCCCAAAAAAACCATCACCCAGGAAACTTGTCCTGACTGGGGATCGAACCGGGCCCCACTACTTGACAAGGCAGCACACTACCTGGAGACCACAGCAGTGGACAATAACTACTATTCTTCAAATCAAAGCAGCATCAATAATGGCCTAAATCTTTATTTTCAATTCTATGAACTTATTCCTTAATGCTTGACCAGGGTTCACGCACTTTTTATGATTAAAAATCCAAGTAACTAGTCCTCCAGGATGGACTTTAAGCCATGAATTCCAAGTCAGGATATTTTTAGGCTCGTAAAAGAACCTAAAACCTGAAAAAAGAAGCCTCTAAGCAAAATTTACCAACATTCATCATCAAAGTACTACCTTAGTTATGAATTTTTAGTATCACTATGAGGAATTATTTATTTAAGTGATATTTTATCACCTCAGCTCATAATATTCTTCTTAGACTGGTTCCATCGGGACCTTATTTGGTTCCATCCTCAGTATTATTATGTTATGTCGCCTTGAAGAGGTTCTTCAGTCTACCAACAGAGGGAGCAGAAGACGGCTCTTCAAGACAACATAACGGTCGTGAAAATACTGTGGATCAAACCAAATAAGGTCCCAAAACCGGTCTAAAAAGAAGGAAAAGAATTAAGATGAGGTGATCAAATTTTTACTTAGATATCTCAGTTGCCTACTAGAGGTCTCATTGGGTCGAAAAAGTAGTTCCCCTCATTAAATTTAAAATATGTCCTCTGAATATATTTGTTACTCTTTGTGAATAAAAATAATAATATTCAAAACATAGAAAATATTCTAAAACATATTTAAACGATTCCAACGAAAATCCGGTAAGTCATATCGGTTGAAAATGAGAGAGATCCTTCTCTTGAAAACTAGTTCCCATGTTTAAAGAAACATAAGATATGAGGTAAGATGTAAAAATATGACTCTTTAATTTACGAATTTTAAGTGTATTTCACAAGTTCAGTGAAAATCTCACCAGCTTTCTTGTAATCTACCCCATTCAATGACCACATGTCTTATACTTCACATGTGCTCCCTGTCAATGTGACAGTAATTGTTGCATGAATGGTGGAAGGATACAATTGGCATTTGTTTATTTTAGGGTCACTCTAAGAGTGGATAAGGTATAGAGAAGTCCCTATGTTCCCGCAGGGACGAATTGGGATGAATCAATCAATCAATTCCTTCCTTGGGCAAAAATGTTTGGGATAATTAGGTTTCCAAATGAATTAAATTTTATCCTGAATGTCACTAGAACAGACTAAAATCAACTCTCTGTAAATGTCATATTCTAACTAAATTAATTCACTGGCATTGATTCCATAGTTCCATGGCCATGTGAACAAATGCTGTCCATACATCCCTATCTTGAGTTAACATTTTCCAGTCATTCCTTGCATTATTTACTTCTCTCAAATCATGCTTAATTTTATTCTCCCACCTCTTTCTTGGTCTACTTATTTGGGCACTGGAGAGGAATTAAAGGGAGGTCAATCTAATTTCCGTGTCAATATTTTTAGTGCCCCACTATTGCATATTGCTGTAGGAACATATTTCTAGATAGCTTTATGGTCAAAGTGCTGCAGTGAAAAACTAGAGATTTTTGGTTAAAATTTGTCTAAAAAAACTTTTTCTCTTAAATATTAATTTGTTAAGAATTAAATTAATCGTGAATTCTTCTTACCTGATACTTCTATTTTTTTTAACACAGCACTGCAGTATCAGCGGTCATCGTCACCATCCTCAGCTGTTTTCACGACTCAATTTTTTCTTTTGCCGGTAATTATCCAAACTGCCATCTGGTGTTCTTTTGAAGGAATTATTTTCTAAACTGCTATCTGGTGTTCTTTTGAAGGAATCATTTTCTAAACTGCTAACATTGGCTCCAATTAACAAATTCAGCCTGGGTAATCTTCTGTTAACTAATAATAAAGTTAACACCCCAGACAACAAAAAATCTGGAATTTATCAAATTGATTGCAATAGGATATAGGAAAAACAGAAAGGAACTTGGAAACTCGTAAAAAAGAACACTTCAGAAATATAAAGAATGGAGAAATTGAAAAATCAGCTATAGCAGCACATAGTTTATTAGAGAATCATAGAATTGAAAAAGAAGCAAAACTTTTGAAACATCTATCCAAACCTTTAGATTTAACAGTTTGGGAAAATATATATATTCAAAAAAACCATACTAGAATCATGAACTTCGGGATTCCAGACGAACCAAGCTTGATTACAAAGTTCTTCAAAAATACAACAGATGGCAGTTTAGAAAATGATTCTTTCAAAAGAACACCAAATGGCAGTTTAGAAAATAATTCCTTCAAAAGAACACCAGATGGCAGTTTGGATAATTACCAGCAAAAAAAATTGACAGTCGTGAAAACAGCTGAGGATGGTGACAATGGTCACTGATACTGCAGTTCTGAGTTTAAAAAAACATAGAAGTATGAGGTAAGAAGAATTCACGATTCATTTAATTCTTATTAATAAAACCTCATAATGTTAAAAATTCCCAAATGTATTATATTATATTAATTTATTCTTCAATGTAAGTGACAAATTAAAAATAATACATTGAAAGTTAAGGTATACTAGCTATAAGTATAATTCCACTAAAATGTTTTCTTGATTAAGAAGCTGCTAGAAAGTGTGTAGATTAAGGGTTCTTGACTTCAAGCGCATGGGATTGTATAAATAAAAAAAATACCATCTAAATCGGGAGCCTAGATATCTTAATGGCCAAAGCACTGGTATGAAAAACCAGATATTTTGGATTCAGATCCCAGTTTAGGCAAAAATTGTTCATGATAATTAATAAAAAGTAGTATCCCATCTCATACTTTGTGTTCTTCAAGCATGGAAACTGCAGTTTTCAAGAGGAATCCCTCCTATCTTCAGCCGTCATCACAACTGTCGAATCTTGGTCTACATCTTCGAAGTTGCCATCTGGTGTTGATTTGATGAACTTTGAGACCAAATCCTGCTCGCAGGAAATTTCAAAATTCATGGATCTAAATTTGTTCTTGTGAATATATACCTTTTTCCAAACTGTCAATTCCGAGGGTTTTGCCAAATATTTCAAAAGTTTAGCTTCTCTTTCAATTGTATGACTCTCCGGCAAACTATGAGCTGCAATTGCTGATTTTTCAATTTCAATATTTTTTAGTATTTCTAAAGTGTTCTTTTGTGTATCTAAATCCCTTTTTGTTTTTCATATGCATACTTTATTGTAGTCTTTGTAACTAATTTGATAAATTTAATATTTTTTTTACTATTTGTAGTATTAACTTTATTATTAGTTATTAGTACATTACCCAGACTAAATTTATTTATTAGTGCTAATGTGATATTTAATTTCTTGAAAAATAAGCTAAACTTTTAAAACATTTGACAAAACCCTTGAAATTGACAGTTTGGGAAAAGATGTATATTCAAAAGAACAAATTTAGATCCATGAAATTTGAAATTCCTAGTGAGCAAGATTTAATCTCACTGTTCATCTAATCAACACGAGATGGCAACTTTGAAAATGAAGATTTGGACCAAAACTCGACAGTCGTGATGATGGCTGAAGATAAGAGAGATGCCTCTTGAAAGTGCAATTTCCATGCTTGAAGAACACGAAGTTTGAAGTGAGATACGACTCATTTGTTATTAATTTGTAATAATTATTAATTAAAACATCCACCGCTGTGGTCTTGAGGTAGCGTGCTGCTTTGTCACGCAGTGGGCCCGGGTTCGTCGGGACAGGCTCCTGGGTGAGGTTTTTTTTTTGGGGTTTTTCTTCACCTGTAAGACATGTCAGAAAGCTTAGGGCCCAATGGTCCCTGAAAATCATCCGGCCATCATCTTCATCCTTCATCAGTGTGGAAAGCAACAGGAAGCCACCACACCTATAATTCCCTAGTAAAGCTGCAAAGCATAGCATGAAAATGCTATGATTGCAGTGAAAGACCTGCCCCTCGGGCAGAATTACTATGGACAGATGGATTAATTAAAAACATCATAATGTTTTCTTCCATAATTAATATTTATGAAAAATTTTTCTCGTAAATATTAATTTGTTTAGTAAAAATGACAAATTTAAAATAAAAATATCGACATATTCCTAGGTATACGTTTTGCCATGGATCCTCTGATGTAGTCCCCATCTGGAGATTGGAATGTAGGACTAATTTATCTCCCCAAAATTTTATTTTAGTAAAACCCATGACTATGTTTCTTGATGTTTTATATGATTGAATGTATGTCACTTTTAAATTTTCAAAATACTAATGAACTTAAAATTGTATACACAAAATTTTGGCTTCTAGTAAGTAAATTACATTGTATGTAATTATATTTATACTTAATATTATTTATTTTAAGTGACTTTATAGCTTATTGTAGAATTATTTTAATTTTTGACATGTTATTTATATGAAATTTTTAAAAATAATTTTAACCTGGAGCAATTGTTAATATGTAGATATTGAAAATAATTAATAGAAGTATTTGGTGTGGGGTGTTTTCTTTTACAGCTTAACGAAACAAATTATGTTGCAGGATGTACCCTAAAAAAATACTTTTATTCCTTTAGCAGAAGTCTTTAAAAATTGTTTTAATTGAAATCTTTTTTTCCAATAACACTAAAATACAGGGATTTTATAGGCTCCAGGATTTCTTCATGTTAATGTCGGTGGTGTTTTGTACCACTAAAACAGGGTTGCTGTAGAAATATGTTACATTTGCATGCCCATGATACCATGCACAAATGTTGTTCTGACAGGCTTTTACTAAATAATTTTTTAACAGTTTAGGTAGCAAAGCATGTGTATCTTTATTTCATTATTTATATATTTTTTCATGTTTTTTTAGATAACTGTTTTAATAGAATTTAAAATGTATTCATAAAAATTGCAGGTTAATTAATTAATTAATATGTAGAAAACAATACTTTACATCTGCAGATAGTACAGGACAGCTTCTTCAGAAATGCAATCCATGGTAAGGTTGCTACGAATAAAACATTGGGGATAACAGAATTTTACTTTTTTTTTTAGAATCATGTGATACAAAAACTCGGATTTTTAGGTTCTAAAATGTATTTAGATGTATTTTAAATTAACATTTTCCAGAATTGGACATAGTTTAATTTAGAAAGAAAAATTAACCTTCAGACTGGGATTCAAACCCGAATCTGACTCTTAAGTATCAGTACAACTTTACGTGTCGGATGGTGTAATCGGTACCGCACTGACATGTAGAGTCAGAGATCTGGGGTTTGAGTCCCGGTCCAAATGTTAATTTTTCTTTCTAAATTAATTTTAAAATGTAAATTTAGGCATCTAAAATTGAGAAGAATCGTGTAAAGTGAGATGTCTAGATAACACAATTGTTTGGTGCGCTTGTAGAATTGGAGAGTTTGGGTTCAAATCCCAGATCAGACAAAAAAATTATTTTTTCAATGTTTTTATTTAAATTAATATATTCCAATCCTGGATAGATACTAATTAAAAAATTTTCTCTTAAAAAAATAATTGACCTAAAATGGACTTCAAAAATTGCAAAATATGTTTAAAAAATACTTTAAACTATGTAGGAAATTCACTATGAGATATATTTTAAAATTTTAAGTGAATTTCTTTATCACCTCACCTCATATCCCGTCTTCTAATTAGACTGGTAGATTGATGGAATGTTAAAAAAGGGGGAAGTGGAAAAATCTGCAGTAGCTGCTCATGTTAGGTCAGATGAACATCAAATTGAAAGAAAGGCTTAATTAATAATTATCATCATCTTTATCTCCTATCAGGAGCATAGGGCATCCACAAAGCGTCGCCAACGAATCCTATTCTGAGCCAACTTCTTCCCTTCCCTTCAGGTTTTCCCCTCCTTTGCAATTTCTTCAAGGATGATTCTCCTTCATGTCTGTTTTGGTCTGCCTCTTCCCCGTGTCCATGGGGGGTTCCAATTCAATGCAATTATTTCAATCAAATCATGGTCTTTTTCTTAATGTAAGTCCTATCCAGTTCCATTTTCACTATTTTATTTCTATTTTAATTTCCTTCTGGTCAGTTTTTCCCCCATAATTCTTATTTGATATTGTTTCTGGCCAGTTTATTCTTAATATTTTCTTAAGGCATCTATTTATAAATACTTTCCATATTTTTCTATTATTTTACTGGTTTTTCAGGTTTCACAAGCATATGATAACATATATTTAATGTTACTATTAAAGATTTTTAATTTTTGCATGTCTTACAGATAAAGCTTGATTTCCATACTGGATATAACTGGACAAATGCACTGTTTGCTTCTATTTTTGACATCCTCAAGGACACCATCATTTGTAGCAAGAACACTTCCTTGATATATATAAATTCCTCAATGGTATCAATGTGTAAATTAATAAAACAATTAGAAAAATCTAAAGAGCTTACGGTTTGGAAAAAAAAATCCACATTAAGAAAAAAACAAGAAAGAATAATTACTGAATTTTTTAATTTCTGGGGCAGTTGATTTAATTTGGAGGTTCATCAGTGCACTAACAGATGGAGTAAGAAGCAGTGCTCCTATATGACATGATGTCGGTCATGGAATTAGTGAAGATGAAATTGATTAGGTTATGAAACCGGTCTAATTAGAAGACAATATATGAGGTGAGGTGTTAAAGAATTTATTTTAAATTTTAAAAAGTACATATATAGGCTTTTAAAAAATGTGTAATTAAACTTGTCGCCAACAGGAAGAATTATGAAATTAGAAATCAATTTTGCAGGCAAACCATGGTAAATATGACTAGAAAGAAAAAAATGCACTTGTGCCAGGATTTAAACCCAAGATGCCCAGCTTTACTCACAGGCACTCTACCATTGAACATACCACCAGATTAGGGTGTCCATAATACTTTCAATGTAAAAGGGGACATGTACAAAAGATTAAAGGAAAAACCTGGGATGTTTTTATAAAAGGTGGGACATTAACAAAATATGAAAGGAAGTTTAAAAAATTGTATGAAACAAATTATACAAATTACACATATAACTTATGCTTATATTTTATTGTCCATTAAAATTACTTACTCAGCTACATTAATCAAAAAACCCTAAAGTCATTGTTTATTAATGTTTAAAAATATTTATTTATCGCTGCAAGGAGTATAAAAATCCACTAACTAAATCTCTTTCATCCAAGTTAAAATTGTATTTCTCCACCGCCAAGTGCCAGAATCAGCAGGAAATCTCCAACATTGGCTGCGCTGACCATGGATTGACAATTTGAAAAATGTACCAGTTAACACTATATGGGAGTAAAAAATAAAGATTATAGAACAAACAGTGCGTGGTCATACAACTGGGCTTTCTAACGTTCATATTTATAATGACATAATGAAGAACAAAATGAAAGTCACCATTCATAAATACATTGACAAAGCATCATCCCAGAAGTGGGATATTTGAACGGCCCCAAGAATACTTTCAGGACAGCGGGACATTTAAAAAACAGAACTGTCCTGGTACAAGTACATGTTTACCTGTCATTACAGCAAAACACCATTATAATGGCTTCTTGCAGTCGAAGTACGTCTGTTAAGTCTTATGAAAAAAGTTTTACAGCTTATAAGGGATTTAGGGATTAAAACAAACAGAAATTTGCATTTGTTCTTAGAGGTGTGCCTAAGTAGCTCAGTGATAAAGCATGTAAGCCTGGAGATTTTGGGTTTGAATCCCAGCTCGGTTACAAATTTGTCTCTAGTTAATTATGAAATTAATAATACAAATAGCATTAATTAATAATTATAATACATCTATTTACTGACCACAAAATAAAATTATGTTTTTACATTATTTTGATACTATGATAAATTCTGTAGCCTGGAGGCTTGACGATGCCACATTTGAACAAATTATGTATAATTACCATTTTTCTCGCATAATTCATGCACCAAGATTTTTTTCATTATTTATTTCCTCATAATGTTGAGTGATTCCAGGCTATGTGGCCATGGTCTATTACTGGTGTTCCTACCAGATGTTCCTCCCTCAACTGCGGAGGGCATCTTCAGTGGTGATTACGTCTAGGTGCTGTTTCCTGGTCGGAGGTTCTACATTTCACACTCAAGCCTCCGACCAGGAAACAGCACCTAGAAGTAATCACCACTGAAGATGCCCTCCGCAGTTGAGAGAAAAACGTCTGGTAGGAACACCAGTAATGGACCACGGCCACATAGCCTGGAAGCACTCAACATATGATTACCGGCCGTGAAAGCCTGCATTCAACTATTTCCTCATATTTCGCATGCAGGACATTTTTTTTCTAATTGAATATCTTACTATCTAGACTCCATTCTGGAAATGTATGCTATTATATATTACAGAGACTCTTGTCTTCCCAACTTCTATCAAAAAACGTTAAACTGAAAATATATAAAACTGTTATTCTCCCAGTTATATTATATGGATGTGAAACATGGACTCTCACTTTAAGGGAGGAAAGAAGATTACGAGTATTTGAGAATAAAGTTCTTAGGAAAATTTTTGGACCAAAAAGAGATGAACAGACAGGTGAATGAAGAAAACTACATAATAGTGAGCTACATTATATGTATAGGAAGCCAGGTATAATAAGAGCAGTTAAGTCTCATAGACTGCGATGGGCAGGGCATATGGCGTGTATGGCAGATGAAAGAGGCACTTGGAAGCTTCTTATAGGGAAAATGCCCTTGGTAGACCAAGAATGAGGTGGCAGAATAACATTAACCTTGATTTGAGGGAAGATAAATACCAATTAGATAATATAATTGTCACAGGATTGATGATCGTGGCAAGAGGTACTATACAAGGAATCTTAGCTAAATTTTGTAATTTCTTAGATTTGGACAGAGTGTATCTTTCTAAAATTGCCATCACTGCCATTAGAGGATCAATTTCAATTTTAGGAAACCATCTTTACAAAATTTCTACTTTATAATATGTATACTTCAATTACAATTTGAAATTTTTTTAATGTATTTACAAAAAGTATTTCATCAATTTCGAAAATTGTCTGTATAGCTTTATCTTTGAGGCAATCCTCTAATGAGGAAAGTTGTATATAATAAAGAATAACAGGGAATGATTGGAAAACATTTGGTCAGGATAGGGATATTTGGAAAGCTTATGTCCACGTGGCCATGAACCTACGGGTTCAATAGTGCCAGTGAGTTAGTTTGTAACATTATGAGATATGCGAAGGGATTAACATTGAAATTTATACTTTACCAAACCAAGATGCTATCTCAAAACTGTTTGCGTAGTCTGGAACTCTGATTGATTCATTATTATTATTATTATTATTATTATAGTATTATACAAGCAGTAACTCAACACAAACAGTTGGATTGAAAAATTTGGGTAGCTACAATGAGTAGTGGCTCCAGGTTGAGAAAAACGGGTATAATGACTTGGGGACCATCACCCCTGTACTGCCTAGATGATTGTTCATCTCTGTGATTAACACATGTGGATATGAGGCCAGCATCTTCTTGGTTGGACCTTCTAGGCCTGTCGTGTCATATAGTTTTTTAAAGACCCTCAGGCCCAAATATTAAAGCTTTGAGCAAAATTTAATCAATCTTTCCCATCCAAGTAATACATTATTTGGCTACTAGGTGTATATTTTAAGCCAATGAGCTAACCACTAGTCATTGTCATCTGTAAGAAAATAAGCATAATGAAATTAGCCTTGGTTAAATAACTGTGCAATGGATCACCCTTGCCCCTCATGGAGATACTGTGGGTAATGATAGACATTAATATTTAATTTTAGGAAGTTATATTTTGAGGTTATTTTAATTATATTATTTTTGGTCTGGACATCTTACCTCAATTAATATTGAGGTAAGATGTCCAGACCAAAAATGATAGACATGTCTTTTCTTTGAATAATAGGGCTTTTTATATTCTATAAATCTGAAATTTTTCCAACATAATTGAAGGATCTTTTAAAATTCATGTTAAAGCACTGTTGAAGTTATGTAATGAGATATTAAATAAAAAAAATTAGTACCTGGTAAGTCAGTCGTCCTCGACTAAATTATTAAACTTCATCAAGTCGTTTTAGTATGGAGGCCTTTCTAAAACAATGTTTCATCTTCTGCATCTTAACTGGTACTGATGTTGTATAAGTTGTACAATGGGTTTAGGTCTGCTACTCAATGAGAACACACCCACAGACATAAACCTGTTGTACAACTTATACAACAACATAAGTACCAGTCAAAATGCAGAAGAAACATTGTTTTAGAAAGGCCTCCATATTGGAATGACTTGATGAAGTTCAATAATTTAGTTGAGAACGACTGACTTATCAGGTACCTTTTTTATTTAATATATTATAAAATGAAGGAATTAGAGGTTAGAATCTTTCATGTGTGAAAAAAAAATCCATAGATCTTAGCAGATTGGATTCCAGAAACCAGAACAGTGATCAATAGAGCACCCTAGACAGTAAGAAAACATAAATATAATGGTATCCCCAGTTGTTAAATATTCTTTTCAGTTTTTACATTAGACCTATTTACTTGCATGTATATAATGTAATGAATAAGGCTGAGAAAGTGGAGCAGTTTTATCAACAGTAATCTAACTAGAGGTTGTGTTTTTTCTGAAAAAATGACGAGCGACAAAGTTGTGAGTGATTTTGTCTAATGAAAAACTCAACCTCACATTGGATTTGGAGTGACTATTTAGCGAATAATATAACATCAGAAGCTAAAAATAATTATAATGTTTAATATTTACCAAATGTGAGGATATGTATTCTGATCTTACTTCCGGGCGATTTCTAAGCTGGCTGTATGGTTGTAAATAGCACCTCTTTATTGTTAAATCTCTTTGGGCTTGGGAAAAATCAATAACAGATGATTGTATGAGAAATAACTATTAACAATAATGCAGATTCATTATATAAGTTTTCTTCTGACATTTCTTGCTGTACAAATCGATCATACATTGTTGAATTGATATTCTTGTCAAAGAAGTTAATTTGCAGAGATATCTCTCATTACAAACAGGAAGAGGCAATTTTATCAACAGGAAGAGACGGAATTATTGGTCTATGAGATAAATGGTCATAAGTAATGTGATGAGTGATTTCCAAAACATCAATAAATTCACAAAGTGATGAGTGAATTTATCTAGAGGATTTGGAAATTAGTAGTGGCATTTGATAGGATTGTTTAACGAATAAAATTAAGCTGTTTTGTCAAAATTCATTATTTAAATATAGTTATTTTAGAATATTTATATATTTAATGAAAAAGGTGATGTTCGAAAACAAATCAGAATTGTGTGGTTATGTTTCATTTCTTTATCCAGTGCTACTTGATCATATATTATTATTTATTGCCATCTGACATGGGCAACTTCAAATAGGATCGCAATATTCAAACTGACTCCAAATATATTTCCTATTACTTTGAGTGTTTTGAGACTTAGATTGCTGGATTATTTCATCTATATCTTCATTTGAAGCTCAACCAAATCTTGTGTCTGCCATTTTGAACATTCAAACATGGCGGATTTGTTAGTCACCGTAAAATAATGCTCTTACCTGTTCAGAATATTAAAAAAGAGGAGCTTTCTTTATCACAAAAGCAGGAGGGTGTTAAGAGAATTTGGTAAAGAGCAAGCTGAAACACGACTGTCATTGGTTGTAAAACAAAATTCATTGAAACGTGATTAGTCATTGACTACCATTTGGGCATGAGTTAAATAGAATTTATTTAACCGTCCATCTCAAATTCTGTTTTCCAGTTCGGCTTATCATTTATAATTTTTATAACTTCTTCAGTTTTAGTCATCCTCTGTGTATATCCTGCCCATATTAGTTTGTTTGTCCACCACTGTGGTCTCGAGGTAGCGTTCTGCCTTGTCATACAGCGGGCCCGGGTTCGATCCCCGGTCGGGGCAGTTTTTCTGAGTGAGGTTTTTATCGGGGTTTTTTCTCATCTGTAAGACACATGTCAGGAAAACTTTTAAGGCCCAAACAGTCCCCAAAATCTTATGGCCATCATTATCATCATCATCATCCTTCACCGGTGTGGAAAGCAATGGGAAGCTACCACACCTACAATTCCCTAGTAAAACTGCAAGCATAGCATGAACATGCTATGATTGCAGTGAAGGACCTGCCTTCGGGCAGAATTACTATGGATGGATTAGTTTGTTTACTTTCTATCTATAATGGTGTAGTCCAGTGTTCAGCCATAGTCTCTCCTTCGCTATGAGTTATTGGTTCAATTTAATTTCTGATTATCTATTAATTGGCCGCGGTGGACTAGTGGTTATGATCCTTGCCTCTTGTCGCGGGTTTAAACCCGGCTGGCATCGATGGATGAACCCGCGACCCTCAGAACCAGAGGCAAGGTGCATAACCATTGGTCCACCATGGTCAATTTAGTTACTACTATTGTCCACAGATGTCATGGGTGGCATGCGGTCAACATACCAACCCAATGACATATCTAGCAGGCAACTAAGGTATTACTAGGATGTAGGAAGTCGGTAAATGTTGCTTAGAGCCCTTTTTATTCGGGCTTAAGGATCTTATGATCCTGAAAATCTTCAAACTCGGGACCCACAGCTTAAAGTCTGTCCCGGAGGACTTACTCCTTGGATTTTTCCATCCTAAAAAAAAAATCCATCGATTCTGCCTGGGTTTGAACCCTCACAACTAGAGGCAAGGAAATAACTACTGGTCCACCGCAGCCGATCCTGTTTACTTTAATATCTGATGATTTATACAACTCATGTAATTCCCAGTTGTATTTCATTTGCAACATTACATTTTCCTTGATAGTCCATATATTCTTCTGAGTATATTTCTTTCAAAAACATACTGCAAACATATAGCGTTAAATGCCCCCACTCTTTTATGAGCATTGAAGCATAGAATCTTCTTCTTCTTATTCTGTACTAGCATACCCGGTAGATGTCCTGCCCGAACGTTCAATTCTCATGTCAAGGGCGAACGATAAAAATATTTTACTTTTTTACCATAAAATTCAGAAATTATGACATAATTAGATATTATTAAATAAGTTCACAAGAAAATCTCTTACAACCTTCTGTTGTGGCTCAAGAAGTATGAATTATGGGGTCACATAGTCATGAACATTAGAATTGTACCCATCTTTGCAGATAAATTTAAGAACCGTCATATAACAATTATATTAGAGTGAAAAAAAAAAGATAAATTGATGAGAGTGAGTCAAAACAGTTATTTCCCCCCCCCCAGCTAGATTTCATTTCTCACCCACTGTGTACCGGTCCCATACTGGCCGACATTCCATGAGAAAAATTTCTTCCCCCGTAGAGACTCGAACCCGCGTAAGTCCCATAGTTCTGTGCCAAGACTTCTTGCCTTAACCACTCGGCTAAGGCGCGAGACTCTTGGTATCAATGAAAGACAAAAATGGTTATTGTGAGTTATCCGTAAGAGATAAGGGACTCTTGGTATTAATGAATGACAAAAATTGTTTTTGTGAGTTATCCGTAAGAGATAAACATATGCTGTCGCGGACTTTTTGTAGAGCTTTTTGAGATATTCAATTCTGTGTACATTATTTTTGTGTATTTCTTAAGGTTTAGGAAGCGTAAGCCATTTAAGCGTCCAAAGAGCTACTTTTTTCACGTTTTTACTACAAAGGGCGATTTTTAAGGGTGTAGGAGTTGAGTATCACAACTCTCTTATAGCCTATGTTCATCCCGGAAATCTCCTGAACATTTTGCAAAAAACCCCATCACAATCGGATCAATGGTATGGCCGCGCAAACAAACAAACATTAATTTTTATATATAAGATTTGTAGGATTTTCATCCTGTTTATTTCCCAAATCACTCCTCGGAGGAAGGCGTATTGGATGTGCAGCCACTGTCTATCCATCTCTTGGCTGGTCTTCCTCTTGCCCTTCTCCCGTCCATTGATCTGAGGCTTGATCTTTGGGACTGTGAGCAATGTGTAAGATACGCGTTGAAGTGGGTTGCTAGCCCATTTTTATGGTGGGTTTATTGTTCGGGGTTTCCTCACTAGGCTGATTGCCTTCAAAGAAGAAGCAGCATAGAATGTCTTAACACTGATACATCTGTTCCAGTGTCTCAGCCTTAGTAATGAATACAATTCTGAAGTTTAGGAATATATTTATTTTAACAAACTCTTTCATGAGTTATGAGATTCTTAAATAATTATGAATTATGCTATTTCCCATTATGACAGTTAATTTGAAAGAAATCATAATTATATTGTCACAGGTCACCATCTCCTGAGCCAATTTATAGCAGCGATGGGAAGCGGCTGAACACCCGTGAGTACCGCACCAGAAAACGGCTTGAAGAGGAACGCCATCATCTTATCCAGCAGATGTTGAATTTGAATCCAGACTTTAAGCCACCAGCTGATTATAAGTATGTACAATTTTATATTAAACCATTACTGCTATGGTCTCGAGGTGGCATGCTGCCTTGTCATGCATTGGGCCTGGGTTCGATCCCTGGTCGGGACAAGTTTTCTAAGTGAGACTTTTTCTCAAGGTTTTTCCTCATCTGTAAGATAAATGTGAGGAAACTTAAGGTCCAAACGGATCCCGAACACCAAATGCCTATCATTATCAACAATATCATATTCGCCTAATTAGATTAAGTTTATTTTTTAAGAGAAAAATTATACACTCAGCCTGAGGTTTAAACCTAGGACGTTTGGCTTTCTAGGCCAATGCTCTACCACTGAGCTATCTGGGCACTCTGATCTAAACACAATTTTTCTCTTATACATTGTTAATTCCCGTTTGCTGTATGCTCTGAGCCTTTGCTCTCCTGGCCTCTCCTGGAGCATCATTACTATCGTCATCAACTCTCATAACATGAGGCAGTGTAATCCTGCCTTCCAGGCGCCCCAACCCCAGAAGTGGGTTACAAGTATGCCATGCCAGAAGAGAACACCAGAAATGTCGAAATGACAACCTGGGGCATTGAATCCTTTATGCCTATCCTCTTATTCTACTTCTTCTGCCCATTCTTGGAATTCCCTCCCTCAAGATAACAAGGTATCACTTGACACTTTTAACTCACGCTTATACAATTGAATAGTTGCCCCAAAAACAGGTGTAACCCATAAACTGCTGCTCATGACTTGACTAACTTCTTCCACTATTTTGTTACATATAGATCATAATTCACTTGAATGCCAACTTTTTAAAATAAATAAAACAGGTCTGGGAAAGAGTAGGGATAATTTTACAAGCACCGTGCCGTGATGTTCTCCAGATAGATCACTAATCCATTAAAAACTCATCTTTTGAATATTTGTGGGTTAGATCTCTTTTCCAGGCAACTATTCAGTTATTTGTTGTTAAATAATTAATTTTCTCCACAACTAAATGTATTCTATGCCATTTATAGTTTTTTTTTTCATTTTTCTATATTGTACATTTTATACTTGTTTTGTTAAATCTAGAGTAAATCAAAATATATTGTAAATAATAAATATATTGTAGATACAGTATATCATGTAATAATTTTGTTTGTTATAAATTAGATATAAGGATAATTTTTGTATTTTTTTTCTATCCTGGTTGAGTGGAATACAAGGCTCTAAGATCTTAACTCTGCCAGATGAAATGAAGCTGCTGCTATTATTATTATTATTATTATTATTATTATTATATTATTATTATTATTGTTGTTGTTGTTGTTGTTGTTGTTGTTGTTATGTTGTAGCATAGTTGGTTAATGCATTAGTTCATAGAACTAGAGATCTTGGGTTCAAATCTCAGTTAGGGTAAAAAATGTTCTCTTAAAAAATTAAGACTTTGGTTCAAATCCCAGTTAGGGCAAAAAATGTTTCTCTTCAACAATTGAGATATATAAATTAAACAAATTTTTCTGAAGTTAATTTATGTATTGTATCTACAGTGATGTAACAGCCCAATGTTGGGCCTTAGCCTTTCCTTTATCAGGAGTTACCAGACCAAGTTAATTTAGTCATACTTATTTCCCAAAGATGTCACAAATGATATGTAGTCAATATACCGACCCAATAAAACATCTAATAGGCAACTGAAGTATTAATAAACTCCAAATCTGACAGGTCTAGAAGGTTGTTGGCCTCACATGTGTTAATCACAGAGGTAGACGATCATAAGCCAGCGTAGGGGTGACATGTGGTCAGTATGTCTAGTCTCCCAGCCGTTATAGATGGTTTTCTCAATCTGGAGCTGTTACTTATTGTAGCTATCCAAATGCCTAATGATGCTGGGTGAGCATCGGTCCCATGCTGGCCGAAATTCCATGAGAAAATTTCTTCTTCCATGGGGACTTGAACCAGTGCAAGTTCTGCAGCTCTGCGCCAAGGCATCTTGCCTTTACCACTCTTCTATGGCACGGGACCAACTAAAGTATTACTAGAATGAAAAATGTAGGTAAATTTTGCTTAGAGGCCTCTTTATTCAGGCTTAAGGATCTCCATACTTGGGACCCATGGCTTAAAGACCTTCCTGGAGGACTTGCTCCTTGGACTTTTCCATCCTAAAAAAGGAACATAACCACTAGTTCACTGTGGCCATTTAATTTATCTGCTGTACAATTATAAATACATGCATAAAAAACACATAATTATGATTAAATATTTTAACGTAAATAAAAATGTTTAGTGTCATACCCATTTCCACATCTAACTAACTTACTGTCACTAACAAGCTTATAAATATTCTCTTGGCATAGTGTATAAGTTTATAAAAATTTATAGTGGATCCATAGACTTATAGGCCAGTATTCAAGAACCAAACTTTCTGCGAAGAACAACTCTCAGCCCGTCTCTCTGTGGTTAATTATGTGGGTCATGCAGAACCTACTCTAACTGGTTCACTCTATTCAACATCATGTGCTAACAAGATATTTATTTTTAAAAAAATTCTAGGAACAATTGAAAGATGAGAAGCATCAGCTTACGGAAGAAGGAGATGGCATGGCCTAGAGAGCTTAGTTCTTGAATACCAGCTATAGTGTACTTATAGGTAAAAAGAAAATAAGCTTAGACATTTTTTTTTGTAGGAAAAAATCACTATGAGATTTAATTGAAGTTTAAATTAAAATGCTTCATACCTCACCTCATATCCAGTCTTCGTAACCATGGTTTCAAAGTCTGGGCGGCTTCATCTTCAGTACATTCTTGTCGACTGATGTTATGTCAATCAGAAAAACAACTACTTCTTCCCTCTGTTTGGTGGACTGATAAACCTTTGGATCCAGTCAGAATCTGCGGGAATTTTGATGTTCATAAGTTTTTCTTTCTTGTTTTTTTGAATGTGGATTTTTTCCCAAACCGTGAGTTCTTTTTGTTTTTCTATTTGTTTAATTAGACTGGCTTTTGATTCAATTAGATGTTTTTTAGGCCAAGCATGAGCAGCTACTGCTGACTCTTCCACTTCACCATTTTTGACATTTCTAAGATGTTCATTCACCCTTGTTTTCAATTTTATTTTTGTTTTTCCTATGTAACTTTTGTCAGAATCCCTGCATTTGATCTCATAAATTCCTGATTTGTTTTCTTTTTTAATTTTTTCATTCTTATTGGTTTTAATTATCCTGTTAAGGCTGTATTCGTTCTTCGGTGCCAATCTTATATTATACCTTTTGAATTTTATTTTTTTCTTCTGTTTGTTTTATAAGTGTGCCTTCATTAATTAATTTTTGTCTTTTAAATTTATTTCCTTGTATACCATGAGGGGAGGTATTAAGCATTTTAATTTAATCTTAAGCTTAAACTTCTAAAAGTGCTAATAATAATAATAATACTCCCTATATTGATGAGATTCTAGGAGATCATCAATGTGTATTTAGAAGAAACAGGTCTACAACAGATCAGATTTTTAGTATAAGACAGATTTTAGAAAATAAATGGGAATATAATGGTACTGTACATCAACTATATGTAGACTTCAAAAAAGCATATGATTCAATTAAGAGGGAGAAGTTATATAGTATCCTGTTGGAGTTCGGAATTTCCAAAATGTTAGACTTATACGAATGTGTCTAAATGGCACAAAGAGTAAGGTGCGTGTAGGCAAACAGTTTTCGGACACTTTTGAAATCCAGAATGGGTTGAAGCAAGGAGATGCACTATCTCCTCTACTATTTAATTTTGTACTAGAGCATGCCATTAAATCTTTAGAGAATGGTATTAATAAGCTGTTAGTTTATACTGATGATGTAGTACTACTGGCCGATAGCGAGGAGATACTAAAGGCCAACACGCACACACTATTGAGTAACACTAAGAAATTAGGACTGGAAGTAAATATCAATAAAACTAAATATATGGTCACACATAGAAATTCATTATATAATGGAAATGGACAGCTAATGACAAATGAGGGAAATTTTGAAGAAGTGGCTGAATTCAAATACCTAGGAACAATAATCACAAATAGGAATGAGATGCACAAAGAAATTAAACATAAGCTCAATTCTGGAAATGCGTGCTATTATGCATTGCAGAGACTCTTGATGTCCCAACTCCTTTCAAAAAACGTTAAACTGAAAATATATACAACTATTATTCTACCAGTTATATTATATGGGTGCGAAACATGGACTCTTACTTTAATGGAGGAAAGGAGATTACAAGTATTTGAGAATAAAGTACTTAGGAAAATTTTTGGACCAAAGAGAGATGAACAGACAGGTGAATGGAGAAGACTACATAACAATGAACTACATGGTCTTTATAGGAAGCCAGATATAATAAGAACAGTTAAGTCTCGAAGACTGCGATGGGCAGGACATGTTGCACGTATGGGGAATGAAAGACTTGCATGGAAGCTTCTTGTAGGAAAGCCAGAGGGAAAACGCCCAGTTGGTAGAGCAAGAATGAGGTGGGAGAATAACATTAACTATGATTTGAGGGAAGTAGATTATACAGGGAATGAATGGAAAGCATTAGCTCAGGATAGGGATGTATGGAGAGCTTATGTCCGTGCGGCCATGAACCTACGGGTTCGATAGTGCCAGTGAGTAAGTAATAATAATAATAATAATAATAGTTCATAGCCATGCAGAGATAAGCTCTCCATTCATGCCTGTCCTGACCTAATGTTTTCCAATCATCCCCTGTATAATTTGCAATCCTCAAATCATGGTTAATGTTGTTCTCCAACCTATTGGGTTTTTCTACAAGAAATTTCAATGTCCCTCCTTTTTTCCCCATTTGTGCCCTGTGTCCTGCCTGTCATAGTCCACGAGACTTAACTCTTCTTGCTACATCTGGTTTCCCATAAAGTTCATGTAGCTAACTGTTATGTTCATCGCTCTTTGGTCCAATGACTTTATTCTCAAATTATATTGGAAGAGAAAAATATATTCAATGAATGAATGAGTCATTTCTTATCTTATTGTTTATTTTTTTCTTATCTTACCTCATAGTTTGTTTTCTTAAACATGGGAACTGCAGTTTTCAAGAGGAATATCCCTCCCATTTTCAACTGATGTTATATCTCATTTTCCATATATAACTATGAAAAAAAATATGCCTAGACTAGGGTTTCAACCCATCACCTTCAGCTTTATACACTAATGTTCTACCATTGAGCTATCTAAGGCCTTCAATCTAAATGCAAATTTCTCTCTTATACATTTTCAATCCCCAAGAGCACCAAAGACTTACAAACGATTGCTCGACATGCAAATGGTGGTCTCTTATTTAAAAAGACTTATAATGGAAATTTAACATTATTTTATAAAGCCAGTAGAGCTTCTTTCAATGTTTCTATTATAATATATATCTGAAAGAAAAATTATATTTGAAGAAAAAAATATTTTTCAATGTTTTTATTTGAATTAACATTTTCCAATCCTGGATAGAATCTAATTTAAGAAATAAAAATGAACACTTGAACCAGGATTTGAACCCTGGACCTCTCGTTCTCCATATGAGTGTGCTGTCCATTACACCTTTCAAATGAAAAATATGCGCCTAGACTGGGGTTTGAACTCGGAACCTTTAGCTTTATACGCTTGCTCTGCCATTCTCAAATACTTGTCATCTTTTCTCCTCCCTTAAAGTGAGAGTCCAAGTTTGCATTATATAATCATCATCCATTCAAGTATTAGGCCATGTGGCCTGTTACGTGCATTATAACTATTATTCCAGTTATATTATTGCATTATATAATATAACTGGAATAATAGTTTTATATACAGGGCTATTCAGAAAGAAGGAACAGACTTCAAACATTTATTTCTTCCAAACTACAAAACATAAACACAGTTCCAACGTTCCTGGAAAGAGAAAATTCCAAATTTTACTATTTTATGCATTCAATATGAGCACCATGTGTTACACGACAAATATCAAAATGGTGGCTCATTTCTTGCAACACACGAATCAAGCTAGTCTCTAGTTATCGAATTCAGAGCTTCAACAATTCGATGTCGCAGATTTTCAAGAGTGTTAGGCATAGGGGGGATAAAAACACAGTCTTTTATGTAACCCCACAGATAAAAATCGTACAGGGTTAGGTTGGGTGACCTGGGAGGCCACTTGTAATGAAGTTGATCTGCTCCTCCTCTTCCAATCCAACATCCTGTTGTGTCGCCATTTTAATACAAACAATCAACATGACAAGCAACAGCACCAATGCAGCCGTGATCAGAACTTCAAACTTTTCTCTTTTCAGGAGCATTGGAATTGTGTTTCTATTTTTGTAGTTTGGAAAAAATAAATGTTTGAAGTCTATTCTTTCTTTCTTTCTGAATAGCCCTATATTTTAGTTAAACTTTTTTGGAGATAAGTTGGGATGACAAGAGTGCCTGTAATGCATAATAGCATGTGTTTCCAGAATTGAGGCTATTAATTTCTTTCTGCACCTCATTATAGTTTGTAATAATTGTTCCTAGTTATTTGAATCCCCATCTTATTAATTTAATTTGTTGTTTATTTTTACAGACCACCAATCATCAGAGTGAGTGATAAAGTTATGATTCCTCAAGATGACCATCCAGATATCAATTTTGTAGGATTATTAATTGGTCCAAGAGGAAATACATTAAAATGTAAGTAACTTATTTATGAAAATGAATTACAATAGGAAGTAACATTACTAGCTTTTCTTAATAAATCTGGAGTCATTTTACCTCATAAATTGTTGTGTTCTATTTGAACATGTTTCGATGTGCTATATTGGATTGTTGAAATTTATGTTGTTGGCCCTGGATGCAGTCTCCCACTCCATCTTTTGGCTGAGCAAAGAACTAGGCAAATCAAATCCTTTTCCCTGAGAATTTCAAAAGTTACAATCCTATTTCAATTCTTCTGGGTGTAGATCTTCTCCCAAACAGTGAGTTCTTTTGTGTTTTCTAACTCTTTTAATAATTTTAAAATAAAATATATTCATAAGAATTAAATTAATCGTGATTATTTCATACCTCATACTTCTATATTTCTTTAAATACAGCACTGCAATATCGGCAATTTCTTATCACCATCATCAGCTGTTTTCACGATTGTCAATTGTTATTTTTGTTGGTGATAAGAAATTGCCGATACTGTAGTGCTGTATTTAAAGAAATATAGAAGTATGAGGTATGAAATAATCACGATTAATTTAATTCTTATGAATTTGAACCTCATAATGTTAATAAATTCCCAAATTTAATATGTAAATAAAATATATTTTTTAATTTTTAAGTAATTTGGTCTGTATATTCTTACCTCTTATTGTTGTTTTTGTTGAACGTCTAGGCAAAAATTTTTCTCTTCAAATATATGTTTCAAGGTTTGTTAGCCCCATCCTCAGCTATTACAGACTGATTTTTCTCAAGCCGTCGGCCCTGGTCAAGAATCAGAGCCGACAACTTGAGAAAAATCACTCTGTAATACCTGCCTTGAAACATATGTCCAACAAAAACAACCATAAGAGATAAGAATATACAGACCAAATTACTTAATTATTAAGTACAATCTCTTAAAGTTACTTCTTATTGTATTTTTAAATTTTTTAAAATTATTAAAACAGTAACACAGGAGAAGAGCTAGCTAGCATTCTGTGTTTTCTAGAATTTCACACGACTCAGTCTGAAATAACACAAGAAGTACACATAGAACATCTATAGCTAAATGAAACTTTGTGAGTTTTACTATCATTTTTTTGTTTCATCACCCAGCTCTCATAATATACTGACAAATTATAAATGAAATCAGGGAGATCATTTGTAGTAACTCTGTACAATGGTAAAGGAAACTTTCTACTTCACTGACATGAATAATGACCAACATTGTAAGCTGAGTAGTACTTTTTGAAGAATGATTTTTTTTTTTAATTTGGCTTACCATTATCATCGTAAGCACAATATTGAGTGGGTCAAGGCTTCCTTCAGAATTTTTCTCCAGGCTTCTCTATCTCTGGCAACTGTCTACCAATTCTTGAGTTTTAAAAATTTAACATCTTGTACTACTTATTAAATTAATATTAAGAAGCTAAAGCTGCTACTATGATTGAAATAAGTAAATTAATGCACACAACTAAATTATTATAATCAAATGGTAAAGAGAAAATTTTTTTTATGCCTGAACCGTGAATCGAACCCCGAACCTTCAGCTTTCCGTGCTGATGCTCTATCAACTTTAGCTTTAATTTAATAAATAATGCTTTAGCTATGTGGAGTCCCTTCATGTCTTCTTCAGGTAGAAACCATTCATTGTTTATATATTAAATTTGGGAATTTTTAACATTATGAGGTTCAATTAATGATAATTAAATGAATCGTGATTTTTTCTTACCTCATACATCTATGTTTCTTTAAACACAGCACTGCAGTATCGGCGACACTTTGTCGTCATCGTCAGCTGTTTTCACGACTGTCAATTTTTTCTCCTTTTTGCCGGTAATTATCTAGACTGCCATCTGGTGTTCTTTTGAAGGAATTCCTCTTCAAACTGCCATCTGGCGTTATTTTGAATGAATCATTTCCTAAACTGCTATCTGTTGTATTTTTGAAGAACTTTGTAATCAAGCTTGGTTCTTCCGGAATCTCGAAGTTCATAGTTCTAGTTTGGTTTTTTGAATATATATTTTTTCCCAAACTGTTAAATCCAAAGGTTTAGATAGATATTTAATTTTAGGAAGTTATATTTTGAGGTTATTTTAATTATATTATTTTTGGTCTGGACATCTTACCTCAATATTAATGTTGATTTGTTCTTGAACATGTTTCAAAACAATTCTCTGTTTTATCTTCAGCTTTCCCAGACTGGGAAAGCTGAAGATAAAACAGAGAATTGTTTTGAAACATGTTCAAGAACAAATCAACATTAATATTGAGGTAAGATGTCCAGACCAAAAATAATATAATTAGTTTAGATAGATGTTTTAAAAGTTTTCTTCTTTTTCAATCCTATGATGCTGTAATAAACTATGTGCTGCTACAGCTGACGATGAAAAGAGCACTTCAGAAACATGAAGAATGGAGAAATTGAAAAATCAGCTGTAGCAGCACATAGTTTATTAGAGCATCATAGGATTGAAAAAGAAGCAAAGCTTTTAAAACATCTATCTAAACCTTTGGATCTAACAGTTTGGGAAAAAATATATATTCAAAAAAACCATACTAGAACTATGAACTTTGAGATTCCGGAAGAACCAAGCTTGATTACAAAGTTCTTCAAAAATACAACAGATAGCAGTTTAGGAAATGATTCATTCAAAATAACACCAGATGGCAGTTTGAAGAGGAATTCCTTCAAAAGAACACCAGATGGCAGTCTAGATAATTACCAGCAAAAAGGAGAAAAAATTGACAGTCGTGAAAACAGCTGACGATGACGACAAAGTGTCGCCGATACTGCAGTGCTGTGTTTAAAGAAACATAGATGTATGAGGTAAGAAAAAATCACGATTCATTTAATTATCACCATTCATTGTGTTTTTGTGAATGATGATTCATTGCATTTGAATGTGGGACCAAGAGAGTAAGGTAAAGGAAGGATTTATGCTTGGATGGGAAGGAAGCCTGAATTAGCTCAATGGATAGAGCATCAGCACGGAAAGCTGAAGGTTCAGGGTTCGATTCCCGGTTCAGGCATAAATTATTCTCTTTACCATTTGATTATAATCTTGTCTTGCCTATTTTAATCTGTTTACTTCAATCATCATCATCATATTTGGCATAACAACCCGGGTCGAGTTATAACCTCCCTAAGCATTCTCCTGGCGACTGTCCACCAATTTTGAATTTTAAGTCTCTGCATGTCTTCCAAAGCTCCATCCATCCACCTAGCTTTAGGTCTTCCAATGTTTCTTCTTCCATCTGGATGGTCCATCATTATTTTTTTAATAGTTTCACTATTATCCATTCTCTGGATATGTCCTGCCCATCTCAATCTGGCTATTTTAATATCTGGTGACTTATACAAATGATATAATTCTTCATTATATTATATTCACCATTCTCCTCTTTCCTGAATGGAACCATATATTCTTCTTAGAATTTTTCTTTCAAAACCTCTGAACCAAGCAATGGTATTTTCAGTCAAGACCCAAGTCTCACTTCCATACGTTAGCGCAGGATTTATTAATATCTTTATCTTATTTTTGTGTTAAAAATGAGATATTTTGATTTAAAATGTTTTACCATTCCATAGTAACGTTTATTGACATTTTGAATTATCTTACTTATTTATTTTTTAATATCATTAGTGTTTATATATTAAATTTGGGAATTTTTAACATTATAAGGTTCAATTAATAATAATTAAATGAATCGTGATTTTTTCTTACCTCATACATCTATGTTTCTTTAAACACAGCACTGCAGTATCGGCGACACTTTGTCGTCGTCAGCTGTTTTCACGACTGTCAATTTTTTCTCCTTTTTGCCGGTAATTATCTAGACTGCCATCTGGTGTTCTTTTGAAGGAATTCCTCTTCAAACTGCCATCTGGTGTTATTTTGAATGAATCATTTCCTAAACTGCTATCTGTTGTTTTTTTGAAGAACTTTGTAATCAAGCTTGGTTCTTCTGGAATCTCAAAGTTCGTAGTTCTAGTATGGTTTTTTTGAATATATATTTTTTCCCAAACTGTTAAATCCAAAGGTTTTGATAGATGTTTTAAAAGTTTTGTTTCTTTTTCAATCCTATGATGCTCTAATAAACTATGTGCTGCTATAGCTGATTTTTCAATTTCTCCATTCTTCATGTTTCTGAAGTGCTCTCTTTTACGAGTTTCCAAGTTCCTTTTTGTTTTTCCTATATATATCTTGTTGCAATCTTTGCAATCAATTTGATAAATCCCAGGTTTTTTGTTGTCTGGGGTATTACATTTATTATTAGTTAACAGCAGATTACCCAGGCTGAATTTGTTAATTGGAGAAATTTCTGAGAAAGCCGTTGGACTTCAGTTGTGAACGTGACACAGCATTGAGAATGTCACAAAAGATGTGAAAAAACCCAGGGTCTGCTATGAATTATGAAGTATGAGGTGAGTGAAATAATAAAAAATAAACAATATTAAAAAACCTCATAGTGTTATTTCCTATCTACATAACTTCATATAATTTTCCCTGTTATATCTCATTCACCATTCTCCATTTTCCTTAATATGTCCATATATCCTGAGTATCTTTCTTTCAAAAACAGCCAATCGAGATTTGTCAAATTTAGCATTCAGTTGGGTAAATACAGTGTGCTCTCTGATTGTATATGTTGTGTTTTGTTTGTTCTAGCCATGGAGAGAGATACAGGAGCTAAAATTATCATACGTGGAAAAGGATCAGTGAAAGAAGGAAAGGTTGGACGTAAAGATGGTCAGCCACTGCCAGGTGAAGATGAGCCATTGCATGCTTATGTTACTGCAAATAATCCAGAAGCTGTGAAAAAAGCTACAGACAGGGTAAATGTACCATCTTTTTTGTTTCCAAGAAAAGTAAACAAATAGTTTCAAATTAAAATTCTTTATATTCATCTCATATCCGGCCTTCTAATTAAACTAGTTTCAATAAACTAGATGGCTTCATCTTCAGTAATATCTCGACCGATGTTATGTAGTTCAGAAGAAATGCTTCTTACTCCATCTGTTGGTTGACCGGAGAACCTCCGAATCAAATCAAATTCCTAGGAATTTGAAAATTCGTAAGTTTTTCTCTCTTGTTTCTTTGAAAGTGGAATTTATTTTCCCAAACCATGAGTTCTTTTGGTTTTTCTATTTGTTTAATTAATTATATTTAAGTTGTACGTTTTGACTCACCTCAAATATAATTAAAATAAACCTCATAGTGTTATTTCCTACATATATTTAATTGTTTAATTAAACTTGCTTTTATATTAATTAGATTTTTTCAGACTAAGGATGAGCCGCTACTGCTGACTTTTCCACTTCACCCATTTTTGACATTTCAAGATTTTTTTTCACTCTGGTTTTAAAACTTATTTTTCCTATATACATTTTTTCACAATCTCTCCATTTAATCTGATAAATTCCTGTCTTGTTTTGTTCTTCAATTTTGTCATTTTTTAATGACATAACATGGGTTGAGATATTACTTATTAATAAGGGGTGAATTTCTATCCTAAAAAATGGAAAGTATGCATGCATTTATGACCTAAAAAAAAAGGTTCAAATATGACCTAAAAAAGACAAAAATATGACCTTACAATTGAATGAATTTTTTACCCATACTTTATTAATTGTTCATTCATATACATTTTTAATTGTATCATAAGAAAAAAGGAAATCTTTTTCTATTGTCCAGTGCAAACGTTTGCTACCTGTTAACAGAAACCTTCGAAACAAGTGTACTGTGAAACTGATGATTTTTATACAGATACAATGTTGGTTATTTCCAATCACCAGATGACTAAGCTATTAAAAAACCCAAAATATGACTTTATCATAGAAATAAACCGAAGTATGACCAAAGATCTAAAAAAGTGAGAAATATGACTTTTAAGACCCAATAAAAACCACCTAATCTTAATAATAAGGCATATACAAATGTTTTTACTTACTTGAAGCTTAGAATATAGGCTTTGGTAAAAATATGACATCATAGGAATCTGCCCCTTACTTATTAATGTAATTTTATTTCTAGATTAAGGAAATCATACGTCAAGGTGTTGAAGTTCCAGAAGGACAAAATGATTTACGTCGAATGCAGTTACGGGAATTGGCCCTGTTGAATGGTACTCTAAGAGAGAATGAAGGACCTCGATGTTCAAATTGTGGAGCATCTGATCACAAGTCTTGGATGGTATGATTTATCAGTCTTGTTTTCGTAAAGATAAGTTTATTAATTTTGAGATTATGAAGAGGAAATGTCACTCATGTGGTATTTTAAAATGCTAAGATTGAGATAGATAATAAACAATATTGGTGGGTCCGTGGCGCAAGCAGTTAGACGCTTGCCTCTCACCGCTGGGGTCACGAGATCGAGTCTCGGTCACTTCAAGTGGGTTTCGTGGTGGACGAAGCGGAGCTTGGACAGGTTTTTCTTGGGGTTTCTCCCTTTTCCCCTGCCACAAATTTCATTCCACTATTTCTCCATACTCATCTCATCCATTTTGTTTCATTTCATTCATCCGCTCCTGTGACTGTGCGTCAGGAGTGGTTGGCCGACACCCTTATAGTTCACAGACCTCTATAAATATAGGAGCCTCATCTCATCTCATTCCTCGACCCAACCCTGAGTTGGACATGAGTTGAGAATTTTTTTTATTTTATAATAAACAATATTAATAAAATGTAGATAAGTTATGTATTTCATATATTATTTAATCAAATTTCTTGTTTAACAATTTTTTTTTGTAGAATAGCCATCTATTTACTGTAGCTTTCAAATCAGAAACATTTGTTAGTCAGATTTGCCTGAACTGGGAATCGAATCTTGTGGGGCCAAGAGAGTAAGGTAAATGGAGGATTTGCGCTTGGATGGGAATGTAGCCTTAATTAGCTCAGTGGTCAGAGCATCAGCACGTAAAACTGAAGGTTTTGGGGTTCTATTCCCGATTCATATAGAAATTTTTCTCTTTACCATTGATTACATTATTGTGTTCTATCTGAACATGTTTTGGTATATCATGTGTACCATCGTCAGTTTTTCCAGACTGTTGAATTTTACGTTGGTCCTGGATGTCGACTCGCACTCCATCTTTTGGCTAATCGAAGAACTTGTAAATCAAATCTTTTTCCCAGGAATTTCAAAATTCATAATCTTGTTTTTGTTCTTCTGGATGTAGATCTTCTCTCAAATGGTTAGTTCTTTTGTATTATCCAACTATTTTAATAACTTAGCATTTACATCGGTCAGAAAAACAAAATTGATGTAAACACTAAATTATTAAAACAATTAGAAAACACAAAAGAACTCACTGTATGAAAGAAGAATTAAAATAGGAGAATTTTGAAATTCCTAAGAAAAGGATTTGATTTGCAAGTTCTTCTGTCAACCAAAAGTTGGAGTGAGAATCTACATCAGGGCTGATAACATATAATTGAAAAGTGATTTGGCAGGATATCAAAACATGTCAAATAACACACAAATATTTATGAGGTAGGATGTACCAGATTCACCTTATTAATTGTTATTAAATTTATTTATTCATTTATTTTTTCAGTGCCCAGATAAACCAAATGTTACCAACAACATTGTTTGCTCAAGTTGTGGAGGTGCAGGACATATTGCAAGAGATTGTAGACAGAAACGTCCAGGCGCTGCAGGACCTAATGCAGCTGGTGACAAAAATAAAATTGATGAAGAGGTATGTAATTTTGAAGAGAAAAATATACACTTTAAGCAGGATTTGAACCCAGAGACATTGGGTGCAAATCCTGCTTTATTCGTATATTTTTCTCTTCAAATTTAATTTGTCATTCACTTAGAAGTGATAAATTTAATATTAAAACAACAAGGTATATAATTGATCTATTATAAAAAGTATCACTTTGAGGTTTAATTTCAATTGAGGTAGAATTTTTTTATCACTCACCTCATTGTTCTTCTTATTTGACTATAAACTAGTTTCAGAACATTGTTTCTGTTCCATCCTCAGTATCGTCATGACCGTTGTTCTGTTGTCTTGAAGAGCTGTCCTTCGCTCCTTCCATTGGCTGACTGAAAACCTCAAAACCAGGTCATTCTCACCGGGAATTTCAAAGTTCATCAATTTCTTCTTTTTGCTCTTTTGAATGTAAATCTTTAATTTCAAATTTAAAATAAATTTATTTTTACCTCACCTCATATCCTGTCTTCTAATTAGACCAGTTTCATAATCTTGGTTACATCTTCAATAATTACACAAACAATGTCCTGTTGTCCAGGAGCACTGTTTCTTAATCCATCTGTCCATCTGTTGGTGGACTAATAAACCTCCTAATCAAAATCAACTTCCCCGGGAATTTCAAAATTCATATAATAAAATTAGGAAATTTTACATTATGAGGTTTTCTTAACAAAAATCAAATGAATCGTGAATTATTATTATTATTATTATTATAGATGTATGAGATAAGAAGAATTCATGATTCATTTTATCTTTATTTCAAAATTCATTAATTTTTCTATCTTAGTTTTCTGAATGTGGATATTTTCCCAAACAGTGAGCTCCTTAGGTTTTTTAATTTTTAAAACATTTGGTCTGTTTATTCTTACCTCTTAAGAGTTGTTTTTGTCGAACATATGTTTCAGAACTTCTTAGCCCCATCGTCAGTGATTACAGACTGAATTTTGTCATGTTGTCGGCCCTGATTCTTGATTCCTACTCTCTTTGCCTCTGGTCCAATGAATTTACTAATGAACAAACCTCTTAATTAATAGTGAGTGGAGAACATATTTTTAACGACTCACCTCATATAATTTCAAATTTCCTTGATACCGGTGCTTTCAGTCAATATCTTGTCCCTCTTCAGTCATAGCTTCCACTCATGAATCATGGAAGCCATGACTGAAGAGGGACTAGATATTGTCTGAGACCGCCGGTATCAAAGAAATTTGCAATTATATGAGGTGAGTCATTAAAAATATGTTCTCCACTCACTATTAATGATATAACCTCATAATGTTTACTTCCCAATATTAATTTAAATAAAACCTCTTAATGTTACTTCCTATTGTATTTTGAAATTTATGTCTTTCAATTAGATGTTTTCCTGACTAAGTATGAGCAGTTACTGCTGATTTTTCCAATTCTTCATACTTGACGTTCCTAACGTGTTTTAATTATTGAAGCATATTCATTTCTCGGTGCCAATCTTCATAATTTTTTTTTTTAATTTCAATAGATGGTAGATGAATTTCTTGAATTTTATGTTTTCTTATTTTTTATAGAAGTGTAATTTGGTTAATTAATTTTTGTCTTTTAAACTTATTTTCCTGTGCACCATGCTTTTTTCATATCCATTTTCTATTACTACATTGTTTATGTATTGTTTTCCTTTCTTATAATTTTCTCTGTTCATGGGTATATTTACTAATCTATATGCCAAACTATTGAACTCTGAACTTTTGAAACTATTGAACCATTCTAAAAAGAAGACAGGATATGCAGTAAGGTGTAAAGAACTTTATTTTAAATTAAACCTCGAAGTGATACTTCCTATAATAGTTCAACAAGGTATGTAATTAATGGTGAGTGAAGAACATATTTTAATCGACTCACCTCATACATTTTCAAACTTCTTTGATACCGACGGTTTCAGACAAAATCATGTCCTTCTTCAGTCATGGCTTCCACTGATGAAATTCTGTGATTGTTGATTTCTTTAGTGACATCACTTCTTGTGCTGCCATCTTTTGTTGGGATTATAAACTTTGTAATTAAATTTTTATCCACCGGAATATCGAAATTCTATGAATTTTGTCTGAAACCGTCGGTATCAAAGAAGTTTGAAAATGTATGAGGTGAGTCGATTAAAATATGTTCTCCACTCACTATTAATGATATAACCTCATAATGTTTACTTCCCAATATTAATTTAAATATAAGGTATGTAATTATTTATAAAAATGTTTTGAATATAGAATAATATGGCATGAAAAGTCAACTCCTAGCATTAGAATAACATATGATCATTTATACTGGTTTCGGCCTTAGTTTATGGTGTAATGTAAACAGAAGCACGTGGTTAAGTGTGATTTCATTGGTCACATGAACCTAATGACATTGTTGTCCAGCGGCGTAGATGAAAACATTGTTCCCTTATCAATCTACATTTTATATAACGGCTATGTATGAACAAAATTATCACAAAAATAATAATAATAATAAAGTAATAAAACACAATATAACATATGAAAAAATGACAATGGTGAACAGTTAGTATAAATTTATGTAAATTTAAATATAACACCATTTTGCACATGTCAGTTGACGAAGAGGGAAATTCAGTTATTTCAACATGGCCACTCGTGTTGAATATGTTAAACATCAGAGAGGAAAAGCTTTGAAAAGTGGTGAGAAACGAATTGTTTTAAATGTATTTTGTAAATTGAGTGATAAATTCCCCACGTTAGGTATCCAGAACGTAGTGAAATTTAACAGCTGAGTATTCTGGCATTTTTTCAGCTAGCATAAATTCTGCTCAAAGGCCATTTTACTACACCAGGTAAAAAACTTATGAGAGAAAAACCTGTAACAGAAATAGAATGTGATGAGTTTGTCAGAAGTGCTGTGCATCGCAAAGTGCATAATTTTTATGGAAGAAATTAACCCCCTACAATTAATAAAGTACTCGCTTGTGTTAACAGTGATCCTGAATTACCAAATTAAAAAAAAGTTTCTGTACTCTTCTCCGAGAAATCGGGCTTCAATATGTACTAAAAAACAAAAATATTCTAATTGTTGATCGTGACGATATGTTGTTGTGGAGTAGAAATTATTTGAAGAAAGCCCTGCCACAGTCTGATTAGGTAATTAAATCTTATTTTCCTAATTTGATTTTAATGGTTTTCAGCTTTGTTCATTTGTATTTATATTATATTATCATGTGTACTAATAGCAGAACAATTTTGGTGCTTCCTCTTTCAAAATTAATTGATAAACGTTTAGGCCTAATCACATTTGTTATTTTAAATAATATGTTTATAATTTCAAAAATACATGTAGATGCATGCAACTTTGGTAAATTAATGCTACTGGAATTTGACAGCAAGTCAGATGGCATGTAAAATAGTACCATTGCTCCACCAATCACAGATGCCTGTGAAAGGATACCTTTTGTGACTTTATAGTACAACATAAACTAAGGCCACATATGGTCTAGCACTAAATTGCATTTGCAAAAATTTGCCATCCCTTCTCACAGTGTTTAATTTTTTCAGTTTTGTGATTAAATTAATTATTTGATTTCAGTACATGTCCTTAATGGCAGAGCTGGGAGAAGGCCCTCCACCAAACAGAGATAACGACCGTGATGCAAATCAGAATAGATTTGCTCGTCGTACAAATTCAGCTGGAAATGTGGGCTTGTTTGAGCGTCAGATGGCACCTCGAGCCATCATGGCTCCACCTCCCAGGATGGAACACAACATGATGCCAACACCACCGCAGCTTATACCAAACACTCTTCCCCCTCCACCTTGGAGCCCAGCGATGCCTCCAGCAAACAAACCTCCAGGTTCAGAAATCATGCCTAACATGAGTCACCCACCTCCGCCATCAGGCCCTACTCTAGCAATGCCACCACCATGGCAAACTCCAAGCATTCCACCTCCCAACTTACTACAAGCACCACCCCCACCGCCTCCAACCAACCAGCCACCGCCTGTAACAACACCACAGCCTGCAATTCCACCATTGTTACCATGGCTACAAACACAGACACAACCGCCACCTCCAGGATCGCAACCACAGCCACCAGTGCAAAGCCCACCACATGCCCAACAGCAAGCTGCCCAGCCACCAGCACCACAACAACCAGCACAAGCACCGCCCAACCACAAGGACAACAGCCACCTCCTGCAGCTCTTCCGCCTCCAGGATTGCCACCATGGCAACAGCCTCCACCGCCATTATCGTCAGCTGCACCAGGTCCAGTGCCTCCGCCTGCCAGAGCTCCACCTCCACCACCACCCAACATGTTCCCGTGGCATCAGAATTACATTGGTGTTCCACCTCCACAACCAGTGCAGCCTCCTCCTCCGCCCGGCCAGAATGTTGATATCAATGCTCTGGCAGGTTTACCGAGCCTTCTTGCTGCACCTCCTCCTCCCCCACCAAGTTAATTTCACTTTTTTTTCAGGTGAGAATATAGTTCACAGGTTTTAGCTTCATTTTTGCCTTACGTGCTATGTGTGTTTGGAAAAAGTACAATTATATGTTGCCATGCAGTAGACAGCTAACTTACCATATAGTAAAGTTATTGATATGATATGAAGAAAATTTACAAAAATTGTCATGATTTACATTATAAAGTATGTATTAGAAATGATCAGTCACCTATACCGCATTGATCCGAAAATATCTCCCTGGGTATAAGCCATGTTTTTAAAATTCAAAGTTGATTATAAAATAAAAACTTGTGGCAGTAAAATAATTCGCTCCCCAAGTGAAGGAAGAATAATTATTGTAAACTTTTATATACAAGACCAGCTTCTTATTACAGTTACGTGAAATCCTGGGTTTGATTCCCAGTCAAACCACAGGAATTTTTTCTTAAAGAAAATTATTCCTGTTTTCAATGTTTGTATTTAAATAAAATAATATCAATATTTTTAACATTCATTGTTGTGACCAGCCTCATGGGCTAGTGGCAAGCATTTCTGACTACTGTTTATAAGGTCCCGGGTTCAATTCCTGGTCAAACCATAGGAATTTTTCCTTAAAGTGAATTATTCCTTTACTGCGCTGGTTTGGACATATAAATAGAATGCAGGAAAAGAAGCTTGTAAGAAGAATATACAAATGGAAACCAATATGCACCAGAGCAGCTGGACGCCCAAAAAACAGATGGCAGCATGATGTTATAAAAGATATATTAGAAATGAAAATTGGAAATTGGCCAGTCTATATCCAGAATAGATCTAGCTGGAGAAAAATTGTTGAGGAGGCCAAAACTTTAATGAGTTTGTAGTCGCCTACCAAAGAAGAAGAAGAATTATTCCTGTTGTTGCCATGGTCTGGAATTTAGGTTAAGAACTCCTGGAGTGTCATTATCATTTATCACCCATCATATCATCGGGGTAAAGTAACTCCGCCTTCTAGGCACCCTAACTTCAGAAGTGGGTTACAACTACACCAATGCCAGGAGAGAAACCAGAAATATTGAAATAACAACCTGGGGCATTGAATAAAAAAAAAGCATTCATTATTGTCACAATTGAGGTTATGTATTAAAATGATATAAATAATAATATAGTATCTTTTTCTTTTATCCGTCTTCCTCAATTAGAATTGATTTTTATTTAAAAAACTTTGTTAAATTACTAATTCATGAAGGCCTTTCAAAAACATGTTTCATCTTCGGCATGCTAATTGGTACTGATGTTGTCATATAATTTATATAATGGGTAACAAGAAGAAGATTAGCACCTTAGAAAACGTGAAAGTTTTAAGAGAAGCAAAGAATATAATCATTATAAACGAGAACACACTCGCTGACCTAAACCCATTACATAAATTATATGCCGACATCAGTACCAATTAGCACGCCAAAGATGAAACATGTTTTTGAAAGGCCTTCATGATTTAATAATTTAATGAAATTGTTTCTAATTAAAATCAATTCTAATTGAGAAAGATGGATAAAAAAGTACTAAAGGTTGCCCGCTCTTAAAGTGATCCTCATCAAAACAAAACAATGTGACCTGCTCACTTTTCATTGGTTATGGACACTGGTGTACGATGTAGAAGCAATAAGTATGTGAAAAAGTAGTTCCTTTCATTAAATTAAAAAATGTCCTCTGAATATACTTGTTCTTCTTCATGAATGAAAATAATAATATTCAAAACATAGAAAATATTCTAAAATAGCCTATACCTAATCAATAATTATAATTTAAAATAGTTTATTACATATGGATGATGCATTTGAGTCATGCTTCAGTCGATTCTGATGTAACAAAATAGCGAAGGTGTTGAGTTTTCTGTTGCTGTGTTGCCATGTGTAAATTTTTAAAACATAAGTCTGGCAGACCTTCGATTAGTGGTAAAAAACAGTTGTTTTAAGTGTATTTCAAAAGTTCATTGATAAATCTCACCAGCTTTCTTGTAATCTACCCCATTCAGCCATCACATGTCTTATATACTTCACACGTGCTCCCTCTCAATGTTACAGTAATTGTGGCGCGGAAGAATACAATTGGTGTTTATGTTAGGATCACTCTAAGAGCAAATAGGGTGTATATGATTATTTATAATATTTTAAAATAATATATTAAAAATATCCACCACTGTGGTCTCGAGGTAGCATGCTGCCTTGTCACACAGCGGGCCCGGGTTCGATCCCCGGTTGGGGCAGTTTTTCTGGGTGAGGTTTTATCGGGGTTTTTCCTCACCTGTAAGACAAATGTCAGGAAAACTTCAAGGTCCAAATGGTCCCCGAAATCATATGGCCATCATCATCATCCTTCACCGGTTGGAAAGCAACGGGAAGCTACCACACCTACAATCCCCTAGTAAAGCTGCAAGCATAGCATGAAAATTCTATGATTGCAGTGAAGAACCTGCCTTTGGACAGAATTACTATGGATGGATCTTAAAAATTTAAATTTTTTATACCTTACCTCATATCAAGTTGGATATGATGAGTAGAGAACGGATTTATATGCATTAAAAACCATAAATATATGCATGCAACTATGCAGCAAAAAGTTGAAAATATGCTCTTAAAATTTAAAAAAAATATGCACAATTAATTTTCTTCTTATAGTAAAATACACTATTTTCTCAGACCATTTTATTTATTTTTTATGAAGCAAAAATTGTAATATTTTTACTTTTTCACTCCTAATTGAAGTTAATAATTGTATTTTATAGCGTCATCTCATTAATCTTGTCTGTTTTATGAAATATAAGTCAACACTCATTTAACGATCACTTATCAATATTTGTTACAATAAATAACTAAATATTTTTCTAAATTTTCTGGTAGAAAGCCCTTTCTTCTGTCACTTAAAATGTGTTTGTATGAAGAGAATGATCTCTCCACTTCACATGAGGTCACAGGACATTATCGCAAAGAGGCTGTCACTCACAGAATAAGAATTATATTGATTTAATAATGTGATAAAATGATAATAAGTAATTTAAAATACATGTTTGTCGCAGACTTGGCATAGGACAATTTTTCCATTTTTTGTTAATGTAGGATTCCCACCAATCCATTGATGAAGCAAAGATATTTTACTGGATTTTTCCTTTGGCATTGAAAACACTTGTCTTTGTCCACTAACTCACAAAATGGTATTTGAGAAAAGAATTTAAACTTTGATTCCTGATCTGTTTTATCACCGTGGTCAGTAATGTACAACAGGCTTCTTTTGTGTGAAATCAAGTATATTTTACGCACACGAAAGTATATTTCAGGAATGATTTTGAGTTTTTGTCTGTGTATGCTGACAGTCTCAATAAAGCTGATGTTCAAACTTCAAAGAATATCCCCAGTTGAAAATGAAAATAAGGAAATTACCACCAATAAACTGTCCATTGTTGGCAAGCACTTTCATCTCTTTTGAAACCTTCCTTTCAGGAAATGGTTTAGGCCAGATTGCTTTATTGACCTGTTGAGATTTAAAACTGCAGATCCCCTGCTTGACATTGTCACTGTTGTGCAAAAATGCAAAATAGGGATTCTGGCTTTCTATGAAAACAAGATTGTCATTTGCAAAAACATGACAATAAAGCAGAAACTTGTCACATGTTCTGGGGTGGTTACAAACTCATAGTCTCATATTAGATAGAGGAAAAAAAAGTATAATATCTGCACCCGTATGCAAATATTAGTGAAATATGCGCTAATCCCTTGAATATGCATTTATATGCACTATAAAATTTTGCCAATTGATTCCAAATGACATGAAACACATTTTCCTCTTCCATGCATATGTTTATCTTTCAAGGAATAAAACATGCAAATATGCAGAAATCTGCCCTCTAGTGATGAGGTATAAAGAATTTAGTCGGCCACAGTGGACTAATGGTTATGCTCCTTGCCTCTGGTCCCGAGGGTCACAGGTTCAATTCTGGTCAGAGTCAATGGATTTTTTTAGGATGGAAAAATCCAAGAAGAAAGTCCTCAGGAGGGGCTTTAAGCCTTGTGTCCTAACATGTAAAAGATCCTTAAGCCTGAATAAAAAGGCCTTTAAGCAAAATTTAGTGATCTCATCATTGTAGTAATACCTTAGTTACCTGCTAGATGTCTCATTGGGGCAGTATGTTGACCGCATGCCATTTGTGACATCTATGGACAAATAAGGAATCACATTAACTTGGTCTAGTAACTTCTAACAAAGGAGAGTCTATGGCTCAACACTGGACTATGCCATTATAGATAGATAGATAGATATAAAGAATTATAATTTAAATATATTAAACCTCATAGAAACATGGACTCTTACTTTAAGGGAGAAAAGGAGATTATGAGTATTTGAGAATAAAGTTATTAGGAAAATTTTTGGACCAACGAGAGATGAACAGACAGATAAATGGAGAAGACTACATAACAGTGAACTACATGGTCTTTATAGGAAGCCAGGTATAATAAGAACAGTTAAGTCTCATAGACTGCGATGGGCAGGACATGTGACAAGAATGGGGAATGAAAGACGTGCATGGAAGCTTCGTGTAGGAAAACAGAGGGGAAATGCCCAGTTGGTAAATCAAGAATGAGGTGGGAGAATAACATCAACTATGTTTTGAGGGAAGTATATTATACAAGGATGATTGGAAAACATTAGCTCAGGAGAGTGATGTATGGAGAGCTTATGTCTGCGCTGAATGAACCTATGGATTCAATAGTGCCAGTGAGTGAGTTAGTTAATTAGTTTATATATATATATACATACACATATATAAAATAAATAATGTATTTAAGGACATATTGAAAAACATTTTGCCTAAACTGGGATTTGAACCCAGGATCTCTGAATCTCAGTTTCAGTGTTCCAGTGCTTAATCCATTAAGTTATCTAGGCTCTTGATTTAGTCAGAAATTTTTCTCTTGCTTATACAATCCCATGCGCTTTGAAGTCAAGAACCTTCCTTCCCCACACATTCTAGCTGCTTCTTTTTGAGAATATTTTTTTGGTGGGATTTTAACACTACTTCTATAGCTAGTATGTGCTTTACTAGCTAAAAATTAATGTTAAAAGCATAAAAATAAAAAAATAAACATTGAAAATTATTCCTGTGGTTGCCCATGATCTGGAATTTAGGTTAATGTTTTTATTATTAATTTAACACTTCTCACTGAAGGATAAATTATATTTGAAAAAGAAAAATTATATGCTCCAGTTTGAACCCAGGACCTTTGGCTTTCTAGGCCAATGCCCTACCACTGATCTACCTGAGAACTCCAATCTAAACGCAAATTTTTCTCTTATACATTGTTAATTCCCAATCAGGAATTTAAGTTAAGTTTAGGTTTTAGATCTGCGGCTTTGTTACATTTATACATCATCGGGTAACATAATTCCATCTTCCGGGTACCACAACCTCAGAAATGGGTTACAATTCTCTGAGTGCCAGAAATATCGTAAGACAATCTGGGAGCATTGGACAATTTTTTTTATTATTTTATATTTAACTTTTTTTTTTACTGAATGACAAATTATATTTGAAGAGAAAAATTTACGCTTAGACTGGGGTTCGAACCCAAGCTCTGTAGTTGTATACATCATCATCGTCATCATCATCCTAAGGCGTGACAACTTCAAAGGTGAAAGTTTTGGCCTTCTCAACAATCTGTATCTTGCCATATTCAAGTTAGCCTCTTTCATTTTCTTCAGATCGTTCATTGTGTCATCCTCCCATCTTATCTTCGGTCTTCCAACTGCTCTGCTTCCTATAGGTTTCCATTTATAGAGTTTCTTACCCAATATCTGATCATCCATTCTTTTTAAATGTCCTAATCAATTATTTCTGAGTGATCTTATATGGTTTACTATATTATGATTTTTTATTAATTTGTATACACTAGTGCTTTTCCAACAGAGCTACCTAGGTCTCCAATCTAAATGTGAATTTTTCTCTTATTTAAGCAGTTACCAAGAGCGTCAAAGGCTATGAACCATCGTTTAATATGCCATTTGACGGTTTCTATTTAGAAGTCTAAAAAATTTGCATTTAGATTGGAGGCCTAGGTAACTCAGTTGGAAAGAGCACAAGTGTATAGAACTAAATACCTTGGGTTCGAACCCCATTCTAGACATAACATTTTTCTCTTCAAATATAAAAGAACATTTTACATATAATTGACTTTTTAGGAATTAACATTGTAAAATATTACTTATTTAAAAACATTGTATTACCTCACCTCATATCCTTCTTTATATTAGAACGGTTTTGGGATCCTGAGTACTTTCATGACCGTTGTTACATTATCTTGAAGACCTGTTCCCTCTGTACATACGGAGTAGACTGAAGAACCTAGAAATTAAATCATTTTCCCCAGAAGTAACTTTGACTCTACAGATGATTCAAACGGAATGACCCACAGTCAGAAGCAGAACAATTAGCCAGGTGAATGTCTGCCGCTCTGTAGCACCTCATCTGGCAAAAGGGCTTGGGTTGGACAAACCCATCTTAATGTTCATATTATTTGTTTTTTAACATCCTAATGATGGACAAATTATATTTGAAATGAAAAATATACGCCTAGACTGGGGTTTGAACCCGGGACCTTTGACTCTCTATGTTAATGCTCTATCCAAGTGAGATACCTAGGCCTCCAATCTAAATGCATATTTTTCTCTTATACATAGTTAATTCCCTATCCCCAAATGCTACGAGCCGTTGCTACGATTTTTGCAAATGGCAGCTCCTTTATTATGAAGACCTTTTATTGGGAATTTAAACATTACTTATAAAGCCAGTAGTGCTTCTTTCAATGTTTATATTATTCATATTTAATGCTCATATTAGAGAATCAAAGATCCTGGGTTCAAACCCCAGTCTAGACATATTTTTCTTTTCAAATATAATTTGTCCATCTTTAAGATGTTTAAAAACGAATAATGTTCATATTAGAGAATCAAAGATCCTGGGTTCGAACCCCAGTCTAGACATATTTTTCTTTTCAAATATAATTTGACCATCTTTAAGATGTTTAAAAACGAACAATATGAACATTGAAAGAAGCACTATTGGCTTTATAAGTAATGTTTAAATTCCCAATAAAAAGTCTTAATAAAAGAGCCGCCATTTGCAAAAATCGTAGCATTTGGGGATAGGGAATTAACTTTGTATAAGAGAAAAATACACGTTTAGATTGGAGGCCTAGGTAGTTCACTTGGATAGAGCATTGACATAGAGAGTCAAAGGTCCTGGGTTCAAACCCCTAGTCTAGGCATATATTTTTCTTTTCAAATATAATAAGCCCATCTTAGTTTGCTGGAGAGTCATAAAATTAAAAAAGAGGCTAAACTTTTAAAACATGGAATAACCTTTGGAATTGACAGTTTGTGGAAAGATATATATTCAGAAGAACAAGTTTAGATCCATGAATTTTGAAATTCCTGATGAATGTTATTTGATCTCAAGGTTCATCAGATCAACACCAGATTGCAACTTTGAAGATGAAGATGTAGACCGAAATTTGACGGTCATGATGATGGGAGGGATTCCTCTTGAAAACTGCAGTTTCTGTGCTTGCAGAACACAAGATATGATTCATTTAATTAATATTTTAAGAATGTTTTCTTCAAGTTAATTTCAGACATACTGATTATATTAATATTGTCTGTGTATACTACAGTGCGATCAGTATAGCACTGGACAGCAGACGCGGGGATTTCACTATACACTGCTGATGCACTCGTAGCAGTGAACGGACAGCATAGGATCGCGATGATACAACCACACACATTTTCGTAACTATTTTACAAATTGTCGTACTTACCAACTTTATTGAAGCAGGTGCTGGAACTGTTCACCTTCGTTGTCCATATATTTTTGACACCTGTTTATAAAATTTGTTGTACAGGTTATGGACTGTTGAACGTGACAGAATTTGTACATCTGGGAATCATGTTTCAAAATGTCTTTGTACTTGGCTGACAGACTGAGTTAACAAATATGGATCATAAATAAATACACGTTGTTCTGTAGAAAAATTATTAGCCATTATACAGTTTACACTTATACACGTCATTCAGTTTACACTTATATACGCCTGTTTTATAAAATACAAATTTTAAAATTGAAATAACTTATACATACGTCATGATGCGTCATTCAGTTTACATTATACACGTCATTCAGTTCACAAGGAAAAGCGACCAAGCACCTTATCTACTCAAAGTACACTATCTGACTAACTGTGAATGCATGGGATGTACTCATATTCTGCTGAGTTAGCGCATATTTCATGTCTGTGCCTGCATGTGTAAGCCGTCGTCATCGCACAGCACAAACCCCGCGTCTGCTGTCCTATACTATACTAATCTCACTGTAGTATTTGTGTTGATTTGTGGAATATTCCTTAATTTTCATATGTAAAAGCAAAAGTAGTGCAATAAGTTGCAACCTGATTTTTTTGCAGTTGAAATTTGGAATAAAAATGCAGCTTATTTATGGTTCAATGCGGTATATAGTGTATGACTTGTTGGACATATGATCTTCTCGTACATCAAAGTGGACAAACATGGATTGTGCTCAGAAATTATAAGGAGTATGAACTGTAAAATAGAAGTAATAAACATTTTTATCCAAGTTACTTTATATTCTGATCAAAATTCCTTTCAACTAAAGAATATGTAGAAGAGTAAAGAGTTATAATTATTTAGATGTTATACAAGGGCATTCGATAAGTAATGGCAACACTGTTGTAAATCAGCGATCCTAGTGATGACCATTGTAATCTCGTAGTTTGTTAAGGTTAAGGGTCGAATTTATAAACGCATTAGACCGTAAAAGGCGTCCTCTGCTGAGAAAGTTTTATCCTAATACATTTTGCTTACTCAGAAATCTATTCATGCGATAATAATTGTAAGCTACCTGACGAGGTAACTTAAGATCATAGCTCAAGATAGAAACTTATCGTGAAAATCCCGATGGTAACCGATGTAGTTTGAAACCTTTACAGCTTTATCCAAGATGTTGGACCTTGAAGACTTCGATCATGTTTTCGGTATACGCGGAGAAGAAGAATTTGATAGAGTCTACCAAAGAATTCAACTGGAAGAACAGGAGAATCGGCGTAATATTGCGCGATGCAGACGTCGTTGTATACAGTATTATTTGCAGGATGCAAGCGTAAATGCGTTCCTCTATAGCAAATGAAAATAACGGAAGTGGTTTTATCGCTGAGAATTCTGGTTTGTTGCCAATATTACGAAAACGTCAACTTTCATGCATGACCGGTAAGTCGGCCGTTAATTCGATCTCAGCAATTGCTCACGGTGAGTCAGTTCACCAGTGATTGGAAGTAATTTGAGTAGAGACTAATGTATTTGCATGCGGCCCTAAATTAAAATGCTTCATACCTCACCTCATATCCAGTCTTCTAATTATACTGCAGTTTCAAAGCCTTGGCAGCTTCATCTTCAGTAATATCTCGTCAATTGGTGTTATGTCGATCAGAAGAACTACTACTTCTTCCCTCTGTTGGTGGACCGATAAACCTCCAGATACATTCAGAATCTCTGGGAATTTCAAAGTTCATAAGTTTTTTTGTAAATTATTGAGTCATTTTTTACATCTTACCTCATATTTCATGTTTTCTTTAAACACAGGAACTAGTTTTCAAGAGAAAAATCTCTCTCATTTTCAACCGACATTATGACTACCAGCTTTTCGATGGAATCTCCATCAGTAATGTTGCCATCTGGTGTTGATTTGATGAACTTCGAGATGATGTTACATTCATCAGGAATCTCGAAATTCGTGGATCTAAATTTGTTCTTCTGAATATATATCTTCTCCCAAATTGTCAATTCTAAAGGTTTTTCCAAATGTTTTTAAAAGTTGGGCCTTTTTTTCAATTTTATGATTCTCCAATAAACTATGTGCTGCAATAGCTGGCTTTTCAATTTCACCATTTTTAATATTTCTAAAGTTTTCCTTAAATGCGAGTGTCCAAATTCCTTTTTGTTTTTCCTATGTAAACTTTATTGCAGTCCTTACAATTAATTTGATAAATTCCAGGTTTTTTGCTATCTGGCGTGTTTAATTTCTTATTAGTTATTAATAGATTACCAAGGCTAAATTTATTTGTTATTTTCAAAAAAATGTTCAAGAAATTCATTATTACATTGGCACCGATAAATAAATTTAGCCTTGGTAATCTATTAATAACTAATAAGAAATTGAGCACTCCAGATAGCAAAAAATCTGGAATTTATCAAATTAATTGTAAAGACTGTAATAAAGTATACATAGGAAAAACAAAAAGGAATTTGGACACTCGCACAAAGGAACATTTTAGAAATATTAAAAATGGTGAAATTCAGAAATCAGCTATTGCAGCACATAGTTTGTTGGAGAATCATAAAATTCAAAAAGAGGCCCAACTTTTAAAACATTTGGGAAAACCTTTAGAATATTATAATGATATTGTGAAAATGGTGTGGGCTGCACACTAGTATGTAGAACTAGAGGTCCACGGTTCAATTCCTGGTTCAGACATTAATTTTTCTTTTCACAATATCATTATAATATGATCGATTATTGGAACTGTGTTAAAATAACAGTATTGGAAAATATTAAATAAAACCTTTAGAATTGACAATTTGGGAGAAGATATGTATTCAGAAGAACAAATTTAGATCCATGAATTTCGAGATTCCTGATGAACGTAACCTCATCTCGAAGTTCATCAAATCAACACCAGATGGCAACATTATTGATGCCGGTAGTCATAATGTTGGTTGAAAATGAGAGAGATTTTACTGTTGAAAACTAGTTCCAGTGTTTAAAGAAAACATGAAATATGAGGTAAGATGTAAAAAATGACTCATTAATTTACGAATTAAGAACCTCATAATGTTATTTCCCATATTTAACTATGAATCATAATTTTTCCTTACAAGTTTCCTGTGGATTCGGAGGTTTATTGGTCCACCAAAAGAGGGAAGAAGAAGTAGTTCTTCTGATTGACATAACATCAGTCGACGAGAAATTACTGAAGATGCTGCCAAGGCTTTGAAACCGTGGTCTAATTAGAAGACTGGATGTGAGGTGAGGTATGAAGCATTTTAATTTAATAAGAATCAAATGAATCATGAATTCTTCTTACTTCATAAATCTATGTTTTTTTAAATACAGCACCGCAAGTATCGAAGAAATATCTTCTCCATCATCAGCTGTTTTCACGACTGTCAATTTTTTCTTTTACCAGTAATTATCGAAACTGCCATCTGGTGAACTTTTGAAGGAGTAATTTTCTAGACTGCCATCTGGTGTATTGAAGAACTTTGTAATCAAGCTTGGTTCATCTGGAATCTCGAATTCATGGTTCTAGTATGTTTTTTTTTTAATATATATCTTTTCCCAAACTGTTAATTCCAAAGGTTTAGATAGATGTTTCAAAAGTTTTGCACAGTCATGAAAAAAGCTGACGATGGAGAAGATGTTTCTCCGATACTGCGGTTCTGTGTTTAAAAAAACATAGATGTATGAGGTAAGAAGAATTTACTATTCATTTGATTCTTATTAAGGAAACCTCACAATGTTATTATTCCCTAATTTATTATATTCAATTTTAATTTAATCTTAAATTTAACCTCATAGTGATTTTTTTTCCTATAAAAGTTAAATTGTAGTATGTTGTTGAGCAGTCTTTATTGTATAAATCTGTAATATTGAAAGTCTTGAAATAGCAATATTTTGTGAATACATTCACTGTTTCTCACATTTAGTAAGTAATACCGCCCTAAAAACATGTTCAGTAGAATTTATTTAGAAGGTGGATTTGGAAAGTATTCGAATACCCACCAGACAGGAGTCCTTGTGACTATAACTTATTCTAAAAGATCGAAGAACCTCTATGCTGCATTTGATTTCAATCAAGAGTAGATATCCTGGAAGCTCTAGATCGATCAGATGAGAGATATCCAGAAATGGTGCTGTAGATGAAGTGCGATGTCTTCCAAGTATTTGGCAACATGTAGTTGACTTGACAAGAAACTATATCATCGTTCTGGCAGATTTCACTAAGTCCAAAATTGTTGTTTGAGATACAGTGATATTAAAATTTGATCACACATCAGAAGTCTGTTACGCCAGAAAATATTAAGCGTCTATAAATTAGAAAAGGACAGGGATAGCATTTAGTGGCTTTTGCCAGACTGTGAAGAATCATTTTCGTAATATAGTAGTGTACATATCTCAAAACAGCCAATTTTGGACTTAGTGACTTCTTGAACGCCGACGATATATGAAATTCATAATGCCAAGAGTAACTAAACAAATTTTTTGATATAACGGTGTTGCCTTTGCTTATTGAACATATCCTAGTATTTAATTTAACATTTTCCAGTCCTGGACAAATTTATTTTTTAAAAGAGAAATTATCATCTGAACTGGGAATGAAACCCATGTTAAGCTTTACCACTTAAAAAGTAATGAAATTCTCAATAAATAAATGAGTAATTTCTTATCCTATCTCATAGTTTGTTTTCTTAAACACATCATAATGTCAGTTGAAAATGGGAGGGATGTTCCTCTTGAAAACTGTAGTTCCCTTCTTCTTCCTTCCAAGTATTAGGCCAAGGCCTGTTACGATCCTATAGAAAATTTTCCCTCTAGCATTTCATAGGATGGCCCAGGGATATTTGTCCTCTTGGTATATAATTATAAACAGCTTTGGGGATCCGATTTGAACTCATTCTTTCAAGAAGGTGTTTCCAATTTAGTTGGTACTGTTTAATATATTCCAAAATTGGCATAGCCTTCAATTCTTTTCAGATATCAGTGTTCCTTTTCCGATCTCATTTGGTGTAACCCACAGTTCTGCGCATGAATCTCGTTTCACAAGCTGTTATTCTACTTTCATGTTGTCTTTTTAGTGTCCATGCCTCACTACAATAGGTCAATACTGGTCTAGCCAAAGTGTTATATAAACGTAATCTGATGTTTTTTTTTGTACAAGGAATGGTTTCATAACTTTATTAATAATTCCCAAACTTTTATTATAACTAGTAATTTTTTCAGGGATGTCCTTTTCATCCCAGGTAGAGAGATAATATCCAAGATGTTTAAATTGATTAGATCTCTCTAAAATTTTGTTCTGGAGACAGATTTTACTTTGTATGGGGTCCTTCCCACGAAATGCCATAATTTTAGTTTTGTTAATTGATATTTCCATATTAAATTTGGCAGCTATTTTTTTGTAAATTATAAATTGATCATTGCAAATCATTTTCAGAAAGTGCCAGAAGCGCTAAATCATCTGCAAAAAGAATAGTTCAAGTTTGGGGTTCCTATTGATGGGTATATATCCCCGTTGTGTTTTCCTGCATTCATTTATTATTCTATTCACATATATAATGAAAAGCACCAGTGAAAGTCCACATCCCTGTCTTATTCCAGTGTTGATCTTTTTCCAAGAAGATAGTTTGTCATCTTGTTTAACTGCAGTTCCCGTGTTTAAGAAAACATAAACTATGAGGTAAGATAAATTATATAAATATAATTCATTTATTCATTCGTTGAATTAAGAACCTCGTACTGTTATTTCCCATATTTAACTATGAATGAAATTCTGATTAAAAATCCTTCAAATGGAAGTCATCTAATGGCATTAACATCTTTTTCCAAGAAGATAGTTTGCCATCTTGTTTAACTGCAGTTCCCGTGTTTAAGAAAACATAAACTATGAGGTAAGATAAATTATATAAATATAATTCATTTATTCATTCGTTGAATTAAGAACCTCGTACAGTTATTTAACTATGAATGAAATTCTGATTAAAAATCCTTCAAATGGAAGTCATCTAATGGCATTAACAGCTTGAATGAACTTATGTGGACTTCTTATTAATAACGTTTTTTGTCAGATACAAAAAGATAATGTTTACTAAACCCTTTGGTTATTTTATTAAAGTGTTCCATGTGAAATGTAAACTGCACTTCTATGTCATGGTATCACTGTTACCAATGCAAGTTAAGATTTTTAAAATACATTATAAAACTCCATTGAGGTCACTGTATTAAAGTTTTAAGAAATGTAAAACAGTACCTGATATCTCAGTCATCCTCAATAATCAGCAATGTTGTTTTTAGGAGGCCTTTCGATAACTTAAGTATCATCTGCTTTCATTCAATAATTTGCAATGTTTTATAGGAGGCCTTTCGATAACTCAAGTATCATCTTCTGCTTTCATTATGAAAACAGAAAATGATACTTCAGTTATTGAAAAGCCTCCTATAAAACAACACTGCAAATTATTGAGGACGACTGAAATCTCAGGTACTGTTTTACATTTCTTAAAACTTAAACACAAATTAATGGAAAAATACCATCACAGTTTGAAATTGTTATTTCATAAGTTATCTTTTTATATATATATATATATATATAATTCTTCTGTACGTGTGTATTCACTGGACTACTAAATGACTTGACCGATTTTGATTAAATTTTTTGAGTGGGTCCCTGGATGTTTAGGTTTACAATTGGACCCTATAAAACCAGTTGGTAGACCAAGAATGAGGTGGGAGAATAACATTAACTATGATTTGAGAGAAGTCGATTATACAGGGAATGATTGGAAAGCATTAGCTCAGGATATGGATGTATGGAGAGCTTATGTCTGCGTGGCCATGAACCTATGGGTTTGATAGTGCCAGTGAGTAAGTAAGTATTGGACCCTATAAAACCATTAGGTGTAGGAGTTCACCTGAAATGAAAATTTAAAAATCGCTCTAGGTGTCACAATTTTTTATGTTTCACAACGAAACTCATGTCCTATTAAAATAAACCAAGGTAGGTATTGTCCAAAAATGAGTGAAATCCGACAATTAGAAATGGAAGTTTACCTGATACCCGAACCATGTTTGGTTCATCTCAGCATGTGCCATACAATTTAATTAACCTTCAATATTTAATTTATTTAGGGATAGCAATGCATGCTAGCTATTAGCTAGTTTGATATAATGAAATGTTCATCAAAAACTTGTATCAACATTACAGAAATTTTCTTCTGTCTGCTGAAGATTCTCTCATCTATAGTTCATCTAGTATAGTAATCATCAATTGGTAAGTCACTCAATTGAGTATAATTTCTCAATAGTTATGGGGGAAGAGAGAACGTGGATAAGGAGATGAGGGGAAATGATATCATGTATACCTTACCTCCCTTGACAGCACAATGGTGGTTTCTGTTCATAGTTCAAGGTCAGTATTACTGCATGGTACTGGGGCTGTCGATCACAGATGATTTTCTTTAATAAATGCCACATATTTACACAAAAACTTCACAATCTCTTATTATCTTCACAATATTCCACTATCTCTTTTACACAAATTGCTCTCAGTGATGTTTCATCATTTACAATTTAATCACCAATGCAAATTGTTTCCACTCACTAATTATTTTGCTTGGCACAGTTTCTTTTGATCTCTCTTCACAGTCTCGCTGTCCGATCACAACTGACTGGCTCCTGACTCTTGCAAGAGTTTATATAAGCCAGAGGAGGAAATTTTTCTGCTATTAGTCGAGATTCTTCCATAGGAAACTTATAGCATGGAGGGTAGATGCATGCCGGACATGGAGATCCAGGTGCGTATCAAACATTGTAAGCAGATCTTTCAACTCATGAATGTATTTCCACTAATGAGTGATTTTACTCCTGCATAAGCTACAATTACAATGCATCAAGGAGTTGAGGGGAAATGTTGATGTTGTGTATTCCTTGCTTCCCTTGATAGCACAGTAGTTGTTGCTGTTCATATTTCAAGGTCAGTATAATCAGGTCAGGTGGCATGTAGGACTGTATTTTAACACTAACACTTCATAGAAGGAAATATATTTTATCATAGAACAAGATAATTCTGCAAGGTATTTGATTTGTATTAAGATACATAGCTTTTAAGTGTATAATTTTACTATTAAAAATTCCCTAAACTCCATGGCACGATATCCAGAATGCCCTTGGCCTACCAGCTATCTGCTGGTCTCACATTCATGTGATCACAGAGCGGATGATATCAAGCCAATATAGGAGTGACGTCGACATGTCAGGTCCCCTAATGTCATAGCTTGCTTTTCTCAACCTGTAGATGGTACTATAGATATCAAATTCCTCACAATGCTGGATGGGCCCTGGTCCTAAAGAAGGTTGGATGGATGGTGTAAGAAGTATGAGTGGACTGGGAGTTACAGATGAGGATGTTCAGAACCACTACAAATGAGAAGGCAGACATCTTAAGGCTGATGACTTTTATAAATAAAAATTATGAAATGGTTACTACTAGTGGTGACTCGTATTTTGAAGTTAGAATCATAAACAGAATTTATGTTTAAACCACCACAACAATAGGCGAGGAGCGTGATACGAAAGAATTTCATGTATGAAGCAGATGGCTAATTCCTCCCTACTACGAGTTTTTTTTCTCACCTGTAAAACAAATGTCAGGAAGCTTAGGGCCCAACGGTCCCCGAAAATCATCCGGCCATCATCCTCATCCTTACCATTAGTATCATCATCTTTCACCGGTGTGGAAAGCAACGGGAAGCTGCCACATCTATAATTCCCTAATAAAGCTGCAAAGCATAGCATAAAAATGCTGTGATTGCAGTGAAAGACCTGTCCTTGAGCAGAATTACTATGGATGGACTTCATTTGAAGGATTTTGTAATGCTAGACCTCAGCGGGTAATGTTACAATTATCATGGCGAGTGGGTTATCTCTGATGGCTACCAGCGAGCTAAGCTCCGCCCCCGGAAATTAAGCAGCTGGAGAGCAAAAATCCTTCACCTAAGCACTGGCCATAGGCCAGGATCATAGAGAGCCAGGATGACACCACGCGGCGCGGGTACTCTGTGTTACAATGATCAGTACCGCCTCGTACAATAATACAGAAATATGTTTCTACTAAAATCAAAGAAAATAAAGTTTAAAAATAATTCTGATTAACTAAGGTGAAGTAGCACTTCACCTACTTCCCATGAATGGCCGCCCATGTTACTACTACAAGAATAAAAAATAAATGATCTCTCACCATATTCTCTTAACCCGAATGCAATCCTGATAATGAAATTCCATTCCACTATTTGACTTACCGATTGAGGAAAAACCTCAGTCAGTTTGATCAAACATCAAGATTTTTGACCCCGGGACCTTCCAAATAATAGTCCATCGTTTGAGATTAATACATACTTTTTGGCAGTTGAGTTACTACCGCTCAGTTTTACTCTGACGGTCAAGTGACCAAATACAAGTTAAAATAAAGTTGATTAGTGGTTTTCGAACTGTCAAAAGCATAACTTATCCACAGACCCATTTCTATGAAAATACTTACAAATGAGTCATAAATGCAAGACACAAAAAAAAAAGTTTAGACGAGAATAATATATTTATAAAGAATGGTGAGTAATCTATGTCGCAAGCGGATCACATGGGTCGTGATAATATCCATTGTGCTGTTTCCTGTTTATTATCAGAGCACACTCAGAAGGGAAAGATCAATTCGTTCTTTTCTATGCCTCTGGTCACCTCTGGTAACTTATATTCTATGGCAGTGACAGCCATATTTGTGATGCTCTCAGCTGTATTGGTGCTGTCAGACTAATGTTGATTTATTTGTAAAATACATTTATAATTTTATGTCATTATACTAGTAATAAATATCGACACAAAGATCCGAAAATTGCATGATATATCGTTTTTAATTTTTAGCAAGACAACCACTTGAAGCAGGAAAATGAGCTTCCTATTGTAAGTTTAGTTTTCTTTTCCGCTCTTATAAATGTTATAAAATGTGAAAAGTTATTAAATATTTTAATGGCCCTAGTTTTTACAGTACGCCTATGTGCTCAGATAATCGTAATTCTAGATATTTTATATCTGTCTTACTGCAGTTATAGTCCGCTAAAGCAGAATGTGAATGCTTTTTTTTTATTCATTGTTTAATGATTAGCGTGTAAAAATTTGCTGATTTGCCAATTGATTTTTGCAAAATTATATTTACACTGTTTCTTAAGAAATCATACTTCAAAACCAATATATTATGGGTGTCGAATGTAAAGTCACCAATTTTCAGAAAAAAAAAATGATGTTGATGTCGAAAGGTTGTCATTCTTGCGTGCGAAGTTGCCTAATATATAATAATAGTACATGTCAATACTCATTTCAGGAATTCAAAGCCATGTACGAGTCTAAAAAATTGAAATAAAAACCGGAAAACGCACAAATTATTATAGTAGTAATTATAATTACTTTAGGAATATACAGTATTAGGTTTTTTACTTTTCCAAAGGAAATGTGATGAATGGCTTAATGTAAAATTAGAATTCGAGTAAAAGTAACCTAAAATTGCCGTATGGAAAAATGTAATCATTGCTTAAACAGAATAACCATCTTATCGGAAACATGCTAAGAAAATTAATGCGTTCACAATAGCCCAATTGGTGTACACTAACTTATAAATGAATGCAATCACAATAGCCCAATCTGGTGCACACTTATAAAATTCCTTTGAGGTGTTAGACATTTTGTAAAAATTATGGCTCAGCTGCACTTCTACTAGCGCTTGATTTTTCAGTTATATTGTTGTAAACTATAGCTCTTCTTCTGTATTTACTAACATTATTTAATATTTTAAACTTTTTCAAACAATTTTTATAACATTATTAGGCAATTTTGAAGTATTTATTTAAATATGCAAATCACAATATTAAGACACTGTTAGACAATATTGTGATGCTAACTGCTATTTTCTCCACAGAGTATATTACTTAGTCTATGATTTTTCTATCGCTGGTTGGATCAGCGTTCGGGAGTGATAAGTAAGTGTACACCCATTTTAAATAAACGTTTGGTAATTTTAATATTAATAATATATTTTTTAACATAGATTTGGGGATGTATTGCAAATATTTGCCATTTAAATTTCATAGCGACGGATAGTAGTCGAGGATGATAATCGATATGTGGTTCTATTGTGGGTTATCGCTGGCTCTATAAACTCTGGCGCATGCACACTGTTGTTCTATAGGACTTTGAAAATATTTCATGCTAGTTTAAGTGCAGTTTTTCTAAAATTATTTACCCTGTTAGCATGTCTCCTTAACTGACAAGAGTATTCTTATATATGCTGTCAATTCCCGTGCACCTAATGCTAATAAAATGTATTATAGTAATCAAAATGCGACATAAGTGTCTGTTTAAGTAGTAAGGGTAGACTGTATATCAGTTTACTATTTAACTCATGCCACAAATGGGAGTCAATGACCAATCATGTTTCAATGAATTTTGTTTTACCACCAATGACAGTCATGTTTCACCTCAATATTTATCAATTTCTGTTTAGCAAAATAAAGAAAGTTCCTCCTTTTTAATATTCTGAACAGGTCAGAGCATTATTTTGCAGTGGCTGACTTTTCAACAAATACATTGAATATAGCAAATAGTGAACAGATTCCTTCGAACTACACATTTGATAATTGTGTTCAATAAATGTGTTTTTAAATAATGATTGTACTGAGTTGTTTCCTCAAAAATAAATTAATAACCTATATTGTTGGTTATAATATAGGCCTACAGTTTGATGCGTTTCATTTTTTCTCCACTAGGGTACATTCTTACAATATTGCGATCTTAGTGGGTTATCGCTGATTGTGATCCTATTTGGCAATAAATAATATGAAGTTGCAGTGAATAAATATAACCACACATTTCTGATTTGTTTTCAAACGTCGCCGTTTACATTAATTATATAAATACTTTAAAATACCGGTAACTATATTTAAATAATGATTTGTTAGTAAACAGCATAATTGTATTTGTTAAATAGTCCTAACAAATGCCATTCTTGATTTCCAAATATTGAACTTGGTCTATAAACTCCAGATAAAGGAGAGTCTGTGGCTCAGCAATGGACTGTGCTATTAATCAATGTAGATAATTTGGAAATCACTCATGGCATTACTTATGATAAAGAGAATAGAGTGCAGTAAAGACTTTTTTCGGAAAAACTGCACTTAAACTTGCGTGAAATATTTTCAAAGTCCTATAAAACAACAGTGTGCATGCGCCAGAATTTATAGAGCCAGCGATAACCCAAAATCAAACCACATATCGATTATCATCCTTGATTACTATCCGTTGCTATGAAATTTAAATGACTAATCTTTGCAATAAATCCCCAAATCTATGTTAAAAAAATATATTAATATTGTAATTACCAAACGTTTATTAAAAATAGGTGTATGCTTACTTATCACTCCCTAATGCCAATCCAACTAGTGATAACCCAAAACAGCGATTAAAAAATCATAGACTAAGTAATATACTCTGTGGAGAAAATAGTAGTTAGCATCACAATATTGTCTAACAGTGTCATAATATTGTGAATTGCATATTTAAAGAAATACTTCAAAATTGTCTAACAATGTTATAAAAATTGTTCGAAAAAGTTAAAAATATTAAATAATGTTAGTAAATATTGGAGAAGAACTATAATTTATAATAATCAACTGAAAAATCAGGCGTATGTAGAAGTGCAGTTGATCCCTTTTTTCATCTCTTGTTTTACTATAATTTGAGAATGAATACGATTGTGGTTTTTCAGTGGAAGCCGATCTTCAAAAACTTTCAAACCAAAAAAGAACATTCCTGAAGGAACTCATCAATATGACTTGATGAAACATGCAGCAGCAACACTCGGCTCGGGAAATCTGAGACTAGCTGTAATGCTTCCTGAAGGAGAAGATCTGTATGAATGGGTTGCAGTTAACAGTAAGTCACCTACTCTATGCAAGGTGTCAGTCTTTGAGTATTGCTACAGACTGCTAGTTGCCAACTATAAAGATAGTTATCGATAGCTTATGGAATAACATTAATGCTACCAATATGTTTATTCACTTTTTTGATGTTTTTTTATTTAAGTTAACATTTTCCAGTCCTGGGTAGAATCTAATTTAAGAAATAAGAAATATTAATGTTCGATCCAGGACTTGAACCCTGGATTTCTGATGCTGTACATCAGTGCGATACCAATTATGCCATTCGAGCACCGATAAGAATGTTAACATCGAAAATATGAAGCTTTACTGCTAAAAATAATGTATAAATTCTCAATAAAAATACTTCTGAATTGAAGACATCAATTGGCATGATGGTAATGACAACTCTCGGCCTTTGGACGAACGAGAATTGTATAAGTTGAAAGAAATATTGACATTCTTATTGGTAAGAATCAAATGAATCGTGAATTCTTCTTACCTCATACATCTATGTTTTTTTAAACACAGCACCGCAGTATTGGAGAACCATCTTCTCCATCGTCAGCTTCACGACTTGCTGTTTTAATGACTCATGACTGAATCGTGAAAACAGCTGACGATGGAGAAGATGGTTCTCTGGTAGTTCGGTGCTGTGTTTAAAAAAAAAACACCACTGAGTCGTGAAAACAGCTGATGATGGAGAAGATGGTTCTCCAATACTGCAGTGCTGTGTTTAAAAAACATAGATGTATGAGGTAAGAAGAATTCACGATTCATTTGATTCTTATTAATAAAACCTCATAATGTTAAAATTCAGAAAGATTTCCAAAATTATTGCTAAATTATAAACCGCACGGAAGGAGAAATGTTGGACGCCGACACAGAAGATGGTCTGAACAATTTTAACAATTCTAGCTTTCATAAAACCGGAATGAGCCAACAGGCTTAATTCGTAAATTAATGAGACATTTTTTAACATCTTACCTCATATTTTATGTCTCTTCAAACATGGGAACTAGTTTTCGAGAGAAGGATCTCTCTCATTTTCAACCGACATTATGACTACCGGATTTTCGTTGGAATCCAGTAGTCATAATGTTGGTTGAAAATGAGAGAGATCCTTCTCTCGAAAACTAGTTCCCGTGTGTGAAGAAACATAATATATGAGGTAAGATGTTAAAAAATGACTCATTAATTTACGAATTAAGAACCTCATAATGTTATTTCCCATATTTAACTATGAATCAACAGGCTTAATCCCTAGATGATGATGATGATGATGAATGTTAAAATTCCCAAATTTATTATATTAAATTCTTATCGGTGCTTGAATGGCATAATTGGTATCAAACTGATGTACGGAATGAGAGATTGAGGGTTCAAGCCCCGGTTCTAGCATTAATTTGCTTTCTTAACACTTTGAGTCGAAAATAACTGGTGTTAACTTTTATAGGAATTAATCACTATGAGATTTAATTTATGGTGAAATTAAACGTTCCCTCTGAGAGGGAAGAAGAAGGGTTTCTTCCGATCAACATAACACCAGTCGCCAACAAAGTTCTGATGATGAGACAGTTATAGTCTTGAAATCGCGATCAACTTAGTAAATTAATATGAGGAGAGGTAAGAAACATTTAATTTCACCATAATGATTAATTATTTATCTTATAATTATAATACTTCCCAATATTAATTTAAATATAACAGCCCGTGTTTCTATATAATTTATAAATAAGTATGCCATTAATAGTGAGTGGAGAACATATTTTTATCGATTCACCTCATACAATACACTTAATATTTAATTTATTTAGGCACAGCAACGCATGCCGGTAATTAGCTAGTGTGTATACATACATATATATATATTTTATTAAATAGTTATACTGACAGATAAATAATGAGCTTGGAATGAAAAGGTGCTGAATTAATGATTAATTATTTATCTTATAATCATATAAGGTGAGTCGATAAAAATATGTTCTCCACTCACTATTGATGATATAACCTCATAATGTTTACTTCCCAATATTAATTTAAATATAAGTATGCTATTTTCTCAAACTTATACAGTTATCTGCTAGCATGTTATTTTAATTTTTGACTTAAGTCCTAGTATAACAAAGTCAAGTAAGTACAGCATAAATAAATAATTACAATTTTCTGAAAAGAAAAATTAAGTTTGAATTGCAAATCGAACTACAGACCTCCATCTCTGTATGTTAGCGTGCAGCCCATTACACAATTCAAGACATGGCTCAAATGCTAACATTTCTTTTCACTTATACAGTTCTCTTATGTCCGAAGGCAGGTAGCTAGAGCTATTAATAATGCTATCAGACGACATCTATTCAAAGTATTTTTAAGGATTATTTAACTCGTGCCCCAAATGGGAATCAATGATCAATAACGTTTCAATGAATTTTGTTTTACAACCAATGACAGTCGTGTTTCAAATTCTGTTTACCAAAATAAAGAAATCTCCTTTTTCATCATCATCATCCATGCAAGTATTAGGCTGTGTGGCCTATTATGGTCTCAAAGAGGAGTTTTCTATCCAGCGCTTTTTTGGACGTCCCAGCGATCTTTTGCCTTGGGGGAGTAACGAAGCATGGCTTTTGGAATTCTATGAGATGGCATTTGTTTAACACATTGGTGACCGACAGCTCTGCGTTCCACCCACCGCTGCTGGACCGGACATTTCTGTCAGTAGGGTGGAGTTTTAAATTTTAAACCGCGCTAGCACAGTGTGGCTTTTACATCAATATATTTACAATCAATAACAATAATGCATAAGTAAATCTTTATTAGTGTTCTCACCAGACTTTCTGGTAGAAATTGAGGGTTTGATAGCGTTGGAAACATTTACCTTTATGTAAAGGCAAAGTGCAAAAGAGCATACGTAGCGAGTTTCTTTTCTTGTGTTCACTAAAATCGCAGAAAAGTTTTGAGGGTATTTTTTTCTTTCCAATCACAGTTGGTGTTAATTTATTTTTCTTAATGTCTTAGCCTCCCTGGTGGGTGCGTGAGGTGGTCTCCTAGAAGTGGTTTCTTTTCTCTCTGTCTTTCCTCGTCTTCTCTGTCATCTGTTCCTAATTTCACGACTGCCAAACAAGAGGCTGTTTCAAGCAAAAAACTTCTGTTTGACATTTTGCTGTTAGGATTTTGAAATTTATAGACCCTGAAAGCATTAAAGAGTGTACAATACAGAATCCACAATACAACTTTCTAGCACCATTTCACTATTTTTCTAAGGATGGAGTAATATGATAGGTATTGGTCAGCCCTGTCTACACCCTTACATACTTGTTATATTGAAGTATTCAATAGGGCATTTTTACAACTTTACTCCTCCCACTCTCGTGTTGCCTGATGCAATGTGCTAACCATTCTTACGTGTCTTTTATCTTTTGATGTTTGTAGCAAAAGGTCCCCCTTACTACAAAAACACTTTCTCCTGGTTTGAGTTTATTTCCAGCTTCCACAGATGATTTTGGAAGCCCTCTGTTAATCTCTATTGCTTCAGAAACTCTTGTCTTTCTTTCGAGCAAATTTTCAGCTATAGCCACACTGTTATAATAATTATCCTGGTGGACATGATGCCACAGATATAAATTCAGCTCCAGAACGCAAAATGAGTTTCTTTTAATTTTTCCGCTCTGCAAAATATATTTACAGGTTACATACGTATCCCGTAATCGCCTAACTACCCGCACTAAAATTCCATATTTCACCAGCCATCTGTCATAAAATTGTAAACAATTCTGTAAAGTTGGCAATTTCATAAAAGAGAAGAGAGGGGTACAAATACAACTAAAATTTATTTCACAATGAGAAGAAACAAAATTGAATGCCTCATTCAAAAGCGAAGAGGCAGGAAAGCCATAGAAAACGTAAAAACGAAAATCTCCGTGACCGGTCGTCTAGCGCTGGCCATTTAAACACGGAGATCTCCGTGGCCCGTCACCAATGTGTTAAGATGGGCTTTCCAGTTGTTCTGGTAGTTTTGTATATGGTGAAGAATGGGTTCTACATCCAACTCTTCCATAATTTCCTCGTTTCTTTTATGGTCCCACTTTGTGTAGCCTACTGTACGGCGCATAAATCGCATCTCATTTGCTGTTATTCAGCTTTCATCTCTCCTTCATATTGTCCATGCTTCACTACCATATCTTAATACTAGTCTTGCGAGAACCTTATAAAGCTGTAATCTTGTGTTCATCTGTATTAAAGATGGTTTCATTATACTGTTAATTATCCCCCTTGTTTTTGTGAAATTTGTTGTTTTCTTTGATATATCAGCTTCATCTTGAAATGTTAAATGATTAAATTCATTTACTCGTTCTAAAATTTTATCATCCAAAACAATTTTGCTAGGTATAGGGTATTTCCCACAAAAGGCCATCACTTTAGTTTTTTTTGTATTGATTTCCATATTGTACCTTTTTTGCAATTATATTAAAATTGTATATAGAATACTGTAAATCTGTTTCTGTTGGAGCTATTAATACCAAATCATCTGCAAAACCTCCTCCTTTTTAATATTCTGAACAGGTCAGAATATTATTTTGTAGTGACTGACTCTCCAACAAATACGTTCAATGTTGCAAATAATGAACAGATTCCATTGAATTACACATTTGATAATTGTGTTTTTAAATAATGATTTTACTGAGTTGTTTCCTAAAATTAATTAATAACCTACAATGTTGGTTATAATATACAATTTGATGTGTTTAATTATTTCTCCAGTAATGTGCATTCTTACAATATTGCAATCCTATTTGGTAATAATTTTTTTTATCAAGTTGCAGTGAATAAACATCAGTAATCATACATTTCTGGTTTGTTTACAAACATCGCCATTTACATTAAATATATAAATATTTTAAAATAACTAAATTTAAATAATGATTTGTGAGTAAACAGCTTCCCTCCATGGTATCTTTACCTTGTCGTAGTGGAGTGGCTTGCATGCTTAAATGATCCCGAGAGCTATGCCTGTTACCCATGCCGGACTGGTCGAAGTTGATAAGCCAGATGGAAAAAATACCTTGGTCAAAAGAGTGATGATCTTTCGTCGTAAAAATACAACCGTCAAGAAACGCGGACATGGGTTCCACTGGGGTAAAATTTTCCAGAGGTCAAATAGTCCCCCATTTGGATCTCCGGGCGGGGACTACTTCAGGGAACCCATGCCAAAGGCTCAAATACAGGGACATGTTCCTAGGAACATGAAATGTTAGGATTTATATCAAGAATGAGGTGGGAAAATAACATTAACTATGATTTAAGGGAAGTAGATTGTACAGGAAATGATTGGAAAACATTAGCTCAGGATAGGGATGTACGGAGAGCTTATGTCCGTGTGGCCATGAACCTATAGGTTCGATAGTGCCAGTGAGTTAGTTGGTTAGAGTAAACAGTTTAATTTTATTCGTTAAATAGTTCTAACAAATGCCTCTCTTCATTTCCAAATCCTCTAGATAATGGTTTATTTTAGGAAGTAATATTTTGAGGTTCTTTTAATCAAGTTTTTTTTTTTGAGTCTGTAATCATCTTACCTCAATTTGGGCTGAAAAACACAATGTAAATTTGAACACCAAATTATTAAAACAGTTAGAAAATACAAAGGAACTCACCATTTGGGAAAAAAATTACATTCAGAAGAACAAAAAATAGAGTTATGAATTTTGAAATTCCTGCTGAACGTGACCTTGTATGGAGGTTCTTCGGCCAGCCAGAAGAGGGAACTGATATCGACGTCCAGGGTTCACAACGTAAAACTCATCAGTCTGAGCAAGCTGAAGATGATATAGAAGATTATATCAAAACATGTTTGAAAACAAATGAACATTAAATTGAGGTAAGATGATTACAGACTCAAAAATACTTATATTTAAATTAATATTGGGAAGTAAACATTATGAGGTTATATCATTAATAGTGAGTGGAGAACATATTTTAATCGACTCACCTCATACATTTTCAAACTTCTTTGATACTGACGGTTTCAGACAAAGTCATGTCCTTCTTCAGTCATGGCTTCCACTGATGAAATTCCATGATTGTTGATTTCTTTAGTGGCATCACTTCTTGTGCTGCCATCTTTCGTTGGGATTATAAACTTTGTAATTAAATTTTTATCCACCGGAATATCGAAATTCATAGATTGATATTTATTCTGGAAAAATTTAATTACAAAGTTTATAATCACAACGAAAGATGGCAGCACAAGAAGTGATGTCACTAAAGAAATCAACAATCACGGAATTTCATCAGTGGAAGCCATGACTGAAGAAGGACATGATTTTGTCTGAAACCGTTGGTATCAAAGAAGTTTGAAAATGTATGAGGTGAATCGATTAAAATATGTTCTCCTCTCACTATCAAAAATACTTGCTCCTCTAAATAAATTGAAAATCACACATGGCATTACTTATGAGACTATTCATTACTTTTAAGCAGTAAAGCGTTAATTTTTCTTTTCAAAAAATAAATTATTCTAGGACTGGAACATGTTAAACTAAATATAATTACAAATTGGATTTCAGCTGTGGATTTCTTCAATCAAATTAACATGCTGTATGGCACCATAACAGAATTTTGCACAGAGGAGAGTTGCCCAATAATGTCTGCAGGACCTAAATATGAATACCACTGGGCCGATGGCCTCACAGTTAAGAAGCCTATAAAATGTTCTGCACCAAAGTATATTGATTATCTCATGACGTGGGTACAAGATCAACTCGACGATGAAACACTTTTTCCTTCAAAAATAGGTAAGATTAAAAAATAAATAAATTCAAATAACATTTGAACTTAGTAGGGAGTAACATTATAAAGATTGAACTTTTATAGGAATAAATCACTATGAGGTTTAATTTAAGATAAATTAAAAAGTTTCATACCTCTCCTCATAACCAATCTTCTAAGTAGATTGTGATTTCAAAGCCTTGGCGGCTTCATCTTCAGTATTATCTTGATGACTGATGTTATGTCGATCAGAAGAACTACTTAGAAGATTGGTTTTGAGGAGAGGTATAAAACATTTTAATTTATCTTATATTATGAAGATCATTGATTAAATATTAAAAATATGTCACCTCACCTTACATTTTGTCTCCTTTTAGACCAGTTTTTGGAATTATTCCATTATCTTTATTTTCACAATCATTTTTCCTTGGAATTAAAAATAGAAACAATATAAGAGTACATAAAGTCTTCATAGTTAAATATGGGAAATAACATTATGAGAAGTGGAAGAAGAATATTGTTCTCAATGGTAAAGAAGGTGGAAGAAGAAACCTGCAAGACAAGGGGTAGATGGGACTCCAAAGTTTTGGTTAGCAACCTGTCTAGGAGAAGGAAACTCTGAAATAAATCCCTGATCCACTAGGGAATGTGGTTGTGCATCTGGGCTGGTAATCCGACCACTGAAAATTTCCAAACTCATCTCTCTTACAGTGTTCAGCCAGAAGAACAAAAGGCTGCACAAGATTGGATCGGATAAAGAATGAAGGTATAAGAACAGAGTTAAACATATATCCATTGAATGATAAAAATCAAAGAATATAGAGATAAATGGTTTAGACATTTAGAAAGAATGAATATATCACGATTACCAAAAGCAGCATTTAATTACAAGGGTTCAAGGGATGTAGGAAGGCCAGTGAAAAGATGGACAGTACAACTGTGAGGCAGAACAGGCATTTTGCTTAGCCTGTGAAGTGAAAAAGAACAGGAAGAACATTATGAGGTTCTTAACTCAATGAATGAATGAGTCACTTCTTATCTTACCTCATAGTTTGTTTTTTTTAAAACACCCCAGGAAGTAAAAAAAAAGTCTGGAATTTATTAAATTAGTTGTAAAGACTGTAATAAAGCATACATAGGAAAAACAGAAAGTAATTTGGACACTCGCACAAAGGAACACTTTAGAAATATTAAAAATGGTGAAATTGTAAAATACATATTGCAATACATAGTTTGTTTGAGAGTCCTAAAATTGAAAAAGAGGTCAAACTTCTAAAACATTTGGAAAAACCTTTAGAATTGACAGTTTGGAAGAAGATATGTATTCAGAAGAACAAATTTAGAACCATGAATTTTAAAATTCCCAATGAACAGGACCTGATCTCAAAGTTCATCAACTCAACACCAAAGAGCAACGTTGTAGATGAAGTTTCCAACGAAAATCTGGTAATCATAATATCGGATGAAAATGAGATGTATCTCCTCTTAAAAACTGCAGTTCCCGTGTTTAAAAAAAGCATAAACTATGATGTAAGATAAGAAGTGACTCATTCATTCATTGACATAAAGTCTTACAAAACTTGTATAGACTATAATTTTTTCACTTTCAATGAAAAATTTTCTAAACAGATCTCAGGTTTGGCAATAGGTAATCCACTTTCACCATTTTTGGCTAATTTATTTATGGTTTATCTCGAGTGTCACATCACCCTTGGATATTTAAGTGTTGGTATAGATATGTAGATGATATTCCCTTTATTATAAATTGTATGAGGTCTTTCCATTGTTGGATGTAATACGAGAGAGGCTACATATAAAATTAACTTTCTAAAATTTCTTGAATCATATTATTAATTAAGACCCTTCAGAAACCAAGTGTCAAATTACTACTTTTCTTCACTTCACAGACTAGGCAAATTGCCTGTTCTGCCTCACAGTCCATCTTTTCACTGGCCTTCCTACATTTCTTGAACCTCTTGGCTTGTAGTTAAATGTTGCCTGTGGAATCTTGTTACATTCATTCCTTCCACATGTCTAAACCATTTATATTTATATTCTTTGATTTATCATTCAGTGGATATATATATATATATATATATATATATACGCCCACACAGAAGATGGTCTGAACAATTTTAACTATTCTAGCTTTCATGAAACTGGAACGAGCCAACAGGCTTAATCCCTGGATGATGATATATATATATATATATATATATATAAAACCCTGTTCTTATATCTTTATTCTTTATTTGATCCAATCTTGTGCAGCCTTTTGTTATTCTAAGAAAGTTCATTTCTATGCTTTATTTTCTACTTTGTAATTTTTTGATCATTGCTCAAGTTTCGCTCCCATAAAGTAATGCAGGAACTGCCAATGTTTTATAAAACTGTTTTGTTCTTTAATGTTTTACGTACAATTCCGCATATCATTTGAAATTTTTACAGTTTCATATTTATGTCTCTTTCAGTTTTTGTGTTTATAGTAAAATTACAACCCAAATAATTAAAATTTGTTACTTGTTCCAGAGGTTTGTTGTCTATTGTGATTTTTGATCTTATATGTTCATTTGCCTGAAATTACATTTTTTTTTCTTTTGATATTTTAAAATTATATTCTTGGCATAATTTATTTAATTGATGTAAAGAGTACTGCAAATTAACTTTTGGAGTTAAGTATAAATTTTAGTAGTTAAAGCAGATTGTGGCCAATGGATACAAGTAAAAATCTGTCTGGTGCTGAAATCTAGTGTCTGAAAAGAAAACTGCTAAGACAATCACATATGCAGTGCCTCAACTTTGAACATCATTTACTCAAAACTGCCTTTTGTTGCTCTACCGCTTGACTTCGAACGGTCTCAATTCAGAAAATGCAATATCTATCACTCTATAGCCAAGCTGTTTAACACATGATGCTTTGGTGCAGAGCTAAGGGACTTGTGCTGATTTGAGTCCCCATGGAGAATACATTTTTCTCCTGGAATTTTGGTCAATATGGGATCAGCGTCCATTCAGCATCGTGAGGAATTTGGGTATATACAATAAGTGGCAGCTTCAGGTTAAGAAAACTAGCTATAATAGGGGACCTGACATGCTGACCACATGTCACCTCTATACTGACTAGAAGCTTCAGAATTCGTACACTCCAGGTTACCTGACATCCAGATTTGAGAAGTTATCTTCTTACCACAATATGTTGTTGTTGTTGTTGTTGTTGTTTTCAAATGCTGGGCCTTGGCACCGAAGCCATTAGCGTTCTTGCTCTCCAATATTTCTCTATTGTGGATCCAACAGGTAATACTTCACAGGTTTGTAGGTGTTCTTCATTCATTTCTTCGTCTTTATTGCATAGAGGACAATTTGGATTCGTGTAGATTCCTATTTTATATAAATGTTTGGCTAAATAGTCATGTTCTGTAAGCAGTCTAAATGTTGCTACTGTAGTTTTACGTGGAAATTCTGGAATAATATCTGGCTTCTTTACTAAAATATTCCATTTTTTGTCTTTGGCTTTATTACATAGGTCTTGGTTTTGTTTGATTTTATATTTGTTTTTAACTATTCTTTTTATGGATGTGAAAGGTAAGCTTTTAGTAGTATTCTGAATTAAATTGGAGCCTTTTTTGGCAAGAAAATCAGCAGTGTCATTTCCAGCAATTCCACAATGTGCAGGTATCCATTGCAATTGAATTCTTTTCTGTAGTTTTTGGAGTTGTTGAATCATTTTGTAGCACTCTTTAATTTGTATTGACTTCATTTTGTGTGAATTTATTGCATATATTGCTGCCTTAGAATCAGAGAGTATGACCGCATTTTGAAATTTATTTATTCTGTATAGTAATTGTTGGAGTGAAATATGAATAGCCGTTACTTCTGCATCAAAATTTGTTGTGTGGTATCCTGCTGGTTGATAAAATGAAAATAATGCACATGTAATTCCTGATCCTGAGTTGTTATCAATAGTAGATCCATCTGTGTAGACATGTAACCATTCTTCTGGTGGATATCTCTTATTCACAACTTCTAATGCTAGAGCTTTTAGTACAAGTGTGGGAGTTTCAGATTTTGTAACTGGTTCTTCTAGATTTAGCTGAATGTTAATTGGTTCAAAAGTAAGAGGGTTATCTCTGATCAAAATATTTTCTTTAGATTTAGGAAGATTCAAATCTGTTTTTATTTCCATTACTTTGGACAAGAAACTTGTTTGTGTTTTCAACTTGCTTGGTTGTAACTGCCTTTTTTCCCATTTTGTTGTTGTTAATCGTAACATTTTCTCATGTTGTGTTATTGCCTGTTCCTCTAAAGTTAGACATATTGGAGGGTTCTGAGTTAGTGCTTGCATTGCTGCGATTGGAGTTGATTTTGCTGCGCCAGTTATAAGCCGTAAAGCCTGATTTTGGCATACTTCTAGGCGATTCAGGTTCGAGTTATTTGCTGTGATTATTACCTCCCCATTGTATAGTAGTATTGGCTTGATGAATGTTTTGTATGTGGTGTTCAGAGTCTGGCGATTACTGCCCCACTTTGCTCCGGCTAATCTTTTTAAGATTGAGAATCTTTTCGTTGCTTTGTTTACTACTGCTTCAATGTGTTTTCTCCATGATAATTTTGAATCAAAAATTGTTCCTAGATATTTTGTTTCATTTGTTTGTCTCAGATTTGTTTTCTTGAACTGTAGATTTAGTTTTGGAATTTTTTTCTTCAAGCTAAATATTTGAAACGTTGTTTTGTCTGTATTAATGGCCATTAAATTGTTGTGGGTCCACTTTTCTAGTAGGTTAAGAGCCTTTTCCATAGATGATTTAGATTTTTCTATTTGTGAGGAAGATGTCCACATAATCATGTCATCTGCAAAAAGAGCTGTCTTTATTTCTGTGTTTGATATAGCTGGTGGCAGATCGTTGATGTAGATGTTGAACAGGGTTGTACTTAGTACTGCACCTTGAGGGAGGCCCATTTTTATTTGTCGGAATTTGGAAGTACTGTCATTGTATTTTGTAGCACAGAAACGTTGTGAAAGGAACTGGGTGATCCAGTTTAACATATTGTTTTGAATGCCTAGTTTTGTGAGTTTTTCAAGTAATTTATATCTCCATACCGAGTCATATGCTTTTTCAAAATCAATGAAAACTGTTAGCGTATCTTGATGTTTATTGAAAGATTCTTTGGCATCTTGAGAAAGTTGAATTGTATTTTCTTTTGTAGATAGATGTTGCCTGAATCCAGTTTGTGCTGTTGTTAGTATGTTTTTACTTTCTAAGAACCAATTTAGTCTCGCTGAAATCATACGTTCTGCTGTTTTTGCAATGACACTTGTTAAAGAGATTGGTCTGTAATTATTTATATCATCAGCTGTCTTGTCTTTTTTTAAAATAGGAATAATTATTGCTTTTTTCCACTCTGTAGGTACAGTAGAGGTCCATGATAGGTTAAATAATTTCAGTAGTGTATTCCTTCCCTTTTGGCCAAGATGTTTCAAAAATTCAACATGTATTTTATCTGGACCAGGAGATTTGTTGTCTTGTAACTCGTGTATTGCAGAATTTAGTTCCCATATGGTAAATTCTTTGCCGAATATATCATTCTTTTGTTCTTGATGCTTCTTAAAAGTCTTGAGATCTTTTTTAATTTGCCTTTGCTTCTTTTTAGCTTTAGGAGGGAGTTTGTGTTGAGAGCTGTAGTGTTTATTAAAAGCTTCAGCAATAGAGTTGTTGGAAGTAAGTGTTTTCCCATTAAATTTGAGTGGTTCTTTCTTTGTATCTCTCTGACTTGTGATTTTACTTATATATCTATATACTTTTTTTGAGTCTTTTCTGTAATCAGCTTTTTCAATAAATTCACTGAATGCATTTTTCTTTGCTGCATAGATTTCTTTTTTAAACTTTGCTGCCTTTCTTCGCCATTCTTGTGTATCTATTTGGTTGTTGGACAATTCTGCTTTTCTTCTTGCTGTGTCCCTTTCTTCTTTTAACTTGGATAAGTCTGCGTTCCAAAAGGGTTTGTAGTGTTTAGTTTTTCCTCTTGGGATCCAATTTTTTGCTGCTTCAAGAATTATGTTTGAGATGGTATTATTAAGTTTATCTGTAGATACTTCGTACTGAATTAGGTTTAATTTATGTTCAGTTTCTTCTGTAAATTTTTCCCAATTAGCTTTTCTAAAATTCCAAGAGTATTTTGTTTTTTTTTACTGTTATTTTGTTTGTCCTGATGTATTATAGATGCAACAACTGCTCTATGTTCCGATCCTAGATCTTCAATGATTTCACGTGTAGTCTTATCTTTCAGGTCAGATGAAACTAACAGGAGATCTGGATTTGTACACTGGCCATTATAATGTATGTATGTAGGACAGTCATCATTCTTATAGATAAGTTCTAAAGTGTTTGAATTTAATAAATCTTCAATAGTTTTGCCACTAGGATTGTAGTCTTTGTATCCCCATTTAGGTGAATGGCCATTAAAATCACCAATCAGAATTGTTTTTGGATAAATATTAATTATATCTAGACAGGGGTTGTTATTAGGTGGATTGTATATTCCATATATGTTGTAATGTGAACTTCCTTTCCAGATTTCAATTTGGATGATTTCTACTTTGTCTTCTTGTTGCATTTCCTTTATAACTTTAGATTTTGATAAAATATTTGTTCTGACGCCTGCAAGAATTCCACTAGCTACTTGCCGTGCTTTGGGGAGGATATGTATGTTGAATCCAGGAAATTGAAAATATTTTAGTTGGTCTCTTGATACATTAGCTTCTTGTATGATAAATACATCTATCCCATTTTCCTCTATGATTGTTTGTAATTCGGTTTTTTTACTCTGTGTAAGTCCTCCTGCGTTCCATTGGAGAATTTTAAAGATGTTCTGTATATGACGTCCTGCAGATGTCCCCATCCGGAGATCCGTAAAGGGGACTGTTTTACCTCCGGAAAATTTGTCTGAAGGATTTGCCATTGTTCAGCATAAATGTAACCGTTTTTTAAGAGGGCACCAATTTTTTATTTGTAATGGTGGTTACATCACCCACTCACATAAACCCCCAGTATGACTGGAGGGCCACACATGCCGTTGGTTAATGGGTCCATCGGACCTTGCCGGGAGGATCTATATATTTGAATCCACCGACCATTCTCACAAGCACCATTTGTGGACCATTTCTACGCCGTGGCATGCCAGCGTAAGTGTTGAAATAGCATTTCCTCTATTTCTGATGATGTGGTTATACCGCCATTACTCGGTCCTCATAGCCTCATTTGTAAAAGCAGGTTGCACCACGAGCAGGTTGAGGTTGAGATTTGGATAGGAGAGGTTATGGAATGCACTTCACTATCCTTTGCAACCCTCTTACCACAATATTAACACTAGCTTACAGATAACAGTCTGCAAACAATCCCTCTTCATTGCACTTCTCTTATTCTACTTCTTTCACAGTAGCCTCTGCCTGCTCCTGGAATTCCCTTCCTCAAGATATCAGGGGTTGCTGCACACTTGGCACTTTTAAATCATGTTTATGCAAATACATGTTGTTAAATAATTAATTTTTTCGACAACTAAATTTATTCTCTGGCTTTAATAGATTTTATCTGACTTTTCTATCTTGTACATTTTATATTTCAAGCGTTAACTCTAGATTGAATCAAAATATTTTGTAAGTAATAAGTATATTGTAGACGTACCATGTATATTTATGTTTATTATAATTTAGATGTAAGAATAATTTTCGTGTTTTTTTTTAACCTGGTTGTGCAGTAGACAAGGCCTTAAGGCCTTAACTCTGCCAGGTAAAATAAAATAAAATAAAATGAAGCTATTATTATTAGAATAGTCATTCCTGAAGTGGTCTATTTTGACCCAGGGGTTGACTGACCTGCAAGGGTCCAGATCAGTGAAAACAAAAATGAGTAGCATTGAATCAGCTGTCAAAAACTCATTTGATGTTGATGAAATTGTAAAAATCCAAGCTAAGTTCCAGTTGTACTATAAACAAGCTTGCATAAGGTATTACTTCACCAACACCGTCTATTGGGGAACTGTGGTGAAACTTTCATCTGCCATATGACTGAATTATGTACTGTCCTGTCATTGATAGAAACATTGTTTTTTTAGACAACATTGTATTTTACATAAAATAATATTGAATACAAGGTAAGATAGTACCAATAATTAGGAACTTCTATTTCTTATATATTTATGATAAAAAAATATATATTGATCTACCTAATCATACATTTACGCTTTTTCCATGATGTCGATAGATATCGTTTATTTATAATTCCATTACAAGCAGAATATATGCTCTATACTGACTCACCTATAAATTCTGCTGTTATTTTGACTACATCCTCAATGGCTATTGTAGGTTATTTTTCATTAAAATGTTTGAAAACATTCAAAACAATTTTTTTCTCTCTGCTTTTCAAATGGTTTCCTTTCCAATGTTTTAGAAATTATACAGAAACTGACCATTTGAAACAATTGAAATCCTAACATATTCTACATTGCGCATGCATAAGAATGTATCAATGCTCATTTAATCTACAAAAATTGTAATTATATGTATTTTAAAATTCTCTCATAAACTTATATAGACATCATCATCATGATGTCCTACTTTCAGATAATACATATTTTTATTCTCTCTGTTTCAAATGTTAGCGAAGGAACCACATTTTCTTATACACTTAAAGGTAAAACAGTTATTCAACCAATGAAAATGCAGTCTTATATCTGGTTTGTTTACATTACAACTGGAACTTAGCTCAGAAGAGGTATAGAAATACAAAATAGAAAAAATTGGCATGTCACATATGAGACAAAAAGTTTGGGGACCTCTGTACTAGATGATCATCCACCTCTGTGGATGTGAGGTTGGCAGCCACCTGGTAGGCCAAGGCATTCTAGGCCTGTCACACCATGGAGTTATATAATTATAATGTGAAATAATAATTTTCTTTTCATTTTCAGGTGTTCCATTTCCCAAAAATTTCCTTTCGATAGCAAAAACTATTTTGAAACGATTATTTCGAGTTTATGCCCATATTTATCATCAACATTTCTCAGAAGTGGTACAGTTAGGCGAGGAAGCACATCTCAACACTTCCTTCAAACACTTCATCTTCTTTGTTCAGGTAAATCAGTCTTTTAATTGTGTGGATTTTTATTAAGACATTGTGCACCACTCAGGAGCATTCTTGGGGTGCACATACTTATCGTGATATACTGATCATGTGTTTTACATGGAGTTGCTTCTCGTGCTGTCTGTTAAGATAACACTATATTTATTTACTTGGTGAATATTTGTACACATAACTTTATCATGAAGGAAGATTTTATATATATATATATTTTAGCTAATACATGGCGTGCAATGCTGTGCCTAAATAAATGAAATATTATCGATAATTAAATTATATGGTATATGCTAAGACAAACCACATATGATGGTCGCTAGTCAGTTTAATTTTGGATTTCAGGTAAACCCCCACTTCTAATTGTCGGATTTCTCTCATTTTTTTGTTAACACCTATATCGGTTTATACTGAGTTTCGTCGAGAAACATTGAAAATTATGACCTCTAGGGAGATTTTCAAATTATCACTTCAGGTAAAATCCTATAGCTAATGGTGTTAGGGTCCAATTGTGAATCTAAGCCATCCAGGAGCCTACTCAAACACACACAAAATTTTCTCAAATTTGTTCCAGGTGTATAGGCAATTTTTAATTTCGGATTTGAAGTAAACCCCAACTTCTAACAGTCGGATTTTGCTGATTTTTGGATAACAAATACCTGACTTTATTTTAATAGAATATTCCATGTGGTGTTGTGAAACGTAAAAAATTGTGATCGCTAGAGCGAGTTTTAAATTTTTGTTTTAGGTGAACTCCTGCACCAAATGATTTTAGAACATAATAGATAATGACTAAACACTTGTTGCTTCTGAAAACCTGTATATATAAATTTTAACAAAAATCAGTTGAACGGTTTAGGAGTCTATAAAGGACAGACAGACGCGCATACATTCATTTTTATATATGTATAGATTAGGGTGTCCCAAAAAATTTGAAGTCTTTTATTTTTAACGCATACCCTCTTAATTTATTTGTATAATGTTAAAACAATTGTAAGTACAATTTGGCATACATAGGCTCACAGCAACCTGAGCTTCGAAACATGTCAGTACTTGGAAAATTTGAACAAAAATTTTTTTTATTGTATTGTATTGTAAGCCTATGTTTTCTCTTTAAAGAGATTTAGGCGCTCTCTCCCTACAGGAAAGAATTTGAACCATATTAATTTAGTTACACTTGTTTTCGTATAGATGTCATTTTGAGTGGTACGTGGTCAGCGTTCCGCCTCATACTGACATCTAGGAAACCAAGATAGTACTAGGATGGGAAAATTCGGTAAATTTTGCTTAGAGGCCTTTTCATTCAGGCTTAAGGATTTTTTACGAGCCTGAAAATCTTCAGACTCGGGACCCACGGCTTAAAGTCCCTCCCGGAGGACTTGCTCCTTGGATTTTTCCGTCCTAAAAAATCCATCGACTCCGGCCAGGTTTGAACCCATGATTTTTTATTGTAAAATAGTAAATAATTATACGTTTTGGGCAAATTGATGTTTTATTTACTAAATAAACTTTTAGTTCTGGAATCCTTCTATACTAACCCTGTACAAATTTTCGTGTCTTATGTTTGACATGAAGTCGGCACAGGTGGTCATGATCCAATCACAATAATATTTATTTGTATTATTAAGGTCATGAAAAAAAGGCCTCTATGCAAAATTTACCGACATCAATGTCCTAGTAATACCTTAGTTGCCTGTTAAATGTCTCATTGGATCGGTGTGTTGACTGCGTGACATCTTTGAGCAAATAAGGTAATTAAAAATTAAATTGGTCTAGCAACTCTTTAAAAAGACGAGGCTATGGCTCAACAATGGGCTACACCATTATATATAATATTAAGGTCAAAAAAAAAAATAGTGGGTATGCATATTTGATTCTGTGAAAAAAAAAACCTAGAATGAATTGATAATGATACCTAATGTATCAAAACTAGTCTTCAAGAAATCTACTAATGAGGTGAGTTGTTAAAATTCTCTCTATTAATTAGTTTTATATATTTTCAATTTAATATTTTTTGAGAGAAGTTGGGACGATAAAGAGTCCCTGTTATGCATAATAGCATGCATTTCCAGAATTGAGCCTATTTTTGTGCATCTCATTGTATCTGTAATTATTGTTCCTAGGTATCTTCAGGGGTCCCCATCTAGGGGATATGTGGATAGCGACCACAAGGTGCCCAAGCTGAGCAAAACATTGCTTTCACTTACTTGTGTTTTGCTCCTTACATTTGTCTTTACTGTATAGCCTCTCTTGACTAATTCTTGTTTTTTCGGCTCTGATGGTATTAGAGCATTCGAGGCCTAGGAGATCTTTTCCTACTTTCATTCCTCTCTATAGATCTATCTAATTCTTACAACCTCGTGGGCACTCACCTTGATGGGTGAGATGGGTTAACCTTGTTATTTTTTTATTTATTTTATTTATATTTTGTGCGGGCGATAACCACGCTCTGCGCCGCTGTGTATCGTCTTTTGTTTCCGTTGTATATATTAGCGTAGAGTTCACAACATCCAAGGTTATTAATCAAAAGCCTTTGCCCGGGCCCATAAGAGGCAAAGATTGATTCATCTTTCTTTCCTAAACACTTAAACATAAATCAACAATAGATCTCAAAACACTAGAGTAATTCCTGGTTCTTATTTAAAGTGAAGGTATCATTATTGTTATTAACCATGAAAGCTAGACGGAAAAAAGGAAGCTAGTATGATCTCCTAAATAAGTAAGTTTCAGCACGGGAATATCAAACAGCAGCATGCACATAAATAATTTGAACATTAACCAGGATGTATATAAAAATGATGTTTAATACAAACAAGACATCTGAAGTATAAGAAAAGTATAACAAATATGAATCTTGATCATTCTTAAACAAAAAAAAATAATAATAATCATTAACATCAAAACCTATATCATACCTCATTCAACATTCATACAACAGTCCAAGCCAGGGTGGCTTTCCCCGGTCCTCCGGACAAAAACTGAAACCACGCCACTCGCGTGCTCCAGACGACGTTGTCTCAACTCAAAGTTCCGATCGAATGATAATGTTCAGAATGTGCATAGAGTATTTGAGCGTTCCGAGGTAGAAGGGGAGATGCGCAGCACAAACAGCACAACAGGAGAGGTAACAAGGAGAGTGGGGGTAGATGCATAGAGAAGGGATATTGGCATAGTTCACGAATCTTTCTGTTCAAGGAGGATAATGGCACTGCAGTAGCGAACCGAAAATCGCACTTTCGGTTCAATTTATTTAGCCTGGTGAAGTTAAGGCCATGTGGCCTTCTCTTCCGCTCACCAGGATAAACATATATTACATCAGAATATAACAATCTCAATTAATTCTAATATTAAATAAAAATTTTATCAATAAGATAATAGGGAATTACAACGTAAATAAGAGAAAAATTTGCGTCTAGATCGTAACTCGCCTCGGTAGCTCAGTTGGTAGAGCACTTGACCCGGAAAGCCAAGGGTCCCGGGTTCGAGTCTCGGTCTAGGCGAAAATTTTTCTCTTCAAATATAAGATAATATCTATTATGATCTATAATACAACCAGTTAATGTTAGTTAAAATCAAGACTAAAACTAATAATAAAATGTATACAAGCAAGACATATTAAATTGTCACTGTCTAATGTATATAAAAAAATAATGAGATATACGATTATAAAATATTTAAAACAAAACAAATGAAAATATTTGTTAATCTTAATATTATTTTCATAAATAATATAATTTATTAATTGTTTAAAGAATACTATCAGTGAGGTAAGTTAGTTTGTTATTAAATAATTCTTTAGTTTGTGTTTGAAGGATGTTATAGTTTGACAGTCTCTGACATAGGGCGGAAAGGAATTCCATGTTTTGGCAAGTGAGACAGTAAAAGATAATGAATAACACACAGTGTGCTGATGGGATCGAGTGTCAAGATTGTGTGTGTCAGATAGTCTGATGAAGTGGCGTGATAAATAATTAGGCGATGATTTTGACATATTAGATAAACAAGGAACTGAGAAATGCCCACATAAGCTGCATGTACATCAATGCAGCCCCATTGCAACTTACACACAATATGGATTTTTCTAAAGTAAAATAAGCATAAGTATGTCATCAGCTACAGCTGGGTACATGCAATGAAGAAGGAATGAATGAATTGTTCTAGGTATTTGAATTGAGCCACTTCTTCAAAATTTCCCTCATTTGTATTTATAAATGAGTTGGAGAAAATGTTTTTATATCTCACCTCATAAAGTTGTGTGTTTTCACGATACTGATTTCAAAGGTCATTCACCTTCATCTTCAGTCAAAACTCCAACTTTATTAAGTTATGTAGGTAGGAAATAACACTATGATGTTTATTTTAATTTTGTTTAGTTTTTTCTTGACTCACCTAATACTTCTTAACTCCCTTGCATATCTAGATTTCGTCACTGTTTTGTGACATTCTCAATGCTGTTAACGTTCACAACTGACGTCCAATGGTCAGTCTGCAGGAGAGGGCACCATTGGATGTCAGTTGTGAATGTGAACAGCATTGAGAATGTCACAAAACAGTGACTAAATCTAGATATGCGAGAGAGTTATGAAGTATGAGGTGAGTCAAGAAACAACTAAACAAAATTAAAACTCCAACTGTTGAAATTTCGCCATTAACACCATCTTCGAACTGCTATCTGGTGTTGATTTTATGAACTTTGAGATCAAATTTTTCTTGTCAGAAATTTCAAAATTCATAGCTCTATATTTATTCTTCTGAATGTATATCTTTCCCCAATCTGTTAAACAAAATTGTTGATCTCCAAATTCATAAAATTGACACTAGATAACAGTTTGATTTGTAGTATTAATGGTGAAATTTTGACAGTTGGACTTTGACTGAAGTTGAAGGTGAATGACCTTTGAAACCGGTATTATGAAAACATGCAATTGTATGAGGCGAGTTATAAAACCATTTTCTCCAATTCATTTATAAATTGAAAATACCTCATAATATAGTTTATTTTTTATTATTTCACTCACCTCATACTTCATATCATGTAACCAAAGCACATCCTTTGATGTTTAAATTTTGGAGAAGATACGTAGATGATATCATAGCAATAGTAAAAGAGAAACAATTAGAAGATGCCATTAAACTGTTAAATATTCAAAATAAAACAATCAAATTTACAATGGAAATAGAAAATAATCATGAAATACCATTTTTAGACCATAAATTGATTAGGAATGAAGAAAAAAAGAAAATAGAATTTGGAATCTACAGAAAAGAAACTCACATCGACAATTATATAAAAGCTACTGGATTTAACCATTTTTCACACAAACAGGCAGTATTTAATAGTTTAAAACACAGACTTGTGAATGTCCCCATGAGCAAAGAAAATTACAATAAAGAGAAAGAACACATCATACAAATTGCTAAGGATAATGGTTTTCAAAAGAAAATGATACACAAGAAAATTAATAAATTCAAAGAACAAAAAGTCATCAATGAAAGTACTCTTCAGACAGATAAAAATATAGGCAAAAAAATTCAAGAAGTTCACATACCATCCTTTCGTATTTGACAAGTTTCAAAAATTTTCAACAAATTCAACATTAAATTAGCACCAAAAAATGATTACAGCTTAGGTAATTTAATAAAAACCAACAAAAATGAAAAGATTGAAGACTGCAAAAAATCGGGAATTTATCAAATTAATTGTAAAGATTGTGAAAAGATATACATAGGAAAAACAAAAAGGAATCTAAATACAAGATTAAAAGAACACCTCAGAAATGTTAAAAATGGAGAAACCGAAAAATCTGCAATAGCTGCACATGCCTGGTCAGAAAAACATAGAATAGAAACCAAAACAAAATTACTTAAACAATTGGAAAAACCGAAGGAACTCACAATTTGGGAAAAAATTTACATATGCAAGAATGAAAATACAACTATGAATTTTGAAATACCCGGTTATAAAGAAAGAGGACTGATTTGGAAATTCTTCGGTCGGCCACCAGATGGCGCAGAGGTCAGTCTGCAGGATAGAAGGCCGTTGGACGTCAGTTGTGAACGTGACGCAGCATTGACAATGTCAAATTATGTGAAGAATTTAAAAAAAAAATCTAAATAAAAAAAAATAAATTATGAAGTATGAGGTGAGTGAAATAATAAAAAATAAACAATATTAAAGAACCTCATAGTGTTATTTCCTATCTACATAACTTAATACCTCATAATGTTACTTCCCATGCTTTGCAGCTTTACTAGGGAATTATAGATGTGATAGCTTCCTGTTGCTTTCACACCGGGGATGATGATGATGATGATCAGATGATGTTTGGGGTCTGTTTGGGTCTCAAAGCTTCCTGACATTTGTCTTACAGGTGAGGAAAAACACCAAAAGAAACCTCACCCAGAAAGCTTGTCCCAAGCAGGAATCGAACCCGGGCCTGCTATGTGTCAAGGCAGGACGCTACCTTGAGACCACAATAGTGGATGTCCCACTTTAATTTTGATTAAAATTGTATTTCTGTGTGTGACTGTATATTTTGGTTTTATTGATGTTTACTTCCAGCCCAATTTTTTACTGTTACTCAATTTATTGATTAATAACTAATGTAATTTTGTTTTACAGGAATTCAATCTCATTGACCGAAGAGAATTAGCCCCTCTTCAAGAATTAATTGAAAAATTGACTGCCAAAGAGTGCCGATGAAAAGTCTCTTTCAATTCTATCGAAAGGACATCCTTATGCATTATTTAACATTTATAGCTTAATACACATCTTGTTGCTGTTGGATATTCGTTAAATGATCAAAAAAACAAACAAAATGTGAGAGCTTTGTTGAACTTTAAAAATGCCTTAAAAATAGATAAGAAAAATTAATTCAATCAGGCCTTGGATTCTCGAGTCAGGAGAATTGTAAAGATTTTTTCATGAAGTGGAAGTTTTGGAGTCAGTGAAAAGTTTAGCAGTGAGATGACATGGGTTATGATTTACACTCCATGGTAGGTGATGTAGTTATAATTTCTTGTTTTTAAGCCACAGTAGATGAGGCACTCAAATACTTTGTGCCGTTGGGTTTTAGTCTGTACTGTAGCTTCAATGCATTTAGATAGACAATAAGTAGAAAAAAATGTATTTTTTCTTATCCAATGGTGGATTTCAGTATGAAAATTCACTGATCTTATAAAGGGGATCTGGCATTTTTGTGATAATTTATGTCACCTTGTATTTCAATCACATTTAATGTTTTTGTCACAAAATACAGATGTCCCATTTATCTCGACCACCCGAAGTAATTTTGTAAGTGTAAAATAAAAAATTGTTTTATGTAAGAGCTGTCCAACTACGAGAGGGAAATCTTACTGATGGTTAGTGAACTTTGTAGTGTTATTTATTAACAAGATAGGAATACTAATTTTATTTTCTACAATGGCACTATGTATTTTCTCTTCTATGTATTAATTATGCACTACAAAAAATGTATCTACACTCTATTTGAAATGCCTATGCAGCAAGAGTACACACAGTTGTGTAGCCTTGAGGCTGGTGTTGGACTCTCATTGGCTGTTTCCCTCATTATCTCACCAAACAGCCAATGAGATTCCAACGCCAGCCTCAAGGCAACTGTGGTGTACTCTTGCCGTGTTATAGAAACTAAAATTGATTGCCCTAAAGCCTCTTCACATACAGAGAATTAAAAATACTGTTCTAAAATATAATTCATAATTAAAAAAAGAGAGATAAGAGTACAAAATGAGATAAAGTGAAAGTACAATAAATCCAAGGATGTAGATACACTTTTTTATCTGGAAAGGAACGGGAAAATTTACATTACTACATTACAAAGAAAATCTGCAGTGGCAAAATTCAGACAACTAACAGGACACGACTGTAAATAAACACCTACACTGATTTGGCATAGCAAATTCACCAAATTGTTCTTTTTGCAATTTAAATGAAGATATGGAACAAAACCATCTCCTTCATTGTCCAGCTTTTGTAGGTGAAACCAGCCTTCCTGTTAAATATTTGATCACAAGAGAGCAAATTATTTCATTATCAAGTGCTTGACATTAGATACCAACTAACCAACCAATCAACCAGATCTGTTCAAAAGTGTATCACAATGTGCCATTCTAATAAATAGTGCCTTATTAACCCTTAGAAGACTTGGGGGACAAATTTGTCCATACAATGCAAAGCCCCAAAAGACTTAGTGGACATATTTGTCCATGATATAATTCTTTTTTTTAAATATTAAAAAATCCAAAAAATAAATTTCAGGGATGTTATGAGTCATTCAAACTTATTGTGTTATAGTTCACGTATCCACAGAAAAAAAAAACACAGACAGGTGGCACCTTTTTCACCCCTAATTTTATTTTTGAAGTGTAATGCAGTAACATGATAAATTCTTCACTACACATTATTAAAAAAATATATATTTAATAAAGCTACTTACGTTATTTTGGTGGATTCATAATGCAGGATGTCTTCATCGATAATTTAGAACTGCCCTTTAATATGGTAAGCCCTTGAAAACCCCGATATACACAACCCTACACTGCATTTTTAACACTTCGTAAACGGCACCACTTTTTATCTCGGTCGTAACACACTCTAATTAAATCTGATTGTATAAATTGTAGGCCAATGTTGTTTATCCCTTTCTTCTAAACAAGAAACCCTAGAAGATATGTCAAGGTTATTCTACACGTCGTTAGGGGTGGGTGTGTGGGCAAGTCTGAAGTTTGAATGTGTCACTCTTGCATGCACCGCATGATGTCAATAAAATGTAACTGTTCAGATTAGTCAAGACAGTAAGGTGAAAAAAAATCATTAGTCCAATTTCATTGTTCACCTACTGATAGAATAACTGTAAGCCATTTTTTTAGACCTGTCAAGACAGACCAGATAAAGTTTTCTATTATTTTTTGGCTTCAGAATATTTCCATGAGCATCTCAAAAATATTTGTGTCGAGTCACATGTAAGTAAATAATGCAATCTCATTTTACAATAAAAGCAGAACTCCACGTGGAGAAAAATAACTCTAATCCTTTCAACACTCTACACTAAACTGTGTGTTTGTATATTGTTTATTTTTATTATTTCACTCACCTCATACTTCATAATTCATAGCAGACCCAGGGTTTCTTCACATCTTTTGTGACATTCTCAATGCTGTGTCACGTTCACAACTGACGTCCAACGGCCTTCTATCCTGCAGACTGACCTCCGCGCCATCTGGTGGCCGACCGAAGAATTTCCAAATCAGTCCTCTCTCCTTATAACCGGGTATTTCAAAATTCATAGTTGTATTTTCATTCTTGCATATGTAAATTTTTTCCCAAATTGTGACAGATTAAAAGAACACCTCAGAAATGTTAAAAATGGAGAAACCGAAAAATCTGCAATAGCTGCACATGCCTGGTCAGAAAAACATAGAATAGAAACCAAAACAAAATTACTTAAACAATTGAAAAACCGAACGAACTCACAATTTGGGAAAAAATTTACATATGCAAGAATGAAAATACAACTATGAATTTTGAAATACCTGGTTATAAGGAGAGAGGACTGATTTGGAAATTCTTCGGTCGGCCACCAGATGGCGCAGAGGTCAGTCTGCAGGATAGAAGGCCGTTGGACGTGAGTTGTGAACGTGACACAGCATTGAGAATGTCACAAAAGATGTGAAGAAACCCTGGGTCTGCTATGAATTATGAAGTATGAGGTAAGTGAAATAATAAAAAATAAACAATATTAAAAAACCTCATAGTGTTATTTCCTATCTACATAACTTAATGTGTGTTTGTATATTTGAAGACTGGTATGAGACGTGCTTCAAAACAGTGGTGTGCTGACCTGCAGAGTTTTCCCTATGAGGCAGCAAGCATGCTGTCTCGAATTTTGCTTTCTAAGCATGATAAATATTATCAACATATACACACGTGTTCCATTCCGTCTTGGATATAAGAAGCAGTACAGTCACCTTCATATGGCAAACTGAGACCTTTGTATTATCAAGCCAAAAAAAATAGACCTCGTCTGGGAAAAAAATAAATTTATAACAAAATTGTCTATTATACGTACAAATAAATCATGCAATTGAATAATATACTCTCTTCTGAATAGAATAAAAGTTGTTTTATATTTCTATCTCTAACAGTTTTTCGTAAAAAATTTTTTTTGTTCGTATATGCGCTCTAGTGTGGATTTAATCACACTTGGGGCATTTAAATTCCAGCCAGCAGCACAGCGGGGAATTTAAATATCCAGGCACTTATAGGTTAATGGAAACATAAAGTGGGATTACAGCAAACTCCCGATGATCCATGTTAATTGGGACTAGATATGCACAGAAAATTGAAAACACGGATATAATCCAATTAAGTTATTTGGCGCCCTAGAAGTTGATCAGAAATTTATTTACTCACTTTAACAGTACTTAAATGCAATAAATATTCATAAAAGGTTATATTAAATGTATTTAGGTGCGACTCATAATTTTCATTAATTTATTGTACTCGTAAAGATAAAAAAAAATTGGAACTATTTCCTGTCATGACCACTCTGGTTACAACAGTTATTCAAAATGGCCATTGTAACCAGCGATAACTACACTAGTAACCACTGATAACCAGTGATAATGACACATATAATCAGTGATAACCACACTAGTAATCACCGATGACCACACTACTAACCAGCGATAAACCCACTGTCACAGCATACCTGTGGTTTCAATCTGTAACAACAAACTTTCAGTGACTCACACAACGGAAATTTCTGAAATTGTATGGTATTCACAGAATGTTGGTTGGTACCGTTAAACACGTCAGGGGAGGGGGTTGTAAGTGAAGGTTACTCTATTGTGCTAGTTTCTAAGCGCAGTTCACAGTAGCATGTTCAAAAATAAAGACTTTTTTCATAACAATACAAAATATAGTACAGTATTTATCTTCATTTTTAAAAATGCTGTAAAAAGAGTCATGCCTGGATAATACGCGCACGGATAATCGGGAGTTTGCTGTATTACAGTACTACCCATATGAATTATGTACAATAGAACGTTCACATTAAGTGCTCAAACTGGTAACCATTTTCAGTAACATGCATATCCAATCACCGAATGAATGAGGAGATTGATTTCTCCACTGTTATCGGCTGAATGGAATTACAAATATCCACAATACATTTCTGCATATTCTCTGAAGTTGACGGAATATCTCAATAGGCAATATCTTTAATAACTCCCCAAAGAAAAAACTCCAATGGGGTAAGATCATGAGATCCAGCAGACTAATGAACTGCCCCTCCATGACCACTTTATGTTTCCATTAATAAGGTTCTATTTTTATTTTAGAAAGAAAAATTAACGCTCAGACTGGGTTTCGAACTCCAGATCTCTGACTCTGCGCATCAGCGTGATACTGATTACATCGTCCAAACTCCGATACGAACATCAACAATATTCTTTCCACTTATACAATTCTCTTTTATCAGAAGGTTGGTAGCCATCGCTTCCAACAACACCATGTGATGACTTCTATTCAAAATATTTTTATTGAGAATTTATACTTTACTTTTAATGGTAAAGCTTCATATTTTTATGTTATATTTTAAATTAACACTTTCCAGAATTGGACATAGTTTTATTTTAGAAATTTCCAATTTTGGAAAGTGTCGATTTAAGATATAACATCAAAAGATTCTATTTATTAGAATGGTACATTGCGATACATTTTTGAACAGGTTTTGGAGTGGTTAATTAACACATCAAAGAAAAAATACATAGTGCCATTGATGAAAACAAAGTTAGTATTCGTATATTGTTAATAAATAACACTACAAAGTTCACTAACCATTAGTATTATTTACCCTACGTAGTTGGACAACTTTTGTATAAAACAATTTTTCATTTTGTACTTATGTACAGAGAAATTTTGGATGGTCAAGATTAATGGGATACGCTGTATATTGTCATATGTATACACAAACATAGTAAATTTTCAAACAGGGTTGCTACATTTTGTAAAATTAAAATCTGTCGCACAATAATTGCATAAACTAAACAAACTCTTATGATAAATTATATTTGAAAAGAAAAATATATGCCTAGACTGGGGTTTGAATCCAGGACATTTGGCTCTCTATGCCAATGCTCTTCCAAACCCCAGTCTAGACATATATTTTTCTTTTCAAATATAATTTGTCCATCATTAAGATGTCTAAAACAAATAATAAAAACTCTTAGGATTCAATGAATGAAAGAGTCATTTCTTATCTTACCTCATTTCATGTTTATTTAAACATGGGAACCGCAGTTTTCAAGAGGAGATCCCTCGCATTCTCAACTATGAATTCTTAGAAAATCTAATTTGTGATTCAGTTTTGCTGGTATATGTAACAGGAATTATAAATAATATTTTCAAGCCAAACACAGTACAGCAACACACGTGAACTAGAATTTATAAACACTGGCCAGACTCGTATTATGTTACGGTACGGCAGTGAGGCCTGGGCTATTTGCAGTGTAAATGAACAAAGACTAACTGTGGCAGAAATGAAATTTATGAGACATACTGCAGGTTACTCAAGAACAGACCATAAAAGGAATTCTGAGATTCTCAAAGAATTATAAACAGAATCAATCATGGAATATGTGTAAAAATATAGAAACAACTGGAAATCTCACGTAAGAAGAATGAGCAGAACAAGAATACCACATCAAATCTTAAATTACCAGCCACCAGACAAGAGATTTTGGGCAGACTCTTCAAACGTTGGACTGAGACCGTAACAGACCCCTAGCTCTATCACGTTAAGAAGAAGAAGATCTTCCTTTATGTTGTTTTATTTTTAATTTATCATTCACGTTCATTGAAGGACAAATTAATATAATATAATAAATTTGGGAATTTGTAACATTATGAGGTTTTATTGATAAGAATCAAATGAATCGTGAATTATTCGTATCTCATACTTCTATGTTTTTTAAACATAGCACCGCAGTATCGGCGACCATCGTCAGCTGTTTTCACAACTGTCAATTTTTTCTTTTGCTGGTAATTATCCAAACTGCCATCTGGTGTTCTTTTGAAGGAGTCATTTTCTAAACTGCCATCTGTTGTATTTTTGAAGAACTTTGTAATCAAGCTTGGTTCATCCGGAATCTCAAAAAGAAGTTCATAATAAATTAACAAAAAAAATTCAGAAAATTTAATATAACATCGGCTCCAATTAACAAATTGCGTAATCTTCTATTAACTAATAACAAAGTTAACACCCCAGACAACAAAAAATCTGGAATTTATCAAATTGATTGCAAAGATTGCAATAGGATATATATAGGAAGAACAAAAAGGAACTTGGAGACTCGTAAAAAAGAACACTTTAGAAACATTAAGAATGGAGAAAAAATTAACAAAAAAAATTCAGAAAATTTAATATAACATCGGCTCCAATTAACAAATTCAGCCTGGGTAATCTTCTATTAACTAATAACAAAGTTAACACTCCAGACAACAAAAAATCTGGAATTTATCAAATTGATTGCAAAGATTGCAATAGGATATATATAGGAAGAACAAAAAGGAACTTGGAGACTCGTAAAAAAGAACACTTTAGAAACATTAAGAATGGAGAAATTGAAAAATCAGCTATAGCAGCACATAGTTTATTAGAGAAACATAGAATTGAAAAAGAAGCAAAACTTTTGAAACATCTATCTAAACCTTTGGATTTAACAGTTTGGGAAAAGATAAATATTCAAAAAAACCATACTAGAACCATGAACTTCTAGATTCCAGACGAACCAAGCTTGATTACAAAGTTCTTCAAAAATACAATAGATGGCAATTTAGAAAATGACTCCTTCAAAAGAACACCAGATGGCAGTTTGGATAATTACCGGCAAAAGAAAAAAATTGACAGTCGTGAAAACAGCTGACGATTGTGATGATGGTTGCCGATACTGTGGTGCTGTGTTTAAAAAAACATAGAAGTACGAGGTAAGAAGAATTAACGATTCATTTGATTCTTATTGTCAAATTAATATTTGAAGAGTAAAATCCCATTTAAAGTCTTTTTGAATAAGAAGCCACAAGATGGCGCTAGAAAAAGGTTCATGGCCTAGGGCAAGCTGGATTGTATAAGAGAGAGAAATTTCTTAAGTTATGTAGATAGGAAATAACACTATGAAGTTTTTTAATATTGTCTTCTTCTTCTTCCTTCCAAGTATTATGCCAAGGCCTGTTACGATCCTATAAAAAATTTTCCCTCCAGCGTTTCATAGGACGGCCCAGTGATCTTCGTCCTCTTGGTATATAATTATAAACAGCTTTGGGGATCCGATTTGAACTCATTCTTTCAAGATGGTGTTTCCAATTTAGTTGGTACTGTTTAATATATTCCAAAATTGGCGTATTAATATTGTTTATGTTTTTATTTCACTCACCTCATACTTCATAACTCCTAGCATACCTAGGGTTTCGTTGTGAACGTGACACAGCATTGAGAATGTCACAAAGGATGTGACGAAACTCTAGGTATGCTAGGAGTTATGAAGTATGAGGGGAGTGAAATAGAAAATAAACAAGAGAAATTTCTCTTTAAAGTGTGTTTGTCCAACTATCATAATGTTAAATGCGCTGGTACGTAAAATTAGACATTGGGTTCAAAACCCAGTTTGGACAAAATAAAAATCTCTCTACAAATATTAATTTATCTTTCTTTATTAATATATGTAGGTAAGAAATAACACTATGAGGTTTATTTTAATTAAATTTGAGTTGTTTTTTGACTCACCTCATATTTCTTGATTTTTATGCAGACTCGAGTTCAGTCTGCAATAGCTGCACATGCTTGGTCAGAAAAACACAGAATTGAAACCAAGGCAAAATTACTTAAACAGTTAGAAAAATCAAAGGAACTCACAATTTGGGAGAAAATTTATATATGCAAGAATGAAAAGAAAACTATGAATTTTGAAATACCTGGTGAAAATGAGAGGGAATTGATTTGGAAGTTCATCGGTTAGCCAGTCAATGTGCAGGAGAGACAACTGCAAGACAGCAGTTATAATGCATCGACAATGTCACAAATCCAGTGATGAATCTCGAGTCTGCATAAAAATCAAGAAATATGAGGTGAATCAAAAAACAACTCAAATTTAATTGTCTTTCTTTTGTTAATTAAATTGTGTAGGTCTAACCAGTTTTTGTGACAAGAAAAGAAACATAGCGGCCACTAAAGTGATTTTTAAATTTTGATCTTCAGGTATATTCCCACTCTTAAGTCTTCTTTTTTCTTAATTTTTTTAGAGAATATACCTTTCCCCTTAAATTTCAAGTTTTGTTGTGAAAAATTAAAAATTTTGTTTGCTAGAGTGATTTTAAAATGTTTGCTTCAGATTAACACCTCCATTTCGTTGTTAATGAATTCGACCTTGCTTTTTTTAATTGATTGCCATATGCCAAGTTTGGTTCCAAAAAAAAAAAACAAATATTGAGGTTATTTAATCATTTTATTATGAATCAATTAATTATTAAGGATGCTACAGAGTTGATAGACACATGCATATATATATATATATATATATATATATATATATCATATTCTTCCTTTCATATCTTTGGACTTTACATAACCCCATAAAAAGAGGTTCATATGGAGTAAGGTCACAAGATCTGGGAGGTCATTCGAAGACACCATGAATTGAGATTACAGGCAGAGAGAATTTTCATGGAGTACGGTTTGTCTCGCGGGATGTGTGACAGGTCCAAAGTCTACGTGAACAAACCACTAACAGTTCTCCAATTTAAGGAAGAAATTCAATGTGTCATCAACAGAGATGTCTGTGAAAGGGTCGTCACGAACTTCATAGACTGAGTAACTGCCTGCCGAGACAGTGGATATGGACCTATGCCTGATATCATTTTCCACACTTAAATGGGAAAGTATGTAGATGAAAATAAAAAAAATTATTTCAATGCATTTTTGACTTAATAATTGCATTTTAAAAAATTGTATAATATATGAAAGACCCTTCAGAAACAAAGAAAAAATTATGAATAATGACAGGAGCCCTATTCTGGTCAGTGCCCTCTTTTCCTTAATTAAAGGTAAAGAAGATTAAGTTTAACTTTCACAGGGGAAAAAAACACTATCAGGTTTAATTTAAGAATTAAATTAATGTTTTTATTACCTCACCTCATATCCTTTTTCTTCTAGACTGCAGTTTCGGAGCTTATCTCCATCATCAGTAACCTCTGGTCGACCGGTGTTATGTCGTTTCTTGGCGGTTTTCTTCTTCCTTCTATGGGATAGAAGGAAGAAGAAAACTGCCAAGAAACAACATAACACCGGTCGACCAGAGGTTACTGATGATGGAGATAAGCTCCGAAACTGCAGTCTAGAAGAAAAAAGGATATGAGGTGAGATAATAAAAAATTAATTTAATTTTAAGATTAAGTTGCTGATATCAGTAAGTAGTTTAAATTATCAATCATGTGATGTGACGTAATCAGAACTGTAACTAATACTGTGTTTATGCATTTTAACCTGTTTTTATTTAATCAATAACTAATCTTGACAATGATGGCCTCGCTATTGAAATGCGTTGACTATTTTAATATTTTGGTTTGGTGATTTGGGTTTTATTTATTGATAATGTGCAATACATTATAAATATTGTTGAATGTGATGAAATAGCTGGTGACAAATGCCCTTATATCCCTTTACAAAAACACTTAAAAGAGTCTCTACCTCTATAAGTGTATATAAAATAAATACTTCTTCTGTGGATAGTGATTTGACTAAAACTTGTTCAATACATCTAAAAAAAATAAATTATTTTCTAGAGTCTTTTTAATATATATTTATATATACATCCAAATACAAGAAGTCCCTTCATAATAAGTTTTTATTATAATGTATTCTATTTTTTATCTTCCCAGTCTTTTCATAAAATTAATTTAATTTCGGATGAAGTTTTACCCTTGAAAGAGGTTTTTGGAAACGTCTGAAGGGGGTATGTTGTAAATACGACGTGTATGAGCTTAGCTCAGAATGAGCGCAAAATTTGTGAATTTTGAACTTTAGTAAGATCTTGTAATAAATGCAATTGACACTAACATTTCATACTAAACTATTAGAAAATATAATATTTTGTTGAGGTATCAGCCAAATATAAAATTGTAAAATAGATACCTTTCAGATGTTGTCTTCCTTAACTCTGTTTATCTGTTTTAAAACAGAAAGCCTTTCAGACCATTGTATTTCATCAAAAGAAATGTACTAATTTAATCAAAATTACTGTGAAAGTAACAACTATGATGTAATTTTCAATCTATACTTAAGTTGGATAAAATGTTTTTACATCTCACCTCATGAAGTTCTTTGTTTTTACGATACCAGTTTCAAAGGACTTTGCCTTCATCTTCAGTCAAATTCCAACTGTTGAAATTTTACCGTTACCACCACCTTCCGATCTGCCATCTGGTGCTGATTTTATGAACTTTGAGATTAAATATTGCTCACTGGGAACTTCAAAATTCATGAAAAACATTAATTTAATTCATGGATTTATATTTCTTCTTCAGAATGTATATCTTTCCAAAACTGATAATTCCAAAGATTCCTGTAAATGTTTCAAGAGTTTAGTTTCTCTTCCAATTGTGTGATTTCTGCAAACTATGTATGAAAGAAATTAGAAACTTGTAGAAAAGGACACTTTATAAATATTAAAAATGGAGAAATTGAAAAATCGGCAATAACAGGTCATATAATGTATGTAGGAAATAACACTATGAGGTTTCTTTTAATTATTTTTAACTTCATCTTCATTGCGCGTATCCAGCCATAGCTGATGATACTTACTTAATACAGGCTTTCCACTTTACAGCAGTTTGCCTTTGATTCCTTCTTTCCAGAGATTCCTATTTTCCCAATGACCATCCTCCATACCCCTCTTCATCATAGCATCATATATTCCCTCATACCATGCTCTTCTACCTCTCCTCCTCTTCCTTCTGCCTGGTACCATCCAATCCAACACCTGTTTAGGCCACTGGTCTTCCGACATCCGTTGTACATGTCCATACCACTGTAGAGCTCTCTTAGTTATCCTATCGATAACAGTTTCTTGTGCATCCATTTCTTGTCTGATATATATATTTCGAATATGTTGTAGCCTGGATATTCTCATACTTCTCCATAATCCATCCATTTCTGTCGCCAAGATTCTTTTCTGCATCCTGTCATTTAAGGTCCAGCTTTCTGATCCATATGTAAGTATACTTTCTATTATTGTCTGTATAATCTCTTTTTTGTTTTACTGGTCAAATTTCTATTCCATAAAAGACCATTCAGTGATCTAATCGCCTTCCTTGCACAATTTACTCTGTTAATAATATCTTTTCACAAGTACCAGATCTGTCTATTATAGATTCAAGATATTTAAATTCTTCAACACAATTAATTATCATATTATTTATTTGTAGGTCTTCTGAATTTTCTCCGATTACCATATATTCTGTTTTAATATAATTTATCTTCTTTATCTTGTCCTATTATAATCTGGTCATCAGCAAATAATAAATTGTGCAGTAAATGGCCATTAATGTTGATTCCCATTCCCCTACATGACTTATTCCATTTCATTAATACATCTTCCAAATATATCTTGAACAATGTTGGTGAAATCCCGCATCCTTGTCTTAATCCTTTTGTTATATCAAATTCTGAGGATACTCTATTTCCAATTTTAATACTTGCTTTACAATCATACATTCTTTTTATAAAATGTACAAGAGATTTAGGTTAGCTGATGATACACATCCATTATATACTTATGCTATAAGTTGCAATGGGGCTGCATTGGAACATGCAGCTTATGTGGGCATTCAAGGTGAATGTCCATGAGGTTAAAAGAAAGAGATATAGGAAAGACATAAATTAACCCTTTGGCCTCGAATACTCTAATACCATCAGGGTCGAAGAAAACAAGAGGTCAGTCAAGGGAGACTGGATAGAAAAGTGAAAAGAGGGATCTGGTACTAGAAAAGGAAGAAATACCAGATCGGTTAAAGATAAAAGTAAGGAGCAAAACACAAGTAAGTAGAAGCAATATTTTGCTCAGCTTGGGCACCTTGTGGTCGCCATCCACATATCCCCTAAATGGGGACCACTGAGGGTTTTTTTAATTATTAATGAGTTGGTTCACCTTATATATTTTATTTTTATTTTATGCAAACCTGGTTTCATCGCTTTTGCGCAACATTGTCGATGCATTCCAACTTTTGCAAAAGTGACGAAACCAGGTCTGGTTAAAAATCAAGAAATATGAGGTGAGCCAAAATAACCAACTCATTAGTAATTAACAGTTCACAGTTTGCCAAAGAATCACATAATTGGAAGAGAAACTAACCTTTTGAAACATTTAGAGAAGCCTTTGATCTGACAGACAACAGCATGCACATAATGCGTGCATTCAATTTGTATTCAATCTCCGTCGTTATGACCACGTGTCTCCTTCATTTCAGGCCTTATCATGGCTGCATCTAAATGACAGAAGAACTGTACATTCACATGCTTTACTATTCCAAATCCTGCACACACATTTACCAAGTTGTTTATCAATGCGTTTTCAAAATTTATCGGCTAATCATAATTTAGGAACAAGATCACAAGACTCTTATTTACCACAGCACAGGACATGTCTATACTCTGAATCTTCTTCTATGTCTAGAGCATGGAACTCACTTCCCAGTTATGTCAGGGACTGTCAATCGCTATCATTATTTAAATCCAAATTAACTGATAACATAAGTTTGACACAATGAAAACATTAACTGCATAACAACTATATTCACCATTTTGTAAATCACGTAGGAAGCTTTACTTACTTAATTTATTTTATATTATTTTAATTTCATTATATTCCGTGTTTTATTAGTATTAGATCACATCACCATTGTCTTTTGTTTAGTCTATATTTTAATAATATTTTAAAATTCTAATAAGTATGTAATTTTTTAATAATTTTACTATTCACTGTTTGAGTGGAAGAGAGGGTCTTATGCCTTAACTCTGCCAGCTAAAATAAAGCATCATTATTATTATTACTATTATTATTATTTTATTATCGGCCACGGTGGACTAATGGTTATGCTCCTTGCCTCTGGTTCCGAGGGTTGCGGGTTCAAATCTGGCTGGGGTTGATGGATTTTTTTAGGATGAGGAAAATCCAAGGAGCAAGTCCTCCGGGAGAGACTTTAAGCCATGGGTCCTGAGTCTGAAGATTTTCAGGATCGTAAAAGATCTTCAAGCCTGAATGAAAAGGCCTCTAAGCAAAATTTACCAAATTTTCCCGTCCTAGTACTACCTGGTTTCCTAGATGTCAGTATGAGGCGGAACGCTGACCACGGACCACTCAAATGCCATCTATACGAAAACAAGTTTAACTGAATTAGTATGGTTCAAATTCTTCCCTGTAGGGGGAGCGCCTAAATCTCTGTTAAGGGAAACATGGGCTTACAAGAAGATTATTATTATTATTATTATTATTATTATTATTATTACTTGGAATTAACAGTTTGGAAAAATATATACATTGAGAAGAACAAATGTAGAGCCATGAATTTTGAAGTTCCGGTGAGCAAAATTTAATCTCCATGTTCATAAAATTGGCACTATATGGCAGTTCAGAAGTTGGTTATAATGGCAAAATTTCATCAGTTGGAATTTGACTCAAGATGAAGGTACGAAGGCTTTAAAAAAAATGGAACTTCTTGAGGTGAGATTAAAAACATTTAATCCAAATAAAATGCAAAATAAACTGAAATAGAAATTCATGGGGTATGATCTGGGCTGCATTTTTAAAACAGGAGACATTGGTGAAGATGGTACCATATCAGGTATTAACTTTAGAATTGAAGGGAGAAGGGCAAATCCCACAATTTTGTGATTTGGAGAAAAATACAATCAAAGTGTTTTTACTGTAGAAACAAATCTAATTAACTTTGGTATTTGAATTTTTAGGATCAGATACAGAACACTATTAGAAATATTCCTGCAAATATACAATACAAATGGGCAACAGGTATTGAAGAAATAAATTACACAAACTCACAACTTTAGTTTTAATGTTCAGAAAACTGTCTAGAGGCACTCAATGTCACTGCTTTCTTCATTATCATCTTCTGTCTTCAAATTTTGGTAGAAGCTGTGATGATTAGATGGAATGAACTTTAAAAGGCAAAGAATGTCTTGGAAGTTTTTTTTTATTCCTCTTCCATTGGGGTACTTATTTGGGGAAAAAAGATCTTGAAGTAAAGGTGCTCGTCCCTTTCCCTGCTGAAAACTTAGTCTCCCAGTCACAAAGGTGTCCGTATGTATATTTGATCTCCACTTTGTGTCCTCTAGTAAACCTAAGAGCAATTGCCTTTGGAAAGTCCACTTTTCCTTCCATCCATGATTTCTTTTCGGCATTTGACCAGCTCTTCAGTCAAAGGCTTGAAAGACACAAAATCATTCTTTCCCATTTCAAGCACCTTAAATGGTTTGGTCATACGAGATTTTCTGATAAGGACCATCCAATCTTGTGGTGTGAACAACTGAGTTTTTCTTTCAGTTTTTCTATCAGTCAATATTGATAAAATCCATTGTTAAAACCGTTGAGGTGGAGAGTCATAAAATAAAATAAGTTAAAATATACCTTCTTAGGTAAAATCCGTCGTCCCAAACTTATAAAATATGTAATCTTTATGCCTGTAGGCCTTTCAGAACACCTGTTCCATCTTCAGCAGTTCATTCTTCGCTACAGCATCCAGTATGATGTTTGATGCTGCTGGTCCTAACGACAAAGCCACGTTAGGACCAGCAGCATCAAACATCATACTGGATGCTGTAGCGAAGAATGGACTGCTGAAGATGGAATGGATGTTCTGAAAGGCCTACAGGCATAAAGATTACATATTTTATAAGTTGAGGACGACGGATTTTACCTAAGAAGGTATATTTTGACTTGTTTTATTTTATATCAGACCAAAATCGGCATCGCAGGGAAGAAAGATGTATCCTGGAACCAGAAAGCGATGCTCAATTTCTTCAAACCACTGCAGCTGGACCATATAGATGAAAAGACTCATAATAACAAAGTGTTTGTTTTATCCAGCACACGAATCACTAACCTTCTTGTTTACAACTTTGCCTTCTCTGTTCGCATATTCTTGTCCTTGAGCCTTCAAAACCTTTCTTTTATTATCTTTCCATTCTTTAATATTCTTTCGTTTTTTCAACTTTCCTTCATTCAAAGAGCTATATTTATTATAAATATCACTATTATTTTCCATATTACTCATAGAATCACCATTCAAGTCAGCCACTTAGAAAACAAACATGTAATTGGAGCTAAACAACAAGATCGCGACCACATGGCCAATCAGAATAAGGCTTACAACCCTCTTAGGTTAACTGAGAAGGCATTGAGGGATTGGCCCTACTTCCACCAAGAAGCTGCACAGTTCATTCTCCATCACTTTTTATGTTTAAATTTACATGGTGTTAGGCATATCCCACAATCAATTTAGTTCAAGGAGTAAACACTAGATGGCACTAGCTTACACATTAGTCACAAAACTCATTTTTCATGGAGGAGTGGGATTGGCCCTTCTTCCACCAAGCCCTTCAATTCATTACAAAATTTTATATTTGGCATTTCTTACTGTGTCTCAATTTCTTTTGAAATTTATCTTGTTCTCTCTCTCTTTCTTTTATTTGAACAAGATAAACAAAAAAAATGCCTCACATTTTCAAAATGTGCTTAATATTTCCACAGCAGTGTTACTGTTACTCGTCATAAATATGTTGGTACTTATTATGTTGCTGTGTCAATGTGAGTTAGAAGATTTGTCCTTGAAAATACTATTATTTGTGCAATTTGTAAAAAGTCAAATGTTGTCAGAAATGGCATTTTGTTTAAAACTTTTCTCAAATCTGATTGTGAATTGAATTGGGAGAGGTATGAGTGTCTTAATAAAACAAAATACTGATTTTTGACAAGAATAAAAATGTGCTTTAATCATTTTGTTTCCATTCGTAAAAAAATAATGATTAAATCTAATAGAAACAACAGAGTTTTCATAGAATAAATACAAGTATGAATCAGAAATGTTATGCCTCTGTACTTATACATTTTATGGTAAATTCTGTTGAGGTGTAAGTCAGATAATATAAAAATTATAATATCATTTCATAGTTAAATATGGGAAATAACATTAAGGGTCGTATCTATGGATGCAAATTACCATAAAGGTCGTTCTCAGCATGTACTTTGCTGAGAAAGTTGCATCCGAAGACGTTTTGCATACTCAGGAATCTGTTCATGCAATAATAATTGTCGAAATTCCGTAAGCTACCTGGCGAGGTGACCTTGCAGAGAACGAATCATGAGCAACCCAATGGGAACCGATGGTAACTGATGTACTTGAAATCTTGCTGCCTGCCTTGTTGCTTTATCCAAGATGTTGGACCTTGAAGACTTTGATCATGTTTTCGGTATATGCAGAGAAGAGAATTTGATAAGAGTCTACCAAAGAATTCAACTGAAGAACAAGAGAATTGGCGTAATATTGTGCGATGCAGACGTCGTATATGGTTTTATTTGCGGGACGCAAGTGTAAATGCATTCCTCTAGCAGACGAAAATAATGGAAGTGGTTTTATCACTGAGAATTCTGGGTAATTTCTTGCCAGTATTACGAAAAAAAGACTTTCATGCTTGACCAGTGAGCGAGTCGCTAATTCGATCTTTGCGTGTTCTCATGGAAAACTCAGCTCACCAGTGATTGGAAGTAATTTGAGTAGGAACTAATATATTTGCATGCGGCCCTATGAGGTTCTTACTTCATGAATGAATGAGTCATTTTTTACATCTTACCACATAGTTTGTTTTCTTAAACACAGGAAATGAAGTTTTCAAGAGAACATCTCTCTCATTTTCAACCGACATTATGACTACTGGATTTTCATTGGAATCTCCATTTATAACTTTGCCATCTGGTGTTGATTTGATGAACCTTGAGATCAGATCCCGTTCATCATGAATTTCGAAATTCATGGATCTAATTATATTATTTTAAGTCTGTTTATCTTACCTCAGTATTAATGTTGATTTGTTCTTGAACATGTTTCGATTGGATCCCAATCATCTTCAGCATCTTGCCCAGACTGGTTGGATTTATGTTGTAAACCCTGGATGTCGATGTCAGCTCCCTCCTGTAGTTGGCCAAAGAACCTCCAAATGGGATCACATTCTTTGGCCAACCATAGGAGGGAGCTGACGTTGACATTCAGAGTTTACAACATATATCCAACCAATCTGGGCAAGATGCTGAAGATGATTGGGTTCCGATCGAAACATGTTCAAGAACTAATCAACATTAATATTGAGGTAAGATAAACAGACTCAAAATAATATAATTAAAACAACCTCAAAATATTACTTCCTAAAATAAAACATTCATGGATCTAAACTTGCCTTGGTAATTTATTAATAACCAATAAGAAATTGAACACTCCAGATAGTAATAAAATCTGGAATTTATCAAATTAGTTGTAGAGACTGCAATAAAGTATACATAGGAAAAACAAAAAGGAATTTTGACACTAGCACAAAGGAACACCTTAGAAATATTAAAAATTGTGAAATTGAAAAATCAGTTATTGCATGAACATAGTTTGTTGGAGAGTCATAAAATTGAAAAAAAAAAAAAAAGGCCACACTTTTAAAACATTTGGAAAAACCTTTAGAATCGACAATTTGGGAGAAGATATATATTCAGAAGATCAAATTTAGATCCATGAATTTTGAAATTCCTGATGAACGGGATCTGATCTTGAGGTTCATCAAATCAACACCAGATGGCAGTGTTATAGATGGATATTCCAATAAAAATCCAGTAGTCATAATGTCGGTTGAAAGTTTGAAAGTGAGAGACATATTCTCTTGAAAACTGCAGTTCCTGTGTTTAAGAAAACATAAACTACGATGTAAGATGTAAAAAAAGACTCATTCATTCATTATAATAAAACATCAATTGAAGCGGTACTGGCTTTATAATCTAATGTGAGATTCCCAAATAAATGTCTTCTTAATAAAGAAGCTGCCATTTGCAAGGTAGAAGCAAAGGTTTCATAGCATTTGGTTTGCGGGAATTAACAGTGTATATAAGAGAAAAATTCTCATTTAGATTGGAACTCACCCAGATGGCTCATCGGTAGAGCATTGGCCTAGAAAGCCAAAGGTCCTGGGTTTGAGTCCCAGTCTGAGCGTATAATTTTTTCTCTTCAAATATGATTTATTGATCATTGAGATGTATGTAATGAATAATAAAAACATTGAAAAAAGCTGTACTGGCTTTATAATGTATTAAATTCCCAAATAAACATCTTATCAACAAAGAAGCCACCATTTGCAAAGATAGAAGCAAAAGTTTCATAGCATTTGGTGAGTGGGAATTGACAACGTATATAAGAGAAAAATTTGCTTTTAGATTGAAACTCGCCCAGATGGCTTGGTCGACAGAGCATTGACCTGGAAAGCCAAAGGTCCTGGGTTCAAGCCCCAGTCTGAGTATATAATTTTTCTCTTCAAATATAAAATTATGTTATGAAAATATATTAGGAAGTAACATTATGTGGTTCCCTTAATAAATAAGTTTGGTCAGTTTTATTTTTGAAGGAAAAATTAATGCTTGGTCTGGGATTTGAACCATGGATCTCTGACTCTGCGTGTCAGTATGTTACCAATTACACCATCTGAACTCCGATATGAACGTCAACATTTCTTCCACTTATACAACTCTCTTTCATCAGTAGGCCAGTAGCCGTTCTTGACACAAATTATGCATCTTTTCTTTCATTCACTTTCTTGTTAGTTGTCTAAATATGTAAAACATATTAAGTTATGTAGGTAGGAAATAACACTATGAAGTTTATTTTAATTGATTTTGAGTTGTATTTTGACTCACCTCATATTTCTTGACTCCTATGCAGACCCGGGTTTCGTCACTGCATTTGTGACATTCTCGATGCAACACCATGAACACAACTGCCATCCAGCAGTTTTCTCTGTTGTAAATTGATTTCTGCGCTCTCTGTTGGCTGACTAATGAACTTCCAAATCAATTTCTTCTCATTTTCACCAGGTATTTTAAAATTCATAGTTTTCTTTTTATTCTTGCATATGTAAATTTTCTCCCAAATTGTGAGTTCCGTTAGTTTTTCTAACTGTTTAAGTAATTTTGCCTTGGTTCCAATTCTGTGTTTTTCTGACCAAACATGTGCAGCTATTGCAGATTTTTCTGTTTCTCCATTTTTAACATTTCTAAGGTATTCTTTCAATGTTTTTAATATTAATTTCATACATCTCAATGATGGATAAATCATATTTAAAGAGAAAAATTATACGCTCAGACCGGGACTTGAACCCGGGACCCTTGGTTTTCTAGTTCAAGTGCTCTACCATTTGAGCTACCTGAGCAAGTACCGATCTAAACGCAAATCTTTCTCTATATACGTTGTAATTCCCGCCCACCAAATGCTTTGAAGCCTTTGCTTCTATCTTTGCAAATGGCGGCTCCTATATTAAGAAGACATATTTGGGAATTATACATTACATTATAAATGCCAGTACGGCTATTTTCGATGTTTTTATTATTAATTTCATACATCTCAATGATGGATAAATCATATTTAAAGAGAAAAATTATACGCTCAGACCGGGACTTGAACCCGGGACCCTAGCTCCAATAGTAGAGCACTTGGACTAGAAAACCAAGGGTCCCGGGTTCAATTCCCGGTCTGAGCGTATAATTTTTCTCTTTAAATATGATTTATTCTTTCATTCTTGTATTTAAATTCCTTTTTGTTTTCCCAATGTATATCTTTTCACAATATTTACAATCAATTTGATAAATTCCTGATTTGTTGTATGGGAGTCAAGAAATATGAGGTGAGTCAAAATACAACTCAAAATCAATGTAAAACATATTTTGTATCATAATTCTGTCTTGCACACAACTTGGACGCCAGAATGTCAGGCCTCATATTATGAACACCTGCTTCCTGTTACGTTCACACATTGGGGAAGTACAATTTGGCGTCACTGTTTGACACGTCAGCAATATTAAATATTTAACATTTTCCAATACTGTTATTTTAACACAGTTCCAATAATGGATCATATTATAATATTATAATGATATTGTGAAAAGAAAAATTAATGTCTGAACCAGGAATTGAATTGTGGACCTCTAGTTCTCCAGACTAGTGTGTTAATGTTTGTGCAAAGTCTCAAATGGTGTAGTGGGCTGCACACTAGTCTGAAGAACTAGAGGTTCACGGTTCAATTCCTGGTTCAGACATTAATTTTTCTTTTCACAATATCATTATAATATTATAATATGATCCGTTATTGGAATTGTGTTAAAATAACAGTATTAGAAAATGTTAAATAACATCATTTACTGCTTATAAAAGTGGTGGTGCAAAATTCTCAAATATAGATACTTCTAAACAAAGCTGGCAATTGGCGATGGTAGTGTCACCTATCTGGCAGCGGACGAAACGAGAATTATAGAGTTGTATATATAAAAAGAATTGTTAATGTTTGTGCCAAGTCTCGAATGGTGTAGTGGGCTGCACACTAATCTGGCAAACTAGAGGTCTATGGTTCGATTCCTGGTTCAGACATTAATTTTTCTTTTCACAATATCATTATAATATTAAATATGTTGGTAACTTTATTCATATAATAAGATGATTAATTGTCAACCAACCACCACAGTCATAGCTAATGACATCATAGCAGTGTTTAATTTGCTGCTAACACACCCCCTCTTCTTAGAGGCGTTATTAAGAGATACCAACATTGGTTTGGCTTGGTTCTCTCTACCAGCTCTATCTGTGTGGTTGGAATCATCACTCTTCGTTTAGCATCCGTGCCAGGTAGTTCAACTACACTGCTATGAGCCGGAGATCAAACTCCAATATCAAAACCCAGTGTAACTTACACATACAGTCACATTCAACTTGACTTAGTGTCAATCAACACATTCGGGAACCCATCGGGACACACACAGGATATCACATTGCCTGGTCGTTGGAACTACCCTGTTTGTATCATCAAGATTTGTACTTCAAGATAAAGTGCTATGTCACATCACTTATTTACACTTGCGCCTCACATCTAAATTCAACACATCAAATACAAGTTACAAGTGCAAGATGGAATCATCAAGTTAAGTTTACTAGTGATTCAAATATATTTAGTTCATCAATATTATGATGTGGTCCTCCTTATTTAATTATCCTTTCGACTAAATTATCCTATATTCTTTTTGGCTTAAATGACTACCCATAGTGTCGTACGTATGACCTCCTGAGCTACCAGAGCTGCGTCGTGATATTTCACCATGCAACAGCCGTCACTACTAACAACACCATCTGACAACTTCTATTCAAAGTATTTTTATTGAGAATTTATACGTTACTTTTAAGCAGTATAGCTTCATATTTTGATGTTACATTTAAATTAACGTTTTCCAGAATTGGACGTAGTTTTATTTTAGAAAGAAAATTTAATGCTCGGACAGGGTTTCTTTCTGATAAAAGAGAGTTGTATATGTTGAAAGAATTGTTGACGTTTGTATCGGAGTTCGGATGGTGTAATCAGTTTTGCACTCTGACGTGCAGTCAGAGATTCAGGGTTCAAATCCTGTTCGAGCATTAATTTTTCTCTCTTAAATAAAACTATGTCCAATTTTGGAAAATGTTATTTTAAAATATAACATAAAAAAAGTATGGTTGTATTCATCTTACCTCATAAATTGTTGTTTTCTGTAAGACGTGTCTCAAAGTTCTGTGCTTCGTCAATTGGTACAGACTGATCTTCAAGTTGTCGGCCCTGGATCTCTACTCCTGCTCCCTCTTTTTATGGTCCAAAGAACTTGTTTATTACGCTCCTTTCCCCAGGAATTTCAGAATTTAATTGTTTCCTTCTTCTTCTGTATGTACATTTTTTTCCCATATGCTGAGTTTGTTTGTGTTTTTTTATAACTGTTTTAATAATTTTATGTTTACTTGTATTTTATGTTTTATCTGACCTGACGTGAGCGACCACTGCATAGCCACAATCAAGAAAGCAAAGAGAAATTTAACAATTAGATGTAAAATGTAAAAAGGAAGAAAGGAGAAATAGAAAAATCTGCAGTGGCTGCTCATGTCTGATCAGGAAAACATAAGATAGATGTAAACACAAAATTGTTAAAATGGTTAGAAAACATTAATTAACTCACCATGTGGGAAAAAGTTTACATACAGAAGAGCAAGGAAAGAATTATCATCACCATGCAAGTTTTAGGCCATGTGGCCTGTAACGGTCTCAAAGAGGAATTTTCCATCCAGTGCTTTTTTGGACTTCCCAGCAATCTTCTGCCTTGGGGGCAGTAATGAAGCATGGCTTTTGGAATTCTATGAGATGGCATCCGTTGAAGATGGGCTTTCCAGTTCTGGTAGTTTTATATATGGTGGAAAATGGGTTCTACACCCAACTCTTCCATAATTTCCTCGTTTCTTTTATGGTCCCACTTTGTATAGCCTGTTGTAAGGTGCATAAATCGCATCTCATTTGCTGTTATTTGGCTTTCATCTCTTCTTCATATTGTCCATGGTCCACTACCATATCTTATACTGGTCTGGTTAATGTGGGATATTTTTCACTAAATTGTTTGAAAATATTGAAAATAATTTGTTTCTCTCTAATTTCCATATGCTTTTCTTTCCAATGTTTAACAAATTCTGTAAGAAGTTGCTATTTTGAAACAATTAAAATTCCATTGAACTTATATAGACATGTGCTTGATAATATATAACTAATTCACTGGCACTATCGAACCCATAGGTTCATGGCCGTGCAGACATAAACTCTCCATACATCCCTATCCTGAGTTAATGTTTTCCAATCATTCCCTGTATAATCTACTTCCCTACAATCATGGTTAATGATATTCTCCCACCTTATTCTTGGTCTACCAACTGGATTTTTCCCTCTGGTTTTCTTACAAGAAGCTTCCATGCACATCTTTCATTCCCCATCGAGCCACATGTCCTGCCCATCGCAGTCTATAAGACTTAACTGTTCTCATTATATCTGGCTTCCTATAAAGACCATGTAGTTCACTTTTAAGTAGTCTTCTCCATTCACCTGTCTGCTCATCTCTCTTTGGTCCAAAAATTTTCCTAAGAACTCTATTCTCAAATACTCATAATCTCCTTTCCTCCCTTAAAGTAAGAGTCCATTTTTTGCATCCGTATAATATAACTGGTAGAATAAGAGTTCTATATATTTTTAGTTAGTTTTTTGAAAGGAGTTGGGATGTCAGGAGTCTCTGTAATACATAATAGCACGCATTTCCAGAATTGAGCCTATGTTTAATTTCTTTGTGCATCTCATTCCTATTTGTGATTATTGTTCCTAGGTATTTGAATTCAGCCACTTCCTCAAAATTTCCCTCATTTATCAATAGCTGTCCATTTCCATTATATAATGTATTTGTATTGATGACTACTTATGTCCACTAGAATTTGCATCCAGAAGATTTCTATCTGGCCTTAATTAAATTAATGTGTTCATTTCATCTGAACGCCTGATACACTTAAATATATCTTTCTATTTGTTTCAAACAACAGCATTTTCAGCTTTCATATACATATGTACACCATAGACATATTTCCTAGTCTCAAATAGAGAGGGTACATAAGAAGACAACTTTTGTGTCCACCTCTGATAGTCATCTTCATTTTCCCCTGCTCCTGTCACAATAGGTGAAAAAGACAGCTCTGTGAATTATTCCTGATACTTATCAGTAGAGTTTGGATGTTAGACACTTAAAAAATTAAAAAAGTCAAAAATCATTAATATTGGCACTAAAAAATTCAAAATAGGCTCTTACAAAAAATGAACTACAACATAAATTTTTACAGCCTTACGTAAAGAATATAAACATGTGCTATCAATAGCATACGAAGATATTAGAGAGACTTTTTGAACTTGCTTTGCCTTTTTACAAAGAGCAGACTTATGTTTTGCAGTGACATCATGCAAAACATGGTATTTCTTCACGCAATTCACTGAAATTTTACACACTTTGCAGAACAATATTGAACCGTCACTTGAGAATATTTCCGCATCAAATTCTTTCATGAAATTGGTCAGTTTGTCTTTTACTGTTATCCATTTTTTTAGGCATCATAAAACAACTGTTCTAAAGATAAATAAATAGGCACATACACTTGTTGCACCACTTTGTCTTTGAAGCACCTGTCTGTGAACAAGGACTACAGACTGAATTCAGTGTTATCAACATCAAAAATAATATTACACATCACTTAAAAGTTTCAGCACCAGTTTGTATTGAAAAGAAGCGAAGCTGTACAATAGAATTTTCTCCAAGCCTTAGAGTCGAAACATAATACAATGGAACATAGCTTAGGGCTATTTCGCTTAATGGGAGTGCATGAGGTGAAAGAATACAATAGGTGGTACTTGTTATTTCATATTGAGGAGGAAACCATCTACCTGCTAGGTTATTGGCTATTGCCACCCTTATCCTAAAATATTCTAACAGAATTTATAAAAAGAACACTTGAAAATTTTTATGCAATGATATGAAGTTTGTCCATTTCAATTAATTTAATTGAAATACTAGGTAATTTCGAGAAAAAAATGGCATATAGGCATTATAAGCTGAAATAGGCATTTATAGGCAAAATGATCTTCATGGAAAACAACTCTAGGGTCATCGGTATGAACTTATATGAAGTCACTTTTACAATATGTATAATAAATAACTATAAACATTTTCCCTAACATCTGGTCTCCACTTATCAGGTATATACTCAACCAGTTTCTTCAGATCATGAACATTCTGTTCACAACAAAATAAAAGTAGGACTGATTTCCTTTATAAAACAATGTGATGAACATTCAAGATGAAAATGATTAACACAATTAAAAAATATTGGCTGATGCTTTTTTTATATAGCAATTCATTAAAGAATATATATATATATAGTATTTGTATACAGATTTTTAATGTTTACACATGTTTCTGTGCCTAAAATTTTATTTTCCTTCTCTACTCATCTATCCATCCATCTACCCCATGTCCAATAGTCCTTCTGTTTTCATTCCAGTTCTTATATATCCATCCATAGTAATTCTGCCCGAAGGTAGGTCCTTCACTGCAATCATAGCAATCATTAGCTTTCCACACCGGTGAAGGAGGATGATGATGATGATAATGATAATTATAATGATGATGGCGGTCATATGATTTCGGGGACCGTTTGGGCCTTAAAGTTTTCCTGACGTTTGTCTTACAGGTGAGGAAAAACCCCGATAAAAACCTCACCCAGAAAAACTGCCCCGACCGGGGATCGAACCCGGGCCCGCTGCGTGACAAGGCAGCACGCTACCTCGAGACCACAGCGGTGGACTTCTAATATATATATATATATATATGTACGTACACCATAAGCAGGGTGCAAACCATATCTTGAAGATGGTGGTGATATATGTATCATGCCACCTGTAATATATATATATATATATATATATATATATATATATATATATATATACAGAGTGTTGCAAAAAAAATATCTAAAACGGAGGTGAGGTAGTATATTGGGTTATGTTGATAATTTTTTAATAAGGTACAAATGTCTGGAAATGATGGGTTTTCACACTATGACTAGTTAATTATGTCTCAAGACCAGTGTTAGTTCCAAGGATTTGAAGACTCATTACTTGACAACACCTCACAGGTACGGAACCTGTGATACATGGCTTCGCAACGGAATGTGGCTACAACACGACGGAGCTACAGTTCACTTTGATGCCAATGTGAGGAGACATTTAGTTCAACGTATTTAGGTCGATGGATTGGAAGAGGGGGACCAGTCCCATGGCCTCCGAGATCACCTGATCTTAACCCTCTCGACAACTTTTTGTGGGGCGACATGAAACAATCTGTTTATCAGATTCCAGTAGAGTCACTTATGAATCTTATATCCCGAATCCACGCTGGTACACAAATAATTCAAACGAGGCCAGGCGTATTTGAACGTGTACGCCAATTAATACACCGCTGATGTACGCTCTACAATGAGGTGGGAGGTGGATATTTTGAAAACTTGATGTGACTGTGACAGTACTGTCAAGTATTGAGTCTTGAAATCCAACTAACGGAACTCTTGACAAGTTAACTACTCATAGTGTGAAAACGCATCATTTCCGGACATTGGTACCTTAATAAAAGGTGATCAACGTATCTCAATATACCACCTCACCTCCGTTGTCACTGCTTTTTTACAACACCCTGTATATATATATATATATATATATATATATATTTATATATATTTATATATACATACATACATACATACACACACACAGCAATCCTGTAAATATTCGATCAGAGAAAAAGCGACTGCTAGCATCATGCTAACCAATGTGATAACACATGTTCCTGCTAAAGCCAATTGCCAACATGTTTACTCACATATAAGGGTTTCTATCCCAGGAGTTCACCTACATTAGTGGGCAAGTTAGGGTGAGAAAATGTGCGAGTTAATGTTAAATGAAGTTAGGGTGAGAAAATAGGCTATAGTTAATACATTAGATTAGCATTCACTTGTTTGTTACTAGGTTTTGTGGTAAATTAGCTACAGTGTTTGAGCAACAACTAATAGATATTTTGTATTGTACATATGGCGATTTTTGGTTACTTTCAGTTCAACTTCATTTTAAGGCATTTTTCAATTTTTGGAAAAAAAAACAATATTTCTCTCAGGTAAATATTTACATACTGCAACAATAAAAATGTATGTTATTCGTTTTTTTTATTTTAATTTATGTGGCAATTCTATGGTGACATAGAACCCCGTAACTTTTTCCGTAGGAAGAAAAATCTCTGTCTGGCCTTTTCTTGCTCTCTGGATACTTCGTTGTTTCATCTGTTAACGAATGGTTAAAAAATGTTCACAATTGTTCATTTTTAATCAATTGCAGCATAATATTTTCTTGTGAATGTCTTATTTGCTAAACTGTTTTGGTAAAATACTTAGGTTGTAACTTTAATAGTGGCAACTATTTCTTTATTACAAGTATACAAGTGACAGACGTTTAAAACTTATACAATCCTTCAATGTAGTACCCAGCAGTATCTTCAACTCGTTGCCAGCTATGTGGAAGTCGTAGTATCCATGTGGCAGCTCCTGTTCTGTTGATGTTTCTGACTGACCGCCTTAATGCCAGAAGAATCTCGGGAACCAGTCTGGAATCGAATGTCACGAAGTGGTTCATTCATCTTAGGGATTAAATCATAATCTCAGGGGCTTAAGTCCAGTGAAGGTGGTAGATGGAAAAGCACTTCCCACTCGCAGCGATGATGGTACAGATGAGCTACAGGTGTGCTGTGTGCGTCCGAGCAGTCCTGTATGGTAATGCCGTCTCCCCATGTGCTTCCACAAGACCTTTATGACATTGTCGTGCTGCATGGCCATAGCACATTGAATTATCAACCAAGATCTCTGTTCCTGTTTTGTAAACATGGCGAAACACAACAGCTTAGAGGAGCAAATCAGTGGAGACTAACTTTCTCTCTCCAAAGTACGTGCGCTTTGAGACGTAAGGACGAGTAAATTTTCTGTAAGATAAGCCAGACATGTATTAACACGTGACAGAAGTTACAACAATTAACTCCATCTGGTTTCACTTCTACAGCAGTGTTGCCACTATTTTTGTTACAGCCCAAGTAATTTATATTATAGACGAGACACAGTTGTCACTTGGATGGTTGTAAAGTCTGTAATGGATAATTAAAAAATAAACCACTTTATTTATTATCTGAAGTACTGTACTCCCATAGAAAGAAATTCCGAAGAAGGGATGCGGCTGAGCCGAACACCACGCAAGTCTAGATTGTATTGTGCACTTCAAAAACATAGTTTGACAGTGTGCTATAAGCATAACTAAAAACTAACTTAACATGCAAAACTAATATTTGTATTTTTTAAAACAGGTTTTAAATGTATACATTATCTTCCTGTGCCCAATGTTAAGGTTTGATTCTCTCCCTCCATTCATCTCTATCCTTCAGTCCTGCAGTATCCTGTCCATCAAATTCATAATTCCCTCTATGCATATCTTCTTAGGTCTCCCTCTTCTTTTCCTCCAATTTGGAATTCACTCCTAACTGGCAATCTATCTACATTCATCCTCTTCACGTGTCGAAATCATTGTAATTGTTTATTTCCCACGAATTGTACAATTGTTTCGTTAAAGTTATTTTTTCTCTCAGATAATTCTGTTTCTGATCCTGTCTAATTTATAGCAACGTGCAGATGTTAAAAAATCCATTTCTATAGATTGTAATTTTGACTTTAATTTGGCATTTATTATCCACGTTTCTGCTCCATGGGTCATTAAACTTCTTACTGTTGATTTATAAATATGGATTTTAGTTCCTTTGAATATCTGTTTATTCCACAAAAATTCCTTTCAACATTGCTATTAAATATCAATCTCCAACTGTTCTTTTTGTTATTTTCAACTCATTGTTTCCATCTTCATTTATTTCAACTCCAAAATATTTAATATTTGCGCGATAGTGCATTCTGTCGTACTTACAGCAATGGCGACCATGATTGAAAGTTCAATTTCCTACATTTCGGGGTTGCCAATCTAAATAATTATACTGTAATATTACATACTAGACGAAAACTGTGTATGTACTAGTGCTGGGAATTACTACCAGGTCATTAAGCTCGGAAAAGGAGGAAGCACGGTCTTTTGGGTGTGCGATTAGCGCCGACTCCGTTACCGAGTGACCGAAGGACAATCTGTGAGATCGTCAGGAGTTGAACGACCTGACGTACTAATGCTCAGGCTGGACCCACTTCAGCAACAAAACACGTCCACAGCTGGTGCACTGGGGGAAAGATCGGTGGAACTGCTAGACAGTCCTCCCGGCTAAGTCCAAGGGACTCGTGAACCATTAGTGGGGTCGGCAGGATTTGAGCGCCTTGTCGTACTATTGCTCACCTGTTGGAGCTTGCGAGCTCCGTGCTGGACCACAACTGCAGCAGGACACGTCCCTGGGGGCACACCAGGGCACGGCTCGGACCAGTGCAGAGGGGAGCAACTGTGCTGGTTCCCGGCTAAGCCTTACGGGCTCGTGGACAAACTGTGGGGTCTCCAGGAGATGAGCACCTGGATGTACTAAAGTCTCACACTGCGGGGCGTTTGAGGATTCAAGCCCTAGCCGGTCTCACAACGGCTGCAGGATGCGTCCCTGGAGGTAGAACAGGGGAACGGTCGGTGGATCTGCGACAGCAGTCCTCCCGGCTAGGCTCGAGGAGCCCGTGGACCAACTGTGGGGTCGTCAGGAATGAGCGACCTGACGTACTATGTAGCTCAGCAATTTCTCTGAAGTTGCAACTCCAACACCTTCTCCCTGAGGTGTTGGTTTAAGGCCGAGACTCTTGAACGTGGACGTGAATAGATAGGGAGGACAAGATACTGGGACTTGAGAGTATGGTCTTTGACCGAGGTATCCCAAGGGGTGGAAGCATGGGCCCAGATGTGTGTGTGTACTGTGTGGTGTGCGACAGATAACACACATATTGGTGCCCCAGAGAACGATCTCAACAGTTCTGTAGTGAGTGAACCAGCGATAACCTACTAAAAGGAGTGAACCCACTTATACTTTGCACATTGTGCACAATTTCTACATATAATAGAGATTTACATGATCTTGTTTTCTTTGCGGTCCGAAGCATTTAAATAACTGACAGGATAAATTATTTTCGCCAATTTAAGGTTCTGATGGTTTGTGTTGATGATAGGCTCGTGATGGTTTTGAATAAGACTGTGATGGTTTTGTTTAGAATCGACACTTACTATCAGCAAGTACCAAACAGTAAAATTGACATTACCTCAATAACTGATTAATTTATGGACTTGACTCTTGTTTAAAGCAACTATATAAATATAATATCCAGGAAGAAATAAATAAAAGAATACAAATGCTAAGAAATGTTATTTTTTTATAAATGTATTTAAATTCAATATATCTGACACGTGAAACAAAAACCAGATTGTATTAAAACACTAACAGCTGGCGTGCGATGCTACACCTAAAGAAATTATAGTTCTTATGTTTAGTTGAATACGCGAAAGACAAATGATTATAAATTTATATCGTAATTATTTTTAGATACCCGTGCTGATTATCCGTCGTTGCCCGGTAATCCACTTATCCTGATCTTCACGGCATAAATGAGCTGAAACACGAAAATTAATATTCTTTTATATTTAGTTCAATAAGCAAACGAAAAAAAATATATCGTAATATATTACTTTTAGATATCCTGTGCTGATTACTCGACGTTGCCCGGGAATCTACTTATCCCGATCTTCTTAGCATAAACGAGCTGAAAGACAAAATTTATTGTGAGTTATCCATATCGCTTGCCCAGGAATCTTCATTCTGATCTTCTTGGTAAAGACTGAGCCTCCGACCAGGAAACAGCACCTAGAAGTACTCGCCACTGAAGATGCCCTCCGCAGTTGAGGGAGAAACGTCTGGTAGGAACACCAGTAATGGACCACGGCCACGTAGCCCGGAATCACAACATTATTATTATTGTTATAGATGATGGATAATAATAATAATAATAATAATGATAATAATAATAATAATAATTATTATTATTTTTATTATTGTCCATCATGTAACTCTTATTAACTCACTAACTCACTGACACTATCGAACCCGGAGGTTCATGGCCGCGCGGACATAAGCTCTCCATACATCCCTATCCTGAGCTAATGTTTTCTAATCATCCCCTGTATAATCTACATCCCTCAAATCATATTTAATCTTACCCTCCCACCTCATTCTTGGTCTACCAACTGGGCGTTTTCCCTCTTGTTTTCCTACAAGAAGCTTCCATGCACATCTTCCATTCCCCATTCGTGCCACATGTCCTGCCCATCGCAGTCTATGAGACTTAACTATTCTCATTATATCTGGCTTCCTATAAAGAGCATGTAATTCACATTTATGCAGTCTTCTCCATTCATCTGTCTGTTCATCTCTCTTTGGTTCAAAACATTTCCTAAGAAATTTATTCTCAAATACTCCTAATCTCCTTTTCTCCCTTGAAGTAAGAGTCCATGTTTCGCATCCATATAATATAACTGGTAGAATAATAGTTTTATATATTTTCAGTTTAACGTTTTTTGAAAGGAGTTGGGATGTCAAGAGTCCCTGTAATGCATAATAGCACGCATTCACGCATTTATTGTCGATCATCTATGGACTATTATTATGCTTGACTTATATATAAACTTAGTATTTTAATTGAAGGGTGAAACTTTTCCTCACTCATACGTAATAAATAAATGAACTCATAAATATATGAAGCTATATCATACATAAATGTATAGCATTATTATTAAAACGTGGTACTGCATACACGATTAAATTTATACCGGTAGCTAAATAGTGTTACAGAATTTACGAAGGCAGTAATATTACTTAATATAGTGTAAAGTGGACGTGGATTATGTGGCAGGAATTAAATGTTATAGGATGTATTTTGCGAAAATACAAATGGATAAAAACAATCATTGTCGATGGATTCGAACCCTGGCTCTCATATATATTTCATCTTCTTGTAAGTAGTTTAACGATCTACGCTACTCGAACGTCGGAAATTATCTCTCTTGATTAGTTTTGCACTATGAACAAGAGTTGAACTTTATTTAAAATGTCGCAATTTGAGTAATATTGTATTTGTCGAACACTCGTAAATATCTAGAAACATGTCTCCTTCACTGTTCTTTAACTATTTAAGACAATTAAAACCAAATGCAGCGTATTTAAAACATTTAACAATGCGTTACCTCGTGAACCACAGCTTTAGCTTTATGAGCATGCGCAGTGGGCCATGACAGGAACTCTGGTTTTTGAAGCGGCTCATTCTTTTTGTTGCTAAGTGCACATTATTGCGTAATTTGACACAAATTTAAGTAATTACTGCTCATTTGTTTTTCTATTGCTTTATAAACAAAATTAAATGATATCAATGTATCTTATAGGATATATTGCCAGGTTAATTTAAGGGTATTTGAGAAAAAAAGTTTTGGGAAAATATTTGGACCAAAGAGAGACGATCAGACAGGTGAATGGAGAAGACTACATAGCAGTGAGCTATATGATATTTATGGCAAACCAGATATAATAACAATCAAATCGTGAGATGGTCAGTACATACGATATGAATAGGGAACGAAGGTGGGGTATGGAAACACGTAGAAAACCAGAGGAGAAAGCGCCCAGTAACTAGGGCTATACTGATTTGGGAGAATAACATTAACTATGATTTGAGAGAAGTACATTTTACAAGGGATGATTGGAAAACATTAGCTTTAGGTAGGAATATGTGGAGACATTGACTGCGCGGACATATATCCAGGTTCTACATATAATGTCATTGAGTTATTTTAAGGGGACTGGGTAATCCCTATCTTACCAATGTTAAATTTGTAATTTTTGGAGCGCTCGTCTCCTAAAACTACTCAATATGGGTTAATCAAATGTTTACTGTTTTCAGAAACAGCCTTTATTTAGCTACTAAAACAATTTGAAATAATTTGTGATTCATAGTTTAGTCACAAAAAAAAATAAACTTTATGAAAATTTAAAAAAAAATTGCATATGAAAAAAAAATCCAACCAAAATGAGTGTGTCAATTTTTTTCAAATTGTTTTAATATCTAAATAAAGTCTGTTTCTGAAAGCAGTAAATTTTTTATAAACCTATCTCGAGTAGTTTAGGAGAAGAGCGCACCAGAAAATTACAAATTTAACATTGGTAAGATAAGGAGTACCCAGTCCCCAATATTTACGCCTCTGACGATGAGTATCAACACTAACAAAGATCATGGTAAAATTCAGTCGAGGTTTTGGCCGCGGTGGGTAGTGGTTTGTTCAGAGGGTCGCAGGATCAAATCCGTTCGGGGTCGATGGAATTTTTTAGGATGAAAAAATCCAAGGAGCAAATCCTCCGGGAGGAATTTAAAGCCGTGGGTCCGAGTGTTGAGATTTTGAGGCACGTAAAAAATACTCAAGCCTGAATAAAGAGGACTCTAAGCAAAATTTAGCTACCTGCTTCATCCTAATAATACCTTAATTACCTCTCTACACTCTAATTCAACCCAGGAAGTTACTACATACCTTATGGGCTACGCCAGTATACTCCTACGTACAGAGGATAGATGTTGCCAAACTCATGATAACGGTATTTGTTTGTTAAGGAGGGTTGGAGGGGCAAGGTTAGCAGTACTTTTCGAAATCTATGTACTATACATTTAAAAAACATAGTTTTATTTTACGGCATGCAAACTAGTTTTATAACATATATGAGAGTCGACACTTTCACACAGGATAGTACAGGTCCGCACGAGCTCTGTGAGAAGTGGTAACTGTTTTTTTCTTTAACAGGGAGTGGCTTGGACGGCTACAACTTACAACTATGTACCTGTTGTATTGCAGTCTTCAGTTTTATATAAGGATTTCTCTCAAGAGAATACTGTTAAAATGGCAACCCAGTTCCAAATCTATGTACTACACATTTAAAAAACACAGTTTTTCTTTTACGGCATGCAAACTAGTTATATAGTAAATTTGAGACTCGACACTTTCACACAGGATAGTACAGATCTGCACGAGCTCAGTGACAAGTGGTAACTGTTGTTTTCTTTAAGAGGAGGTGGCTTGGACGGCTACAACTTACAACTGTACCTGCTGTGTTGCAATCTTCAGTTTTATATAAGGATTTATCTCAAGAAAATACTGTTAAAATGGCAACCCGGTTCCCTATTCCAAATACACAGCAACTTCCCGGGTTGAATTTGAGTGTAGATGTCTCACGGTGACTGCATACCATTCATGATATATTTGCGAAATACATACATATTGTTCTGTCCAAGAGCAGGTCTTTCACTGCAAACTCAGCATTCTCCACTCTTCCCTTAACTCAGTTTTCCTTTTTCTTTTTGTATCCGCATACAAACCATTTATTTCAATATTATCTATCATCTGATGTATTTTTCTGTCTCTAACTTTCTTTCCGTTGACCATTCTTTCTAGGGCATCCGTCAGCAGGCAGTTTCTTCTTAGCCAGTGGTCAATCCAATTTCTTTTCCTCTTCTTTATGAGTTTCAGCATTGTTCTTCTTTCACCCACTCTGTCTAGCACATCTTTATTTTTAACTAAATTAACTTTTAGATAAAAGAAAACAATATAGAAATAACTCGAAAGAACATGTCCAAAGAATGAAAAATTAACGCATGCCAAAAATTATATTTAATTACAAAGTAAAAGGAGACACGGATATTGGTAGACCGAAAAAGAGATGGAATCAACTTTTTGAATGAGAATCTATTAGACCGGAGCAAGCCACATGGGCTTAATCAATGCATTTTGATGACGATGAAATTAACTCGGTTAGTATTGTCCAGTTCTGTTAACTGCAGCCGTCTTGGTGAATCCTAAGGTGAGTGGCATGAGGGAACATTGCTGAGTGGGGGAGGGAAGTAGTAGCCATGAAAAAAACATTTTCTTAATAATAATAATAATAATAATAATAATAATAATAATAATGATAATAATAAAGTAAGTTGTTATAAAAATAACACTATTCTATAATGAACACTCCAAATATATGAGAAAACTTAAGTATTCACTAACACAGAACTAGTAGATAAAAAAAAATCAACGTGTAGTAACTATTACGTTTTCAAAACTGAGTATAGTTGTTGACAGTGCCTGCAACTCGCCATCCCCACTTACAGCACCATACAACATAGACCATTCAAAAGCGGCTACAGAAGCCAGAACTGAACTATAACTCCTAACAAAGGAGGGACTCATTTCCCTCACAGTGTTCAGCTGGAGCAGCATTTAACTACAAGGCAAGAGGTTCAAGGAATGTAGGAAGGCCAGTGAAAAGATGGACAGAATAACTGTGAGGCGGAACAGGCATTTTACCTAGCCCGTGAAGTGAAGAAGAAGAATAAGGAGAGACTAAGGCCCAACATTGGGCTGTTATTCCATTTCACATGTAGATTTTAGGGAATATGATATAAAATTATAAAATTCAAAGGCTAATGCAAGTAACATGATAAGCCGCCAAAAATGTCATAAAAGACAACCTGGTGGCATTAAACAAAAAAGAAATTCTGTTAAGAAATGTCATTTATTACAATGATAGCAAATAAATGTATTGAAATATCCATAAAATCATTTTGTAAGTGCGTCAGTGATGAGTTAAAACATATAGACATACAATGTATTAACAACAATACCGCACAATTAGTATTTATAATTTTTTTGAAAGATTAAAATCCTTATATCTCAGAATGTCCACCGCTGCGCTGTGGTCTCGAGGTAGCGTGCTGCCTTGTCACGCAGCGGACCCGGGTTCGTTCCCCGATCGGAGCAGTTTTTCTGGGTGAGATTTTTATCGGGTTTTTCCTCACCTGTAAGACAAATGTCAGGAAAACTTTAAGGCCCAAACGGTCCCCGAAATCATAAGGTCATCATCATCATCTTCCTTGTCATTATCATCATCATCATCATCATCCTTCACCGGTGTGGAAAGCAACGGGAAGCTACCACACCTACATTTCCCTAGTAAAGCTGCAATCATAGCATGAAAATGCCATGATTGCAGTGAAGAACCTGCCTTCGGACAGAATTACTATGGATGGATATCTCAGAAAGAACAATATGTGGCTTATCGTGTTATTGACCTAAGCCCTTCAATTGTACATTGTTGTACCGTTTCCTCACTGCTAAAATAGTTAAACATTGTAGGCATTTCAAGATTAGTCCCATCCTCAGCAGCAAATTGTTCGCTACTATTACACAACCAAGTTACCTTCGCACGGGCGGAGGGGAAGAGTTTTAGCGCTAGTGTCGTCAAACTATTGACTCTGTAGAAGGGATGTAAGAGAAGACTGTACATCCGATCACGTACTGAAATGGTTCAACTTTCAGTGTGGGCGGAGAATCCCTAAACACTTGTGAAAGATCTTAACATGGTTGTCAAATTAGTCATTTAAGCACGGAACGCTCGGTTTGAGACTTGAGAGCAAATGTAATTTTTTTCGCCCAATGGGTTGCTGGCCCAGAGGGGTATTATTGTGGGTTTCCCACTAATGTAGCATTTCCTCTACATTGAGGTGATGTGGTTATACCACCAGTACTCGGTCCTCAGAGCCTCATTTGTAATAGCAGGTTGCACCACGAGCAGGTTGAGTATGATGGCCTTTTGTAAGAAATACCCTATACCTAGCAAAATTGTTTTGGATGATGAAATTCTAGAACGAGTAAACGAATTTAATTATTTGGGTTATAATTTAACATTTCAAGATGAAGCTGATATATCAAAGAAAATCACAAATTTTACATAATTAACAGTATAATGAAACCATCTTTAGTACAGAAGAACACAAGATTACGGCTTTATAAGGTTCTCGCAAGACCAGTATTAAGATATGGTAGTGAAACATGGACAATACGAAGAAGATATGAAAGCCGAATAACAGCAAATGAGATGCGATTTATGCGCCGTACAGCAGGCTACACAAAGTGAGATCATAAAAGAAATGAGGAAATTATGGAAGAGTTGGATGTAGAACCCATTCTTCACCATATACAAAAGTACCAGAACAACTGGAAAGCCCATCTTCAACGAATGCCGTCTCATAGAATTCCAAAAAGACATACTTCGCTACTGCCCCCAAGGCAAAAGATCGCTGGGACGTCCATAAAAGCGTTGGATGGAAAACTCCTCTTTGAGACCGTAACAGGCCACACGGCCTAATACTTGCATGGATGATGATGATGATGAGCACTGAACGCTCAAGTGGTCGGATGATTTAAAATCACAGTATTTGTCGTCTCTCCGTTACCAGCCTCACAATAAATCACAAGTGGCAACATGTAATGAGAAGTGACAGTCCATTCCTACACGTAATCCCAATAGTAACAGGGTTGTCAAATTAGTCATTTTGCCAATGATAGCCTAGAAGGACGGACCATTAAAATCCATAGTATTTGTCATCTCTCTTCCTGCCACACAAAGAACATATACAGAGGACAGGAAGTTGCAACATAGTAAGGAAGAGAAAGAGAAAGACAGCTTGTTACTTAACATATCTTCCGCAAGCGCAGATTTCTTGGTGGGGTAATTCATAGAATTATATTACCTTTATAGGAAGCCATATATAATAAGAACAGTTAACTATCGTAAACTACGGTGGGTAGGACATGTGACACGAATGGGGAATGAAAAACGTGCATGGAAGCTTCTTGTAGGAAAACCAGAGGGAAAACGCCAGTTGCTAGACCAAAAATGAGGTGGGAGAATAATATTAACTGTGATTTTAGGGAAGTAGATTATACAGGGAATGATTGGAAAACATTATCTCAGGATAGGGATGAATGGAGAGTTTATGTACTCGAGGCCTGCGGGTTCGATAGTGCCAGTGAGTTAGTTAGTTACTGTCCTGCTATAATCCATCTACAGTCTTTTATAATTTTATATTATAATTTTTTATATTCTCTGACGATAAAGCTATGAAAACCTCATTATCGAATTTGATGTCGATTTAATTAGAGTTTTACTCTAGCTACGCATGGCGTCGGATTTAATTCTAGGGAAAAAATGTCAATACTCAGTTACAAAGATTATATGCGAGATTGAGATATTGACATATTCTGCCAATTTAGTAGTTATTTAGTTCAATATGGCCGTATTCACAATTAGAAGTAATCCATATATTTTATTACGTTAAAAACTTCAATATGTAGTCTCTTTTGTCATTATTATTGAAATTAATTTGACGTTTCCGATATAAAAAAAGTACGCCACCCAATAACTTTGTAAACTGAGTGAGTTCTTCAGAAAATCTAATTTATGATGCGATTTTGTTGGTTTTACGATATATACAGGGTGATTCATAATAAGTATTGCAGACTTCTAGGGGTTGTAGAGGGGACTTTGTAGATAAAGTTTTGATAAGGAACCCATGTCCGGAAACGTATTTTGTTTCCGTATTTGATCCGAGGCTTGATCCGTGGGACTGCGAGCAATGTATAAGATACACCTTGAAGTGGGTTGCTAGCCCGTTTTCATGGCGGGTTTATTATTTGTGGTTTCCTCCCTAGGCCGATTCAAGACTTAACCAAATTTATTATAGATAGACGAACATATTGGAAAAATCATAGGAAATAATGGAAGACAACCGACTTGCAAAAAATGATTTAAAGAAGATAGACCAATGGACGGGAGAAGAACAAGAGGAAGACCAGCCAAGAGATGGACAGATAATGAATGCACATCCAATACGTCTTCCTCCGAGGAGTGTTTTTGGAAATAACTAGGATGAAAATCCTACAAATTGTGAGTAAGAAGTAAGTCCGGAAACGTACCATTTTGATGTAAAATAAGTTTGAAAATCGAAACACAATGGGCTGATATCGTGTGTCATGTATTTCAGAATAAGTATTACAGACTCCTAGGGGTTGTATTACAGGTGTGGTTCCATGTGGCGACCCTGTTGTTCGTAGCACAATTGTGTACCTGCTACGCATGTTTTCATACACACGCCCTACAAGGCCTGGTGTAGGTTCAATAATTTCTGCTGCCGCCAGAATTCGTGCAAGAAGATCTTCCTCCAACTGGATAAGTATAGTACAATCCCTAGAAGTCTGGTAATACTTATTCTGAAACACAAGACACACGATATCAGGCCATTGTGTTTCGATCTTCAAACTTATTTTACATAAAAATGGTACGATTCTCGACATGGGTTCCTTATCAAAACTTATCTGCCAAAAAAAACTATTCTAAAATATAATTCATAATTAAAAGAAATTAGATAAAAATATATAATAAGATAAAGTGAAAGTACAATAAATTCCAATCTTAATAATGTAGATAATAAATGCTTTCGATTTGAAGAAAAGACTCAAGGGTTCCTTATCAAAACTTATCTATCAAGTCCCCTCTACAACCCCTAGAAGTTTTTAAACGTGTTGTGAACCACTCTGTATATATATATATATATATATATATATATATATATATATATTATTTCAGGATTGTTTGTTATTTACACAGGTATCCTCAACCAAAATATATATATATTTTTTCCTTCCACACTTCCCGGTCTTGCGTGTCTGCTTCTGTCACATTTCTCTTCTTCATGTTGTCTTGAATACCTTTTATCCACGTTGGCTTTGATCTACCAGGTTTACCTTTCCACGAGGTATCCATTTCAGTACATTTTGTTTGTTTCTGTGTCCCTTCTTCTCATTATATGTCCATACCATCTTAGTTGGATTTCTTCAATCTCTTGTACAATATCATTTTCTACATTCATTATTTCTAATATTGTATTATTTTTTATTTTATCTAATGTTGATATTGTTGCCGATCTTCTTAAAAAGTCCATTTCTATGACTAATAATTTATTTCTGTATTTTTGCTTCAACGTCCATGTTTCCATATATATACAGGGTGTAACATAACTTAACGGCAAAATTTCAGGAATGAGTTTCTCATATGGAGAGAATAAAAAAAGCGTATTACAACATGGGTCCGGAAATTGATAATTACAGAGTTATTCGAACTTTTATAAATGTTGGGTTATTAAGGTTTACAGTAGTTATTGACAGTCTGTTTTCTGTTGATTTAGGCTGCATACAGGCATATTCGTCACTTGTGTACATCACAGCAGTCTACAATCAACAGAAAACAGACTGTCAATAACTGCTGTAAACCTTAATAACCTAACATTAATAAAAGTTCGAATAACTCTGTAATTATCAATTTCCGGACCCATGTTGTAATATACTTTTTTATTTTTTCCGTATGAGGAACTCATTCCAGAAATTTTGCCATTGAGTTATGTTACACTCTGTATATATATATATATATATATATATATTTTTTTTTTTTTCATCCATAGTAATTCTGCCCGAGGGCAGGTCTTTCACTGCAACCATAGCATTTTCATGCTATGCTTTGCAGCTTTACTAGGGAATTGTAGGTGTGGTAGCTTCCCGTTGCTTTCCACACCGGTGAAGGATGATGATAATGATAAGGATGATGATAATGGCCGGATGATTTCGGGGACCATTTAGGCTTAAAGTTTTCCTGACATTTGTCTTACAGGTGAGGAAAAACCCCGATAAAAACCTCACCCAGAAAAACTGCCCCGACCGGGGATCGAACCCGGGCCCGCTGCTGTGACAAGGCAGCACGCTACCTCGAGACCACAGCGGTGGACTATATAATAATAATAACAATAATAATAATAATAATAATAATAATAATAATAATAATAATAATGATATATGTAGAAAATAAAATAACAATTGAAACTGGAGGCAAAAATAAAAACAATATAACAGCAACAATAAATAGAGGTGTAAGACAGGGATGTCCACTTTCATCCTCCCTTTTTAATATTTATATTGACGATATCATATATAATTGGCAGATAAATTTGGACTCACATTTCAAAATAAGATGTTAGATACCTTACTTTTTGTAGACGACCAAGTTATAATATCTAGTTCAGAAGATGGTCTACAGAAATCGCTCTTTCAGTTAAATAACATTATACAGAAATATATTTTCAAAATATCAATAAGTAAAACGAAAATCTTAGCTTTTAAGGGATCAGATACCGTAAGAGCTAAAATAATTCTGGAGGGGAAACCCATTGAACAAGTGAACCATTTTAAATACCTGGGTTATGAAATCTCCTATTTTAAAAATGAAGATCTATTTAACAAACTTAATAAATTTGATTATATATGTGGAACAATCAAAAGGATATTTAAAAGCACAAGAAAAGAAACAAAACTAAAATTTTATAAAGTAGTGGCAGTCCCCTTACTATTGTATGGTAGTGAATTTTGGGTTTAACTAAAAGAGAAGAGAAGATCATAGAATCAGCTGAAATGAGATATCTGAGAAGTGTGGCTGGTTGCAAACTTCTAGATAAGAGAAGAAGTGAAGATATTAGAAATGAGCTAAATATCTTTAAACTCTTAGATAGAATAAAATAATTAGAAAAAAACTGGAAAGAACTTGTTCAAAGAATGGAAGATGATCGAATTCCCAAATTATACTTAAATACAAACCAAAAGGACGCAGGAATATTGGTAGACCGAAGAAGAGATGGATCCAACTTTTGAATGAGAATCTATTGAGACTGGAACACGGCCAACATGGGCTTAATCCGTGATTGTTGATGTATGAGATGATGATGATGTAATAATAATAATAAAATCCGACCGTAGAAGAAAAATAAAAGCAGCATATGGGAAAAGAATTAGACGATGAAGATCGGATTTGACCGCTGGGAGTGGAGGAGAAGGACAGTAGATTAATTGGGCGCAAGAAGATGTTAAACATTGTGAAACCTGCTAGCTAAATAAACATTATTATTATTATTATTATGATTATTATTATTATTATTTATTATATTATATTATTATTATTATTAATAGAAGGTAGTGGTTAGTAATAGTAGTACTGTAGGTGAACCATCTATATGTATTTTTAAAGCAAAATGTATCCCATATTTTAAAAAAAATAAACGTTTTAAATAATTTCTAGTAATTATAAATATACCATTTTTTATTGTTAGTTTTTTTACAGCCTCTTCAAAAAAAATCCTCTTTTAATTTCACCCAATGTAAAATCTAAAGCCAGTGGAAAATTTTATAAAATTAACTGGGCAGGTAGAATGCGGTTTCCTTATTGGAGACGTCCTATTGTATAGTATGGTAGCTAGACGAGTGGGAGTCTCTGTTGCGATCAATGGAGTTGATACTGGTTGAAAACACTTTGCTCCCGTAGTGTCATGCGGTACAGCTTGCTGTCTACGTGCTACAGATTCAAGCGAGGTACACGCTTCAGTTCGCGCGTGTGCATATATGCGACAAAATTGTCAATTATGAATAATAACCGGCTATTATAGTTACGTAACACATAATGAGGTAAATGTAAATTTCATGTATACGTTTATTTTATCTGTTATAGATTACAACTAATATTATTTCGTTTTTTAGGTTAAGTTAATCTATTTGGAATCATATCATATATTAAAAGTGTTAACCGAAGTTCAACTTGAGAATTTGTATTACGAGAAAAATCCGATGTGCTTTTATTTTAATGAAATCTAACTTATTTCAATTATTCGTGTTGTAAGTTTAAAATTCGATATTCTATTGGAATCTAACTACTTTCAATTATATTTAAGTAAATAATTCAAATCCGATGTGCTTTTATTTAATTAAAATAAAGAGAGGCTATGTCTCAATATTGAGCTACGCCATTATAGATAACTAATTTCAATTATTCGTATTATAAATAATTAAAATCAGATGTTTTTATTTGATTAAAATCTAACTACAGTATTAGTATAAATAATTAAAATCCGATGTTGCTTTTATTATATTAAAATGTTAACAATCTATTCGTATTATAAATTATTCAATTCCGATGTGTGTTTATTCTATTAAAACCTAACTATTTTCAATATTTCGTGTGATAAATAATTAAAATCCGATATTCTTTTATTTTATTAAAATCTAACTACTTAAAATTATTCGTATTTAAATAATTTCAAATCCGATGTGTTTTTATTTCATTACAATAGTTTAAACCCTATAAAAATAATAAATAATTTAAAGATAGAGATAAGAAAGTAACTACTTTCAATTGTTTGTATGATAAATAATTCAAACATTTTTAGTAGTATGTGTTATTGAATAAATGTAAATAAATATCCTCAACTCGTGTCCAACTCAGGGTCGGGTCGAGGAATGAGATGAGATGAAACCCTTATATAAATAAATTATTAAAAATTATCATACACCATTGTATATGTCTTCCCAACATTATTAAAATATTTCTCTCTGGTATAATAATAATAATAATAATAACAATAATAATAATAATAATAATAATAATAATAATAATAATAATAATAATAATAATAATAATAATAATAATAATAATAATAACACACTGGCTCTATTGAACCAGTATGTTTATTGCCGCGCAGACATAAGCTCTCCATACATTCCTATCTTGAGGTAATGTTTTCCAATCATCTCCTGTATAATAATAATAATAATAATAATAATAATAATAATAATAATAATAATAATAATAATAATAATAATAATAATAATAATATAATACTAATAAAATAATAATAATAATAATAATTACGAATAATAATAAAATACGATTAAATAAAATGGGATAATAGTTTAGTTTATTAATTTCCGATGATATATTTACTCTCTAACCGCTGAAAGACATCATGTTATATATCTTTTTATTTATTTATTTCATTAAAATTTAAGGTTATCTTTACAAAGTTTGTGAAATAAAATAAACTTTAAATATAAAAACATTAACATAGTCAGGGAAATATAAAACAATATCAAATACATGAAATAATAAAATACTACAAACGTTTGTCATTAGTTATTATGAACTTATCAGTGTTTATTGAATGCAATGCTTATAATGGCCGGTTTATTTGTAATTAACAGTTTGGTTTGAATAAAAACATGGATAGTGAAATATATTTAGGAATTGTGGTTTTGTAACAAAAGAAACAAGTATAATTGTGTGTTCGGTGGCGCAGTCTGACTGCTTGAACTATAAGTGGTTGCAGCAAGACAGTGCTTTAGTGTGGCTTGTGGAGTGCGTGTGACATGGATTGTAAAAAGTACGTTAATATCCTGTCAAAATGGACGTGGAATACAACTTTGCCGTTTTACTGGTGATTTCCTGCCTCTTCTGCATTCAAGGTAAGCAATTATCATACTATCATTTGTGACTTTTGAATCGAATACGTGTGGACAATAATAAAACTGTTAAAAAATCTATATGGCACAACCATTACAAACCAGAAAAGTTGGAAGACCAAAATTAAGAAGGGAGGATGATGTCTTGCAGTATATTAGAATTAGTAAAATTAGAAGAATTTAGTAGCAAATAGAGAAGTCTGGAAGGACATTCTGAGGAAGGCTAGGGCCCGAAATGGGCTGTCACATGATGGTAATGATAGGTAATTCAATAAAAGCGAAACATGGACTCTTACTTTAAGGGAGGAAAGGAGATTACAAACATTTGAGAATAAAGTTCTTAGGAAATTTTTGGGCCAAAGAGAGATAAACAGACAGGTGAATGGAGAAGACTACCTAACAGTGAACTATGTGGTCTTTATAGGAAGCCAGATATAATATCAGTTAAGTCTCGTAGACTGCGATGAGCAGGACATGTGGCACGAATGGGGAATGAAAGACGTGCATGGAAGCTTCTTGTAGGAATTGACGATTTCGTATAACAACTAGTTTCGTATAACGTATACGAAATCGTAAAAAACAAGTCAGTTGCTACTAAAGACGCTTCGAGTATACAACGTTGTAAATAACAACGACTAGTAGCAGATACGCAACCTGCTGATGTTGGAAGTTAACTTCCGAAAGGCCTCCAGATAATATTTTAAATATAATATTTTAACATAGTTGAGGACGACGACACCTGCCAAAAGGTACATATTTTAAGTTTTTATCTTATGACTATTCACCTCAACGGAATTTGATATGAATTTTATTAGTATTGACATCTATACAATAAAAGCAACTACCGAAATTGCTCAAAGTGACCTCCATTATTGTTTAAGCATTTATGGCATCGATTTGCTGATTTGCAGATGTTATCACACAATTTCTCATTATTATAAAAAGTGTTTTCAAATTCTGTCCTGTATTGATGTATGGATCAGAATGTTGGACGATCACTAAAAGACAAGAATAAAGATTGGAAGCAGCTGAGATGCGATTTTTAAGAAATATAGCAGGATATACTCTGCTGGATAAGAAAAGAAATGAATGTATAAGGAAGGAACTAAATACTTTCAAACTTAGAGACCGAATAATTAGAATAGGAACGACTGGAAATAACATATTGATAGAATGCCAGAAAGAAGATTTCCAAAATTATTGCTAAATTATAAACCGCACGGAAGGAGAAATGTTGGACGCCCACACAGAAGATGGTCTGAACAATTTTAACAATTATAGCTTTCATGAAACCGGAACGAGCTAACAGGCTTAATCCCTGGATGATGATGATGATGATGATGATGGTGTTTCAAATTCTTGTTCAATCAACTCCCGTAGAATGCGATGTGCAGTGGTTAATTGATTTATGCCGCATCCTATATATCATCATCATCATCATCATCATCCGGGCAAGTATTAAGCCATGTGGCCTGTTATGGTCTCAAAGAAGAATTTTCCATCCAGCGCTTTGTTTTGCTCGTCCCAGCGATCTTTTGCCTTGAGGGTAGGGGCATAGCTTTTGGAATTCTGTTAGATGGCATTCGTTGAATATGGGCTTTCTAGTTGTTCTGGTAGTTTTGTACATGGCGGAGAAGGGTTCAACACCCAACTCTTTCATAATTTCCTCATTATTTTATGATCCCACTTTGTGTAGCCAGCCTGCTGTACGGCACATACGTAAATCGCTTCTCATTTGCTGTTATTCGGCATTCATCTCTTCTTCATATTATCCATGCTTCACTACCATATATTGATACTAGTCTTTGCGAGAACCTTATGCTCTTTTGTACTAAAGATGGTTTCATAATATTATTAATTTTCCCTATATATTTTTTAAAAAAATGCGAAATTTCCTTTAAAAAAGTGAGAAATTGAGCTCAAAGTAATATAAAATCATATTATTTGTAATGTAAAATGTGATTAGTCATTGCCCAGTAATCATGATTAATGTTAATCTCCCACTTCATTCTTAGTCTACCAATTGGGCGTTCCTCTGATTTTCCTACAAGAAGCTTCCATGTACCTATTTCATTCCCCATTTGTGCCACATGTCCTGCCCATCACAGTCTGCGAGACTTAACTGTTCTTATTACGAGTATATCTGGTTTCCTATGAAGATGATGTAGCTCACTGTTGTGCAGTCTTCTCCATTCGCCTGATTTTTGAATAAGTATCCGAATGTAATTACCTAACTAACACTATCTAACCTGAGCTAATGTTTTATAATGATCTCCTGTACAATTGGACAGCGTTATGCATCAACCGACTATGCGCCATTTTAAAAGATTCGAGAAAAATACTTTAAAGTTTAAGTCAATCTTCTCTATTTATTGTACCGCCAAACGAACAATACTAGATATTAAAAGTTATTTTCCTTGTTTGCCAGTTATGCAACAACAATCTAAGAGAGGGAACATTTGGCGCTTAGCAGCATGATGCAAAATGTATATTAGCATTTATGAAGATCTGCTTTAAAACTAAATATATGGTCACACATAGAAATACATTATATAATGGAAATGGACAGCTAATGACAAATGAGGGAAATTTTGAGGAAGTGGCTGAATTCAAATACCTAGGAACAATAATCACAAATAGGAATGAGATGCACAAAGAAATTAAACATAGGCTCAATTCTGGAAATGCATGCTATTATGCTTTACAGATACTCTTGACGTCCCAACTCATTAAAAAAACTTTAAACAGAAAATATATAAAACTATTATTCTACCAGTTATATTATATGCATGCGAAACATTGCCTCTTACTTTAAGGGAGGAAAGGAGATTACGAGTATTTGAGAATAAAGTTCTTAGGAAAATTTTTGGACCAAAGAGAGATGAACAGACAGGTGAATGGAGAAGACTACATAACAATGAACTATATGTTCTTTATAGGAAGCCAGATATAATGAGAACAGTTAAGTCTCGTAGACTGCGATGGGCAGGACATGTGGCACGAATGGGGAATGGAAGAGGTGCATGGAAGCTTCTTGTAGGAAAACCAGAGGGAAAACGCCCAGTTGGTAGACCAAGATTGAAGTGGGAGAGAATAACATTAACTATGATTTGAGAGAAGTAGATTATTCTGGGAGCGATTGGAAAACATTGGCTCAGGATAGGGATGTATGGAGAGCTTATGTCCGCGCGGCTATGAACCTTCGGGTTTGATAGTGCTAGTGAGTTAGTTAGTTAGTTAATTATCAGGTTTGATAGGACTGATGGCGTTTATATTTTTCTTTAATAATAGGGATATACTCGTATTTAGAGATTTGGCGCTAAAAGTGTGCGAACACTTACTTCATGAGACAGTGCAACAGATGCCCTGGGGGTCCGTTTATCGGGCCCCAGCTGTGCTCACAACAGCAACAGGGCGCGTCCCCGGGTGGCGGATAGGGGAACGGTCGGTGGTTTGCTTGCACTCCTCCCGGCTAGGTCCAGACTGGACCCGCGGGCCATTTGTGAGGTAGTCAGGACTCGAGCGACCTGATGTACTACATAGCTCTTGCTGCGCCACTTCAGCAGCAAATCGTGTCCCCTCGGTGGCGTAGTGGGGAAAAGGTCGGTGGATCTGCTAGTCAGTCCTCCCTTCCAAGTCCGATGGACTCGCGGACCGTAAGTGGGGTCAACAGGAGACGAGCGCCCTGTTGTACTAAAGCTCAAATATCCCGGCCCACAGCGGGATCAGCGGCCGTCGTGGCGAGGCGGTGGGAGATTGTGGAGATCAGAAGCTCCCTTCTCTTGGTTAAAATCCCCAGGTCCTTTGTGGGGGCACCATGGGCAATGTGCTCCCTGGATGCCTACATTGCTCAGTGGGCTGACTCACAGCAGCGGCACGACTAGGCCTAGTCTTGCGAACGGGCTGGTTGGGACAATACCGGGCGTAATGCTGGGAATTACCACCAGGTCAATAAGCTCGGGAAAGGAGGAAGCGCGGTCTTTGGGTTGGGGACTTAGCGCCGACTCTGGGACCGAGTGACCCAAGGACAATCTGTGAGGTCGTCAGGAGTTGAGCGACCTGACGTACTAATGCTCAGGCTGGACCCACTTCAGCAACCAAACACGCCCCCAGCTGGTGCACTGGGGGAAAGGTCGGTGGATCTGTAGAGAGTCCTCCCGGTCAAGTCCAAGGGACTCGTGAACCATTAGTGGGGTAGGCAAGAGTTGAGCGCCTTGTCTTACTATTTGCTCATCTGTTGGAGCTTGCGAGCTCCGTGCTGGCCCACAACAGCTGCAGAAGGCGTCCCTGGGGGCACACCAGGGCTCGGCTCGGACCAGTGCAGAGGGGAGCAACTGTACTGGTTCCTGGCTCGGCCTACGGGCCCGTCGACAAACTGTGGGGTCGCCAGGAGATGAGCACCTGGATGTACTAAAAGTCTCACACTGTTGGGCTTGTAGCCCTAGCCGGTCTCACAACGGCTGCAGGACACGTCCCTGGAGGCAGAACAGGGGAATGGTCGGTGGATCTGCGACAGCAGTCCTCCCGGCTAGGCTCATGGAGCCCTTGGACCAACTGTGGGGTCGTCAGGAATGAGCGACCTGATGTACTATGTAGCTCAGCAATTCCCAGAACTGCTAACTCCAACACCCTCTCCCTGGGGTGTTGGTTTAAGGACCGTGAACTTGAACGTGAACATAGAATAGGGAGGACAAGAACTCTAGGACTTGGAAGTATGGTCATGACGACCGAGGTATCGCAAGGGGTGGGGGAAGGGCCTAGTGCAACAGATGGCATCAAAATATCAACTTTTTGAAAATTGAGTTTAGCCGGTTGATGCATAATATTATCCATATGATAGCGATGGTTGTGGCTTATTAACGCGCCTAATTAATATCACGTAAAGAAAATCCTCTTAAAACTTATTTGTAACTTCTTCAAATCATCACGAAGTTCTTTCCTCTGCTCCATTTTGGACTCCCCTGAAAGAAATAGTAAAGAATACACGCATACCGATATCGGCACAAGTCGTTCATAGTGTATAAACAAAGCATACTTGGCTTCATGTTCTATCACAAGCTTCGAATCTACAAACAACTCTGTTCCCTGAAATATAAACAAACCATTTTCAATACAAAATATTTAAAATCAAAAACTTCTAATCTGCTAATATATAAAAATGAATGTTTGTTTGTTTGTTTATTTGTTCGTACTTTATGCGCGGCCATACCGTTGATCCAATTGTGATGGGGCATTTTGCAAAATTTTCAGGAGATTCCCGGGATGAACATAGGCTATAAGAGAGTAGTGATACTAAACTCCTACACCCTTCAAAATAGCCCTTTGTAGTGGAAAATGCGAAAAAAATAGCTTTTCGGACGCTTAAATGGCTTAGGCTGTCTAAACCTTAACAAATACGCCAAATGAATGTACACACTCCGGGAATACGTAGCTAAACCTTTGGTCCACCGCTGTGGTCTCGAGGTAGCGTGCTGCCTTGTCACGCAGCGGGCCCGGGTTCGATTCCCGCTCGGGACAGGCTCCTGGGTGAGGGTTTTCTCGTTTTTTTTCCTCACTTGTAAGACAAATGTCAGGAAGCTTAGGGCCTAATGGTCCCCGAAAATCATCCGGCCCTCATCATCATCCTTCACCGGTGGGGAAAACTTCTGATCTTCTAATATATAAAAATGAATGTTTGTTTGTTTATTCGTACTTTATGCGCGGCCATACCGTTGATCCAATTGTGATGGGGCTTTTTGCAAAATTTTCAGGAGATTCCCGGGATGAACATAGGCTATAAGAGAGTTGTGATACTTAACTCCTATACCCTTAAAAATCGTCCTTTGTAGTGGAAAACGTGAAAAAAGTAGCTCTTTGGACTCCAAAATGGCTTACGGTGTCTAAACCATAACAAATACACAAAATTAATGTACACAGAATTTTAATATCTCAAAAAGCTCTACAAAAAAGTCCGCGACAGTACATGTTTATCTCTTACGGATAACTCACAATAACAATTTTTGTCTTTCATTGTTGCCAAGAAGATCGAGACAAGTACGTAGATTCCTGTGCAAGCATAGCAGCACATGGCGGGTATTCTCTTACGGATAACTCACAATAACGAATTTTGTGTTTTAGTCATTTATACCAAGAAGATCGAGATAAGTAGATACCCGGGCAACACCAGGTACACAGTACGGGGATTCTTAAAATAATTACGATATACATTTATAATAATTTTTTATTTTATTTTTCAACTAATCATACGAAGTACATTAATTTTTGTTTTCAGCTCTTTTATGTCAAGAAGATCGGGATGAGTAGATTCCCGGACAACGCTGGGTAAACAGCACGGGGTATCTGAAAATAATTACAATATCAATTTTCCCCTTACTTATTTAACTAAACATAAAACACATTCATTTTCGTATTTCAGCTCATTTATGTCAAGAAGATCGGGTTAAATTGATTCCCGGACAACGCCGGGTAATCAGCATGGGGTATCTAAAAAATACAAATTTATAATTATTTTTGCTTATACTTATATAACTAAACATAAAATCACATTAAATTTAATTTATTTAGGCGTAGCAGCGCACGCCTGGTATTAGCTAGTCTAATATATAAAAATGAATGTTTATTTGTTCGTATTTTATGCACTGCCGATTGTGATGGGGACTTTTTGCAAAATGTTCAGGAGATTCTCGGGATGAACATAGTCTATAAGAGAGTTGTGATACTCAACTCCTACACCCTTAAAAATCACCTTTTGTAGTGAAAACAGACCCTTTTTTGACGCTTAAATGGCTTACTCTGCCTAAACCATAACATTTACACAAAATTAATGTACACAGAATTGAATATCAGAAAAAAAAACTCTACAAAAAAGTCCGCGACAGCACATGTTTATCTTTTACGGATAACTCACAATAACCATTTTTGTCTTTCGTTGATGTTAAGAGATCGGGGTAAGTAGATTCCCGGGCAAGCATAACAGCGCATGGCTCGCCGGTATTCTTTTACTGATAAGTGATAACTCAAAATAACGAATTTGTCATTTAGCTCATTTATGCCAAGTACATCGGGATATGTAGATTCTCGGGCAACGCCGGGTAAACAGCACGCGGTTTCTAAAAATAATTACAATATAACTTTACTTATAGTGATTGCTTGAACATTAAATTTTGGAAGATGAAATTCTATTTACTATTTGGATTGTATGAAAGGTAGTTTGGAAATAGAATTAATTAGTTTATTGGTTGTTTTAGCTACAATAACGAAAAGAGCAATTTCAGCTAATTTATGCCAAGAAGATCGGGATAAGGAGATTCTTGGGCAACGCCGTAATCAGCACGGGGTATCTAAAAATAATAACTATATAAATTTATATATTTTTTTCCTTTTACTTGTTCAAGTAAACCCAAAAACACATAATTTATTTAGGCGTAGCAGCGCACGTCGGGTATTAGCGTTTTACATTATCTTGTTTCCTTTGCGGTCTGGGACTTTTAAATAAAAGGCAGGAGAAATTAATAGACAATGGCCCCATACTGTATACGTTATACGTATCAGACCTTCCTACTATCCCCTACATCCATACCGCATCATTCGCCGATGATACCTGTTTCTTTTACCAGACTACCTTCAAATCTTTTCCTAATCGAATCCATGTATTCCAAACCGCTCTCAACCGTATCTATATTTGGTTCCAGTTATGGAACATAAAGATAAATACGACAAAAACCCAGGCGATCCTTTTCACTAAATCAACCAGACGGTCACCCATCCAACTAACCTTGGGAACTCAAAATCTTCGCCTAGAACCTTCAGTGAAGTATCTTGGGGTCCATCTGGACCCCAAGCTTACGTTCAAAATTCTATTCGACATCTACAACATAAAGCAAATGCAGCAATTGCAATTTTATACCCATTTTTCAGGTCGAATACATTGCCACGTAAGATCAAGCTTTTACTGTATAAAAGCGTGATCCGCAGCATGCTACTGTACGGATGTGAGGCCTGGAGCATCCTCGCAAAACAGCATAAACGAAGAATACAAATTATACAGAATAAGTGTGTGAAAATAATTTTTCAAGCACCGCGTTTCAGAAGGATGACAGACCTACACAACGTAGCGCAACTTCCCCATATTGATGCCATGATAACTGAAAATGTAAGCAAGATACACAAATTTACATCTTTGCATACAAATTTTATGGTACGCAGTATTGGACGCTTGCCCCAGTGGCGTGCTGTACATAGAAACATATTCATCCGATTTACTCCTCATTAAATCCAGCCAGAGATTTGGCGATGTGCTCTCACCTGGAGTAGCGTGGCTCATTCCACAATGCTGGATTTCCGACTCTCGGCTTGAAAGCAATGTGGTTTCTGATGTCCTGCTTCAGGTCATCACATCCCTATCTCTGTCCAAATTTCATCACCATTTGCACACAAACGCTAGCGCCGCCAAATAGGCTCGGGTTAAGTGAACTATAACCCCGTAATGATAGCCACTATTAACTTAGCTGCCAAAGAGCCCTAGTGGGTTCTAACATACGCAGCACACCGGGTGAAGCTAGACTTCGCCTTATCCAGTCAGTCAGTCCTGACAATGGCGTATAACTATCAACACAGACAAGACAATGGCGTATAACTATCAACACAGACAAGACACAAGCAATCCTGATAAAACGGAAAAGACGGAAAAAATTGATGCTCCAACAGCACCCAATAGTCATAGATAATACACAAATACCATACAAAAAACACAATACTTAGGAATCACCATTACAGATAGACTTAGTCTAACTGAACACATAAATAAAATAATTACAAGAACACAACCTTTCATTAAAACACTATTTTTTATCACGAAAAAATTCACAGTTGAACAACATGATAGGAATCCATTTAGTTAATACAATAATTAAGTCCTCCCTTACATACGCTGCACCCTTTTTATTAAATTCAAGAAAAACGAACTCAAAAAAATTAAATATAGCCTACAGAAAAGCACTAAGAATTTGCATGAATCTAAATAAGTCATTTCCCGTTATTCCACTTCATAATATAACTAAAACAGAACCCATTACCAAAAACCTGAAAGAACTCGGCCTAAATTATAAATTCAGAGCTATGAATAGATCACAAATAAATAACATGATTCAAATGCACCCATTAATACTACAGCATTAAACTCAAAGTATTATAAATAAATAGCAAAATCTCCAATTAACTAATTAATAAATATAGAAAATCAAATTTAAACAAAATGAAATTATCAGCAGAATAAGACCAATTATACTATTAACATATTCAAGCAAAAGCAACTACTTATATATTGAACAAAAAAAATTGCAATAAGAAATCACAATAACACGGATACATTTATATGAGACAAACATACCTCTGATATACATTAAATCAAACCATAAAATGTTTACCTCCAAAGCTAGAGAGGGGGTGTCATGTCTTGTCGCATGTCTCAGTGTGCTAAAGAATATCATAGCAAATTAATAAATTCAACTAGAAACTGATTGCGGAATTGGAATGCCCTATCACTAGACTTTTGACACCGGACTACGGCTAGTTATCGTTGGCAGAGGATATATACTACAAAAAAAATCAGAAACGAACAAATAAAGTTCGTAAAAGATAAATTATTAAATATCAACGACGATATAATTAATTCACAAGGGCTAAAGAGGGTTGGAAATCCCTAAGAATAGCCGGAAATTGTAGTTCACGATTGAACGATTCCCATTGGTAGAGGACGACTTCCACAAAAAATGGATGTTTTCCTCGATGGATATAAAAAGGAAGTTCAAGAAGTGACACAATTTCCATTACATAGTATAACTAACTAACTATTAATATTTAGCCAATTTAAGATTAAGACAATCTTTACTCTAAATGAGGACGTGATATGAATCAGGCTGTGGTTATTTTATTAGACTTGGCACTTACTATCAGCGAGTGCCAAGCACTAACATTGACATTAATTACTTCATAAACGTTTAGATTATGGACTCATGTTTAATGGGACTAAATGAACAGGCAGCACGCTACCTCGAGACCACAGTGGTGGACAATATAAGATACAAGTAGTTAAATTGGTATGGTACCACGAATGCAAGAAGAACGGTTACCTAGAAAAACATTGGAATGGTGTTCATCTGGAAGAAGAAGAAAATGAAGACCTCGAAACTCGCTTTATATTAGCTTGACCTGTATCTACGTATCTATGTAACGGAATCTTTCAACTCGATTTTCACCCACTTAAAACATTGGATCCACTTGAAACTTTGTATACTTGTAAAGGACCAATGACAATACAATAATTTCATTTTTTGTTTACTAAGATCTTGGCCAGGATCATCAGGACATCAAACAAAATAAAGACCGGTATAATAGGTTGCGAACGTATCGACTTTTGAGTCTATCGTTATGGTAGGTCAGTTGGTAGAGTGGTGGACTGTAGTGGTATATAATTTTAGTAATCCATAGACCGCTGGTTCAAATCCGGCCCGGAATTTTTTTTTAGAAGAGTATTACTTTTAGTTCATACTACAATAGTATCGAATTTAAAGATATTTACATTTTTAGAAAACCAAACTAAAAATAAAAAAATAAATAATAGTTAAAAAATCTGAAACAACACGCTTTATAAGAAAACCGAACTAAAAAATTAAAAATAATTTTAATTTCCAACACGTTTGGGATAAAATTAAAGTGGCCAACAAAAAAATAATCTACAACACATATAGAATAAAACTAGAGTTATCTACAAAAAAATAATTGTACCATCAAAAGCGTGTGGTGCTCTATATCAATTAATATATTTGAGGATATTGGCAAAAGCAAAGTATCTAAGAAGCAAACGTAATAACTATAAAAACACCCCACGCTTTTGATGGTAAAATTATTTTTTGTAGATAACTATAGTTTTATTCTAGATGTGTTGGCTATGATCTTTTTGTTGACCACTTTAATCTTATCCCAAGCGTTTTGGATTTTAAAATTATTTTTCGCTTTTTAGTTCGGTTTTCTAATAAGGCGTCTTGTTTTAGTTTTTTTGAACTATTATTTATTTTTTATTTTTTAGTTTTGTTTTCTAATAAAGCGTGTTGTTTTAGTTTCTTAAACTATTATTATTTTTTTAATTCTTAGTCTAATTGATTGTCATAAACCGGAATCCCATGAAAATTTAATTGTTAACAATATTTTTAGTGACTACGCACGAATATAATATTTTTTAAAATTATTATCTAACATTATTATAATATTTTTGATTATTTTAATATAGATAAATAGTTACAGTTAATCGTATCCTTCTCTTACTTTTTGGATAAATTACAATGTGGTAAGTTTACAAAATTGTCATTAATATTTTACAGAGTAAGATAAAAATGTAAATATATTTAAATTCGATACAAGTGTAGTATGAGCTAAAATTAATACTCTTCTAAAAAAATCCTCCGGGTCGGATTTGAACCAGCGACCTATGATTATTGAAATTATTACCTCTACAGTCCACCGCTCTACCAACTGAGCTACCAGAAGATATAATAATAATTTCTTACAACGATGGACTGAAAAGTCGGTAAGTCCGCAATCTGTTATACCGGTCTTTATTTTTTTGATGTCCTGATGATCCTGGCCAGGATCGTGGAAAAAAATATGAAATTATTGTATTGTCATTGGTCCGTTACAAGTATACAAAGTTTCAAGTCAATCCAATGTTTTTAAGTGGGTGAAAATCGTGTTGAAAGATTCCGTTACATAGATAGACAGATACAGATCAAGCTAATATAAAGCGTGTAATTAATAAAACTAAATCTATCTTCACGTATAGAAATACATTATATAATGGAAATGGGCAGTTAATGGACAAATGAGCGAGATTTTGAAGAAGTAGATCCAATATGTTTCAGACAAAACATATTCTAAGTCATAAGTTGTTTATTTTTAAAAACTCATGCCTCTCCAATAAAATAGGTGTAGGCTTACAGAATGGTACGAGATGCTTCGGATTGTAATTAGGGATTCGATTAAACTCGATGGTTAACAAGAAATAACCAACTATATTTACAAAATTTAGCATTTACAGAAATATATCAGCAAATAACGAACTATACTTAAAAATGTAAATTTCAAACTATGGTTGATTAATTTTATCAATTAGGTTTCCTACACTCTCTAGATAATGTCTAAAGCTACCCCATTCCATACATCTAATTAATTTAATGTTTGATTATGTATATCATATCTAATCGACTCCAACAACCGGTAGATTAATTTCAGCATGTTTCGTTTAACTAGGTTCCTTATCTAAAATTCCTAGCAGCAAAGGTACTGCACAAGAGAAGGAGAAAACAAAACGAGATCTGGGACGAATTCTACTCCACAGAGGCGATGGCAAACAACAACTGGATGTCGGCGAACTACGAGCTGCGACACCTGCTGACCAGGATGGCGGTACACAGTTTCCACCAGAGAATATGCACCAAGAAGACATATCACGTACCAGAAGACACATGCGTATGCGAGATGTGCAAGGAAAGATGTGACCGATACCACATCACAGTGTGTAAAACAGAAAGAAATCCTTAAGTGAATATGCACGGGACAAATAAAACAAAACAATACACAATGTGTGAACATTCTCATTATTATTATTATTATTATTATTATTATTATTATTATTATTATTATTATTATTATTATTATTATTATTATTATTATTATCATCTAAAATTCCTAAGCTCCAACGCGTCCATAACCACATAAATGTCTCCGTTTTAATTAATACAGATATATATATATATATATATATATATATATATATATATAATATATAAAGCGTCACTGTTATAAAGTAAAAATATTCTCTTTAATTTGCTTACTTGTTATAGTAGCTACTAGGTGGCAGTAGAGACCGAGTTCCCGCTACATCTGGTAATAATAGAGAATATGTATAAGAAAAATAAATGTTTGTTCTGGATTCGCCTGGTAGCGTAAGTGATAGCGCACTGAGATATCAACTCAGAGGTCCGGGTTTGAATCCCGTTCAGGCATTTGTTTTTCTTATGTCATATATATATATATATTCATCTGTACATGTGTGTTTGTCACTCTACTCCTCCTAAACGACTGGACCGATTTTGATGAAATTTTTTTGTGGATGTCTGGTTGGGTCTCGCGATGGTTTAGATTCACAATTGGATCCTCTAAAACCATTTCACCTGAAGTGAAAATTTAAAAGTTGCTCTAGCGGTGAATTTACTACTCTTTGTAGTGAATTTACCACTTTTTAGTATAGGTCTATACTTTATTTTTAGTTTAATATATTGTAGAGAAATAACAGCAATGTTAAATGGCGTTCTATCAAACAGACATATAACCAGGAAAAATAAGTTACAAATGTATAATTCAATAGTGAGAAGTACTGTCACATATGGAGCTGAAGTTTGGAAATTCAACAAAAACTTACGTCGATGGAAATGGATTTCTTGAGAAGAGCAGCAAGATGTTCAAAATTAAAAAAAAAGAAAGAAATAAAGTCACGCGAAAAAGAAGATTATATATTCAATAATACATTATATAAGATGTAAACAGTTAAATTGGTATGAACATGTACGACGAATGCAAGAAGAAAGATCACCCAGACAAATATTGAAAAGCTGCCCACCTGGAAGAAGAATGAAAAGAAGACCTCAAAACTCATGAATGCAAGAAATAAGAACTAGAATGAGAACAAGAAGACTGGAGGACATGGGGTGGATGGATAGAGACGAATGGAGAAGTAAAATAAAACTTTAGGCACAAAATGATGTTTAAACATTGAAAATCTGTATATAAATAAATAAAACATGTTTTCTGAGAATAGTTCGATTGACAAGAGTCCTTGTAATACATAATAACATGTGTTTTCAGAGTGAAGGTATGTTACATTTGTTTTTGCGCTTCATCTCTGTTTGTTAAGCTACTAGTCCTTGTAATACATAATAACATGTGTTTTCAGAGTGAAGGTATGTTACATTTGTTTTTGCGCTTCATCTCTGTTTGTTAAGCTACTACCTTTCATTTTTAGCACCACTAGCGATAACGCATGCGCGGTGAACTTATTTTCAACAGATTAAGACAATCTTATCAATGTTCATATAATCTGGTACACACTAACATCAGCTGCATGCCAATATCACGCCAGCAATGGTAAAATGCAGTGTTGCCAACTCCAAAATGTAAAAGGGATTCGTATTTTTTTATTTCTTCTTTAGTAATTCTTTATAGAGACTATTTAACTCATGCCCCAAATGGGAGTCAATGACCAATCACATTTCAATGATTTTTTATTTACAACCAATCACAGTCGTGTTTCGCCTATAATTTACCAACTAAAGTTTATCATAATACAGAAAGCACCTCATTTTTAACATTCTGAATAGGTCATAGCATTATTTTGCAGTTACTGACTCCCTAAGAAATACGGCTACCAGATTGTATATATAGTGCATGAATGTCAACAACGTAGCGCATGCGGGAGTTAATATAAAACTTTTGTAGTAATTGATTATACCACCAAAAAAGGAACCACTGTTTGCACTTTCTTAAATATTTTTTTTCCCATCTAATAACATTCCAGAAAATATAATTGTCATATTTACATCATAGGGCATCAGAAATGAATTAATATACAGTTTGATGTGTTTTCATTTTTTCTCCCCTAGAGTGCATTCTTACAATATTGCGTTCCTTTGGCAATAAATAATATGATCTGATTGCAGTGATGAACAAAAGAAGCAAATGAAGCGTACCAATCGTTTCTCATTTGTTTTCAAACATTGCCGTTTACATTAAATATATAAATATTTTAAAATAACGGTATTTAAATAATAATTTGTGAGTAAACAGCTTAATTTTATTCGTTAAATAGTCCTAACATATGCCACTGTTGATTTTCAAATTCTCTAGATAAATTCACTCCTCACTTCGTGAGTCTTGAATCTATCGATAATTTGGAAATCACTCGTGGCATTACTTATGACTATTTAACTCATGCCCCAAATGGGAGTCGATGACCAATCACGTTTCAATAATTTTTTATTTACAACCAATCACAGTCGTGTTTCGCCTAGAATTTACCAACTAAAGTTTATCATAATAAAAAAGCACCTCCTTTTTAACATTCTGAATAGGCCATAGCATTATTTTGCAGTGACTGACCCTGCAAGAAGTACGGCTATCAGATTGTATATATAGTGCATGAATGTCAGCAGAAAGCGCATGCGATAGATCATATAAAAACATTTGTAACAATTGATTATACCACAAAAAAAAAAGAAAGAAAACACAGTTTGCACTTTCTTAAACGAATTGTTTTCCAGGAAATGGCGTTACAGAAAAATATAATTGACATATTTACATCATAGGACATCAGAAATTAATTGATACCTATAACGTTGGTTATAAATTTCTCCACTAGGGTGCATTCTTACAACATTGCGATCTTTTGGCAATAAATAATTTTATGATTTGGTTGCAGTGGTCGAACAAAAGAAGCAAATGAAGCGTACCAATCGTTTCTCATTTGTTTTAAACATCACCGTTACATTAAATATATAAATATTTTAAAATAACTATAGTTAAATAATGATTTATGAGTAAACAGCTTAATTTTATTCGTTAAATAGTCCTTGATTCCAAATTCTCTAGATAAATTCACTCCTCATTTCGCGAGTCGTGAATTTATCGATAATTTGGAAATCACTCGTGGCATTACTTACGAATAACTAATTTAGGTGTTCGATCCATTGGTGAATTTTCTATGTTCTTAAATCACATTAGGTTTTTTTTTTCACTTTCTTTAAATCAGTTAAGTTTTGTTTTGCGGTTACGGAAAAAATCAAAGATTTGTTTTAAATAAGGCTCCATGGCCCAAGTGGTTAGACGCTCATCTCTTACCGCTGGGGTACCGATATCGAGTCTCGGTCACTCCATGTGGGTTTCGTTGTGGACGAAACGGAGCTTGGACAGGTTTTTCTCGGGGTTTCTTGCGTTTCCCCTGCTAACAATTTCATTCCACCATTTTTCCATACTCATCTCATCCATTTAATTTAATTTCGTTCATCTTGCCCGGTGGTGCGTCAGGCACTCTTGTAATTTACAGTCCTCTATATATAAGGGTTCATCTCATCTCATCCCTCGACCCGGCCTTGAGTTGGACACGAGTTGAGGATATTTATTTAATTTTATATTTATTTTACACGAAAATTTTACTCATACTTTTTTTGTACTACACCCAAGAAATAAATACTTAAAATATGCGCATTTACATTACTTACATTTTATATATTTTATTTGATTTATATACTTTTATATACCGGTCAACACATCTTCAGGAAAATGTTAACATACAGGTTTTCAGGTAACAGAATATTTGGCCGCTATCTGTTATGCTATAAAACTGTAAGGCGGTGGAGTTCGCCTGGAACGAAAATTTATAAATCGCTGTAGCGATCGCAATTTTCGATGTTTGACAACGGAACTTAGTATATGCTATTAAAATATACCGAGGTAGATACTCGTATTACCTAAAACTCAGAGACATCCGACCGTTATAAGTAGGTGTTTACCTGTAATCCGAAATTAAAAAATGACTGTAGCATCCGTCATAATTGGTTCGTCTCAAGTTATACCATAAACTTTAATTAACCTCTAATTTTACTTATTCAACTACTTAGATCTGCTTAAATGAGATATCTTCAAAGGACTTCAGATATTTGGTGATGCAGATAATCAAATTCAGAAATTTGTTCTATAATTTTTCCATCTAATTCTAATAAATAATTCAAGGGAGATAAGTATACATTCAAGAACAGACTTTGTGTTATTATTTAATTGTAATATTATTGTGTTTTCTTTATGTAATTGTAATGTTAATGTTTTTAGTGTATAATGCTATTGTGTTATTATTTAATTGTAATATTATTATTGTGTTTTCTTTATGTAATTTTAATGTTATTGCTGTTTTTGTTGTTTATTTTTCTTTACACTAGTACCAATTATTACTTTATTGTAACGGACTGTCAACAGCACGTACGGCTTACTGCCCGTGCGACCCATATTTGTAAATAATATTGTAAATATCTTACTTTTTGTCTAATAAAGTCCCACTACTACTACATTCAAGAATAAAAGTGTATAAAACACTGGCTCTTCCAAGTCCTTTGTATGGTAGCGAAGTATGGACGTTGAAACAGAAGGATATACAGAGACTTAGATCTGCTGAAATATCGGACTGTTGGATATAGGCCTACACTACTAGATCATAAAAAGTGAGTACTTCTTGAAGAATTACACATTTTACTCCTGGCGCGACAGGCCTAGACGGCCCTTAGCCTACCAGCCGGCTGCTGGCCTCACATCCACATGTGTCAATCACAGAGGTAGATGACCATCAGCCAGTGTTGGGGTAACATGTGGTCAGCATGTCGAGTCCCCCAAAAGAAGAATTACACATGGAACCTTTAAAAAAACTCCAAGCGCGACAGGCTAGAAAGCCCTTGGCCTACCAGGCGGCTGCTGGCCTCACATCCACATGTGTTAATCACAGAGGTAGATGATCATCTAGCCAGTGTAGGGGTGACGTGTGGTCAGCACGTTGGATCCCCAGCCGTTATAGCTGGTCTTCTCAACCTGGAGTCGCTACCTTATAGTAGCTACCCAAATGACTCACGACGCTGTGTGGGCACGGTCCCATGCTGGCCGAAATTCCATGAGAAAGTTTCTTCCCCCATGGGACTCGAACCAGCGCAAGTCCCGTAGCTCTGCGCCAAGGCTTCTTGCCTTAACCACTCGGCTACGGCGGTTAGAAAACAAAATTTCTGATAAGTCAAGATGGATGCAACATGATCATCGAATGGAGGATCACAGGATACCCAAACAAATGTTAAGCTATCAATTTGCAGGAAAAAGAAGATCAGGGCGTCCACTTAAAATACTTTTGGATGGGATTTCTACTGAGGTCGAAACAGGTCGACAAATGGACTAAATTTAGGAATGAACTGTGATCATGATGATGATGATGATGATGATGATGACTCATTAAATTAAATATTTAGGAGTAGAAGGGCACGCAGAATATTAGCTAGAATCTATTATATATATAGGCCTATAAAAACGAATGTACGTCTGTCTCTTTTTCTTTTGTTCGCTGCCATACCGTTCATCAGATTGATGGGGCTTTTTGCAGTTTCCCGGGAAGGTGTTAGACTATAATATAATTGTAATACTCAACCCCTTCAACCCTAAAAATCACCCTTTATAGTGAAAAACGTGAAAAAATAGCTTTTAGGACGCTTAAATGGCTTAGGCTGTCTAAACCTTAACAAATACGCCAAATTAATGTACACACTCCGGGAATACGTAGCTAAACCTTTGGTCCACCGCTGTGGTCTCGAGGTAGCGTGCTGCTTTGTCACGCAGCGGGCCCGGGTTCGATTCCCGCTCGGGACAGGCTCCTGGGTGAGGTTTTTCTCTGGTTTTCCCTCACCTGTAAGACAAATGTCAGGAAGCTTAGGGCCTAACGGTCCCGAAAATCATCCGGCCATCATCATCATCCTTCACCGGTGGGGAAAGCAACGGGAAGCTATCACACCTATAGGCCTAATTCCCTAGTAAAGCTGCAAAGCATAGCACGAGAATGCTATGATTGCAGTGAAAGACTTGCCATCCGGCAGAATTACTATGGATGGATATAAATCTTTCTTATGTGTTGCAACCTATAGAAGCTACAGTTCTTCGGAATAGTCTGAAAGCGAGATGTAAGTTAGAGTTGGTATTGTTAATTTGTGTGCTATGATCCAGTAAACTATGATTCTGCACTTGAGGTGGATTAAAATGTTCCATATTTTAATGAGATTTAATCTCAAGTGAGCGTGTTTACATTGAGAATGAGTGATATGGTAGCTTCATCATGCTGAGTGCGTCACTCCACTCCCTGGAGAATTTCCTTCTCCAGTCGTATTCCAACACAAAAAATCACTCTTCCGGACATGCCAAAACCAGAAATTGCACTAGCACACAATATTAAAGCAGAAACGATTTAAGTGTCAATTGCTAATGCAATGTGATCGATTAAAGGTGCAAATTAATTTAATTGGCTGTGGCCTCTGATAGAGCTTCTGCTACAATTCATGAGGTCCCGGGTTCGATTCCACGATCAGACCGCAAGAATATTTTCATAAAGGGAAATCATCAATCAGGAAATAGTTAACTAACTAACTAAAACTAACTCACTGGCACTATCGAACCCGTAGGTTCATGGCCGCGCGGAGATAAGCTCTCCATGCATCCCTATCCTGAGCCAATGTTTTCCAATCATCCCCATTATAATCTACTTCCCCTCAAATCAAAGATAATGTTATTTTCCCACCTCATTCTTGGTCTACCAACTGTGACGTTTTCCCTCTGGTTTTCCTACAAGAAGCTTCCATTCATGTCATTCATTCTACATTCGTGCCACATGTCCTGCCCATCGAAGTCTACGAGACTTAACTGTTCTTATTATATCTGGCTTCCTATAAAAACCACGTAGTCACAGTTATGTAGTCTTCTCCATTCACCTCTCTGTTCGTCTCTCTTTGGTCCAAAACATTTTCTAAGAACTTTATTCTCAAATACTCGTAATCTTCTTTCCTCTCTTAAAGTAAGAGTCCATGTTTTGCATCGATATAATATAGCTGGTAGAATAACAGTTTTATATATTTTCAGTTTAATGTTTTTTTAAAGGAGTTGTATCGTCAAAAGTATGTGTAATGCATAATAGTATTATCTAGAGGGGTTAAATTGGGAGAACGTACAGCGTCTTTTGCGCCGAAAATTCGGGAGAGTTGAAGTGTTCTGGGATTTTGCGTGCTAGTAGCGGAAAAAAGTCACGTTTCCGGACATGAGTTCCTATTATAATGTTAAAAGATTCCGGGCTATGTGGCCGTGGTCTTTAACTGGTATTTCTTCCAGACGTTTCTCCCTTACAGCCGAGTCTATGACTAGGTAACATCACCTAGAAGTACTCTCCACTGAAGATGCCCTCCGCAGTTGAGGGAGAAACATCTGGAAGAAATACCAGTTATAGACCACGGCCATATAGTCCGGAATCTTTTAACATTATGATTACCGGCCGTGAAAGCCTGCATTACACAATGAGTTTCTATGCTAAAGAAACCGTCTTAGTCCCCACCACACTCCTTAAAGTCTGTAAGGGACTTCAGAGACATCCTGTATAAGCCTACATAATAGAGAAGATAATCATTTTGTTTTCATTAAACGAAAGTAAAAGCTATGGAAATACAATAACGCTATAAATAGGCATGTTTGTTGGAAACATGCAGATAGAAAGATGAGCTCTCGTTTCAATAAATTGAACTCACTGATATGGTGTCATGTGACTAATGTGGTAAATAAATGTTGTGGTGAGTACAAGTGCACTCAAACAACCGAGATAAAATAATATTGCAGTTAACTTCAATTACACGGCTGCTTTTTGTATACGAGAGTCATAAAAAGTGAAAGTGTTTCATCATGGCGGGATAAAAAAAGTCCAGCAGGAATTATGTAAATTAAGTGAATTACTCAGTAAGTCCAATTTTGATGAAGTGCGGAATATATATTTATATTGACTATTTATATTTAATTCCTGCCCCAAATGAGAGTCGATGGCCAATCACGTTTCAATGAATTTTGGTTTACAACCAATGACAGTCGTGATTCACCTCGCTCTTTACAGAATTCTCTTAACCAACTCCTGCTTTTGCACAATGCATTGAAGCTACACTTTTTTAATATTCTGTACAGGTCAGAGCATTATTTCGTAGTGACTGACTCTCCAAAAAATACACTGAACATAGCAAATAATGAGAAGATTCCTTCAAACTACACATTTTATAATTGTGTGCTCAATAGACCTGACTGTGTTTTTAAATAATGAGATATTACTGAGTTGTTTACTAAATAATAAATTATTAATCCAAAGTAATTCTGCCCGAGGGCAGGTCTTTCACTGCAATCATACCATTTTCATGCTATGCTTTGCAGCTTTACTAGGGAATTATAGGTGTGGTAGCTTCCCGTTGCTGTCCACACCGGTGAAGGATGATGATGATGATGATGATGATGATGATGATGATAATGATAAGGATGATGGTGATGGCCGGATGATTTTCGGGGACCGTTGGGCCCTAAGCTTCCTGACATTTGTCTTACAGGTGAGGAAAAACCCCGAAAAAACCTCACCCAGGAGCCTGTCCCGACTGGGAATCGAACCCGGGCCCGCTGCGTGACAAGGCAGCACGCTACCTCGATAATAACTTATACTGTTGGTTATAATATACAGTTCGATGTGTTTAATTATTTCTCCACTAGGGTGCATTCTTATATTATTGCGATCCTATTTGACAGTAAATAATATGATCAAGTTTCAGTGGACAAACAAATGAAACATAACCACATATTTATGATTTGTTTTCAAACATCTCCGTTTACATTAAATATATACTTTTTTAAATACCGGTAAGTATATTTAAATAGTAATTTTTGAGTAAACAGCATAATTTTTTTCGTTAAATATTCCTAACAAATTCCACTCTTGATTTCAAAATCTTCTAGATAAATTCACTCGTGACGAGTGAATTTATCGATGATTTGGAAATAACTCGTGACATTAGTTATGATAATCAAATCCCGTACCAAGTTTCATTGCGAGAATACAAAAATTATACTGGAGAATGTTGAAAAAGTTCGTAATATATTTTTTTATTCGAAATTATTGATCTTATTAAAATATTACATCCGAGTTTAGTAGCGAGAAAAAAACTAAAGGGATTCTACACAACTACACAAATTTAAATAAAAAAAAAACATTTTTATTGCAGTAGGTGAATAATAATTTCCTGAGTGAAATATATATATATATATATATATATATATAATGTTGATTTAAAAAAAAAGAGAAGTGCCTTAAAATGAATTGAGAAGTTGAGTTCAAAGTAACCTAAAATCACCACATTTATAATGTGGAACATGTATTAATCATTATTTAGGCAGGGTAGCCAACTTATCACAAAATTCGTTATTGTGAGTTATCCGTAAAAGAATACCCGCCATGTGCTTCTATGCTTGCACAGGAATCTACGTACTTGTGTCGATCTTCTTGGCATCAATGACTGACAAAAATGGTTATTGTGAGTTATTCCTAAGAGATAAACATATACTGTCGCGGACTTTTTGTAGAGCATATTGAGATTTTCAATTCTGTGTAACTTAATTTTGAGTATTTGTTATGGTTTAGGCAGCGTAAGCCATTTAAGCGTTCAAAGAGCTACTTTTTCAAGTTTTCCATTACAAAGAGCGATTTTTAAGGGTGTAGGGGTTGAGTATCACAACTCTCTTGTAGCCTATATTCATCCCGGGAATCTCCTGAACATTTTGCAAAAAACTCCATCAAAATCGGATCTACGGTATGGCCGCTCATAAAGTACGAACAAACAAACATTAATTTTTATCTATTGGATTCTGTATAAAATATTTTGGTAATAAGTTATGACTGTTATTATTATGGGGATAGTATGCATTGATGTCCTGTATATCATGATTACCTCACCTGCCGCTAGATGTCTCTAATTAGCATAACACATTCATGTGACATGAGGATTATTCAACCTAGATTAATGCTAATGATAGTATACTACTAAACTAATTTAATAATAGTTGCAATAGACTGTTAAGCCTGGATGGACTATTATGGCGAGAGAGTGCAGATTTAATTACCAAAGGCAACACTTGGCTATTTGTTCAACTGAATAACATAGAAATCCTAACTAACTCACTCACTGTCATTATAGAACCTGTAGGTTCATGGCCGCGATGACATGACTTGAGGTGATATCCCCTGCATAATCTACTTCCCTTAAATCATGGATAATATTATATGCCACCTCATTTTTGATCTACCAACAGGGGATTTTCCATCTGGTTTCTCCTACAAGAAGCTTCCATGCCATTCTTCCATTCCACATTCGTGCCACATGTCCTGCCCATCGTAAATACGAGACTTAACTGTTCTTATTATATCTGGCTTCCTATACATATCATGTAGCTCACTGTTATGTAGCATTTTCTATTCATTTGTCTGTTCATCTCTCTTTGGTCCAAACATTTTCTAAAGATTGCGAGTATTTCAGAACGAAGTATTTGAGAAAAATTTTCAATAAAAATGGAGAAAATGCGTAACAGTAAGCATCATGATATTTATGAAAAATAACAAGAAATAATAAAAACAGATAAGTTTCAAAAACTGCGATGGAGAGTAGCACATATGGGGAATAAAAGAAACACACTGAAACGTCTTGTAGTAGTCTAAGATCCGGCTGCAAGATTACTAGGTTCATTGAGTGTATGAACAAAATGTATTTTTTTCATAAAATTGTGAATGGCTGAATACATTTTTTGCCGAGCTGCCTATTAAAATTCGGCCGCCAGTATGTTTAATTAAAATATAATTAATTTATTTATTCGAAATAATTTGATTCACTTGTTATTAAAATAAATTATAATCCAGTTCGAAGAAATCGATGTATAGAGCTTGAAAAGTTTTTGTTGCCATTGAACACTTGGCCGTAAACCTCCTCGCGGCTACAGCAGGCTGTGACACCAATCAGTAATAAAATGACGATAAATACGTATTTATTGTTTTATATTGTTTCAAATAAAGTTCAGTTCATTTAAAATGCTGTGATTTGTTTCGTATAATGTATATTGAAACTACGTTTTGGATATATTTTTGTATATACATTGTACGTAGCATACATAAAGGGCAGTGGTTTTACATCCCGCTGCGAGGGAACAATATAAAACAATAAATACGTATTTATCGTCATTTTATTACTGATTGGTGTCACAGCCTGCTGTAGCCGCGAGGAGGTTTACGGCCAAGTGTGCAGTGGCAACCAAAACTTTTCAAGCTCTATACATCGATTTCTGCGAACTGGATTATAATTTATTTTAATAACAAGTGAATCAAATTATTTCGAATAAATAAATTGATTATACTTTAATTAAACATACTGGCGGCCGAATTTTAAAAGGCAACTCGGCAAAAATGTATTCAGCCATTCACAATTTTATGAAAAAGAAGTAGATTTTGTTCAAACACTCGATGAACGCAGTAATCTTGCAGTCGGATCTTGGACTACAGGGAAGTCAGAAGGTAAGCGCACAGTAGATAGACCAAGAATGAGATGAGAGAATAACATTAACCATGATATGAGGGAGGGGAATTATGTAGGCAATGATTGAAAAGTAGATATAAATAAATAAATAAATAAATAATAAATAGCTTTATTTTACCTGGTAGAGTTAAGGCTTAAGGTCTTGTCTGCCACTCAACCAGGTTTTTAAAAAAATACAAAATACAAAAAAATAGTCTTACAACTACATAAACAATTACATATTATAAAAACAATACAATACAATCAATATTTATAATATATTTTGATTTATTCTAAATTTAACGAATTAAATATGTAATATGTACAAGGTATAAAAAAAACGAGAAAAAAATGATTGACATAGTATAAATTTAAATAAATAAAGAGAAATTAATTATTAGACAACAGGTAACTGTATAAGCGTGACTTAAAGGTGCCAAGTGTGCGGCAACCCCTGATATCTTGAGGAAGGAAATTCCAGTAGCGGGCAGATGCTACTGTGAGCCCCACCACCATCCCCCTGGGTTTCCTCGGGCATAATGCCCATATCCCCAGGTCTGCTCTTGTCCCTAATTACTCTCTGCTGTTTTTATAATGTTCATTTTCAGGATACAAGTTTCGGGTGTTTGTTCTTAATACTACTTATATACAGTTATTTTTACATATTAATCCTTAACCTAAGTCTTAAGTCTTAAATCTACCACCTAATCTAGTAATATTTACACGGTGTTGTGTTAAAACTAATACTTAATTTACTAACTAACAACTAACTTATTGCTAGATTACATCTAATCCCTTCTTCTTTGTCTGCGGATGTCCTCCTCTTGGCGTTGAGTAAGGACCCATCCGACGAACTTTCTCACTGCTTGATATGGCTGTTTTTCTATCCAAAACCGTAGAGGAGGCGGCCAGTTCATATCACCGTTTAGTGCAGCCTCGTGTAAGTCCCTTCGTCTGGCCTCATATTTGATGCATTCGTACAGGACATGTTGTACAGTGTCCAGCTCTGTTCCGAAGCAATCGCAATGAGGCGTTCTTGTGAGGCCTCTTTCATGGAGTTTGGCTTTGAAAGAGCCGTGGCCGCTCAGGAGTTGCGTGATATGGTGACTTGGTTGGATATAAGTTTTCTTTAGCCTTTCCTTGATGTTAGGCAGGAATTCGTATGTTATGCGTCCATGTTCTGCCACTTCCCATCGTTCTTGCCATTCCTCGGAAATACTTTCCTGGATAATCCGTATGATGGATGTCTCGTTCATATCTTGTGTCTGATATAAGTCCGGCGCGATCACAGTGTCGCCGACTAGTATCGCCAGGTCTCTTCTGACTTTAAAGTTTTGTATTCTTTTAGCGATATACAGATCGATAGGTAGGACTCCTGCAATCACAGGCAGGCAAACCCCAGACACCGTATTGTACGCTTTTGTAACTCTTATGAGGACTTGGCGTTGGGCAGAAAGTAACTTCTTCTTTTGAAGTGTGGTTAACTTGCGGGCCCAGCCATGTGCTGCGTATCTGCAAATTTGTTGGAACGATACCTTGTAGAGCGTTAGGTAATTTATTGCTCCATATCCCCAGTTTTGACCTCCAAGCCGTGCCATCCCGTGGAATAGGTTTTTCGCCGTGTTGGTGACATTGTTGATGTGCTGGTCGACTCGCAATCTGCTTTGGAGAGTTACTCCTTGGTACTTGTGTTCTTGTGTGAAGCGGAGATTGCAATTTCCAATTCTCACGGTTGGCGGGCGTTGTTCATTCAGATGTCCTTTGAGAATCATTCCCATGGTTTTATCGGGAGATATGGTTAACTTGTGTAAGCTAGCCCATTGTTGGAGCTGCTGTAAGACTATTTGGGAGCAATAAGAGGAAGTGCTATGAAGAGGAATTGTTAGCAGACTGCTATCTTGTGACCAAGTGTCAATATTGTGGTAAGAGGATAACTTCTCAAATCTGGACGCCAGGTAACTAGGAGTGTAGAAATTTAGAAGCTTGAAAAGTAGTGAAAGAGAATGCAATAGATATAGAGGATGGACAAGAAAGTGACATTAAGAACAGAATAAATAAAGATAGAGCAATAACAGCAATGATAAATGGTGTCCTATGGAACAGATATCCATCCATCCATAGTAATTCTGCCCGAAGACAGGTCCTTCACTGCAATCATAGCATTTTCATGCAATGCTTGTAGCTTTATTAGGGAATTGTAAGTGTGGTAGTTTCCCGTTGCTTTCCACATCTGTGAAGGGTGATGATGATGATGATGATGATGGTGATGAGCATATGATTTCGGGGACCGTTTGGGCCATAAAGTTTTCCTGACATTTGTCTTACAGGTGAGGAAAAACGCCGACAAAAACCTCACCCAGAAAAACTGTCCTGACCGGGATTCGTACCCGAGTCCGCTGCGTGACACGGCAGCACGCTACATCGAGACCACAGGTAAAATAAGTCGTAAAAATATAATTCAATAGTGAGAAATACTGTCACATATGGAGCTGAAGTTTGGAAATTCAACAAAAACTTATGTCGATGGAAGTTTATTTTTTTTTTAGGAGAGCAGCAAAATGATCAAATTTGGGGGGGGAGGGGAGGGAGGGGGAGGGGAGGGGAGGAAAGTCATATGAGAAAAAAATGAATATTAAATATTCAGTAGTAGTAGATCATATAAGATATCCATCCATCCATCCATAATAATTCTGCCCGATGGCAGGGCTTTCACTGCATTTATAGCATTTTCATGCTATGCTTTGCAGCTTTACTAGGGAATTATTGGTGTGGTAGCTTTCCGTTGCTTTCCACACCGTTGTGGGATGATGATGATAGTGATAAGGATGATGATAATGGCCGGATGATTTTCGGGGACCATTGGGCCCTAAGCTTCCTGACATTTGTCTTACAGGTGAGGAAAATTCCCGTATAAAACCTCACCCAGGAGCCTGTCCCGACCGGGTATCGAATCCGGGCCCGCTACGTGACAAGGCAGCACGCTACCTCGAGACCACAGCGGTGGACAATATAAGATACAAGTAGTTAAATTGGTATGGGTATGTACGACAAATGCAAGAAGAACGGTTACGTAGAAAAACATTCGAATGGTGTTCATCTGGAAGAAGAAGGAAATGAAGATCTCGAAACTCGTGAATGCAAGAAATAAGAACTGGAATGAGAACAAGAGGACTGGAGGACATGGAGTGGGTGGATAGGGACGAGTGGAGAAGGAAAATAAAACTTTACGCTCAAAAATGTGTGTAAATATTGAACATCTGTGTATAAATAAAAAAAAACAAACAGACAAATATGAGCTCAGGATAGTAATACATGGAGAGCTTATATCCGCGTCACTATGAACCTCCGCGGTTTTCTGCCAGGGGATTAGTTAATCCTTTTTTACACGCTTTATATTAGCTTGACCTGTATCTACGTATCTATGTAACGGAATCTTTCAACACGATTTTTACCCACTTAAGAACATTGGATCCACTTGAAACTTTGTATACTTGTAAAGGACCAATGATAATACAATAATTTCATTTTTGTTTTCTAAGATCCTGGCCAGGATCATCAGGACATCAAAAAAAGTAAAGACCGGTATAATAGGTTGCGGACGTATCGACTTTTGAGTCTATCGTTATGGTAGCTCAGTTGGTAGAGTGGTGGACTGTAGTGGTATATACTTTCAGTAATCCATAGGTCGCTGGTTCAAATCCGGCACGGAGGATTATTTTAGAAGAGTATAACTTTTAGCTCATACTACAATAGTATCGAATTTAAAGATTTTTACATTTTTAGAAAACCAAACTAAAAAATAAAAAATAAATAATAGTTAAAAAATCTAAAACAACACGCTTTATTAGAAAACCGAACTAAAAAATAAAAATAAAATATTTCCAACACGCTAGGGATAAAATTAAAGTGGTCAACAAAAAAATCATCTCCAACACATGTAGAATAAAACTAGAGTTATCTACAAAAAAAAATATCATCAAAAGCGTGTGGTGCTCTATATCAATTAATATATTTGATGATAAACAGATATTGGCAAAACTAAAGTCTCTAAGAAGAAAACGTAAAAACCATAAAAAGCACCCCACGCTTTTGATGGTAAAATTATTTTTTTTTGTAGATAACTCTAATATTATTCTAGATGTGTTGGAGATTATTTTTTTGTTGACCACTTTAATTTTATCCCAAGTGTGTTGGAAATTAAAATTATTTTTAATTTTTTGGTTCGGTTTTCTAATAAAGCGTGTTGTTTTAATTTTTTAAATTATTTATTATTTTTAAATATACCTAAACATAATTCTGAGAAACCTTTATTATTTTACAGAAACAATTATACAATTTGCACTTAATATTTCTTCTTATTCATTCTAGATTCCAGAATAATATAGAGTAATGAATAGCCCTGTGGTAAGTTACTTGGAATATGTTCTGAACTTATTTCTTTGTATTATGTTAAGTCTCTTCCAATATATTGATTTTAGCATAATGCAGTCTATTCTATGTCCCATGTTATCTCTTTTTGTGAAAGGCTGTCAGAAAGTCTTTTTTAACTCAACATTGTTCTGCAGAACCACGATACTCTCGTGTTGGAATCCCTAGGGATCCGCACCGTCTAAATCTAGACATACGTTCCGGTGAAAATATGAAGGAAAATCCCTCGACAGAAAATTGTTCAATATGGAAAAGTAGAAGTCTGTTATATTACGTTTAGGGTTTTGGTCGAATGAAATATTTCAAGAGCTTTAGCACCGACATGAACCACGGCTCCGGCATCAGAGTTAGACCATAATTTTTATTAATAACTTAATTGTCATAAGTAATGCCACGAGTGATTTTAAATTATCTAGAGGATTTGGAAATCGAGAGTGGCATTTGTTAGGACTATTTAACGAATAAAATTAAGTTATTTACTGACAAATCACTATTTAAGAGGAGAAGGTACCTTGTATCTCCGCCATGTTAAGTGTTCTAATTTTAATGTTCCTTTTCAGAAGAACTGTTAACAGTAGAACATTAATTTTTTTTTCACGTATACATACACTATTTGGCAATAAAATTACATTTTTTTCCAGAACACAGCATTAGAAATGAAACAGTAACACTTTTTTTTTAGAAACAATGGTATTTTTTGGTGCATTTGGAAAGGAAAATAATTTTTGGTGCCCTTAATAATAACATTAAAATGTTGAAAAATGCCAGATTATGCCTAAGTACCAGATAAATACCTTGTGAAAATTTCATTTCTCTGGCTCGCAAAAACAAAAATAGCGAGAAATTGAATTAAATTTTAAACTACACAATCCTACCCTGCAGCATGTCCTTTAATCCCATACTTAGAACCTTTAAATATGTTTGTCGTGCAAAACCAATTTATATTCATATAGAACACACTTCAAGGTATGAATATGAGCGAAAAAACAAAAATCCAAATTTTGCCCACTTAAATATAGTTATTTAAGATATTTATATATTTATTGTAAACGACGATGTTTGAAAACAAATGAGAAATGTATGGTTATGTTTAATTTGTTCATCCACTGCAACTAGATCATATTTATCATCAACATCTGCATTCATGGATTAGGTCTGTTGACCCGTTCCGACTTCAGCCCATCTCTTTCTAGGCCTGCCCACATCTCGGGTGCCTTTAGGTTTGCATTTTGTTATTTGTTTTGGATATCTATCTTCAATCATTCTGTCTTTGTGTTGCTTCCATTTTTGTCTATATGTATCCATTTTATTAGTTATTGCAAATATTTCAATTTGCTGTCTTATTTCTGTGTTCGTGATTCTGTCTTCCTTAGTGCACCCTTTAACAGATCTCAAAAATTTTATTTCTGCCGTCGTTATCCTACTTAGATCTTGTATTTTATGTATCCAGGCTTCTGATCCATAGAGCAGTACCGGTACTGGCAACGTTTTATAAAATTTCAATTGGGCCTCTCTTGTTGTTTTATTATTTAGTAATCGTTTTATCGTTCCACATATTCCCTGGAATTTTGCTATTTTATTAGTTATATCATTATCATAATTAAATGAAATGTCACATCCTAGATAATTGTGATGGTTCACCTGTTCTATGATTTTGTTTCCTATTACTATTTTGGATCTGATCATATTTATATATTGCCAAATAGGATTGCAATATTGTAAGAATGCACCCTAGTGGAGAAAGAATGAAAGACATAAAACTGTATTATAACCAACATTATTGGTTATTAATTAACTTTTTTTAGGATAGAACTCCGCAAATTCGTTATTTAAAAACACAGGGACAGAGGGAGTCACATTGTAAATATGATTGAACCCAACTTCTCACCTTGTTTTAAAACATTTTGCACATTAAAAAAAAAATGTATATAGAGTCTTTCATTCGTATATTATACAATTTTTAAAATGCAATAATTAAGTCATAAGTGCATCGGAATAAAACACTCTTTTTTACTTTCATTTACACACACACCCATTTAAATGCGGAAAATGATATCAGGCATATGTCCACCTCCACTGTCTCAGCAGGCAGTTACTTGGTCTATGAAGTTCGTAATGACCCTTTCACAGACATCTCTGTTGATGTCATTGATGACACGTTGAATTTGTTTCTTAAGTTGGAGAACTGTTTGTGGTTTGTTCACGTAGACTTTGGACTTCACTTAACTCTATAAAAGAAGTCATATGGAGTAAGGTCACAAGATCTGGGAGGCCATTCCATGACGCCACGAATTGAGATCGCAGACTTCATAGACCGAGAAACTGCCTGCCGAGACAGCGGAAGTGGACAAATGCCTGATATAATTTTCCACGCTTAAATGATAGTGCATGTAGATAAAAATAATAAAATAAATTATTTAAATTTCACAGGGCAAGAACGCTATGAGGTTTAATTTAAGAATTAAATTAATGTTTTTATTACCTCACCTTATATCCCTTTTCTTCTGGACTGCAGTTTCGGAGCTTATCTCCATCATCAGTAGCCTCTGGTTGACCGGTGTTATGTCATTTCTTGGTGCCAAGAAACGACATAACACCGGTCGATCAGAGGCTACTGATGATGGAGATAAGCTCCGAAACTGCAGTCTGGAAGAAAAAGGATATGAGATAATAAAAACATTAATTTAATTAATAAAACAATTATTTCGAAGCTTTTTGACTTAATTATTGCAATTTTTTTTAAAAATTGCATAATATATGAAAGACCCTTTATATTTCATCATCATCATCATCATCATCATCATCATCACCTTCAAGGTATGAGCCTGTTGGCCCGTTCCGCTCCCCGCTGCACAGTATGTTACAGGTCGTTCTTCCAACGTCGTCTTGGTCTTCCTACATTCCTTCGGCCTTGAGGTTTATAATGAAGCATTTGTTTTGATAAACTATTATTATTTGGCATTCTTTGTACATGTTCAAACCCATTACATTTATTTCTGTATATTCTCTCGTTTATATTATATACTTGTAATTTATCTCTGATATCTAGACTTCTCTTTTGATCTCAAAGATACACCTGCAATGGATCTCAGAAATATCATTTTCTATTGTCTCAATTTTATGTTTATCAGAGATCGTTAAAGGCCAAGTCTCAGACCCATATGTTAATATTGGACCAGGCACTGTTTTGTAAAATTTCAATTGAGTTTCCCTTGTGGTCTTATTTCTCAAATATCTTCTTATTGAACCACATATCTGTTGAAATTCCCCTAATTTCTTCTCTATATCCAAATTTTGCTGCAATTACAATTTTTGCCATTTTATGCTGAGTTCCTTTATATTTCTCTCAGGTAATTACTCACATATTGCAACAATAAATTATGCTTTTTTATTTTTTATTTTAATTTATGTTGGTGGCATGGTTACATAGAATCCCCGAAATTTCAAGATAGGTTTGGGCATGTATGACAGTTGACTTGTAAGTTTAATAAATACTAGTTTTAAAAAACTAAAAGAACACGTTTTATTAGAAAACTAAAAAATGAAAAATAATTTTAATTTCCAATACGCTTGGGATAAAATAAAGTGGTCAACAAAAAAATCATCTTCAACACATATAGAATAAAATTAGAGTTATCAACAAAAAATAAATAATTTTACCATCAAAAGCGTGGGGTACTCTATATAAATTAATATATTTGATAATAAACAGATATTGGTAAAAGTAAGCTCTCTAAGAAGAAAATGTGAAAATCATAAAAAGCACCCCACGCTTTTGATGGTAAAATTATTTTCTTTTTGTTGATAACTAATTTTATTCTACATGTGTTGGAGATGATTTTTTTGTTGACCACATTATTTTATCCCAAGCATATTGGAAATTAAAATTATTTTTCATTTTTTAGTTTTCTAATAAAACGTGTTCTTTTAGTTTTTTAAAACTATTATTTATTTTTTATTTTTTATTTTTAATATTTTACAGAATAAGATAAAAATGTAAATATCTTTAAATTCGATATTATTGTAGTATGAGCTAAAAGTAATACTCTTCTATAAAAAAAACCCTCCCAGCCGGATTTGAACCAGCGACGTATGGATTACTGAAATTATATACCACTAAGAGTTCACTGCTGTACCAACTGAGCTCTTACAACGATTGACTAAAAACTCGACAAGTCCGCAGTCTATTTACCGGTTTTCATTTTTTTGATTTTCGGATGATTCTGGCCAGGATTTTAGAAACAAAATATGAAATTATTATATTGTCACGGGTCCTCTACACGTATACAAAGTTTCAAGTCGATCCAGTGTTTCTAAGTGGGTGAAAATCGCGTTGAAAGATTCCGTTACATTGATACAAAAACACTTTTTTTTGATTTTCTGATGATTATGGCCACGATTTTAGAAAATAAATTTGAAATTATTGTATTGTCACGGGTCCTCTACAAGTATACAAAGTTTCAAGTCGATCCAATGATTTTAAGTGGGTGAAAATCGTGTTGAAAGATTCCGTTACATAGATAGATATATAGATATAGGTCAAGCTAATATGAAGCGTGTAAAAATAGCTCTATCGGTGCCATGTTTGATTTTTCACAACGAAAGTGGACACATTTGAAAGGCATTATATTTTTTTTAGTTCGCATTGCTAGGGAAGTTTGCCCTCCAGGTTTAATAGAATACATATGTATGTTCTTACGTGACTGAATTTTATGGAACGGTATAAAAGTTTTAAAATTAAGAAGAGGGAAAAAGCCTGTTTCAATACGCACGAACATCTAATTAGTTGCGTCTGCTAATTAAAGATTTCAGCAAGAGATTTATTTAATCAAATTATTGAATAACTAATTAAATTTTTAAACGAAAAGCGAGTAACTTCTTTATTTAAGTGAACAAGTATTTTTACAAAATCCATCAGAGCTTTTACTCTCTTTCAATCTTCATTAATTTTATTTTACATGGATTCCATTTTTTACTTCTCTCGAGTAATCTCTCAACAATTGAATTTGAGTAGAAACTGAATTCTGGTGTTTTTACGAGGAATGTTAATACCAGATCATAATAAAGATTGAATACATGTCTTCGTTTGTGGGATATTTACTGATGTCAACAGCTAAAACCTGAATGATATCATTCATTTCATTTGAACTTGTCGCTGCAAGACTCGAGTGATTTCAAATGAGATTTGGAGATGTAGATGCCAATTCCATTTGAATCTACATACATTCGTCACCAATTGGTAGCTTAGATTCCAAGCAGTGTAACTGCTGATATATTCATGTTTTTCTCTCATCATTCTTGATCGTCACGTACAATTGAATAGTTGTCTCGAAAAGAGATCTAACCCCAAACTACAAATCGCTGGAAAAACGAAAAAAAAAAAAACCCGCAATGTTCATTTTGAGGCTATTACCTTTATTATATCATATGCATTTTAATCCCTCATCCTATTGGAGTCCACCGCTGTGGTCTCGATGTAGCGTGCTGCCTTGTCACGCAGCGGGACGGGTTCGATCCCCGGTCGGGGCAGTTTTACGGGTGAGGTTTTTATCGGGGTTTTTCCTAACCTGTAAGACAAATGTTAGGAAAACGTTAAAGGCCCAAACGGTCCCCGAAATCATATGGCCTTCATCATATCATCATCATCATCATCATCATCCTTTCACCGATGTGGAAAGCAAAGGGAAGCTACCACACCTACAATTCCCTAGTAAAGCAGCAAAGCATAGCATGAAAATGTATTATTGCAGTGAAGGACCTGCCTTCGGGCATAATTACTATTGGAAACACATGCAGCCAATTTGAATGCAAAATAACAAGCTAATATCTGAATATTTAATTTAGGCGGAAAACGCCCAGTTGGTGGGAGAATAAGATTAACTATGATTTAAGGAAAGTAGGTTATACAGGGGATGATTGGAAAACATTTGCTAAGGATAGGAATGTATGGAGAGCTTATGTCCGCGCGGCCATGAACTTACGGGTTCGATAGTGCCTGTGAGTTAGTTAATATCTGAATATTAACAATTTAATACAGAATTGAGTGGAAAAACGATCAATGTCCATAATGTGGAAAAATGGTCTAATATATTTAACTAGAAATGCTACAATAATAAATAGAAAATACATATTGAACACTGATTCAGTTATAAAAAATTCTAACTTAATCCATATTCAGTATTTATATTCCATTTAATGTTATTTCGTTGCATTCTTTGTGTCTCTCTTATTTTCACTCAATTTCTCTAAGATTCTAATTTGAATTCACGGAACTGTGGTGGAATGAATTTGCATATGTGCAATAATTGTTTTTCTGCACTGTTACTCATGACTTGAATAACTGCTTTCGCCATTTTGTGACATTCGCTTGAACGTCAACTTTTAAAATAAATAAAACAAGTTTTGGAAGAGAGTATGGATATTTTTACATGCACTATGCCGTGATACCTTCTGGATAGATTACTAATACTGAAAACTCAATTTTCTTTTTTTTTGTTGGTTAGATCTCTTTTGGGGCAACAATTCAATTGCTGCTACTGTTGCTGACACTACTACTACTAGTACTACTGCTACTGCTACTGCTACTGCTACTGCTACTGCTACTGCTACTGCTACTGCTACTGCTACTGCTACTGCTACTGCTACTGCTACTGCTACTGTACTGGTACTGCTACTGCTACTGCTGCTTCTGCTGCTGCTACTACTACTACTGCTACTACTACTACTACTACTACTACTACTACTACTACTACTACTACTACTACTACTACTACTACTGCTACTGCTACTGCTACTGCTACTGCTACTGCTACTGCTAGTGCTACTGCTACTGCTACTGCTACTGCTACTGCTACTGCTACTGCTACTGCTACTGCTACTGTTACTGTTACTGCTACTGCTGCTGCTGCTGCTAATACTGCTACTGCTGCTGCTGCTGCTGTTAATGATGCTTGAGAAGTCCCTAACCATTTCTGGGAAATAACACTTTTAGGTTCACAAAGAAATTAAACATAAACTTCTTCTTGTTCTTCATTTCTACAGGCGTATGCCTGTTTATTTACACACACTGTGTCAATGATGATTACATCTCATTCCATCCCTTGAGGGATCTGTCCACTATTCTTTTTCCTCTAGGGCGTAGGTTCTTCGCTGCTTTAATAAGATTTGTATCATCAGCTCTGTCCACATGGGCATTTCATTCCCCTTTACTTGTTGTAATAAATGTCTCAACATCTATGACACTGCATTCCTCCCTCTCATCCTGGTTCCTGACTCTATCAAGTCTTGTTTTGTTTACTATGGCTCTTAAAGTATTCATTTCTGTTGCTCTCATGAGTTGTTTTGTTTGGCTAGTATCTGCTCTTGTATCCGCACCATATGTCATTATTGGTCGTATATATAAACATACACTAATTGTGAAAATGCAAACTATTATGTATTACAGGGACTTTTGTCATCTCATCTTCCCTCAAATAACCTACAATTGCTGCTGCTACTAGTACTACAGGTGTCTGAGAAGTTCCTAACTATTTCTGGGAAAGAACACATTAAGGTGCACAAATAAATTAAACATAGGCTCAATTGTAAAAATGCAAGCTTAATATGTATTACAGAGGCTCTTGTCATCTCAACTTCCCTGAAATAACGTTAAACTGAAGGATTTCTTAGAAAAATAAATTCGCATATAAAACTGTTATTCAACCAGTTATACTATATTTGTTATGTAACCGGCAATACTCTGATGCGGGAGGAAGTTCACGGGTATTTAAACTCAGCCGTTCAGTGCCAGTATTCCAATAACGCATTTAAATGCATATATCTTGAGCAATTTAAATGTTTTTGCAATTCATTTGTGGTGAACCCTTAATATAATATTTAATTAATTAAATTTGTTACGGTGCTCATAAAATAGTGAAATTTGAACTTTTCTCTGTGTGCTACATGATCATTAAGAGAAACCATACGTAACGAGAAAGATAAGTTTTGTAGACTGGATGGGGAGGACATGTGGCATGAATGGGGAGTGAAATAGTGGCATAGAAATTTCTTGTTGGAAAGACAGAGGAAAAGCGCTCACTAGATAGGCCGAGAATGAGGTGGGAGAATAACATTAAGCATGATTTGAGGAAGGTAAATTATAAAGGAGATGATTGGAAGACATTGGATCGGAATAGGGATATATCCGATTGAGGGTCTTTCCACTTTTCAGCGGTTGCCCTTTTACCAGCCGGCTGCTGGTCCTTCACATCCACATGTGTCAATCACAGAGGTAGATGATCAACAGCCAGTGTAGGGGTGACATGTGGTTAGCATGTCGAGTCCCCCAGCCGTTATAGCTGGTTCCTCAACCTGGAGCCGCTACTTATTGTAGCTACCCAATTGCCTCACGATGCTGGGTGGGCACCGGTCCCATACTGGCCGAAATACCATGAGAAAATGTCTTCCCCCATGGAGACTCGAACCAGCGCAAGTCCCGTAGCTCTCGCCAAGGCTTCCTACCTTAATCGCTCGGCTACGGCGGGGATACATCAGGACCTTATATCCATGTGGCCATGAACCTACGTGTTCGATAATGCCATTGAGTAGTTAGTTATTATGCCCGGTAGTAAAGTCGACTGAATTAATTATATTGCGGAAACGTGAATAAACATGTTGGCAAACAAGTCGGTTACACAAAATGTTACATATGTCATCCTAGAAGTATCGATATATTTAAATTGGCATGTATTTTACAAGATACATTCTAATAATTTTAATTAAAAAGTACATAAGTAAACAAATGAGAAAACTACTTAATGTTGTGTCTAATTACGCTATGTAATACGTGTTGTGCGTTGCTAAGCCTAAATAAGTGATATATTAAGGGGTTAAATTATATGGCATACATTGCGACGATTTTTAACTTTCTTGCTTAATCGTTTGCCCTTTTTCCGTAAATGAGAATATTAGAGAGGAACTAAAAGTACAACCACTTCTTCAACAAATAGAGGAAACGGGAACAATTGGATAGGACATCTGTAAAGAACAACAGAGGACAGGATACCAAAGATGGTACTGATGTTTAATCCTGGAGGACGAAGATCGGTAGAAAGACCAAGAAAGCGCTTGGCTGAACGGATGTGAGATTGTATCAGGCATAGACCTAATCTGTGAAGTTGATGATGATGACATTGCGACGAACCAAACATGGCGGCTGCTAGTCAATTTGTAATTTCGGATTTCAGGTAAACACTCACTTCTAATTGTCAGATTTCGCTGGTTTTTGTATAATATCAACTTTGGTCTAATTTAATGGAATATGCGGAATTTCCTTGTGAATAATCGTAAATTGCGACTTCTAGAGCGATTTTTAAGTTTTCGCTTCAGGTGAACTTCCATACCTAATGGTTTGAGAACATAATATATAGCATAAAACCCTCTCCGTGAAAAATGCATTTATGCCAACTATCATGGTGATCTATTAAACGGTGTTGAAGTAAATTAATCTCACATATACCAACATCCCATTATATATATATATATATATATATATATATATAACTTTCTTAAACATATATATATATATGTTTAAGAAAGTTTTCTTGGGTTTTTCACTCATGGATTCAAGGTCGGCCTCTTGCCACTGATTCGGACGTTTCGGCATGATCCCACATGCCATTATCAAGGAATGAACTTGAATCCAAGACGCGGAAAACCCAAGAAAACGTTCATATTCTTGGGTTTTCCGCGTCTTGGATTCAAGTTCGGCCTCTTGCCACTGATTCCGACGTTTCGGCATGATCCCACATGCCATTATCAAGGAATGAACTTGAATCCAAGACGCGGAAAACCCAAGAAAACTTTCATATTCACACACACACACACACACACACACACACACACACACACACACACACACACACACACACACACGCACGCACGCACGCACGCACGCACGCACGCACGCACGCACGCACGCACGCACGCACGCACACGCACACGCACACGCACACGCACACGCACACGCACACGCACACGCACACGCACACGCACACGCACACGCACACGCACACGCACACGCACACGCACACGCACACGCACACGCACACGCACACGCACACGCACACGCACACGCACACGCACACGCACACGCACACGCACACGCACACGCACACGCACACGCACACGCACACGCACACGCACACGCACACGCACACACACACACATATATATATATATATATATATATGAGGCACTTAGAATAGCAAGGGCATGTATGCAAAATATTAGTTTTAAGAAAAACGTGTTTAAAGTTTCATAAACATATTGTCTATATATCGAGTGACGTATCACATCTGTCAATGTGAAGAAGTTATATATTGTGTTCTGAAGTGGTTTACAATTTGGATGAAAGAAGAAGGTTCAAAGATTATATTTCAATAATTTAAAAAAAAAGTGAGTTTCGTTGATACGCTCTTGCTATCCCCAGTGCCTCATATATATATATATATATATATATGTATATATATATATATATATATATATATATATATATGTACTATATATATATGCATTTCGACACGTTTAAACAACTGACACCAGAAATTAGTGTTTCGCCTACTTATTTATTTTACCTGATGGAGTTAAGACCGTAAGGTCTTTTCTTCCACTTCACCAGGTTAAATTATACATATAATAACAATAATCATGATTTATCTAAATGTTGATTAATGATAGATATTAGGTATAAGCTGTACAATATAGAGTTGACAAGGGAAAGAAAGAAAACTAGTTTATTTATCTTATAAACATATAAACATGTAAAAGAATGTTCTTATGCCCAGAGGTTTTTAAATTTTTATCTTATTTATCCATTCTTCTCTATCTTCCCATTCCAATTCTTCAAGACGTAGCTCCCTTATACCTCTTCTTATATCATCCATCCATTTAAATCTCTCTTTCCTTTCCCAGGTGGTATCCATTCCAAAGCTTGTCTGGGTAATTATGTCTCTGGCATTCTATGTATGTGACCATACCATTCTAGTTGTCTGTTTCTCACAAAATCTAATGTTGTCTGATGATTGTATTTCTGATTTTTTCCAATGTAGAATGTCTAGTTGATCGTCTAAAACAATTCATTTCAGAAGACATGTTTTAATCTGAGAAAAATAGTAATAATAATAATAATAATAATAATAGTAATAATAATAATAATACAGTAATAACAACCTATAATTTGATTAAGTAATTGACTTGGTGAAGAAAGTTTAAACTATCCATCCATAGTAATTCTGCCCGAAGGCAGATCTTTCACTGCAATCATAGCATTTTCATGCCATGCTTTGCAGCTTTACTAGGGAATTATAGGTGTGTAGCTTCCCACACCGATGAAGGATGATGATGATGATAAGATCAATATGAATGATGATGATTGCGATGGCCATATGATTTCGGGGACCGTTTGGGCCTTAAAGTTTTCCTGACATTTGTCTTACAGGTGAGGAAAAACCCTGATAAAAACCTCACCCAGAAAAACTGTCCCGAGAGGGGATCGAACCCGGGCCCGCGGCGTGACAAGGCAGCACGCTACCTCGAGACCACAGCGGTGGACGTTTAAAATATAAAGGAATAATAAAAGTATACATGGAACAGGGTTATATATTATATTGTCTAAGGAAATATGTGAGTTTTTTTTAACTATTTTTGAGTCGGGCAGCCCTTGATATACGAGGAGAAGGAATCCCCAGGTTAATAACTAGTCATTTGTTTTGTTTTCATAGACTGTTATTTATAGAATAGCGTTACTGTGAAAATATGTTGATAAATAATATAGTAAGGTGAAATTGAAACTTTAATTCCTTTAGATTAAGTTTTTGATGACATTCCAATCTTTATGTTTTGTTCGGAGGCAATATTTACGTCTAAGTCTTTTCAGAAAAAGGTCTTCAATATAGATTAATTTTTTAAAGATCTCGGCTGCTGTAGAAGGCTTTATTCGGAAATAAGGAAACGGTAAATGGATGTTATGTGAAATTCAAAGACTGTAACCCCATAATTTAGAATTTTATTACTCTTGTGAAAAAGGATTCTTTCATAAATTTTATCGACTGGCTCTTTTCACAATTCCTCTATTGCAGAGAAGAAGAGGCACAAAGATAATGCTGTTCCTTTGTTTGTTGCTATACCAATATCACAGAGCTTTGAAATAACGACAATTTCTCAGCGAGGACATATTTTCAATGCTAGATTCCACAATAAAGGCCCTGTATGCTAGTGACATTTCATTTTAATGATATACTGCTATTGGCTACCCTGCCGTCGGGTCGTTACAACTGTTTGTTCTTATTGCACAGTAATTTACCTTGGGTACGAATTTTCTTCCCTTTGTGCTGTTTTGTTTTAAATATTTGTTGAACTTAAAGCTAACCTATTCAGTTTTACAACTTCCAAGCATTACTTCATGTTGTTTTCATTATTTCACTGTCCAACCCTTAGATTGGTCCTGAAATGATTCGATTCTATAGTAATTCTGCCCGTGGGCAGGTCTTCCACTGCAATCATAGCATTTTCATGCTATGCTTTGCAGCTTTACTATACCTTATCGACTCTTAAAGTGATCCTTACATAAACAAAAACCAATTGTATTCTTCCGCCATTCGCGCCAAAATTACTGTCACATTGACAGAGAGCACGTGTGGAGTATATAAGACATTTAATCGTTGAATGCAGTAGATTACAAGAAAGTTGGTGAGATTTTCACTGAACTTGTGAAACACATTTAAAGTATCTTTTTTTGACGACTAGTCAAAGGGTTGCAAGACTTGTTTTAGAAGTTTAGTTGACGACACACCAACAGAAGACTCGATGCCTTCAGCCATTTTGTTGCATCAGAATCGTCTGAAGCATGACTCAAATGCATCATCCATATGTAATAAACTATTTTAAGTTGTGATTATTAATTAGGTATATTTTATAATACTTTTTTATGTTTTGAATATTATTATTTTCTTTCACGAAGAATAACAAGTATGTTCAGATAACATATTTTTAATTTAATAAAGGGAACTACTTTTTCGCGTACGCCGGTGTCCATAACCAATGAAAACCGAGCAGATTAGATGGTTTTGTTTTGATGAGGATGACATTAAGAGCGGATAGCCTATAGGGAATTACTGATGTGGTAGCTTCCCGTTGCTTTCCACACCGGTGAAGGATGGTGATGATAAAGATAAAGATGATGATGGCCGAATGATTTTTGGGGACCGTTGAGCCCTAAGCTTCCTGAAATTTGTCTTACAGGTGAGGAAAAACTTCGAAAAAAACCTCACCCAGGAGCCTATCCCAACCGGGAATCGAACCAGTGGCCGCTACGTGGTAAGACAGCACGCTACCTCGAGACCACAGTGGTGGATTCCTAAAATTATAATGTCATCGTCATTAACAGCAGCAGCATCAAGGATTAGACCTTGCTAGAATTGGTCTGTCCATCTTTTACTGGGTCTTCATACATTTCTTCGTCCTACTGGTTTGTAATAAATAATCTGTTTCGGAATTCAATTGTTATCCATTCTATTGATGTAGTCCATCCATTCATCTCTGTATTGTGCAATTCTATCTAATAGTTTGAATATATTTAATTCACTTCATATATTTTCATTTCGTTTTCGTCTGTTATTGTATATCCAACCAATAACAGATCGAAAACGAAATTGTAATGTAATATAAGTTATTAGTTAATACCCGGCGTGCGCCGCTACGCCTAAATAAATTAAATATTTTATTTTTAGTTGTATAAGTAAAAAGAAAATTGGAGGTTATTTAAATTTGTGAAATAGTTTATTTATTATATTTAGCCTAAATGTCTGTCTTTATTATTATTATTATTATTATTATTATTATTATTATTATTATTATTATTATTATTATTAGAAGTGAAAATTTAAAAGTCTCTCTAGCGGTCACAATTTTCGATGTTTCACAACGAAACACAGTATATCATATTAAAATAAACCGAGGTTGGTATTATCCAAAATTGAGGGAATCCGACAATTGTAAGTGGAGGTTCACCTGAAATCTGAAATTGAAAACTGAGTAGCAACCGCCATGATTGGTTCGTATCAGTGTATACCATATGATTTAATTAATCATTAATATTTCATTTATTTAGGTGTAGCAACGCACTCGTGTATTAGCTAGTATATTATAAAATTATACATGCTTTTATTCACTCTTCTAAATTGTTAAAAACTAATAAAACATTGCAGGCCTTTCGCGACCAATCCCATCCTTAGCAGAGAGTTGTATAGTTGTATGTTTCTCTCCAACTTGATACAATCTTCTGTTGAGGATGGAACTGGTTCCGAAAGGCCTACAATATTTTAAGGGGGGTGATGAGTGAAATTTATATTTTCTACATGCTTTGAGCTAGAGACTTGATTTTTTGTATAAACATTCACTGCATGATAAATAATGATGTGGTTATGTTTCATTCTTATGGGACATTTATTTTATTAAATATTATATTTTTAAAAAGTTGCATATATTAGAATTAAATGGGCTCCACAATTTTTTAGTAAAATGTCTGATTTTTTTACAAGACCTCCAAAATATTTAGAAAAACATCATGCATTAGAATTATTATAATGTGAATACAAAGGGAGAAAAAAAATGTTGTACCTCATGCGTGGAATTACAAAAAAATAATTGCATACATTTTATTTTTTACTTCTTAAAATACTACTTCCATCATGAAACTCATGCACTACTTTGTTACTCATTGTTTTTAGGACATGCAGTAAAAATTTGAATCTTCTAAGGACAATATTTCTGAATTCCATTCAATTTTGAATGTACTCGTACAAAAGTGCGGTGGAAATAAAAGTGTAGAAAAACAAGTTTAGAGATTTGCATGCAGGTAGTATTTAACTGGCGCAGCCTTTTAACTCTGACGTAATTTAGGGCACTTAGAAGTGTCATAGGCCTCTGAAACTTTGCGAACACATACATTAGAGTACAGGCTATTTTTTAGTACAAAAAATGCCAATTTTGTTCTCAAATGGTCAATTTTTCACCCATCACCCCCTTAATTGTTTCAACAATTTAGGAGACTGAATAAAAGGAATTTTATAATTCTTAATACCGTGAGTGATAAACTTTTAATGTTTTCTACTTTATTCGTAACATACAGAGTGTCCAGCTGTCTGAACAATCTTAAAAACCGGAAATAAGCGGGAATGAGTGAACAACCGGGAAATAGACGGGAATTCGTAAAGCGACGTGCATCTATCAAAATAACCGCAAACGTTAAACCAAATTCTAAAAATGCGTAAAGATATTGGAAGAAATATTTATGAAACTATAGCATATGTTTGGCGGAGTCAAGCTGCTTGCCAACACGATACTTCAGCACTCGTAGTTCAACTCTGGCTGTATGCAGTAAACTTATAGTCAGCTTATTAATAGGGCTGAAAGAAATATGGGTTATACCGTAGGCTAGGCTGCATCGTACTTAGACCTCTATGTTTACAAACTGCACGTTGACACGCGCTACTCGGGACATACTTCTAGTACAGTCCGCTTTGTGTAGGAATGGACTCATTTTTGCACAATTTTTGTTTCGGCATTCTGATACAACCACACGTCACGTCAGCAGGTCTATTACTGAGGAAAATCGAACATACTCGCTCTCCGCTCCGAGCAGGCAGTGGAGACGCTCGACAAAGACACGCATTTTGTAAATAATGTGTATAGAAATTAGTTTCTATCCTGATACTGATACTTTTTTTCAGCCCTAATTTTTAAACATAGAAAATATTAATAAGTGTTCTTAGAAATTAGCCTTCTTCTTCTTCTTCTTCTTCTTCTTTTTCATAATTTGTAGGATTTTCATCCTGTTTATTTCCAAAATCACTCCTCGGAGGAAGATCCGAGGCTTGATCCTTGGGACTACGAGCAATGTATAAGATACACCTTGAAGTGGGTTGCTAGCCCGTTTCCATGGCGGGTTTATTATTCGGGATTTCCACTTTAGGCCGAATGCCTTCATCCAGCTCCAGAGCTCAGCCTGCCCCGTTTTATTTCGGAGATGTCTCTCCTAGATGGGTTGTCTTGCAGTACTATAGTGTAAAAGTTTTAAGTTGGCGTGATTTCTGCTATCCTTGTCTAGAGAACTGTTCTTCCACCCTTCGCTAGACGTTTGAGTGACATGTGTACTATAATGGGCTACCCTTGTAAAATTACTTAGGAATGCTAGAAAAACTCCACCCCCACTTTCGCCCAGTCACTTTTGTTCACGTAATTTTTGTCAGTGGCGACTGTTACAGAGTTCGTTTGTAGTTTGTGAGAGTGAGTGAGATATTATATTAGTGTAAAATTAAAAAAAATTAACAAAATGGTATCTGAGTTAGAAAGTTTAGCTGTAACTTTAAATATTGTATTGAGTATTGTGCTTGACGACGATGAAACTGAAAATGAAGACATAGAAACTTGCCAGGAAGAATCTTTAGAAGAAGGGAATGCCACCACTGATCTATGTTCACTGCAGGGAGTGTCTGCCCTACCGCTGTCACCGTGAAGAGATATGTGTATGAGTGAGAAAGAAGATGGTGAGTACTCTCTTTCTCTTTCTAAAATATTCTAGACACTTTAGCCCTCACGGACTATAACGAACCCCATCCGCCCGTTCGTCAATCTACAAGGCAGTAGATGTAGAGTTGATTCTTCCGTCAGGTACACCGTACCGAAGGACTCCTTCTCCGCTATATCTACCGTTGAGATCTTCACCGTAACCCTGGCAAGGGGTCTCTCACAAGGTATTATCAGCTGGGCAAGCTGAACTAAGGTTTTTTTACGAGGTGTTACTCCTCCCCCTCACCCTTTTTCATCCTGGCTTGGGTCAGGTTTTACTAGTATTGAAAAGGAAGATATTAAAATATTTAAAATGAATTTTTATCGTAACTGGGTGTTCCGCTTTTGGTATGAAAGAACTGGAAAAAAAGAAAAAAGAAAAAAAGCTTTACAAAATGAATCAGGCAAAGAAATTGCTGGCATTAACGAAAAATCAAACTATTAAAAAATAAGATATGGATAATTTTAACACGAGATTGTTAAGTGTTCTATCGTAACCGAGTTAATGTTCAAATAATAAAAAAATATTTTTGCTCTTCTTATTTAAGAACTTACATTAAAAAAATATGTATCTCTTTATTACTTACACATATTAAAAAAAAGAATATATTACAGTGCCAGGTTGAAAAGTAGTTTTTACAGATGAGAGGAAATGATTAAAAACCGAGCGATAGTGAGGTTTTTAATTCCCGAGGTTCTGTAAATCACTTTACAAACGTATGTTGTACATCATTTTTTGCACGCTGGTCTTTTCAAAATAATAAATAATAGTAAAATTATAACATCTTTTTAGAAATATTTGCGTTCATTATAAACAGCTGACTAACGTTAGCAGTCTGGCCAATTTATATACGCTAAATGCCGAAAAAAGTTTAGTTAAGACTACAGTAGGCCGTGACACCAATCAGGCATAAAATGACGGCAAGTACGAATTCATTGTTTTATATTGTTTCAAATAAAGTTTAATTCATTTAAAATGCAGTGATTTGTATCGTATAATGTATATTAACACAACCTTTTGGATATATTTTTGTATATATATATATATATATATATATATATATATATATATTGTACGTAGTATACAAAAAAGGGCAGTGATTTTACTTCCCGTATTAGGTAGGTAATTTTTAATAATAGACTATATTTATTTAGTTATTTATAGGTTGGCAATCCCAAAATTTAAGAATTGAACTTTCAATCATGGTTGTCATTCCGTAAGTAGGCTACGACACGACGCAATATCGTGCAAAAAAATATTTTTATAAAATTAGCTTTACTAGAATTAATTAAATTTAACACTAAAAAAGCTCGGAAATTATTCTTTGATGCCATTAAAAACCGAGAAATATCGGGAACTTCATATTTTGTAATATGCGGGTTTTGCTTTCTGTTGACATATGTTTGTTGCGACAAATTAAATCTTTCATATACCCTGATATTTGTGCTGCTTTACCAGCTTGTTTCTTTAATTTAATAAAATAAATAAAGAAACAAGCTGATAAAGCAGCACAAATATCAGGATATATGAAAGATTTAATTTGTCGCAACAAACATATGTCAATAGAAAGCAAAACCCGCATATACAAAACAATAGTTCGAGCAGTTATCATATATGGTGCAGAAACTAGGACTGATACAACAAAAACCAAACAAACAATAAGCACATGTGACATGAAGATCTTAAGAACTATTCAGGGGAAAACAGTATTTAATAAAATACACAACTCAGGAATTAGGGACAAATGTCATATTCAAGGCATAACAAAATTTATTATATAGGCTATAGACGAAAATATTGGAAGGGTCATATTGAAAGAGTGGAAGACAACCAACTTGAAAAAAGAGCTAAAGAAGATAGACCAATGGACGGGAGAAGAACAAGAGGAAGACCAGCCAAGAGATGGATAAACTGTGAATGCACATCCAATACGTCTTCCTCCGATGAGTGATTTTGGAAATAAACAGGGTGAAAATCGTGCAAATCATGATTAAGAAGAAGAAAAAGAATTTGCTGGACACCCTGAGATATAAAAATGCCACTTAAAATGTTTTTGCAGAACGATATTAAAGTTGTATTTACACGTTTTTCCACTCTTGAATTAAGTTGAAATGGAGTATAAATATGCGTTTATAATTTTGTGCTCGTGGAGAAGGAATATCGCATTGGCTTCCTTCCAAAACGTTAGGAGAATCTTCCCCGCGAGAATGGGAGTTGGGGGTGTCGCTATTCAAATGCATCAAGTCATTTTTTTTGGCTGTCTTGTGGGGTGTCACCTGCAGCCCCTAGTGACGTAGAGGGTGGGACAACATTGACAGCTCTGCAAGCTGCTCTTGATCCGCCGGTTTTACCCGGGATTTAACTTCTTTTTCACTTCTTTTCACTTTTCTACACTATTTTGCATACATACCGCGCGAAGAAAACAAACTTCTCTCAAGCTTTATCAACAAACTAGCGTGCGCTGCTATGCCTAATAAATTGAATATGGTTTTTAAATTTTCGTTTCAGTTGAACTTCTACAGTTAATGGTTTTAGAGCTAACAGCAGGTAAATACTCGCCGTACCTGAAAATGTGTACACACGAAGTTAATCATTGCGACGAACCAAATAGCCTATAGCGGTTTGGTAGTTAATTCTTAATTTTGGATTTCAGATAAATCCCCACTTCCTATTGGTCGAATTTCGCTGAGTTTTGGATGATACTTACCTCGTTTTATGCCAATAGCATGTACTGATTTTCATTGTGAAACATCTTGAATTGCGACCACTCTATATTTTTTCGGTTTTACTTATTTATTTTTTTATTTAGGAATGTTCCACAATACAGTGTTCCTCCTTCAACCCAAAGTGATTTGTCGCCAGAGGTTCCTGCCTAAAGCATCTTCTTCTCTCAAATCTCTAGCTTCCATACTTCTCTTCACTGCATCCATTCATCGTTCTCAAGGCCTGCCTCTTCCACTTCTTCCATTAGCTTTCCAATTAAGGATCTTCTTTGGTATTCTCTTTCTGGTGTGACCTTAATAACTCAAGTAATAAATATTATTGCGATTGGATCATGAAAATCCGTGCCGACTTCATGCCAAACATAAGACATGAACATTTGTACTGGGTTAGTATAGAAGGATTCTAGAACTAAAAGTTTATTTAATAAATAAAACATCAATATGCCTAAAACGTATAACTATTTTACTATTTTACAATAAACAAAGAACATTATTGTTTAAATTTTCTTTTCAAAGTTGCAAGTACTGACATGTTTCGAAGCAAGTCGGCACGGGTTGCCGTGGACATAAGTACAGCGTTTGAAATAATTGTTGGCGCACAGGTAATTTTCAAGTCCCAGAATGAAACCACTGCGCATGACCAGAGGTCATTTGTTTGGTTCACAAGTATACAACTCTTTGAGAAACTAAAATCCGTTCTATTTCGTTGTGTCGGGCAATGGAAAATATTTTCGCGTACATAAGTAGTGCGGTAAATGCTGTAAATAAAATAAAATAAAATAAAACAAAACAAAGACAATTAATTGAGATAAGGACAAGAGAGAGAGAGAGAGAGAGAGAGAGAGAGAGAGAGAGAGAGAGAGAGAGAGAGAGAGAGAGAGAGAGAGAGAGAAGCATGATAGCGGGATCGAACACGCGACCTCCAACATAGGAAACAGAAGCTCCCTCCACTAGACCACAACCGTTCCCTGCTAGAAACTGTCTGTATGAAGCGATGCAATACTCCAGGACTTACTTGTATAATTAAATTAGCCTATATATTAACTTGTCTTAATTTAAATTAATCAGACGCATTTTACATTAGTAGTGGAAATAAACAATTTTGTCATGCCTTGTGTTTTTTAAACAAAGTAACGAGATCTTACAATCGGTATTCATTTTATATACAGGGCTTCCAATATAAAACCGGACACGCCTCACGGGGTTTCACCCGTCAGGCTGCGCTCTCTCCTCGTCCGCATTTCACTCTGCCAGCCGCAGAGTGTCCGGTTTTATACTGGAAACCCTATATATATATATATATATATATATATATATATATATGAGCTGTTTCCTTTAATTAATTAATTTCCCTATATATATATATATAGTCCACCGCTGTGGTCTCGAGGTAGCGTGATGCCTTGTCACGCAGCGGGCCCGGGTTCGATCCCCGGTCGGGGCAGTTTTTCTGGGTGAGGTTTTTATCGGGGTTTTTCCTCACCTGTAAGAAAAAATGTCAGGAAAACTTTAAGGCCCAAACGGTCCCCGAAATCATATGGCCATCATCTTTATCATCATCCTTATCATTATCATTATCATCATCATCCTTCACCGGTGTGGAAAGCAACGGGAAGCTACCACACCTACACAATTCCCTAGTAAAGCTGCAAGCATAGCATGAAAATGCTATGATTGCAGTGAAGGACCTGCCTTCGGGCAGAATTACTATGGATGGATATATATATATATATATATATATATATATAACATAGCCTGGTAATGTGTAGGTATTATAAAAATAACGACGTTATTAAAAAAAATCCCTGACCTGGATCGAACCTGGGCCTGCGTCGTTGCAAGAAAGCATCTTACCGACTGCTCTACTGAAGCGAACGATGCAATTACTGCATCAGAAGTAAGTGCTAATTTACTGTTGATTGGTTTAAGAGACCATTACTTGCTTTCAGTCATCTGATAACTCTCTTAACTCAGAAATTCAATTAATAAATTTATTTCTTGAAATTCTTTCAATAACGATTGGTATTAATCTATGATTGGCCCCTTATGCCGCCGGATTTGACCTCAAAGAAGACAGCACATGTAACAACTTGCTCGTGAGAATCGCTCTTCAAAACTTTTAACTTTCCACCATCAAGAGTTGCGCCATCATGTTTTTCAAAGGCTGTACATCAAATTGTTCTGAACAATTGTTTTAACATTTTACAAATAAATTAAAAATGAAATATTTGATTTTTTGGGACACCCTGAGATATATATACACACAGTCTTGAAGAGAAAAGCGTAAATATGAAAATGATAGATTTGCGAAATCTTGGGATGAGAAGAGCATGTGTCGATTAAAAAATATGTCACTAGTTCATACTCTAGGTTATAGAATCTAGAGTTTGTAAACACTGAACTGTACCAAATAGCAAGAGAAATAATCTTTAGAAAGCCAGAAACTGAGACGATCTAATTAAACATTTTTGCTATCTTTAAAGGCGCTTGGAAATGATGGTATTCTTACCAACTTTTGCAGCAACGTAAAGACAAGTAAAACTTTCACTACTTTGTTTAAAGTGAAAATGTACGAACTTGGATTCAAGTTTGACTCATACTTAGCAAGGTTTCTGTCACATCCTTATAGTTGGGTGAAAAAACAATATAGTAATGGGCAAGTCTACAATATCTATTTTTTAAATTATAATCTTTTTTTTTAGATAAAATTATATTTTATATCCATCCATACATCCATCCATCCGTAGTAATTCTGCTCGAGGGCACGTCTTTCACTGCAGCCATAGCATTTTTATGCTGTGCTTTGCAGCTTTACTAGGGAAATGTAGGTTTGGTAGCTTCCCGTTGCTTTCTGGTCAAGGATGAAGATGTTGATGATGGGACCGTTTGGGCCTTAAAGTTTTCCTGACATTTGTCTTACAGGTGAGGAAAAACCCCGATAAAAACCTCACCCAGAAAAACTGTCCCGACCGGGGATCGAACCCGGGCACGCTGCGTGACAAGGCAGCACGCTACCTCGAGACCACAGCGGTGGACATATTTCATATGAACAAATGAAATACAAATCGGGATAATAGGACCGTATTCTGCAAAAAGGAATCAAGTCACAATATAACTGAACTAACAAGGGAACTGTCAACAATTGCAAACCGAAATCTACCTTGACATATCTTACAGAGAAGTGTTGTGATGTACAAAGGCCCCTATAAAAATGTCGTTTTTAACTGCAATGCACTAAAATCCAGCCCCAAATCTCTATTTTAAGCTGCAAGGAAGTAATACAACTGTTGATAGTCTACGCCGTGTCCAGCCACATTCCACTCCGCTGTTACTCATGTAGAGTGTCCATATGCTAAATTATAAACAGGAATGAGGTTTAGAAAGAAATTAAACATCATCATCATCATCCAAGGATTAAGCCTGATGACTCGTTCCGGTTTTATGAAGGCTAGAATTGTTAAAATTGTTCAGACCATCTTCTGTGTGGGCGTCCAACATTTCTCCTTCCATTCAGTTTATAATTTAGCAATAATTTTGGAAATCTTTCTTCTGGCATTCTCTCAATATGTTCTTTCCAGTCGTTCCTGTATTTAATTATTCGGTCTGTAAGTTTGAAAATATTTAGTTCCTTTCTTATATATTCATTCCTTTTCTTATCCAGCAGAGTATATCCTGCTATGTTTCTTAAAAATCTCATCTCAGCTGCTTCCAATCTTTGTTCTTGTCTTTTAGTGATCGTCCAACATTCTGATCCATACATCAATACAGGGACAGCCATTACTTTATAAAATTTCATTTTTGTTTCTTTTCTTGTGGTTTTAAGGGTTCTTTTAACAAAGGGACCCAATTTCAATAGTAGGGGAGAGACTTCTATGAAAGAATGCTCAAAAAAATGAAATAAAGAAAAATACTTCTGAAATAATAAATAGAATTATTCCTCATCGTAGTCCCTTTGTAACAAATTTAGTGCCACACATTAGATTAAATTTATTTATTTTGTCATTAATATCTTCAATTTTAACATATGATAAATTGAAACCTAGATATTTAAAATACATTAAAAATAAAACTGTTATTCTCCCAGTTATATTGGACTGTCACTTTAAGGGAGGAGGAACTATTTTGAGTGACGGTATCTGAGAATGAAGTTCTCAGAAACTTTTTAGACTAATTACACTGAGCAACAAAAAATAAACTTTTTTCTTTTGTTTTAGAAAGAAAAATATGTGATTCTGATAGTATTTTGTCTCCTAAATTCAAATATGATATCGGTTTTTCTCCATCGCTCAAGGTTTCCGAGAGATTCAAACCTTTTAGCCGGAACCAAGCATTTCAGACTGGTTTTTGGATAACTTTAAATCTCGTATGAGATCGTTAAGATCTTCTTGAGTCAATAAATGAGGCTCAGATGAACAGCTTTGTTCAATAGTGTATCACCAAAATTTGTTTCTTCTTCTTCCTTACTTCCATCAGAATCTGAGCTCTCTTCATCTAATGTCACATGTTCTGGAGGCTTTGGTATGGGCAATTCTTCGCAGTGTGGAACTAGTCTTATTGCAGATTGCAAGTCAGAGTACATCACTGTATGTTTTGATTTTGACGTAATCGCTTTAATGTTTGTTAAGCAGAAAATAATTATTTAAATTCATTAATTTAAATTTAAATAAAAAACAAACTATGGGTGATGGAGAAATTCCGAATATATATTTGAAAACACGATAAACAACTGCATTAAGTACAAATATTGGTACTCATGAGAAAAAATATCATGTTGACCAGTGATAGAGAACAAACAGACAGATAAATGAAAAATACTGTATATCAGTGAACAACATGATTTTAATGGTCAGTCAGATGTAATAAGAACAGCTAAGTTCCCTAGATTACAATGGACAGTACCAGAATGAGGAATGAAAGAGGGCCATGTAAACTTACATGAGACAAAAAAAAAAAACACACAATTGGTAGGTCAAGAATGAAAGAAAGAAGAACGTTACCCATGATTTCAGGGAGGTAAATTATTAAAAAAAGCTCCGGATAGGCATGTATGTAGAGCTTATGTTCAAGCGCATGAACCACCTGGTTCCATAGTGTCAGTGAGTAAGTTATTTACTTATTTATTTAGCCTGGTGGAGTTAAGGCCGTGTTCCCTTTTTGTTTCCACTCACCTGGACAAACATATTTTACATTCAAATAGGCCACAATAATATTAGAAACTAAACTATTATCTGGCCACACTAAACAACAAAAACAGTTATTTATTTATTTATATACAGAATTTTAATGTTTACACATCTTTCTGTGCCTAAAGTTTTATTTTTCTTCTCCACTCGTCTCTCTCCATCCAATCCATGTCATCCAGTCCTCCTGCTCTCATTCCAGTTCTTAAAAAACAATAATAATAATAATAATAATAATATATAATAATAATAATAATAATAATAATAATAATAATAATAATAATAATAATAATAATAATAATAATAATAATAATAATAATAATAATAATAATTAATAACATGATCTAATATTAGGGTTGTAAGGGGTAGTGACGTGTGTATAACCTCTCCTACCCAATTTTCATCCTCACCTTCTCGTGGTACAACCTGTTTTCACAAACGAGGCTCTGAGGACCGAGTCACGGCGGTATAACCGTTCCATCAGGTACTGAGTAAATGCGGTATCCTAATGTCTGTCCAGAGACTAAAAGGTAGCAGCCCTACCACTGGACTACTTAGCGTCGGGCCAGTAACCTGTCCTAAGGAACTTCAAAACTACTTTCAAGTCTCAACACGAAAAAAGCCAGAAGGAATTGAAATATGACGACCCACAGCAAAGAAATATGGTTAAAAGAAAACGGCACAATGATATTGTAAGATATGCAACCTGGAATGTCCGAAGCATCCATGAAAAAGAAGAGGAACTAGACAGTATATTTAAAAATAGAAACATTGATATTGCAGTAACTACAGAGACTAAGAAGAAACTTAAAGGAACGAAAGAAACACAAAATTATGTACAAATATATAGCGGTGTCGACAGGAAAACCCATGGACAAGCTGGAGTAATGATTTGGATTAATAAAACCATAAGAAATAAAATTCAACACTACACTTACTGGAATGAAAGAATATTAGAGCTTCGACTGAAAATAAATAGAGGTAATTTGACAGTTCTTGGTGTATATGCACCAGAGGAAGGCCGTGAAGAAGACAATGAAGAATTTTATAAAATATTACAAGAAATTTATAGCAAAATTAATAGAAATGATTACATTCTCATAATAGGAGATTTAAATGCCAGAGTGGGCAATGCTCAAGTCAACAATAATATTGGAACATTTGGCGAACCAACCAGCAATAGGAATGGGACAAGATTAACAGATTTTGCTATCTACAATGAACTGAAAATAACGAATACCTTTTACAATCATAGAAACATACATAAATATACCTGGCATCGTCAGGACTCAAAATCAATCATTGATTATTTCATTGCAAATAATAAGATTTTTAAATTGTTTCTCGATGTCAGAGCCTACAGAGGATATGATATTGGTTCAGATCACTACCTAGTAGAAGCAAGAATAAGATTTCCACCAAGATGGTTAAAAAAGAAGAAAAAACAACAACAGAGCATAGAACAAAAGTACAAGGTAAAATTATTTTATGATGACAGTATTAAATGGTTATATTCGAGAAGAATTCAGCAATATATGGCTACAACTCCAGAAAGTAATGATGTCGAAGAAGAATGGAAAAACATTAAAATGATAATTCAAAATGCAGCTAATGAAACTTTAGGAAAAGTAAATATACAACAAAGAAGAAATAGAACTCTAAAAATCTGGGATGATCAAATAAAACAATTGATTGAAGAAAAAAATGCAGCTTATAAAAAATATTTGAACACAAAGAAAGTAGAAAATGAAATAGAATTCAAACGCTGTAGAGCTATTGTTAAGAGGGAAATAAGAAAGAGACATAGGAAAACATGGTTAAATTTTGTTACACATTTAGAATCAGATTTGCATAAGCTCCAACCTAATGCCTTCAAAATATTAAAACATTTGAATAAAGATATTAAAGAATCTACCAAAATTAATTGCGGAGTAACAAAAGAAGATTTTTTCAATTATTATAAAAGTCTTTGGACTGACAATAGCTATGAAGATACAATTTTCCGAAATAATAATGAGACAGATTCCATAATATCATTGGAAGAATTGAACAATAGTTTAAAGAAATTAAAAAATGGGAAGGCAACTGGCACAGATGGCTTGAATTCTGAATTGTACAAATATGCAGGCAAACAGTTCCATGAAAGACTGTTGTCCTTCTTTAATAATGTATTCAAAAATGCAGATATACCACAAGAATGGAAGACAAGCATTGTTATACCCCTGTTCAAGAAAGGAGACAAGAGAAAAATGGACAACTATAGGGGAATCAGTTTGTTAAACACATGCTACAAAATTTATGCAGACATTTTAAATGGAAAATTGAAAAGTTTCAGTGAAAAATTCCTTATGGAATGTCAAAATGGATTTAGGAAAGGACGATCTTGTATTGATTCAGCATTTTCTGTTAAACTATTGCTTGAAAAAAGAAGAGAATTCAACTTAGAAACACATTTTGCTTTCATAGATTTTGAAAAAGCATTCGACACAGTCAAGAGATCAAAACTCTTAAATATATTGGAAGACAGAAATATACCAAATTTACTTCGGCAGAACATACAAAATATTTACAAAGACAACACCATAAAGATTAAATTAAATAACAGATTTTCTGAAGAAGGAATTATAAATCGTGGTGTGAGACAAGGCTGCCCCCTATCCCCAACACTCTTTGCAATTTATATCAATGAAGTAATATGTTGCTGGAACAAAACATATAAATTTGGAATAAGAATATCAGAAAATAGAAAATTAAACACCCTATTGTTTGCAGATGACCAAATAATAATAGCAAATTCCGAAGATAATCTACAGAAAGGTCTGTATGAACTTAACAAAATTACAGAAGAATATGGATTAAAGATATCTACAGAAAAAACAAAAATTATGGCATTTCAAGGTGTAGATCCTGTCAGAAGTAAAATTGTACTGGACAATAAAATTTTGGAGCAGGTGAATAATTTTACATATCTAGGATGCAATATCTCATATGAAGAAGAAAAGGATGTAAATGCAAAAATATCTAAATTTTTAAGAATTTTAGGGTTAATAAATTCTATCTTCAAGCCACAGTTAGTCCAAAAGCATTCAAGACTGAAAGTGTATAAAACACTGGCTCTTCCAACTCTTTTGTATGGTAGCGAAGTATGGACGTTGAAACAGAAGGATATACAGAGACTTAGATCTGCTGAAATGAGATATCTTCGGAGGACTGCAGGATACACACTACTAGATCACAAAAAAAATGAAGACATCTTAGAAGAATTACACATGGAATCTTTAGAAAACAAAATTTCTGATTATAAGTCAAGATGGATACAACATGTTCATCGAATGGAAGATCACAGAATACCCAAACTAATGTTAAGATATCAACCTGCAGGAAGAAGAAGACCAGGACGTCCACTCAAAAGACTTCTGGATGGTGTTTCTCTTGAGGCCGAAACAGGTCAACAAATGGCCTAAATTCGTGAATGTACTATGATGATGATGATGATGATGATCTAATATTACAATAAAATTAAATACAATTGAAATTAAAACTAACAAAATATATATACAGAAAGGAAGAACAGCTCGAATCTATTATACATGAAAAAACAAAAAAACATAGAAAGTAATAAACCATAATGCATTGATCTATCGCTTATATATACAGTTAATAAAAAAATCACTTTGTTTCTGAAAGATGGTAAAGTTTGGCAGTCTCTGACATAGGGTGGAAGAGAATTCCATGTTCTAGCAAGAGAAACTATAAGAGATTTCGAGTAATAGGCAGTATGATGAGGCGGGATATAAAGAACAATGCACTGTTGGGACAGTGTGCCTAATTTGTGTGCATCAGAGAGTCTAGTGAAGCGGTGTGATAAATAATAAAGTAATGATGTGTGTAATATTTTATAGAGAAGAGATAGGGAATGGACGGTTCTACGATCTTGTAGACGAAACCATGAGTATTGTTCCAAAGACGGGGTAACGTGATCAAATCTGCGAAAACCACAAATAAAACTTACCCAATAATTATGAACATGTTGAAGTCTTTGGGTAAGAACATAATTTAGGCCTTTAAAAATAGTATTACAGTAATAAATAATATAAATATATGTTTACTTTGGAATGAGGATAATTCAATACAGACAATAGAACTCCAGTACAAGTGTCCCGTTCTGACTGCAGCACACCTGTACTCACATCAAATCTTTTTTGGGAAGAAAACAGAAGAATGGAGTTTATCCAAGTTCCTGGACAATATATTATCACTACTACTACTACTACTACTACTACTACTACTACTACTACTACTACACTGTAGTTAGTTAGCTTATAATATGATAATCTTGTAAATTGCTCATTTTATTAACTGAAAAATTAAATTATAAATTATGGAAATTAATAGAAGATTATAGTTTGAAGATATCAACAGAGGAAACTAAGTCCATGACATTTATTGAAAATCAGCATAAAGGGACAACAATTGTAATCGGAGCAAACATCATTAAACAAGTAACTTGTTTTAATTATCAATGATCCATGATATCGTAACCGTAACATTTGGATATGGAGATGAAATTAGGGAAATTCCAACAGATATGTGGTTCAATAAGAAGATGTTTGAGAAAAAAGACCACATGGGAAATTCAATTGAAATTTTACAAAAAAGTAGCCGTTCCAACGTTAGCATAAGGGTCTGTGACTTGGCCTTTAACTATCTCCAATAAACATAAAATAGAGACATTAGAAATGAGAATCCTGAGATCCGTTGCAGAAGTATCTTTAAGAGATCAAAAGAGAGGTCAAGATATCAGAGATAAATTACAAGTATAAAATATAAACAAAATTATGTTACAAGTTCTGTTACAAAGCATTTTATTATATGGGTCCGAAACCTGGACAGTAAGTAGAAAACAAGCCAACAAGCTGTTAGCAGTAGAAATGAATTTTTGGAGGCGTTCGACAAGGATTTCAAGAATGGATAAGATCAGAAACAGCACAATAAGGGAAATTATGCAAGTTGAAAAACACATATTAGGAAAAATAGAAGAAAAACTTTTGAAATGATATGGACACCTCATAAGAATGGAAGAAGAGACAATACCAAAGAAGATCCTTAATTGGAAAGCTAATGTAAAAAGTGGAAGAGGCAGGCCTAGAGAACGATGGATGGATGGATGGAGTGTAGAGAAGTATGGAAGCTAGAGATATGACGGAAGAAGATGCTTTAGACAGGAACCCCTGGCGACAAATCACTTTGGGTTGAAGCTGAGACACTGTATTATGGAATATTTCTAAATATAGTAATAACATATAAACGAGAGAATATACAGAAATAAATGTAAATGGTTTGAATATTTACAAAGAATGCCAAATAATCGTTTATGGTATCAAAACAGATACTTTATTATAAACCGAAGGCCGCAGAAATATAGGAAGATCAAAACGACGTTGGGAAGACGATCTGCAGTATATTGTGCAGCGGAACGGACCAACATGCCCATACCTTGAAGATGATGACGATGATCATGTTTAATTGAAAATGCTCTAATAGGCTTTGGTGTTGTTACTCCGAATTGACCACAATCATCAAGATGATATTGCTTTACAGTGGCTTGCAAATCCGAGAGTGTAGCGTGGAAAAATTGAGAGAGGAAGAAAGAATATTCTTACATTGAAGTTATGCTTTTTAAAATTCAACAGACTGTGGTTTATGGACTAGATTCAAGGAAAAATGACAAATGTAACATTGCTTGAGGCACGACAGAGAAGAAGGAAATTGCTGTTCCTTCCATCATTTACCTTTCAGTATTACCAATGCTATGTTATATACATAACCAACCGTATTGATTGCATTGGTGTTTCCAACATATAAAGTAGACCTTTTCATGTTTTGTTTCCGTGTCACTTGTTTTTATAGTTACGTCTTCGTTTAAGTGCATCGTAACATGTGAAATAACCTTATTTCTTTATACAGGAGGTGCCCACTTAACTCTAGCATCTCCGAAACCCTCCAACTGTTAAAAAGTAAAATTAACCTTTTAGAGTATTAGAAAGCTCATGAGTAGAGACCGAATTTTTATGTAGTACTAGATAATACCCGGCGTGCGCTGCTACACTTAAATAAATTAAATGCATTTTTATGTTTAGTTGAATAAGTAAGAAGAAAAATAGTTATAAATTTACTCGACCAAATTAATGAAACAATCAATTGTCGTAGTAATCTATAAAGAAATGAGATAAAACTGATTACAACAATTACAGGGACATCTCATTACTTTCAACTTCGTACAAAATTCTAACAAATATATTAGTAAGCAGACTTACTCCTTATATTGATGACATTCTAGGAGATCATCAATGTGGATTTAGAAGAAACAGGTCTACAACAGATCACATTTTAGAGAGATTTTAGAGAATAAATGGGAATATAATGGCACTGTACATAAACTATATGTAGACTTAAAAAAAAAAAAAAAAACATACGATTCAATTAAGAGGGAGAAGTTATATAGAGTCCTGCTGGAGTTCGAAATTCGTAAAAAGTTAGTTAGACTTACACAAATGTATTTAAAATGGCACAAAGAGTAGGGTGCGTGTTGGCAAACAGTTTTCGGATACTTTTGAAATTCACAATGGGTTAAAACAAAGAGATACACTATCTCCTTTGAATTCAATTTTGCATTAGAGCATGCCATCAAATCTTTAGAGGATGAAGAAGACCTACAGCTCAGTGGTATTAATAAGTTGTTAGTTTGTGCTGATGATTTAGTATTATTAGAGGAGAGCGAAGAGATACTAAGGGCAAACACGTACACTCTATTAAGTAGGGCTCAAACTAAGGAATTGCAACTGAAAGTGACGATTTTGATTATCAACAATAGTCAGTACTAATTTACAAACAGAAGATGAAACATTGTTTTCGAAAGACCTCTTGTAAAACTTATACTGTTGATAGTTGAGGAAGGCGCAGAATGAGGTACCAATTTATGATTTAAAAGCTGTATATAGTGAACTGAATGGAATTTCAAAATGTATTTTAAAAATCTGGTGGCATTGGACAAAAAAAATCCCAGAAACATCTATACTTAGTTATTTTTTTTTGTCAAACATTTCTGTAAAAATCTCCTTCTGTGAACAGTATATAACTTCTTTATGGAAGCTCCTGTAAAGATGAGTTTCCCCAAATATTTTTTCTAAGTGAGGCATAAAATATTTTGGTATTAAGACTTTATGAAAAGAGACAGTTTCAGAAATTGGAGATAATTTGTAAAAGCGTACCCGATATATAATTCCGAGAAAAGCATGGCTAGATAGTGTTTCTAGTTCTAAAATATTTACTGACACTTGTCAGGAACGACTTGCAGTATATTTTCTTAGCAGTTTCCTAGAGAAAATATGACGTCAAACCGAATCTATTCTATTTTAACTTTTCATTTCAAATTTGTAAATCGTGTAAATATAGAATTTATTGATTGTTAAACTAGAAAATTGCGCCACATTCTACAAAAATGAACCAAGCCACAGCCAACTGAGTACGGACATATTTCTTGCTGGAGGGGGAGAAATGATTGAAAATATCATGTCAGACTTGTCTCCCTAGTGGAATGTCAATGTCATATTATCAGATTATTCCATTCAATTAAGCATCGATCTTTCCATATCTTCTAAATGTTCTAGGTTGTCATATTACATACAACAAGGTTAAAAATATAATTAATAAGCTAGGGCACTTTCATAAAATCACAGGAATTGTAGCTTCAACATTAAAAAAAAGAGGCTAGGAAGTATGCAAGTTAGAAAAATATTACAAGGTTATGACCGTTGCAGCATTGTTATATGGAAGTGAAACTTGGACACACTGAAAGGGAGATTAGAATAATGTACATTCAGTAAAAATTAAAATTTTTAAGATCCATTAATGGATGATATAAATTATATAAATAAGAATCGAAGATAACTCTAAAAAATAAATAATTAAAAATTACACAAATAAAATTCTATAAAAAATGACAGTACCTGTGTTAACATTGCTTGTGAAAACTGGACACTTAATAGATCCATCCATAGTAATTGTGCCCGAGGGCAGGTCTTTCGCTGCAATCATAGCATTTTCATCCTTTGCAGCTTTACTAGGGAATTATAGGTGTGGTAACTTCCCGTTGCTTTCCACACCGGTGAAGGATGATGGTGATAATGATAAGGATGATGATGATGGCCGGATGATTTTCGGGGACCGTTGGGCCCTAAGCTTCCTGACATTTGTCTTACAGGTGAGGAAAAACCCCGAAAAAAACCACACCCAGGAGCCTGTCCCGACCGGGAATCGAACCCGGGCCCGCTGCGTGACAAGGCAGCACGCTACCTCGAGACCACAGCGGTGGACATAAGAAATATAATGAAGAAATATGAACCGAATTAAACATCTACAGTGTTATAGAAAAAATTCAAAATTCAAGATCTAACTGGCTCCAACATATAGAAAGAATTACACCCAATACACTGCCACAAATTTTGCTTCACGACCAATCCAAAGGAAGAAGAAATATTGGGCGCCCCCATAACTAGACGGAGGGATACGGTCTTTTGTTGGGAAAACAGATCTATGACCTAACTCCATTCTAAGAAGAAGGAACTAAGATATCCGCAAATACCTAAACATTTTTACCTCTCCATGAAACTCTTTTTGATTATAAAATTTGATAGAATTCCCATGTATTTTGGATGCCAAAATTACGCATTCCAAGACAAGCTGATGATTACAAATCAACAGGAAGACGGATCTGGGATGATCCAGGAAGCATTTGAAGGAGTCAATTTTTCTGTAATATCATTATATCAAAACTACGAACATTAGTGTGAGACGAATTGTGGAAACGTGTGAATGGTTGATGTGCCTCTGATGCGGAGATGCTCAGCACATTTTGATGTTTATTCGTCTTTAAGTTATGGCTTCGAACTTCATTATTTTAAAACGATCATGACATATTTTTTCACTCAGTTCGAAGTGTCCTTGAAAAATAAATACATTGCCGTTGGAATGAGCTTTCTATCTCTATTGGTTAACGTGTTACAGACGTGTGAAAGTTGACATCTGCTACTGCTAATTTTTGCTAATAATGGATTGTTTTTATGGGATATGTGAAACAACATGTCTATGCCACGGAACCAATGAGGATATGAAACATCGGATCAGGGAAGCATGCCAGTCCATTTCAGATCACCAACTAGTCCTTGTAAGAAGATTCTTTTTGAAACGTATTCGGGAATGCGTAAACAATAACGGTGGAACTTTAGACCATCTACTTGGTGATTAGACACCTGTTCCTGTAATAATAGGGTAAGGTATTTTGAAACAGGAAGTCTATACATTGGTAAACAACCCATTACTCCTTTCAATTAAACGCCTTGTAGAAACTGTTTTAATGTGGCATAACTAATTATTCAAATATTGTATTGTAAAGCCAATAAATAGATCTTTCATTCCATCTAAAATAAAATAGGAGGTTGCATTTAAAATAACAGTGGCCAATGTTTTATATTACACGCTTTATATTAGCTTGACCTGTATCTGTCCATCTATCTATGTAACGGAATTTTTGAACACGATTTTCACTCACTTAAAAACATTGAATCGACTTGAAACGTTGTATACTTGTAAAGGACCCATGATAATACAATAATTTCATAAATGTTTTCTAAAATCCTGGCCAGAATCATCAGAAAATAAAAAAAATAAAAATCGGTATAATAGGTTGCGGACTTATCGACTTTTTAGTCAATCATTATAAAAGCTCAGTTGGTAGAGTGGTGGACTGTAGTGGTATATAATTTCAGTAATCCATAGGTTCAAATCCGGCCCGGGGGATTTTTTAGAAGAGTATTAAGCAATTAACATTTCATGGGATTCCGGTTTATGACAATCAATTAAACTAAAAATTAAAAAATAAATAATAGTTTAAAAAACCTAAAACAACACGCTTTATTAGAAAACCAAACTAAAAAATAAAAAATAATGGTTTAAAAAATCTAAAACAACACGCTTTATTAGAGAACCGAACTAAAAAAGTGAAAAATAATTTTAATTTCCGACACGCTTGGGATAAAATTAAAGTGGTCAACAAAAATATCATCTCCAACACATCTAGAATAAAACTAGAGTTATCTGCAAAAACAATTATTTTACCATCAAAAGCGTGGGGTGCTTTTTATGGTTTTTACATTTTATTCTTAGAGACTTTGCTTTTACCAATATCTGTTTATTATCAAATATATTAATTGATAAAGAATACCCCACGCTTTTGATGGTAATTTTTTTTGTAGATAACTCTAGTTTTATTCTAAATGTGTTGGAGATGATTTTTTTGTTGACCACTTTAATTTTACCCCAAGCGTGTTGGAAATTAAAATTATATTTCATTTTTTAGTTCGGTTTTCTAATAAAGCGTATTGTTTTAGTTTTTTAAACAACTATTTATTTTCTATAAATGTACAGAAACGTTTCCTAAGTATCTGCGCATACTCACAACATTACACGATTCATCTTTCAAGTATCAAACTCATGATAAAATATATAGTTTTCACATAACAATAGCAAACACAATTCGTGAATTACTCTGTATAAGACATTAGGTAAAAATATCCATAAATCTTAATACTATTCTTATTAAATAATGAAAAAAACTAACGATTAATTGTTAAAAAATAATAATAGTGAGATGATTCTGTTGACTATTTAACTCATGCCCGAAATGGGAGTCAATGACCAATCACATTTCAATGATTTTTTATTTAAAACCAATCACAGTCGTGTTTCGCTTCGAATTTAGCAACTGAAGTTTATCATATTAAAGAAAGCTCCTCCTTTTTAAAATTCTGAATAGGTCATAGCATTATTTTTCAGTGACTTACTCTCTAAGAAATACTATTACCAGATTGTGTATCCATCCATCCATAGTAATTCTGCCCGAGGGCAGGTCTTTCATGCTATGCTTTGCAGCTTTACTAGGGAATTGTAGGTGTGGTAGCTTCCCGTTGCTTTCCACATGATGATGGCCATATGATTTCGGGGACCGTTTGGGGCTTAAAGTTTTCCTGACATTTGTCTTAGAGTTGAGGAAAAACCCCGATAAAAACCTCACCCAGAAAAACTGCCCCGCCCGGGGATCGAACCTGAGCTCGCTGCGTGACAAGGCAGCACGTCACCTCGAGACCACAGCGGTGGATAGATTGTATATATAGTGCATGAATGTCAGCACATAGCGGATGCGGGATAAAAACATTTGTAGCAATTGATTATACCACCAAAAAAAGAAACCACTGTTTGCACTTTCTTAAACGAATTATTTTCCAGTAAATGACGTTGCAGAAATATATAAGTGACATGTTTACATCGTAGATCATCAGAAATTAATTAATACCTATATCGTTGGATATAATTTTTTCCACTAGGGTGCATTCTTACAATATTGCGATCCTTTGGCTATAAATAGTACGATCTGGTTGCAGTGATGAACAAAAGAAGCAAATGAAGCGTACCAATCGTTTCTCATTTATTTTCAAACACCGCCGTTTACATTAAATATATAAATATTTTAAAATAAGTATAGTTAAATAATGATTTGTGAGTAAACAGCTTAATTTTATTCGTTAAATAATCCTAACAAATGCCACACTTGATTTCCAAATTCTCTAGATAAATTCACTCCTCACTTCGAGAGTCATGAGTTTATCGATAATTTGGAAATCACTCGTGACATTACTTATGATAATTTTATATTGAGTTTGTTTCTGAAATATGGTAAGTTTGACAATTTCTGACATAGGGTGGAAGAGAATTCCATGTTATAGCAAGAAACACTGTAAAAGATTTCGAGTAATATGTAGTGTGGTGATAATGATGATCTTTCCAAACCCTATCTGAATATGAGTGGTATTAGTAACATTTTCTAAATAAATACAATTTAAACGTGTCTTAGGGGGGTATCTTGCTTGCGTGATTGTTACGCTGCGTGACAGTTGAACAGCGATGAATCGATTTTATGTCGTATAAACAATTTTAGCATCAAAAATTTGATAGCGGTCAGCATTGTTAATAGTTTAATGTAATGAGCCTTTTAGAAGGTCAATTCATTTGTTTCTTCCGTCTCTGTGTCAGTTCGTATCGAAAACAATTGACAGTCGAGTATACTTTTTTTTGCACAATAGTACATTGTTACAGAATTCTTCTGTCTATATTATGTTCTCATATCGGAAAGCGTTAACTAACTGGCTCTCTGACACTATCGAACCCATAGGTTAATGACTTCGTGAACATAACCTCTCCCCATGTCACTATTCTGTATAATCTGTCATCCCCCGTATAATCTATTTTCCTGCATTAACGGTTAGTGTTGTTCTCCCACCTCATTCTTGGCTTACTTTACTGCGAAATTTCCCTCTGGATTTCCTACAAGAAGTTTCCATGTACATCTTTCATTCCCCATTCGTGCCACATGCTATGCCCATCGCTGTCTACGAGACATAACTGTTCTTGTTATATATGGTTTGCTATAGAGACCATGTAGCTCACTGTTACGCAGTCTTCACCATTCATCTGTCTGTTCGTCTCTCTTTGGCCCAAAAATTTTCCTAAGAACTTTATTCTCAAATACTCGTAATATCCTTTCCTCCCTTAAAGTAAGAGTCCATGTTTCGCATCCATATAATATAACTGGGAGAATAACAGTTTTATATATTTTCAGCTTAACGTTTTTCGAGAGAATATGACAAAAATCCTGTAATGCATAATAGCACGAATTCACAGAATTGAGCCTATGTTTAATTTCTATGTGCATCTCATTCCTATTTGTAATTATCGTTTCTAGATACAGTAAAACTTGTTTAATCCGGAACGTGAATAATGCGGAAATCTGTCCAATGTGGACAAATTTATTGGTGCCGGCAAAATAATAGTAATTTTACGTGTATTTATTTTGCATAAAACGAAATCTGCCCAACCCGGAAATGGAAGGATATTTCTACACATATCATGAAAAATTTCATAAAGCGGAAAGGCAGAGAGAGAAAAATAGATTAGTTTCCACTTCATTGAATTCCTGTTAGGCAAAAAAAAAAAAAAAAAAAAAAAAAAAGCAATACGAAATGATTCCTGACGCCGGGTGAAGTAGAGATTATGCCTGTACCTGACATTTTCTTTCGGTTACACTGCACACCCGTTATGCAAAATACAGATACCTGCATTACAAACAACGATTGCACTTTAAAATCTTAAATTAGTTCTGAGACCGATCTTTCACAGGTAGCGTTCTGAATTAACGAAATAAAGGTGGCTAAAACGTATATATCACTGTCATTAAACTAAAAAGTGAAAGTGATTGAAGATAAATCTCCAAATTTCCGGACCGATGCTCGAAAGTCAAGCTCTAGCTTTTACTAAATCCCTAGGGAATAACGATTTCAAGACATCTTCGGTTGTCTGAACAGTTTTAAAAGACGACACAAGGGTAGTGTGGAATGCAATTTGCGGGGAATCAAATTATGTGGACGAAAGTGTAGTTAGAGAGCGGAAACCGAAAGTGCATACTTTAATTTCAGGATATGCGCCTAAGTGACATTTTTAATGCTGCCGAAACGGGACTATTTTTTCGCGCGTTATCGTCGAAGTCGCTCATACATACTATACTTCACTTATCGAAGGCAGCGGAACTACAATTAAGCGAAGGTACGTATAAAAGATATATAAGGTGCTCTATATTCTAAAATGAGTTTAGTTTTTTTATAACGCGGAATTTTGTCTAATGTGGAAAAAAATGGTCCCATGCGATTCCGCTTTGAGCAAGTTGAGTATTTGAATTCAGCCACTTCTTCAAAATTTCCCTCATTTGTCATTAACTGTCCATTGTAGAATATAATAGTGATAATAATTGTTTTTGATGACGGAATCGGCTGGTTGCTTGGTTGAGTAATAGGTTTAATCCTGTTTACTGGAACAGTGGGGTAATTACAGTGTTTGAATCCTTCGCACACTCCTCATGGCACACGCAGCAGATTAAGGTGTCTCAAGAGAAATCAATGCTATGATCACCTTAATCCCGAGACATATTGACGATTCTGTTCCCGAATTAACTGAGTTTAATTACAGGATCACTAATGATTTGCTCTCCTTACACCAGGTGACTCTGCATCCCTAACTAAACAAGTCCGATTATTATTATTATTATTATTATTATTATTATTATTATTATTATTTATTATTATTTTAATCTATACTATGGAGTAAAACATCATTAAGAGAACAAAATAACTGATTTATAAGTCCATACGAGAAAGTATAATGTTATATGGATCGGAAGTTTGGACAATGACACAACAACATGTCAACAGAATAACTTCACTTCAAATGGATTTTTGGAGGGGAGCTGCCAGAAAATCTCGACTGGAAAAAACTAGAAATACAGAAATTAGAAAATGGATGAATGCAGAAAGTAGTATAATGAATGAGATTGACCACAGAAGGCTAAAATAATATGGGCACGAAAGAAGAATGCTGGAGAGAAGACTGCCAAAGGCTGTCTACGCATGGAAAATTGAAAGAAGGAGTAGAAAAGGAAGACCAAGTACAACCTGGAAGAATTATTTATTTAGTTATTTTCAATGTTATATCTGACTATACTTTTTGACTCGCATTAAAACTTTAGTTGTATATATTTTACTTAGTTTTGCCTATTCATTTAGCAGCTAGCCTATCTCAGATATGAAAGTAAAAATTCCAAAGCTGACTCAAGCGCGTGTTGAGTTCCTCTTTCCTTAAAGCTTCCACGATTATAGCTTGTAGCTCACTACACATTACATGTTTGAAAATTTATTAAGGAAAGTTGAATTAATCTTTGCTTTTTATGGGCCCGGGCAAAAATATCGCATTTTGAGCGTTTTTTCCATTCAAAATAGTTATCAACAATAACGTTTTGATCCAGCACCAATACGGTGCAATTAATGATAGCAGTCAGAGTGGTTACGCCGGTGCAAAATTGGTTTACCAGAGCGTGGTTCGGTCCGGCACATGTTGATCATTTTTATTAAGGTACCAATGTCCGGAAATGATGCGTTTTCACACTATGACTAGTTATTTATGTCTCAAGATCAGAGTTAGTTCCACGGATTTGAAGAATCATTACTTGACAACACCTCACAGGTACGAAAGTTATTATACGTGGCTTTGCAACGGAATGTGGCTGCAACACGACGGAGACCCAACTCACTTCGATGCCAATGTGAGGAGACATTTGGATACCACGTATCCAGGTCGATAGATTAGCAGAGGGGACCTGCCCCATGGCCTCCGAGATCACCTGATCTTAATCCTCTCGACTACTTTTTGTGGGTCCACACGAAAGAGTCTGTTTATCAGACTCCAGTAGAGTCACGTGTATGGATCTTATAGCTCGAATGAACGCTGCCACAGAAATAATTCAAACGAGGCCAGGCGTATTTGAACGTGTGCGCCAATCACTATACCGCCGATGTACACTATGTAATGAGATGGGAGGTGGATTTTTTGAAAACGTGACGTGACTGTAACATTATTGTCAAGTATTGAGTCTTGAAATCCAGCTAAGGAACTGTTGAGACGTTAGATAAGCTACTCATAGTGTGAAAACGCATAATTCCCGGACATTGGTAACTTATTAAAAATGATAAAATATCTCACCTCCGTTGTTTTTTGCAACACGCTGTATATAATGGAGTGGTCCTTATTTTGGACTTTTCGAATTTCACCTCCCCTTTTTTTCCCTTTGGTTATAAGAAGTAATTTAAAGTCCATTTTGTTGAAATTTAAGGTGGGGAACCCGTGCCACATTGATCTAGAATAAGCGCGTCATTGAAAAAAAATCGATAAATTGTTAATGATTTTTATGTTAAAAATAAATTTCATTAAAACCGCTATTTGTGAATATATTTGTTGATTTATTTCTCTTGTTTATGACATTAAAAATAAATGTACAATACCGTTACTGTAATTTTTTAGAATATTTATAAATTATATCCAGTGCGGCACGGGTTAATATTAATTTATTGTAATGAAATTTGATACATTATGAAGTTGGACCAAATGCAAAAAAAAAGAAAAAAAAAGAGTGTATGCTTTGGAATCAGATGGCTTTTTAATTTCAACCCCCCAATTTTTGAGTCCCAAAGAATTTTGCACAATATTTACTACAAGGAATTCATTCTTAAATTCTGAGCACTTAGATTACTTCCTGTATTAAAATATTACGCTATAAAAGCGGGTCCTATCGCCGGTAAGGGCAAGTTTCTTTGGCGATGGTTTTCTTCGCATTTTTCTCACCTGTAAGGCAAATGTCAGGAAACTTTAAGGCCCAAACGGTCCCAGAACACCATCTGGCCATCTTAATTACCATTACCATATTCGCCACGTTTAGCATGAATATGTGTGTGTGTTTCGTCTTAATGTTGTTTTGTGTTGTCTCGGAAGTGGCCGTGATATCGAGTTGATCCTCATTTGGGGAGACCCTCCACGTCCTTGTGTGGTCAATAAAGCATGTATGTGATCCGTACATAAAATCCCTCTCCCGACAGGTCGTGCCACCGTAAGGCCCGGATGGGATGTGGCACGTAGAAGTACCTTGACATAAGGTAAGAGTTTAAACTGCGTTAATAAATGGAATGCTATAAAAGCGCTGTTATGGTGCAATATTAATTCAAAGAATTTCCGTTACTAATGATTTTAAATTGCGCATAGCTAAATTAGACAAGTCGTTAAGAGGAAATTGTGAATATTTAGAACCTTTATTTTCAACTTGAGAGAAAAAAGTTTTGTTTCTTTTATAAGAATTGCTATTCTGCATTACACTAATTGATTTCTACTTTAATTTAGTTGATTAGCTTTCTTTTTGAAATTACCTTTTCTTTCCTGTGTCTGGAAAATAATTTAATTGCTATTTCTGAACAATATTAGATTCCACTTGTATACCGTTACTTTAGAGACAAAGTAAGCTCGCCCACTCTAAACTTGCGGGTCCGTGACGTCTTGTATTTCTAGTGGGGGATAGGTGAATTGGTACTACTACTTACTTACTAACTGGCATTATCGAACCCGTAGGTTCATGACCGCGCGAACATAAGCTCTCCATACATCCCTATCCTGAGGTAATGCTTTTCAATTATTTCCTGTATAATCTACTTCCCTCAAATCGTAGTTAATGTTATTCTCCCACCTCATTCTTGGTCTACCAACTGGGCGTTTTCCCTCTGGTTTTCCTACAAGAAGCTTCCATGCAAGTCTTTCATTCCCCATACGTGCAACATGTCCTGCCCATCGCAGTCTACGAGACTTAACTGTTCTTGTTATATCCGGCTTCCCATAAAGACCATGTAGTTCATTGTTATGTAGTGTTCTCCATTCACCTGTCTGTTCATCTCTCTTTGGTCCAAACATTTTTCTAAGTACTTTATTCTCACATACCTGTAATCTCCTTTCCTCCCTTAAAGTAAGAGTCCATGTTTCGCACTCATGTAATATAACTGGTAGAATAATAGTTTTATATATTTTCAGTTTAACGTTTTTTGAAAGGAGTTGGAACATCAAGAGTCTCTGCAATGCATAATAGCACGCATTTCCAAAATTGAGCCTATGTTTAATTTCTTTGTGCATCTCATTCCTATTTGTGATTGTTGTTCCTAGGTATTTGAATTCACCCACTTCCTCAAAATTTCCCTCATTTGTCATTAGCTGTCCATTTCCATTATATAATGTATTTCTACGTGTGACCATATATTTAGTTTTATTGATATTTACTTCCAGTCCTAATTTCTTAGTGTTACTCAATAGTGTGTGCGTGTTGTCCTTTAGTATCTCCTCGCTATCGGTTAATAATACATCATCAGCATAAACTAACTACTTATTAATACCATTGAGTTGTAAGCCTTCCTCATTCTCTAAAGATTTAATGGCATGCTCTAGTACAAAATTAAATAGTAGAGGAGATAATGCATCTCCTTGCTTCAACCCATTCTGGATTTCAAATGTGTCCGAAAACTGTTCGCCTACACGCACCCTACTCTTTGAGCCATTTAGACACATTCGTATAAGTCTAACTAACTTTTTAGGAATTCCGAACTTCAGCAGGATACTATATAACATCTCCCTCTTAATTGAATCATATGCTTTTTTGAAGTCTACATATAGTTGATGTACAGTACCATTAGATTCCCATTTCTTTTCTAAAATCTGTCTTATACTAAAAATCTGATCTGTTGTAGACCTGTTTCTTCTAAATGCACATTGATGATCTCCTAGATTGTCATCAATATAGGAAGTAAGTCTGCTTACTAATATATTTGTTAGAATTTTGTACGAAGTTGAAAGTAATGAGATGCCCCTGTAGTTGTTGCAATCAGTTTTATCTCCTTTCTTGTAAATTGGTACGATAATTGATTCTTTCCATTCATCTGGAAGAGCTTCTTTTTCCCAAATCATACTAAGCAACCAGCGTATCTTGTCCATCAGTTTTTCTCCCCCTGATTTTATTAGTTCTGCTGGGATCTCATCTGAACCTGATGCGTTATACATATTCAATTTTCCAATCACCATTTATTTCAACCTCTAATGCACTTGGCTCTGCGACTAGCATTTCTGCTGTCTGTAAATTATCCTCCTCAATGTCCTGTTCTGTATGTACATTTAATAGCTGATTAATGTAACTTTTCCATCTATTTAATATACTCCTGGAATCTGCAATCATATCCCCATTTCCATTCAGAATTATGTTTGTTCTAGCCTGAAACCCTTTCTTCTCTGTACTAATTCCCTGATATAATTCTCTAATGTTCCTGTTTTTAGCGTTCAATTCAAGATCATTAATCTTCTCTCTTAAATATTCCCTCTTTTTGCTATTTAGTAACTTGGTGGTTTACCGTCTTATAATACTACAAATTTCTCGTACAACTTCACCTCATTTGGCTCGTTGTTAACTATTTAATTTGGGCACTAGCTTTCTTTTCGTTACAATGTCTGCACTATTCCTCATCAAACCCATTGCTGGGTGTCCGCTCTTTTGTAAACAACCAATGCTATCTAATTGCTGACAATGTAATAGTATCTCTTATAGCATCCCATTCTTTATTATAACAGTTTCTTCTTAGTTTGCAACATTGTCATCTGAAGATTCTCCTTACTTAAAATCTAGTAGCAATTTTGATGTGGTCTACCTCTCTCTGCCGACATGTCACTCATTTTTCCAAGTTTTTGTACAGTCATATATTTATTGAATCATCTTTAGCGTTGGCTCCTCGCGTAAGCGATAGCCGTTGTCTTTGATTTTCACCATGACCAGATTGATGATCCGAATTGCAGTCTTGTTTCCCTCAAATGGATCTATTCACTCCCGATGATGTTGCTACTGTGCCAGAGTTTGTCCACTAATTACATGATCTATCTGGTTCCGAGTTTCGACCATCTGGAGACGTTCAAGGCTGTATTTATGAATATCTCTTATACTGAAATGTTGTGCTCTTAACAATGGTGAGATTCTCCGAATTGACTAAAAAATATTCTAAACAAAATTAAAAAAAAATATATTAAGGCACTGGTCAACATGATGGTTGGTCCTACATGAGTACCCCCAATAGTTGTACTTAATGCCAGTTTTTTAATCGGGTTTTCAGACTATGTATTGGGGGCACATGTCTCCATCACCCACATGCTTTTTTATTTCTAATTTCAATTAGTTAATTAATTTAAGTAATAATTTTTTAAATAAACCTAGATTTTTTTCCGGAAAATCTTGGCACAATGAGCGATGAGCACGAGGAACACTTTCGTCAGGAGATTTCAGCTATGGAAAAGAGATATCAAGGCAAATGGAATCCTAACATGCTGGCTAATTATTGTTGGCCCATCAAGAGGGATGTTCCACAGGCGAAATTTAGCAGAAAATCGTCATTTTTTACTTTCTAATATTCGAATATTGTGTAGTTATGAATGTAGAAAATATTAAAGTGTTTGCGTCTCTCGGAAACCTTGCGTGATGGAGAAAAACCGATATCATATTTGAATACAGGAGAAAAAATACTATCAGAATCACACATTTTTCTTTCTGAGAAAAAAAAGAGTTTCATTTTTGTTGCTCAGTGTTATTGAAGAGGCATTTCAAATGTGGATTTGTACTTACAAGGGACTGCAAGGAGAAAAATAGATGAATTGGTACTACTAACTAACGAAAAATGTATAATAAAAAAATGCTCTAAAATTATTATTGAAGAGGCATTTCAAATGTGAATTTGTACTCAGAAGGGAACTGTTAACCATTGCATGCCGAAACCAACCTTGAAATGTCTTCCAGAGGAGCGTTGTGATTTACCAAGGCCATATTCAAAAAAATATATCTGCTGCTTTTAACAGCAAGGCGTTAAAATTCAGCACCAAATTTCTCATTTAATCAATAAGGAAATAATACAACTCCTGAATTGGTAGAATGGATAACCCTCACTACCTGCTCTCCGCGCTGCGTCTCGCTTCACTCCACTCCGCTCTTAATCAAACAGGGAGTCCATCTGTTCTGTACAATTGGTTGCTGTTGTTGGATTCTGCCTTTGATTTCTGCATTTCTGCAACTTGCAGTTACAAACGGCTGATAATATTTTGGACACGGTCTCGGTACATCACAAAGCTTCTCTGGGAGAAATTTCAAGATAGGTTTTGGCAAGCAGTGGTTGACAGATCCCTTGTTAGAAGTGATTCTATTATAAACTAAACTTATATCTGACAAAATTCTCGCGCTTAGCACACAAGTACTATCGCATCACTGATAGTACAAAGAGACAGCGTTTTCTTTCACGTCTATACTAGGGGTTCTAATGTACAGGGTGGACCGCTCGAATGGACCTAATTTCAATTGCTTGTTACTGGCAAACGGTTGAAGATAGAAACTTAAAACAACGTTCATATTACAGAAAAACTCACCAAGTTTTGATATCCAGATCACCACATCTCTATATGAGCCCCAGCAGTCACTGTGACGATATCAAAGCGATGAACAATTTCTTGCCAAGTACGTTGGAGTATGTCTTCTGGAATGTTCTCAATAGCCTCTATGATGCGCTCACGAAGATCACGAAGGTCTTTGACTGGGGTGGTGTAAACTTTATCTTTGACATAGCCCCAGAGAAAGAAATCCAGTGGTGTTAAATCGGGAGATCTCGGGGGCCACGCGATTGGTCCTCCCCTACCAATCCAACGGCCAGGGAAAATGTTGTCCAAAGTCGTACGAACTTCATTGGACCAGTGGGGAGGAGCACCATCTTGCTGGAAAACGATGTTAGGCTGCAGTTGTTCAATTTGTGGAAAGAAGAACTGCTCCAGCATGTCAAGATATGTGGTACCACGAACAGTTTTCTCGGCGAAGAAAAACGGTCCAATGACCTTATTATGTGACAAACTGCACCAAACATTCATCTTCGGACTATCACGAACATGCTCTTGAATAGCGTGAGGATTCTCCGATCCCCAGATCCGCACATTATGCCGGTTTACCTTGCCTGACAAATGGAAAGTGGCTTCGTCCGAGAAGAAAATCTTGGTCATGAAGTCAGGATCAGCGCCGAGACGGTCCAGCATCGTATTGTCGAATTCCACTCGTTTCGGCATGTCATTCGGCTCCAGACGTTGCACTAACTGCACTTTATATGCGTGCAGTTTGAGGCGTTTGTGGACAATCCGTTGTAATGTCGATTTTGGTATTTGAAGTTCCCGCGAAGCTCTTCTTAATGACTTCCGGGGGCTTCGCTCAAATGCGGCTTGAACATTTGCTACCATTTCATCGGATGCTCTGCGACCACCACCATGCTTCTTCAACACAGATCCTGTAGCTAATAATGTATCACGCCACTTCTTTATGCTTCTAGCAGTTGGAGCATCACGGTTAAACACACGCCGGAACTCCCTTTGAACTCTAATGATTGATTTAAACTCCGCATACCACAAAACAGCTTGCGCTTTCATCTGCGGAGTCGCCATTTTCACAAACAATTAAATCTAAGAACGAGAAACATATCTTTGTGCCATCTACCGACAGGATTCGAAACTTGGTGAGTTTTTCTGTACTATGAACGTTGTTTTAAGTTTCTATCTTCAACCGTTTGCCAGTAACAAGCAATTGAAATTAGGTCCATTCGAGCGGTCCACCCTGTAGAGTGGCTATAAGATGACAACTAACATAACCCACCTGCTAGTTTACAGTGCGCCAAGTATAGTCATAAAATCTTGATTTACGATATTTAAACCAAAGCAGGGATATGAGAAAGCCGTTATGAGAGAATTATGTTACAGGAGTGAGACCAGGACAATTCGCAGTGTAGATGAACAAAGACTAACTGCGGCAGAAATGAAATTTATGAGACGCACTGCAGGTTACTCAAGAACAGGCCATAAAAAGAATTCTGAGATTCTCAAATAATTACAAACAGAATCAATCATGGAATATGTACAAAAATGTAGAAACAACTGGAAATCTCACATAAGAAGAATGAGCAGAACAAGAATACCATGTTAAATCTTAAATTACCAGACACCAGGCAAGAGATCTTTGGGCAGACCCGTCAAAACGTTGGATTGAGACCGTAATAGACCTCTAGGTCCATCACATGAAAGGAAGAAGAAGAGGAATAAGAATCATATTATTAATTACTAAACTACAGAACAAATCAATTAAGAAAAATCAAACCCAGCAACAAGAGGGAGCATCTACAAGTTCACCCATAGGAATATATTAGAATTGAGAAGTCAGAGATTGTTTTAGTGCTTCTCTTGCAGTCTTGAAAGTTTCAATAAATACGGAGAATGACGTCTGATAAAGAGGACTGACGTAATCCCACTCACAGACATTTGAAAGTCTAAGTTTTTGCGTCTTAGAACGCGCTACAAGGAAAAGGTTTTCAACGAATGGAAAAAAAAATGAAGGGCGAATGCGTGCACATTATGCATCGTGTTTCACAACGCTGCCAAAATTTTCTTTTCAACTTCCAACCTCTGTAAGTTTACTAACCATCTCAAATTTGCAATAAATGTTATGCAAGTATCTTCTTCTTCTTTTTCTTATTCATAATTTATAGGATTTTGATCCTCTGTATTTCCAAAATCACTCCTCCGAGGAAGACGTATTGGATGTGCATTCGCTGTCTATCCATCTCTTGGCTGGTCTTCCTCTAGTTCTTCTCCCGTCCATTGGTCTATTTTCTTTTTACAAGTCGGTTATCTTCCATTATTTCTATTTGACCTTTCTAATATTTTCGTCTATCTATAATACATTTGGTTATGTCTTGAATATGACATTTGTCCCTAATTTCTGTTATGTACATCTTATCAAATAATGTTTTCCCCTGAATAGTTCTTAAGATCTTCATTTCATATGTGCTTATTATTTGTTTAGTTTTTGTTGTATCAGCCCTAGTTTCTGCTCCATATACGATTATGTTTAGTGATTAAATAAAATAAAATTGTTAAAGTTTGATACGATTTTCATATTTATTTTATTACTGATTCGTTATACAGTACTGAAACAGCTGTAACGAATCTGTATTAAAATAAATATGAAAATCGTATAAAACGTTACCAGTTTTATTTTATTTAATCACTAAATCTTTTAATCTTTGATTAGGCAGTGTTTGAAGTTCATGGACGTGCAGTTTATCTAGTTTTAAGGAAGAAATGTTTATTTGGAAGAGGAAATGTGGGAAATGCAAAGTAGAAACAAAAGAATGAAAGCAGCTGCTCCCCCCAACTACTTGTGGCTTAGTTAAGTCTGTTTATTCTCCATCTTTCTCCCCAGGAAATAGAGTTTCTCCAACTTCTTGTATTACGATAAACTTTGTAGGTCTTTGCTGGAGATGATGAAGGTATTCACTTAGCCATTATACCCAGGGCTTTATTCTTGGCCTTCTTTTCTTTATTCTTGGCCTTCAAAACCGCGCTTTATGCTTGAGACAACAGGGCCGCGTTTTATTTTCCGGTGAAATCCTCTAAAGAAATTATATAGCACCTAATAACCACCTGTATCATCATCATCATCATCATCATCATCATCATCATCGACACAACAACCCTAGGTGAATCAAGGCTTTCTTCAGAATATTTCTCCAGGTTTCCCTATGTCTGGCAACCGTCCACCAATTCTTGAATTTAAAAGATTTGACATCCAATAGTTTTTTATTTATATTTATTTATTTCGTGTAATTTCTAATTGGAACATAGGGCAGCAGTTAAGTTCTTTCAGCGTACTCTGCTTCTAGCCAGCCATTTCACTTGTTTCCAGATTTTCCCTCTTTCCTTTGCTTCCTCCTTTACCGATCGCTTCCAAGTTTTTCTAGGTCGTCTTCTCTTTTTTACTCCTTGCGGATTCCAATCTAGTGCACTTTTATCGATGGCTACCGTCTGGTTTTCTCAATGTGTGACCTATCCAATTCCACTTTCTTTGTTTTATTGGTGACATATTGGAGATTGGTTGGTTTTCTCAATCAGAAATATGTTTACAAAGGTCTGAAACTTTTTATTTGTTGTTTTGTTACTTTCCATGTGTCGCAACCATAGAGGAGGATTGATTTTACCTTGGCGTTGAACAGTCTAACTTTTGTCTTCAAAGAGGTGTTCATAGTTTTACATATGGGGTATAATGCGCAAATGTTCCATTTGCTAGACGAATTTGTCTTTTTTACATCTTCTTCTGCTCCTCCGGTTTTTGTAACCGTAAGATCATGAATTACCCCATCCTAAACTCTATGGCCTACCAGTTGGCTGCTGGCTTCACATTTATATGTGTTAATCACAGAGGTAGACGATCGTCCTGCCAGTGTAAGTCAAGGGTGTCCATTGTCACCATCACTTTTTAATACAATTATTGACAACGTTGTAAATCACTGGAACTATGTTTTAAAAGTTTATTTTAAAATAAATAACATTATGCTGATGATGTAGTACTATTGGGTGATAGGGAAGAGATACTAAGGGCCAACACATACACACATTGAGTAACACTAAGAAATTGGGACAGGAATTAAACATCAAAAACTAAATATATGTTCACACATAGAAATATATTATATAATGGAAATGGGTAGCTAATGACAAATGAGCGATACTTTGAAGACGTGGCTGAATCCAAATACCTAGGACCAATGGTCACAAATAGGAATGAGGTGCACAGAGAAATTAAACATAAGCTCTATTCTGGAAATGTATGCTATTGTGCATTACAGGGACTCTTGTCATCCCAAATTCTCAAAAAAAAAAAACTTTAATTTGAAAATATATAAAGCTGTTAATCTCCCAGTTATATTATATGGACGTGAACAATTTACGCATATTATAAAGGAGGAGAAACGATTACGAGAATGAAGTCCTTAGGAAAACTTTGGATCGAACAGAGATGAACAGACAGGCGAATAAAGAAGATACTATATAACAGTGAACTACATGGTCTTTATAGGAAACCAGAGGCAATAAGAACAGTTAAGTCTCGTAGACTGCAACGGGCAGGACATGTGGCACGAATGGGGAATGAAGGAGGGGCATGGAAGCCTCTTGTAGGAGAACCAGAGGGAAAACGCCCAATTGGTAGACCAAGAATGAGGTGGGAGAATAACATTATCCATGAATTGAGGGAAGTAGATTATACAGGGGATGATTGGAAAAATCTCAGGATAGGGATCTATGGAGAGCTCATGTCCGCGCGGCCATGAACCTACGGGTTCTATAGAGTCAGTGAGTTATACGCTGAGACGTTATACATACATAGGGGTTGCTGGTCAGTTTTTAAGTTCGGATTTCAGGTATATCTCCATTTATAATTGGCGGATTTCGGTCATTTTTGGATAATACCTACCTGGGATTATTTTAATTCGATATACTGAGTTTCGTTGCGAAACATCGATATATGTGACCGTTAGAGCGATTTTTAAATTCTCACTTCTGGTGAACTCCTACACCTAATGGTTTTAGAGAGCCCATTGTGAATCTGAACCACTGAGGAACCCAATCAAACACACACAAAAAATTTCATCAAAATCGGTCCAGTCGACCAGGCAATTTTTAATTTCGGATTTCACGTAGTAGACCTCGATTTCCAATTGTAGGATTTCGCTCATTTCGTATAATAGCTACCTCGGTTTATTTTAATAAGATATACTCATTTTCGTTGCGAAACAAAAAATTTGTGACTGCTAGAGCGATTTAAAAATTTTAACTTCAGATGAATTCCTACACCTAATAGTTTTAGAGTGTCCAATTGTATATCTAAAACATCCAGGGACCCACGCAAACACCTGCAAAAAATTAATCATAATCGATCCAGTCGTTCAGGCAGTTTTCAATTTTGGATTTCAGGTAAATCTCCACTTCCAATTGTCGGATTTCGCTCATGTTTTGGTAATACCTACCTCGGTTTATGTTAATAGGATTTACTGAGTTTCGTTGTGAAACATCGAAAATTGTGACCGCTGGAGCGATTTTTAAAACCTACTGCTTTTAGAGGGTCCAATTGTGATTCTGAAACATCCAGGGACCCACTCAAAGACCTACAACAATTTTAATCATAATCGATCCAGTCGTTTAGGCAATTTTAATTTTGAAATTAAGGTGAACTTCCACTTCTAATTGTCTGATTTAGCTCATTTTTTTTATTTCTACCTCGGTTTATTTTAATAGGATATAGTGTGATTCGTAATGAAACAAAAGAAAAGTGAATTTTCTCTTTAGGTGAATTCCTACACCTAATAGTTTTAGAGGGTCCAATTCTGAATTTAAACGATCCAGAGACACACACACACACACACACACGCACGCACACACACACACGCAAATTAATTCAAATAGGTCCAGTCGTTTAGGAGTTCAGTGATATACACACGTACAGAAGATTTATATATATGTTACTAGCACTATCGAACCCGTAGGTTAATGGCCGCGCGGACATAAGTTCTCCATACATCCCTATCCTGAGCTAATGCTTTCCAATCATTTCCTGTATAATCTACTTCCCTCAAATCATAGTTAATGTTATTCTACCATTTAATTTTTGGTCTACCAACTGGGCGTTTTCCCTTCTTGTTTTCCTACAAGAAGCTTCCATGCACGTCTTTCATTCCCCATACGGGCAACATGCCCTGTCCATCGCAGTCTACGAGACTTAACTGTTCTTATTATACCTGGCTTCCTATAAAGACCATGTAGTTCACTGTTATGCAGTTTTCTCCATTCACATGTCTGTTCATCTCTCTTTGGTCCAATACGTTTCCTATATATATATATATATATATATATATATATATATATATATTCGAAGGGTTAAAGCAAAAACTTTCAATGGACAGATGTGTAGAGTTTATTGAGACTTTTGATATATTAGCTCTAGGAGAAACATGGTTAAAAGCTAATGAATGCGTAAATCTATGTAATATGAAAGGTTATTTTAAGGGTAATCAAAAGAGAGGAAAGAGAGGTAGATATCCAGGCGGTGTTGCCATTTTATATAAAGCTAACTTAGACCCATATATTAAAAAGGTAAATATTACTTTAAAAGAGGCAATTTGTATATATTACCATACAGAAAGAGCAGAAATGTGTCTGTTGTCTATTTATCGCCAACCACTAAATTCCAGGTATGCCAATCCAAATTTTTTTCGTTGAATTGTCTGACTCGTTGGCAGAAATAAAAGATAGGTTTCCGGAAGCGGGAATAATAATTTTAGGGGACTTTAACTGTAGGATTGGGGAGGAAAATATCACTATAAAATCGGATGATAATGAAACACGAGGTGAGGGTAGGAGAAGCAAAGATAAGATTTTAAATTCAGAAGGAAACCAATTGTTAGCTTTTTGCGATGCATTTGAACTTGAAATTCTGAATGGGAAATATAGGAAGATAAAATGGAGAACTGACATTTATTAATAAAAATGGAAGTAGCGTAATCGATTATTCAATATGCACACAAGACATGATTCCAGTCCTAAGTAATTTCTGTATAGTTTCCAGAATCGAATCACACCACTTCCCAAACAAACTTATTTTAAATATGAAAGGTATTAGTGAGACAGTTAATGATGAGGTGGCAACAATATTGCGGCCAATATCCGTTTCAGGTGGATCGAGGATCTGAGAGAAGAATTTAACAGGAGTTTGGAAACGCTAATACAGGATCTGCAATTAAATGATCTTAGCGGGGAGGAAATTATTAAAACTTTGACAGAATGTTTTCAAAAAGCAGGGGAAAAATTCAAGGTTAAATACGCAATGAACCAGAAGGACAAAGGGTGGTACAATAATGCATGTAGAAAGAAGAAGAAATTTGTCGAAAGTAGTCTTTTAAAGTTTAGAAAGAAAGCACAGATGAAAGCAGAAAAAAATTATGCGCAAGAGAGAAAGGAATATAAAGACTTATTGGCAGAAACAAAACTAACATGGCAAAATAAGAAATCCGAAGAAATGAGAGTCGCGACTGAAAGTGGGAACATTGCGGACATATGGAAAGCGATAAGGGAACTCAAAGTAAAGTCCATAAATCGTACAAGAATAACGCCCGGGGAATGGAGAAGTTACTTTGATAGGGTGCTGGGAAATGAGAGGTTAAGATATAATCAAGGAAATATAGTTGAGATCCCTGACCCAATTCATATTCAATTACTGGATCAGGATATTTCGAAAAATGAAGTGGTTTCTTCCATTAAATGTTTAAAGAATGGTAAAGCACCTGGAATTGATGGAATACCAGGGAAATTCTTGAAAAATATGATATCCAATAAATTATTAGACGTTTTGAAAACTGCGTTCAACAAACTTTTTAATGGAGGAGATTATCCGGAAGCCTGGGCGACAGGTGTCATCCAACCGCTATACAAAGGGAAAGGTGGGGCACAGATACCAGAAAGTTATAGGGGAATTTGTCTCTTGTCAGTGTTCGGAAAAATATATTGTAAAGTACTTTACGAACGAATCAGACAATGGGCTAAAGAGAACAATAGGCTCTCAAAATATCAGGCAGGTTTTAGAGAAGGGTACTCCACGGTGGACAACCTATTTGTTCTGAGAACATTAATTGATGACAATCTGAAAATGAAGGGGGGTACATTATTTTGTGCATTCATTGATTTTAAGATGGCATTTGATACTGTGGACCGAAGCGCACTTTGGGAAAAATTAAATCGGAAAGGATTGTCTCGTAAAATGATACATGCTTTAATGTCAATTTATAAATATGTTAAATTTTGTATAAAAGTAGACCAAGGGCACATTACAGAGAGCAGTGAAGCCAATCGGGGAGTGAGACAAGGTTGCATTTTATCACCAATGCTATTTAATCTATTCGTTGATGATATTGTAGACGTAATGCTAGAAGGAGAAATTGAGGCTCCGGAGATAGGAAATGTTAGAATCCCAGTCCTGTTGTATGCAGATGATTTAATTATCTGTTCCAAGACAATCAAGGATTGCAAAGAGGTCTTGACCTACTGGAAATATACTGTAGGAATTGGGGATTGACTGTAAATGCTAGTAAGACAAAAACAATGACATTTAAAAATAGGACGGTTTATGGTAGAACAGAGGAATGGAAACACAGAGATCAAGTTCTTCAAAACGTGAAACATTTCGAATATCTTGGTACGACGTTGAAAATGAACGGAAAGTGGAAAAAACACATTGATATAGCATTATTTAAAGGGAGGGGACAACTTAACAGTGTACTCGGTATTCTGGGTCGAGTGCCTGATATTCCAGTCAGCACATTAGAAAAAATGTATGGAGCTATGGTCAGGCCAGTCATGCACTATAGTAGTGAGATTTGGGGTTTCCAAAGAACGGAAATACTAAATAAGGTATATACGCATTTTCTAAAGTATATTACAGGACTTAGTAAGGCCGTTTCTAACTGTGGAATTTTATATGAATTCGGGTCATTCCAGGACGACATTAACTGTAAAATTCGTGTACTCAAATACTGGTTGCGAGTAATCCAAGGTGAACAAACAATGCTTAGAGCAATTTGCTACGACCACCAAATTAAAAACATAGATGTTAAATTTTGGGCAGACGAGGTTAGGAGAGAACTCCAAAAGATTGGGATGGGCTGGATATGGGAAAAAGGGACTGAAAAATCGCAAGAACGTGTGGAGAAAAATAAGGAGGAGGTACTTAGATGTAAATCAACAAGATACCTTCGCCGAATGTACAGGAAAACGCTCACTGTGTTTACAAAGAGACCTAAAACACGTCTGGGGAAAAGAATCGTATATACTGAACCAAGGATTTAAGTAGAGATCAGGGCTTGCTTGGTTTAGGCTAGGGGCATGGAAATTTCTAAAAATTAGCGACGATCACGATATGCGAATATGTCCAATGTGCGGGAAATTTGAAGATGAGATACATATATTAGGACAATGTAATGATTTAGAATATTGGAGACGTCAGTTATTACCGGAAAGATTTCTAAATTCAAATCGGGAAAGATTGGCATGCTACGAGTTATTGGTAAATCCAGAAAATTGGATAAACCTCGGTAAATTTCTGGACAAAACGCGAAAAATAAGGACAACACTCATTCATGAATAAATATATGTTATCAAATTGCAATACCATTAATTATTAACAATTATATATAAATTAATTAGTGTATAATGCTGTTGTGTTATTATTTAATTGTAATATTAATGTGTTTTCTTTATGTAATTGTAATGTTAATGTTTTTTTAGTGTATAATGCTATTGTGTTATTATTTAATTGTAATATTATTGTGTTTTCTTTATGTAATTGTAAGGTTAATGTTTTTAGTGTATAATGCTATTGTGTTATTATTTAATTGTAATATTATTATTGTGTTTTCTTTATGTAATTGTAATGTTATTGCTATTGTGTTATTACTTAATTGTAATATTATTGTGTTTTCTTTATGTAATAGTAATGTTAATGTTTTTAGTGTATAATGCTATTGTGTTATTATTTAATGGTAATATTTTTATTGTGTTTTCTTTGTTTTCTTTATGTAATTGTAATGTTATTGCTATTGTGTTATTACTTAATTGTAATATTATTGTGTTTTCTTTATGTAATAGTAATGTTAATGTTTTTAGTGTATAATGCTATTGTGTTATTATTTAATGGTAATATTTTTATTGTGTTTTCTTTATGTAATTGTAATGTTATTGCTGTTTTTGTTTATTTTTCTTTACACTAGTACCAATTATTACTTTATTGTAACGGACTGTCAACAGCACGTACGGCTTACTGCCCGTGCGACCCATATTTGTAAATAATATTGTAAATATCTTACTTTTTGTCTAATAAAGTCCTACTACTACTTATATATATATATATATATATATATATATATATATATATATATAGAGAGAGAGAGAGAGAGAGGGAGTGGCAGAATGAGAGGTAAACAGAAAAGATTCTAACGGTTGGTAATGGTGAAGCGAGGATACATTTTTGAATCTCACGGTGTTAGTGACTTCCTATTTCCTTTAATAGCTGTTTGTAAAAAAAATATATATATTAACATGGCGAGCGTCTTTTATCGTGTGATAACATCTTCTTTTTCAAGACATTGTTTACTCTATCTTCCGTGGAGTTGATGAGTTTCCATTGTATGCCGCTAGAGGTTTCATGCTCACTGGAATTGCTCTCTACACCCTGCCTAAATGAAAAATTCACCGCGTCTGGAGTCTCTTACGAGTCCTATCATAATATACTTGATCTGAGATAGCACTTTTTCATTTATACCTACTTTAGTATAATGTAATAAAATAGCGTTACCGTCATTAATTCATTTTGAGAATTTTCCTCATCAACCAATCTTAGTAATAACATGAATTAAAAATACATAAATAAATATAAATGACTGCGGATTTATGGACTATTAGTTTGCAACAAACATTCACGAATTTCCCTTAATTAAAGTTCTCCATTGTTTTCTGTCCTCTGTGGCTTCATCTGTCACACCAAATTTCCTCATTGAATTTTGAATGTTGTTCTTTTAGGTTGTTCTTGGGTCTTCCTTTTCTGTTCCTTCTTTCAATTTTCCATGCATAGACGGCCGGCGTTACTGTTATAAAATAAAATATTCTCAGCCATAACTAATGTCACGAGTGATTTCTAATTTATCTAGAGTATTTAGAAATCAAGAGTGGCATTTGTTAGGACTGTTTAACGAAAAAATTAAACAGTTTACTCAATAATCATTATTTAAATATTGTTTGCCGGTCTTTTAAAATATTTATATATTTAATGTAAACATCGATGTTTGAAAACAAATCAGAAATGTGAGGTTTTGTATGTTTCACTGCAACTTGATCATATTATTTATCGCCAAATAGGATCTCAATCAGCGATAACCAACTGGAATGCAATATTGTAAGAATGCACTCAAGTGGAGAGAAAATGAAACACATCAAACTGTATATTATAACCAACATTATAGATTATTAATTCATTTTTTAGTAAACAACTCAGTGAAATTATTATTTAAAAACTCAATTATTGAACACACGATTATCAAATGTGTAATTCGAAGGAATCTGTTCGTTATTTGCTATGTTCAATGTATGGAGAGTCAGTCATTGCAAAATAATGCTCTTACCTGTTCAGAATATTAAAAGAAGATGAGCTTTCTTTATCACAAAAGCAGGAGTTGATAAAAATAAATCGATAAAGAGCGAGGTGAAACACAACTGTCATTAGTTGTTAAACAAAATTCATTGAAATGTGTTTGGCCATAGACTACCATTTGGGGCAGAGTTAAATAGTCTAGAGGATTTGGAAGTCAAGACTGACATTTATTAGGACTATTTAAGGAATAAAATTAAGATGTTTACTCAAAAATCATTATTTAAATATAGTTATTTTAAAATATTTATATATTTAATGTAAACGGCGTTGTTTGAAAATAAATCGTAATTGTGTGATAATGTTTCACTCGTTTATCTAGTGCAACTTGATTATATAATATTATTTATTGCTATCTGTCATGGAAAACTTCGAATAAGATCGCAATATTGTAAGAATACACCTTAATAATAATAATAATAATAATAATAATAATAATAATAATAATGCTTTATTTATTCTGGCAGAGTTAAGGCCATAAAGGCCTTCTCTTCCACTCAACCAGCACAAATACAAATAAATATTTGACAAATGTAGATATACAGTATACTAATTATAAACAGTTAAAGATACATTAAATGTAGCAATGTAAATTGCATGTACAAACAATATTGTATAGGATAATAACAATAATAATAATACGATAATAATATTAATATAATATTAATATAATAATTTAATAATATAAATATGATAAATTATACGAGAAACACCAATTAATATATATACCTTACACTAGGTAATAATGAAGTCGAGGTTAGAGCAAATATAAATTTAGATTTCTTTTAAAAGATGCCAATGTCCGACAGCCCGTTATTTCTTGTGATAGGGAATTCCAGTAGCGAGAAGTGAAAATAGTATATGACATGGACATATGTGATGTACTATGTTGCGGTATATTAAGCAAGAGACTATGTTGTGAGCGTGTGTTTAAGTTATGGTTTGAGGATAGATACTGGAAACGGGATGATAAATAGTTGGGAGTCGAGGTATGTAGGATCTTAAATAAGAGAATTAGACAGTGCGATTTTCTTCTCTCTTTTAGATTTAGCCATGACAATTCGTGGAATAATGGAGAAATGTGATCGTATTTTCGAACATTAAATATGAATATGATACACATTTTATGGACACGCTGTAGTTTGCCCGACAATCCGTCACTTATGTCAGTTAGTAGAATGTCACAATAGTCAAAATGCGGCATCACTTAGGTTTGGATTAAAATTCTTTTAAGAGCTGTAGGAAGACAATTTTTGAGTCGCTTTAGGGAATGCATTATGGAGATCTTTTTAGATGTTTTATTTGGGCATGCCAATTTAAATTAGAATCTAAGTAAAGTCCCAAGTTTTTAACGACGTCGGTATAAGGAATTTGTTCATTATCTAATATGATAGCCGGCATATTGCCATTGCTTATGGAGTGTAATAGTCTTGGATATCCGATAAAGTGTAGGAAACAAAAAATGAAACACAGTAAACTGTATATTATAATCAACATTATAGGTTATTAATTTATTTTTTGGTAAACAACATACAAAACAATACATTTGTACTTTCTGCCATTTTATCCGTGATTTGTGTAACGGCCTGCTAAATTATTTTCAGCATTTACCGTGTATACATTGGCCAGACTATGATGATCTTGAAGACGATTTTCGGGCTGTAGACCGTGGTCGTGAGGCTTGTAGTTCCCCGACGTTTCGCCAGAAACTGCGTCTGGCATCCTCAAGGGTTGTCTTGACGCAGTCTCTAGCGAAACGTCGGGGAACTACAAGCCTCACGACCACGGCCTACAGCCCGAAAATCGTCTTCAAGATCATCATAGCAACTCCGGCCGTGAAAGTCTACGTGAATACATTGGCCAGACTGTTAACGTTAGTCAGTTGTTTATAATGAACGCAAACATTTCCACAAATATATTATTTTACTATTATTGATTACTTTGAAAACACCATCGCACAAAAAGTAATGTACAACGGACGTTTCTGAAGTGTTTTACAGAATATCGGAAATTAATCATATCCTCGCTTCTGTAAAAACCACCCCCCAATCTTGCATCATAATATACTATTTAAATATATTCATGAGATCATTCTCAATATCCAAACTCCTTCAAATTCGCTGAAAAATATTAAATAATTTGTTGAAGGTGAAGCAAGTTGTTGTTTACCTGTAGGATTACTGTGCTAGAGAGTGTGTGTGTGTGTGTGGGAAACAGTTAGGAGGCAGCCCGCAGTGCGATTCTATGTCCTGAGGGACAAGTAGAGTTCTAGTGGTGAACCAACATGAAGACTGCCAGCATCTTGTCTGCGTTTTCACATCAGTTAGCAATCCTTCCAAACACTGCAACAACGATACAAGTTAGTTCCCCAAGTTTGTAACACTGCTTCGTGTCTTGTAGAAACTATGTACAGTGACATATTTATACTTCAAAACATTACTATAAATAATATAATTATCCCTTATTCTTCTTCAGTAATAGATCTTGGAGTACATCTAGACGTAAACTTAACACATGTTCCACTTGTGTTTGCAATACTTCGATTATTGTGACGTTATGTATAATGATCTAAACCAGGGATCACCAATTGGATTTCATGGAGGCCTCTTTATTCAGGCTTAACGATATTTTACGAACCTGAAAAATCTTCCGACTCGGAACCCACGGCTTAAAGTTCCCCTCCTTGCTCCTTGGATTTTTCCGTCCTAAAAATGAATCGACCGCGGCTGGGTTTGAACCTACGACCCATGGAATCAGAGGCAAGGAGCACAACCACTAGTCCACCGCGACGGACTTGTATAGCGACGTTTAAATTACGCGGAAAAGGCGAGAATTTTGGTCAGAATAGATTTGCGAGTCACTAATCACGAGTCAAAAGGCCCGCGTAAACCGACCGAAGTGCCTGGGCTGTCTTCCCAGATGTTTATACCAACATCTCCTTCCTCCTTTCCGGAAAGATCGGTAGCCAGAGGCTTCTACGCTTCGAAGTATCTCGAAGCTAAGTCTAGAAAGTTCCTCGCGACTATATAACAGACTATAATAATAATAATAATAATACTAATAATAATAATAATAATAATAATAATAATAATAATAATAATAATAATAATAATAATAATAATAATAATAATAATAATAATAATAATAATAATAATAATAATAATAATAATAGCTTTATTTTACCTGGCAGAGTTAAGGCCTTAAGGCCTTGTCTACCACTCAACCATGTTTAAATAAATACAAACAAAAAATAGTCTTAAATCTAAATTACAATATATATATATATATATATATATTACAAGTTATGAATACAATACAATTAACATTTATAATGTATTTTGATTTACTCTAAATTTAACGAATTAAATGTATAATATGTACAAGATATATATAAAAAACGAGGAAAAGATTAATGACATAGTATAAAATTAAATAAATAGAGAAAAAATAATTATTAGACAACAGGTAACTGTATAAGCGTGACTTAAAGGTACCAAGTGTGCGGCAACCCCTGATATCTTGAGGAAGGAGATTCCAGGAGCGGGCAGAGGCTACTGTGAAGGAAGTAGAATAGGAGGAATGCTATGAAGAGGAATTGTTAGCAGACTGCTATCTTGTGACCTAGTGTCAATATTGTGGTAAGAGGATAACTTCTCAAATCTGGACGCCAGGTAAGTAGGGATGTAGGAATTCAGAAGCTTGAAAAGTAGTGAAAGAGAGTGCAATTTACGTCTGTCAGTAAGACCTCCGTCCAAGAGAGGTTATTAAAGTGTTCGGAAATATGGTCAAAACGGCGGATATTGAAAATGAATCGAACGCAAGCATTATGAACACGCTGCAGTCTCTGCGACAAGTCATAGTTTAGATCATTATATATAATGCCACAATAATCGAAGTGTGGTAACACAAGATTCTGCACAAGGATTTGTTTTAATGAAACTGAGAGAAAATTCTTTAAACGTCTAAGATAATGTAAGATGGAGAAAGTCTTTTTACATATGTGTTTCACTTGTGTTTGCCAGGTTAAATTTGCGTCTAGATGTAGTCCAAGATCTATTACTGAAGAAGAATACAGGTAAGAACTTACAATATAATATGGATTAACAATTAATATATTTTATTAAATCTTACGTAAATAGATGAATATGAATATTAATTAATTATTTTATAACATTATTAAACCTTTTATATAAAGAGGGATAAAATTAAATTGGAATGTATCTACATCGGTATATTACAAGAAAATTGCAAGGAGGAGGTACATAGATATAAACCAACAAGATACTTTCGCCGAATGTACAGGAAAACGCTCACTGTGTTTACAAAGAGACCTAAAACACGTCTGGGGAAAAGAATAGTATATACTCAACCTAGGATTTAAAGAGAGATCAGGGCTTGCTTGGTTTAGGCTAGGGGCATGGAAATTTCAAAAAACATTAGCGACGATCACGATATGCGAATATGTCTAATGTGCGGGAAATTTGAAGATGAGATACATATATTAGGACAATGTAATGATTTAGAATATTGGAGACGTCAGTTATTACCGGAAAGATTTCTAAATTCAAATCGGGAAAGATTGGCATGCTATGAGTTATTGGTAAATCCAAAAAATTGGATAAACTTGGGTAAATTTCTGGACAAAACGCGGAAAATAAGAACAACACTCATTCATGAATAAATTTATGTTATCAAAATGCAATAACATTAATTCTTAATAATTATATATAAATTAATTCATGTATAATGCTATTGTGTTATTATTTAATTGTAATATTACTGTGTTTTCTTTATGTAATTGTAATGTTATTGTTTTTTTTAGTGTATAATGCTATTGTGTTATTATTTAATTGTAATATTATTGCGTTTTCTTTATGTAATTGTAATGTTATTGCTTTTTTTGTTGTTTATTTTTCTTCACACTAGTACCAATTATTACTTTATTGTAACGGACTGTCAACAGCACGTACGGCTTACTGCCCGTGCGACCCATATTTGTAAATAATATTGTAAATATCTTACTTTTTGTCTAATAAAGTCCTATTACTATTACTACTAAAAAAAGTGATCCCACAACAGGCCCGGAGGCCCTTGGGGTAGAAGGAGGTTAAGGCTCCAACCTTTTCTAGACAATCGGCACTTTAGGTCAGCCGGGTTGTCAGCCCTGCGTGAAGGCCGCCTTTACCCCAGAACGGCATCTGGTACTCATTTCCGTTAGAGGCTGAGTCGACCCCAGGGCCATAGTGCCGCCAGAGAGTTTGGGTCAGTTTAAAAATCCTGACCCCAACGGGACTTGAACCCTCGACCCTCCGGCTTGTACAAGAAAATTATTTATTTTATGTATGATATATTTGTAAATATCTTCCTTTTTGTCTAATAAAATCCTAGTACTACTACTACTACAAGAAAATTATTTATTTTATGTATGATATATTTTCTATTATAGAATAGTTGTTATTATTGTGACGAGATGAGAACAGACACCAGCTAGTCCCATACTGGACGGTGAGAAGTTAAGTTTACGAGAATTAGTGGTGAACCGTTCCATCAGTGACTGTGAAGTAATTGTGACAGCGATAAACATTGAAAGAAGATTAATTGTGAGTGAAAATTGTGATTAAAATTTTACTGATAATTTATGGAAATAAATAAAGATTTAGAAAATAAAGTAAATAAATTTCAGGCTATTTGTGGAACCATAAAAAGAACCTTAGGTCGGAAAACAATGAAAGATACGAAACTTAAATTATATAAAACAATGGCTGTTCCTTTGTTGTTGTATGGAAGTGAAAATTGGATAATGAAATCAAGGGATAAAAGCAGGATACAGACTGCGGAAATGCTGTTTTTACGTAATGTGATAGGATGCACAAGAGCGGATAGAATAAGGAATGAAACTATACGAGAGGAATTGTGAAGAATACGAGTAAAATGTTTTCCTCTGATCGCGGTACCAACGCTATGCAGAGTAGACCATTGGTGGGGCTGCCACCTCAAAGCTTTAGGTCCAGCTTCTGGATGTAGATGGGGTTCCATCTAGAGGGATGTCGGACGTCCTCGGAAGAGATGGTCTTAGATCTATTAGTGAAGACGGAACAGGCAACTCTTGCCTAAACCAGGAAGTGAAGAAGAAGAAGACTATACGAGAAGAATTAAATATATATAAAATTGAAGATAAAATCAGCGAAAATAATAAGAAATGGACAGAACACTTAATGAGAATGAACAACGAAAGAATACCAAAAAGAACCTTCCTGTATAATCCCAGAGGAACAAGAGATGGCCGACCACGTAGAAGATGGACTCCACTTTTAACTTCGCCGGAACAGGCTGCATAGCCTAAACCTTGTAGAAGAAGAAGAAGAAATAAAGTGTCAAATGAGATTTTAAACAACATATGTGTGTTCATTTACGTCGAAATTACGTAAAGGAAAAATCCTGGTTATCTGTGACATTACAAACATACGGTAAAAAGCCTTAAGTCTAAAAAGAGAGGCCTCAAGAAAAAGTTACCTACCTTAATCATCCATGTAATACCTTAGTTGCCCACTAGATGTCTCATTGGGTTGGTATGCTGACCGCACACCATTCATGACATTTGTGAATATGATTCACTATTTAAGGATTACTTAAGTAATACATGGAAAAATAATGCACAATCGGCCAAGCAGGCCCCTGCGAAATGTAAATGCAAATGTATTTCCTTTCTTTTGAAAAAAAAAGAGCAATACATTCCATTACTACTTAAGTAATACAAAGGATAGCAAAATAATAAACAATATAATGGATTAATATTAAACTGAGCAATAAACTAAAGATGGTAATGCAATTCATTGGCACTATAAAACCCGTCAGTTCATGGTCGCGATGACATAATCTCTCCGTACATCCCTTGAGCCAACGCTTTCCAATTATCCTCTTATAATTAACCTTCCTGAAACCATGGTTAATGTTTTTTTCCCCACCTGATTCTGGCCTACATACCAGGCGCTTTGCCTCTGGTTTTCCTACAAGGAGTTTCCATGCCACTATTTCATTCCCCATTTGTGCCACATGTCCTGCCTATCGCAGTCTACAAGACTTAATTGTTCTTATTATATCTGGTTTGCTATAAAGATAATGCAGCTGACTGTTTGTAGTCCCTTCCTTCACCTGTCTGTTCATCTCTTTTTGGTCCAAAGATTTTTATAAAAACTTTATTCTCAAATTACTTGTTATATTTTATCCTCCCTTAAAGTAAGATTCCATGTTTCGCATCCATATAATATAATTGGGAGAATAACAGTTTTATATGTTTTTAGTTCAATATTTTTTGAGAGAAGTTGAGAAGACAAGAGCCCCTGTAATACATAATAACATGCATTTCCAGAATATTGAGCCTATGTTTAATTTCATTCCGCATAAAATTTATGTTTGTAATTATTATATTGACTTAGGTTATCACGGCCGGAGTTGCTATGATGATCTTGAAGAAGATTTTCGGGCTGTTGGCCGTGGTCTTGAGGCTTGAAGTTCGCCGACTATCTCAAGATAATCCTTGAGGATGCCAGACGCAGTCTCTGGCGAAACGTCGGGGAATTTCAAGCCTCAAGACCACGGAAATCTTCTTTGTAATTATTGTTCCTAGGTATTTGAATTCAACAATTTCTTCAAAATTTCCCTCATTTCTCATTAATTGTGAATTTCCATTATATAGCGTCTAAAGTATTTATATGTGCTACCATAGTTTGCTCACACTCACTCACTCACTGGCACTATCGAACCCGTAGGTTCATGGCCGCACGGACATAAGCTCTCCATACATCCCTATCCTGAGCTAATGCTTTCCAATCATTCCCTGTATAATCTACTTCCCTCAAATCATAGTTAATGTTGTTCTCCCACCTCATTCTTGGTCTACCAACTGGGCGTTTTCCTTCTGGCTTTCCAACAAGAAGTTTCCATGCACGTCTTTCATTCCCCATACGCGCAACATGTCCTGCCCATCGCAGTCTATGGGACTTAACTGTTATTATATCTGGCTTCCTATAAAGACCATGTAGTTAATTGTTATGTAGTCTTCTCCATTCACCTGTCTGTTCATCTCTCTTTGGTCCAAAAATTTTCCTAAGAACTTTATTCTCAAATACTCGTAATCTCCTTTCCTCCCTTAAAGTAAGAGTCCATGTTTCGCACCCATATAATGTAACTGGTAGAATAATAGTTTTATATATTTTCAGCTTAACGTTTTTTGAAAGGAGTTGGGACATCAAAAGTCTCTGCAATGCATAATAGCATGCATTTCCAGAATTGAGCCTATGTTTAATTTCTTTGTGCATCTCATTCCTATTTGTGATTATTGTTCCTAGGTATTTGAATTCAGCCAATTCCTCAAAATTTCCCTCATTTGTCATTAGCTGTCCATTTCCATTATATAATGTATTTCTACGTGTGACCATATATTTAGTTTTACTGATATTTACTTCCAGTCCTAATTTCTTAGTGTTACTCAATAGTGTGTGCGTGTTGTCCTTTAGTATCTCCTCGCTATCGGTTAATAATACATCATCAGCATAAACTAACTACTTATTAATACCATTGAGTTGTAAGCCTTCCTCATTCTCTAAAGATTTAATGGCATGCTCTAGTACAAAATTAAATAGTAGAGGAGATAGTGCATCTCCTTGCTTCAACCCATTCTGGATTTCAAAAGTGTCTGAAAACTGTTTGCCTACACGCACCCTACTCGTTGAGCCATTTAGACACATTCGTATAAGTCTAACTAACTTTTTAGGAATTCCGAACTCCAGCAGGATACTATATAACTTCTCCCTCTTAATTGAGTCATATGCTTTTTGGAAGTCTACGTATAGTTGATGTACAGTACCATTATATTCCCATTTCTTTTCTAAAATCTGTCTTATACTAAAAATCTGATCTGTTGTAGACCCGTTTCTTCTAAATGCACATTGATGATCTCCTAGAATGTCATCAATATAGGGAGTAAGTCTGCTTACTAATACTTGCATTTAGTTTTATTCATGTTTACTTCCAGTCCCAATTTATTAGTGCTATTCAATAGTGTGTGTGTGTGTGTGTGTGTGTGTGTGTGTGTGTGTGTATGTATGTGTATGTTGGCCCTTAGTATTTCTTCGCTATCGTCTAATATTACTACATCATCAGCATAAACTAACAGCTTATTAATACCAATGATTTCTAGACCTTTTTCATCCTCTAAAAACTTAACGACATTATATTAGGATATAATATAAACTAAAATAAGTTTATATATATATATATATATATTTATCGATTTAAAATATTTAAGTAATTAATTTATTATTTAATATATCAAAGTTAATTTGCTTAGCTCAAGATACGTATTTTGGGAAGGACCTTAAGCCTTGAGTCACGAGTCTGAAGATTTTAGGCTGATAAAAGAACCACAAACCTGAATAAGAAGGCCTCTGTGCAAAATTTATCGAACGTTTCTATCCTAGTACTACCTTGGTTTCCTAGATGTCACTATGAGGCGGAACGTTGACGTGGAGCTATTACCCGTTTAAGGAGTAAGCGCAGTTGTTGACGGAGGGCACTGCAGTCGGGTTTATGCAGGAATAGAACACGTGACACTGTTATCTATGAGTGCGGAGGAGAATGGGACGTGGGACGCTGATAGTGTACACTGCCTTATATGACGTCACATGTAGCAACAAACAGAGCTTCGTAATTCTTCCGCCTGCAGAGATATTTTGAATGACTAATACTCAATGGCATCTATACGAAAACAAGTGTGATAAATAAATATGGTTGAAATTCTCCCCTGGTGGGGGAGTACGCCTTTCACTGAGGGACAAAAGGGCACATTAGTAAATATTATTTTTTTAAATAATTTCTCTATAAGTATTTACACATACAGATAACGTACTAAAAAATCCAATTTATTGGGAATACAATAGAATGTATAAAATTTTTATATCCTGTAGAATTCAGTAAACATTTCTCCCAAAGAAGTACATTTGAACATATATATATTCTACATTTTTCAACTGGGATATTCGATATTATTTTGTATTGATTTTCAATGTTCCTACATATGCATACCGTATCTTGACTCCATCTTTGTATATTTCAATATGGGTTCACATCATCACGCAGGGGAAACCTAATTTCCGATGCTCCTCTTCGTTTACATTTTGTTTTCTTTAAGTTCAAAACCTTACAAATGCAGTAGGAAGGAAGTTTTGACAATATACAGCTCCAGTTTCGATTTCCTAGCTTTATAAGACATGTTGAAGTTCTGGTATATACAGAGTGATGAAACACACCAACTTATTTGTTTTATAAAAATCCTTCTGTGCTTATGTTCGGCATAATCAGGGACGGCCAATCCTTAAGGGCACAGGGGCACACATGTCCCTCCATACCATCTCTTATTCTTTTTTATTAAGGATTTTCTCTACATTACAGTAGTTGTCCTTCAACCCAAATGTATTTTGCGCCGCCACAGATTTCTATCCCCAGCATCTTCTTCTTTGAGGTCTCTGTTGATCATGTTCCTTCTCACTTCATCCATCCACTGTTCCCTGGGATTCCACCATCTCCTCTTGCCTTCAGTATTCCAATCCAGCATCATTCTTGGGTTTCTATTATTCTGCATCCTCTTCAAATGTCCATACCATTTCATTATTCATTACTCTATTACTTCTATAATACTATCATAATGGTTTTCGGTATCTGATAGAATCGGCGAAGGTTTTTTAAAACTTAAAACAAATATTTTAATGAGTATTTTCAAAATCATCATTTCTTCAGAATTCACTGAAACCTGAAATGAGTGCGCCAATGAGCTTTAATGATAACCATATTCGATGTGTTAATAGAACTTAAGCAATAATAATATAGTGCAGAAAGATGCAATTACTTTCAAGGCTCCTTCGATCACTTCCTGACCGATTTATTATTGCCTTAGCAACGCTTCAAAATTGAAACTCGTTGTTAGGGTATTATAAAACAAAAGAAGAGTGTGGAGGAGAAGAAAACAAGTTAAATAAGATTATAGCGGGACGGTATTTGTAATAAGAACCTTAAATTTTATGTAATAGCTTTTCTAATATCCAGTTACTGGTCTCATGTTTTTACATGCATTTTCTTCTCAGCACGAACCTCTCATAGTACTTCTATCGATTCACTCAACTTACTCATTTCCAACCAAACAAGAAGACTATAGACTGGAGTGATAATAATAATAATAATAATAATCTTCTTCTTCTTCCATCCAAAGTATTAGGCCAAGGCCTGTTACGATCCTATAGAACATTTTTTTTCCAGAGTTTCATAGGACGGCCCAGTGATCTTCGTCCTCTTGGTATATAATTATAAACAGATTTGGGGATCCGATTTGAACTCATTCTTTCTAGATGGTGTTTCCAATTTAGTTGGTACTGTTTAATATATTCCAAAATTGGGGTAGTCTTCAATTCTTTTAAGATATCGGTGTTCCTTTTCCGATCCCAACTGGTGTAACCCGCTATTCTGCGCATGAATCTCATTTCACAAGCCGTTATTCTGCTTTCATGTTGTCTTTTTAGTCGATACTAGTAAAATTACAACAACATTGAAGAAGTAGATGAATTCAACAATAAAGACATCTACAAATTAACATGTACAGACTGCAATAAATTCTACATTGGGAAAACTAACAGAAGCTTCAACACTAGATTCAAGGAACATTTCAGAGATTTCATTTATAATGGAGGAAAATCAAGTTACGAAAAACATGTAATTCAGGCTGGACACCATATGCATAACATCGATAACACCCTCACAATAATACATAGAGAAAATATTCCAACGAGAAAAAATATACTGGAGGAAATCGCAATCCTAAGAGAAATCAACAACAACCTGATTCTCAATGAATACACACCCAGTCCACACAATCCTCTGTACAAAATTCTCACAACCAAGTCAGTGCTTCAACAAGGGTCAACAAGAATGGACCTAATGCATTCTGCTGATTATGGGACTAGTCCCGAAAGGCCTACAGAGTTTTAAAATAACTTAAGTTGAGGAGACGGACCTACAAGGTAACTATGTTATAGTTTTTAACCGTACATTATATTACTGTCTTTTTAGTGTCCATGCTTCACTACCATAGGTCAACACTGGTCTAGCCAAAGTGTTACATAAACGTAATCTGGTGTTTTTTTTGTACAAGGGACGATTTCATAACTTGATTAATAATTCCCAAACTTTTATTATAACTAGTAATTTTTCAGGGATATCCTTTTCATCCCAGGTAGAGAAATAATATCCAAGATATTTAAATTGATTAAATCTCTCTAAAATTTTATTCTGGAGACAGATTTTACTTTGTATGGGGTCCTTCCATTGAAATGCCATAATTTTTGTTTTGTTAATTGATATTTCCATATTAAATTTGGCAACAATTTTTTGTAAATTATAAATTGATCATTGTAAATCATTTTCGGAAAGTGCCAGAAGAGCTAAATCGTCTGCAAAAAGAATAGCATCGAATTTGAGGTTCCTATTGATGAGTATATATCCTCGTTGTGTTTTCCTCCATTCGTTTATAAATTTATTAATAATAATAATAATAATACTAATAATAATAATAATAATAATAATAATAATAATAATAATAATAATAATAATAATAATAGTAATGATAGTAGTAATAGTAATGATAATAATAATAATAATAATAATAATAATTCTTGGAAGCCCATGTTTCCCTTAACAGAGATATAGGCGCTCTCCCCCTACAGGGAAGTATTTGAACCATACTAATTTAGTTACACTTGTTTTCGTATAGATGTCATTTGAGTGTTCCGTTGTCAGCGTTCCGCCTCATACTGACATCTAGGAAACCAAGGTAGTACTAGGACGGGAAAATTCGGTAAATTTTGCTTAGAGGCTTTTTCATTCAGGCTTAAGGATCTTTTACGAGCCTGAAAATCCTCAGACTCGAGACCCACGGCTTAAAGTCCCTCCCGGAGGACTTGCACCTTGGATTTTTCCATCCTAAAAATCCATTGATCCCGGCCGGATTTAAACCCGCGACCCTCGAGACCAGAGGCAAGGAACATAACCACTAGTCCGCCGCGGCCGATAATAATAATAATAATAATAATAATAATAATAATAATGATGATGATGATGATGATAATAATGATGATAATGATGATAATAATAATAATAATGATGATGATAATAATAATGATGATGATAATAATAATGATAATAATAATAATGATAATAATAATGGTGATAATAATAATAGTAATAATAATAAATAATGCAACATTATGAGAAAAAATTTAGGTACGCCAGTCATAGGTTAAACATAGGCTCAAAAGTAAAAAGTAAGACATAGTATATTATAATGAGAGGTTGGAAAGTGGTTTTTACAGAAGTGAGGAAATGATTATAAACCGAGCGACAGCGAGGTTTATAATTTCCGGGATTCTGTAAAACACTTCAGAAACACGTGTTGTAGATTATTATTTGCAAAATAGTGTTTTCAAAATAATAAATAATAGTAAAATAATATCTTTGTTGGAAATATTTTCGTTCATTATAAACAACTGACTGACGTTTGCAGTCTGGCCATATATATACGATAAATGCCAAAAAATACTTTAGTTGAGACTACAGCAGGCCGTGACATCAATCAGTTATAAAATGGCAGCAAGTACGAATTTTTTTTATATTGTTTCAAATAAAGTTCAGTTAATTTAAAATGCAGTGGTTTATTTCGTATAATGTATATTAACACTGCCTTTTGCATATATTTTTGTATATAAATTGTACGTAGTATACATAAAGGGCAGTGGGTTTACTTCCCGCCCTAGGTATGTTATTTATAATATTACAGTATAGTTATTTAGTTATTTATAGGTTGACAACCCCGAAAATTAGAAAATTGAACTTTCAAAAATGGTAGCTATTCCTGTATGTACGGCAGAACGCACTATCGTGCAAAAAAAAAAAAAAACAAAAAAATATATAAATATACACACATTCATAGTGAAATTGGAAAACGAAGGTTACATTTATATTGTCATATTAAACAAATGAACTGAAATAGACTTAAAAACAAATAATGGAATTCTACGAAAAGCAGCAGTTTATAACAGGATTTAAATGGCTGGTGCCTGGGCAAGGCGTGTACTCTATGTATCTCAGGGTTGTGGATTTTCACCGTGGGATAAGGCGAGGTTCGAACTAAGGATAACAGGGTACTATCAGGAGGCTTACCGAGACAACACTGGTGTCGATTAGATGATATTTATTATATCACATGTAGCACAAGACTGTTACAGTTCCAATTCCATAACATTGGATTTAATTGGATATATTCCGGTATTTTGCACTTCGGAATGGTACAGCGGGCAATACTGGACCAATTTTATTAATATCGTGGCGAATCTATCGCGTTTTGGAACACTGATAATTACCGGTCTTCACTCGACCTAAGGTGTGATATAACACCAGCACACTGATGCTTTTAAAATGACTAGTAATGATAGTAGTAATAGTACTAAATGCCCCAAATGGGAGTCAATGACCAATCACGTTTCAATGATTTCTGTTTTACAACCAATCAGAGTCGTGTTTCACGAAATATTTATCAGTGTTAGGATTATCATATATTAAACAAAGCTCCTCCTTTTTAATATTCTGAACAGGTCTGACCGTTATTTTGCAGTGACTGAGCCTATAACAAATACGGCTACCAGATTGTATATAATAGTGCTTACATGTCAACATTTGTAGCAATTGATTATACCACCAAAAAAAGAAACCACTGTTTGCACTTTCTTAAATGTATTTTTTCCCAGGTAATAATCGAGAAAAGTACAGGGTGGACCGCTCGAATGGACCTAATTTCAATTGCTTGTTACTGGCAAACGGTTGAAGATAGAAACTTAAAACAACGTTCATAGTACAGAAAAACTCACCAAGTTTCGAATCCTGTCGGTAGATGGCACAAAGATACGTTTCTCGTTCTTAGATTTAATTGTTTGTGAAAATGGCGACTCCGCAGATGAAAGCGCAAGCTGTTTTGTGGTATGCGGAGTTTAAATCAATCATTAGAGTTCAAAGGGAGTTCCGGCGTGTGTTTAACCGTGATGCTCCAACTGCTAGAAGCATAAAGAATGGCGTGATACATTATTAGCTACAGGATCTGTGTTGAAGAAGCATGGTGGTGGTCGCAGAGCATCCGATGAAATGGTAGCAAATGTTCAAGCCGCATTTGAGCGAAGCCCCCGGAAGTCATTAAGAAGAGCTTCGCGGGAACTTCAAATACCAAAATCGACATTACAACGGATTGTCCACAAACGCCTCAAACTGCACGCATATAAAGTGCAGTTAGTGCAACGTCTGGAGCCGAATGACATGCCGAAACGAGTGGAATTCGCCAATACGATGCTGGACCGTCTCGGCGCTGATCCTGACTTCATGACCAAGATTTTCTTCTCGGACGAAGCCACTTTCCATTTGTCAGGCAAGGTAAACCGGCATAATGTGCGGATCTGGGGATCGGAGAATCCTCACGCTATTCAAGAGCATGTTCGTGATAGTCCGAAGATGAATGTTTGGTGCAGTTTGTCACATAATAAGGTCATTGGACCGTTTTTTCTTCGCCGAGAAAACTGTTCGTGGTACCACATATCTTGACATGCTGGAGCAGTTCTTCTTTCCACAAATTGAACAACTGCAGCCTAACATCGTTTTCCAGCAAGATGGTGCTCCTCCCCACTGGTCCAATGAAGTTCGTACGACTTTGGACAACATTTTCCCTGGCCGTTGGATTGGTAGGGGAGGACCAATCGCGTGGCCCCCGAGATCTCCCGATTTAACACCACTGGATTTCTTTCTCTGGGGCTATGTCAAAGATAAAGTTTACACCACCCCAGTCAAAGACCTTCGTGATCTTCGTGAGCGCATCATAGAGGCTATTGAGAACATTCCAGAAGACATACTCCAACGTACTTGGCAAGAAATTGTTCATCGCTTTGATATCGTCACAGTGACTGCTGGGGCTCATATAGAGATGTGGTGATCTGGATATCAAAACTTGGTGAGTTTTTCTGTAATATGAACGTTGTTTTAAGTTTCTATCTTCAACCGTTTGCCAGTAACAAGCAATTGAAATTAGGTCCATTCGAGCGGTCCACCCTGTATAATTGTCATATTTACATCATACGACATCAAAAATGAATTAATATACAGATTGATGTGTTTCATTTTTTCTCCACTAGAGAGCATTCTTACAATATTGCGTTCCTTTGGCAATAAATAGTATGATCTGGTTGCAGTGATAAACAAAAGAAGCAGTAGAAGCGTACCTATCGTTTCTCATTTGTTTTCAAACATCGCCGTTTACATTAAATATATAAATATTTTAAAATAACTATAGTTAAATAATGATTTGTGAGTAAACAGCTTAATTTTATTCGTTAAATAGTCCTAACAAATGCCACTCTTGATTTCCAAATTCTCTAGATAAATTCACTCCTCACTTCGTGAGTCGTGAATTTATCGATAATTTGGAAATCACTCGTGGCATTACTTATGAAAAACTTTTATAACTTGCCGTTCTTGGCCTAACACATTTAGTGTATCTAATGGGTCGCTTGCCTGCGACCGGCGAAATATACGAGTCCGCACTGCAGCGGAACTCCAACAGTTTATCCTGCGCGGAGTCTTATGTTAATTTTGTTCCACCCTGGAACCCATCCCGGAGGAGACTACTCTCACGATATTCGGAATATATACAACTCCATCTTACAAATACAATTTACTAAACCAATATTTTCATTGGCTGAACATATAATTAACATACATAAAAAACGCCTTACTAGCAGAATGATATTGACTTATGGACTCTGATTGGGCATTACAGTTCCCACTATAGTTAAACCAGAATCTCGGGACAATCATTGGTCTATGTATTCCCTGGGTGTGATTTTCACACGCTGGCGAGAAGTTCATTAATTTACTGAAAACAGATGGACATAGTTTTTGGCTACTGTCGCCATCTCAACAGGCGGTCTAGTGCTTTTTGACACACTTAAAATTGACCGTCATTTATCTGTCTGGAAGGATGACTTCCAGAGCCGGACAAGGGACGTTACGTCTCCAGCTGCGAGGCCGTATTATTAGGGTTGTAAAACAATCTTAACTTACATGTGTCCATCTTCAAAGAACTTGAGATACAATAGACAGAAATGCCTTTATGTATACTCAAGCGTAACAGATTGGTAAAAGTTTCTCACGAAACGTTTTCTGGAAAGTGCAACTACATATTTAATAATAATGTTTAATAATAATAATGAAATTAATTAGTGCAGTTATTTCTGCTACAAGTTGGTACTGTGAAATGGATTGGCGAAGTAAACAATGACTTAAAATTGACAGGAATTAGTCAAGAAGATATCCTAAATAGAGATATCATTAGAATTAAGGTGCACAAGTAGCAGGTTGAGCAAGAGGACAAACCGAAGAAAGAAAACTGGAACAACGATGACAGAAGAGAGAAAGAAAGCCCATAGTAAAATAATTAGGGAAATGTGGAGTCAAAGGAATTGCCTCCAAGTTCTTTGTGTAGTCCTGTATGGGTTCATAAAAATAAATAAATAAATGAATAAATAATAAACCCACATTTGATTGGCAGAGTTATGGTCTTAAGACCTTGTCTACCAATCAACCAGATTAGAGAGAAATACAAAAATTATCCTTAATATATAAATAAATTTCATTAAACATAATTGATTACATGTATATCATCATCATCAATATCTGCCTTTCAAGTATTAGGCCCAGTGGCCCATTACGGTCTCCCGCCGTCTCCGAAAAGGTCGACCCCCAGATCTTCTGCCTCGAGAAATGTAGTGAAGAATTTGTTTTGGTATTCTGTGACGATCCATGCGCTGAATATGGGCTAGCCAATTGTTTCTATATTCTTGGAGGTATTCAGATATAGGTACGATGTTTAACTCTCTGGCTATTGTTGAGTTTCTTTGGTGGTCAAGAAGGCTATAACCTGCAGTTTGTCGCAGAAATTTCATCTCCGGGCTGTAATATGACGGTCATCCTTAGTTCTGATGGTCCAAGCTTCACTGCCATAACAGATTATGGGTCTAGCGAGAACTTATAGATTTTCATTCTTGTGTGTCTCTGCACTTTTGATGGTTTAAAAACTTGGTTGATAATTCTTAAAGCTTTATTATAGTTTTGTATTTTAAAGGATATATCACATTCCTCATTATAAGTTAGATTATATCCTAAGTATTTAAATGAATGTACTTGCTCTAATATTGAATTCTGAATACAAATTTTACTTCTTACTGGGAATTTCCCTTGAAAGGCTATAACTTTAGATTTTGTTGTTGATATTTCCATGTTAAATTGTTGGGCTATTATATTAAGATGATGAATGGAATATTGTAATTCATCTTCATTATTGCCGAAAAGAGCGTGATCATCTGCATATAAGAGTGTGTCTAAAATTGTGTGTCTTGAGAGAGGAATATTTCCATGAACTGTCAATCTCCAGTGTCTGATGATAGCATTAATGTATACATTAAATAGAAGTGGTGATAGAGGGCATCCTAGTCTGACTCCGCAATTTATGTGTTTCCAATCTGACAATTCTGTTCCTATTTGTACTGCTATGATGTTATTTTTATACAGATTAAAAATTGTTTGGATCATGTATATCTAAAATACAATTAATATCTACAATATATGTTGATTTACTAGCGAAGAGAAACTAAGGGCCAATACGCACACACTATTGAGTAACACTAAGAAATTGGGAATAGTAGTAAACAACAATAAAACTAAATATATCTTCACACATAGAAACATTATAATGAAAATTGATAGCTAATGACAAAGGAGGGAGATTTTGAAGAAGTGGCTGAATTCAAATACCTAGTAATAATATTTAAATAGGAATGAGATGCACAAAGAAATTAAACATTAGGATCATTCTGGAAATGCGTGCTACTCGTATTATGCATTACAGGGACTCTTGTTGTCCCAACTTCTCTCAAAAAAACCTTAAACTGAAAATGAACAAAACTGTTATTCTCCCCCTTATATTATATGGATTCGAAACATGGACTCTTACTTTAAGGGAGGAAAGGAGATTACTAGTATTTGAGAATAAAGTTCTTACAACAATTTTTGGACCAAAGAGAGATGAACAGACAGGTGAATGGAGAAGACTGTTTAACAGTGAGCTACATGGTCTTTATAGGAAACCAGATATAATAAGAACAGTTAAGTCTCGTAGACTGCGGTGGGCAGGACATGTGGCACGAATGAGGAGTGAGAGAGGGCCATTGAAGCTTGTTGTAGAAAAAAACCAGAGGGAATATGCCCAGATGATGGATCAAGAATGAAATTGGAGAATAATATTAACAGTAACGCCGGTCAAAATGATTTTTGTCTCATGAGTACCAATAGTTGTAATTATTGCAGTTTTTTTATCGTGTTTGCAAATATGTATTCGGAATTTCTCCGTCATCCACAGTTTTATTTTATTTCAATTTCAATTGATGGATTTAAATAATTCTTTATTTTAATAAGCATTTTTTCGTCTATTTGTCCATTGTAGTTATGGAAAAGAGATATCAAGGCAATTGGAATCCTAATATGCTGGCCGATTATTATTGTTGGACCATCAAGAGGGATGTTCCACAGGCGAAAAATAGCAGAAAATCGTTATTTCTTACTTTCTAGGGGAGTTCGAATGTTCGAATATTGTGCAGTTACGATTGTAGAAAGGGGCACGCCGTACGTAGTGGTTAAGGCACTGAGCTACAAGCCGGAGGGTCGAGGGTTCAAGTCCCGTTGTGGTCAGGATTTTTAAACTGACCCAAACCCACTGGCGGCACTATGGCCCTGGGGTCGACTCAGCCTCTAACGGAAATGAGTACCAGACGCTTGTTCTGGGGGTAAAGGCGGCCGTCACGCAGAGCTGACAACCCGGCTGACATATAAAGTGCCGACTGTCTAGAAAAAGTGGGAGCCTTAACCTCCTACTACCCCAAGAGCCTCCGGGCCAGTTGTGGGATCACTTTACTTTACTTTTTACTTTACTTTACGATTGTAGAAAATATTAAAGTGTTTGAAATTATAAATTCCTGTCTCTCGGAAACCTTGCGCGATGGAGAAACACCGATATCATATTTGAATTCAGGAGAAAAAATACTATCAGAATCACATATTTGTCTTTCTGAGACAAAAAAAAGAGTTTCTTTTTTGTTGCTCAGTGTAATTTAAGGGAAGTAGAATATACAGGGGATGTTTGGAAAACATTAGCTTAGGGTAAGGATATATGGAGAGCTTATGTCCGTGCAGGTTCGATAGTGCCAGTGGGCTAGTAGCAGGACATCCGAGTATTAGCTAGTATTAAAATAAAATAAACTGTTTACGATGCAGTGTAGCCAACTATAAAAACATTAGTTATTGCTCTTAAGCATCTTCATAATGATATTAAGTTATTACTGTAAAAGCCATAATGCTCTTTCAGGAAACACACGCCTAGCTTATATTAAGTAGAGATGATGAAAAGAGATAAAACTTGAATTATTTAGAAGGTCATTAGGAATTGCTTTCACAGAATTCTTTTGAAACTAAATACTACTTTGTTAATTTATGTTCTGTCAAAAGCGATGAAAAACACAGTAATAAAAAAATAATAAGTCAGACATCAGGGCGTGAGTAGGTCAAAAGGTTTTTTCAAAATGCTAGGCTGGACATTTCAATTAATTTGTTTGCATACCGACTCTAACCATAGACTAAAGGCTGGTAATCATGAACTAAGTTATTCAGGCCATGTCATCTCCGTCTTGCATAAGCTCATCTCTCAATTGTTTCTGGATTTTTAAAAAAATAAATATCTTGTTAGCACATGGTGTTGAATAGAGTGAGCCAGTTAGAGTAGGTTCTGCATGACCCACATAATTAACCACGGAGAGACGGGCTGAGAGTCGCTCTTTGCGGAAAGCCTGGTGCTTGAATACCGGCCTAAGATATAGATAGGAAAGTAAACCAGTTTCTCGTATATGCCACAAGCGGCGCTAGAGTAGAAATATCCCGCTGACATCTAATGTATTGCTATGGTACTAATATGAAATTCAGCACCTTCTGGTGTTAATTTAATGAACTAATAGAAATAATACAAATGGTTACTTGTTAGGTTCTCTAGAGAAGCAAAAAAAATTATTTTTTCTTTCCCATATAAAGTCTTGCAGGCAGGAGTTTAAAACTTTTAAACCCCGTTTTTCTCTTTTTACACGCTTTATATTAGCTTGACCTGTATCTATCTATTTAACGGAATCTTTCAACACGATTTTCACCCACTTAACATTGGATCGACTTGAAACTTTTTATACTTGTAAAGGACTATTAACAATACAATAATTTCATAAATAATATATAATATATAATAGGTTGTGGACTTATCGACCTTTTAGTCCATCGTTGTAAGAAATTAATATTATATCCTCTGGTAGCTCAGTTGGTAGAGTGGTGGACTGTAGTGGTATATAATTTCAGTAATCCATAGATCGTTGGTTCAAATCCGGCCTGGATTATTTTTTGAAGAGTATTACTTTTAGCTCATAGTACAATAGTATCGAATTTAATGATCATCATCATCATCATCATCTTCATTCATGGATTAGGTCTGTTGACCCGTTCCGACTTCAGCCCATCTCTTTCTAGGTCTGCCCAGGAATTTAATGATATTTACATTTTTATAAAACCAAACTAAAAAATAAATATTAGTTTAAAGAAACTAAACCAACACGTTTTATTAGAAAACCGAACTATAAAATGAAAAATAATTTCAATTTCCAACACGCTTGGAATAAAATTAAAGTGGTCAACAAAAATTCATCTCCAACACATCTAGAAAAAAACTACAGTTATCTACAAAAAATAATTTTACCATCAAAAGCGTGGGGTGCTCTATATCAAATAATATATTTGATAATAAACATGTATTGGTAAAAGTAAAGTCTCTAAGAAGAAAATGTAGAAACCATAAAAAGCACCCCACGCTTTTGATGGTAAAATTATTTTTTTTGTAGATAACTGTAGTTTTATTTTAGATGTGTTGGAGTTGATTTTTTGTTGAGCACTTTAGTGTTATCCCAAGCGTGTTGGAAATTAAAATTATTTTTCATTTTTTAGTTCGGTTTTCTAGTAAAGCGTGTTGTTTTAGTTTTTTAAACTATTATTTAATTTTTATTTTTTTAGCTTGGTGTTCTAATAAAGCGTGTTGCTTTAGTTTTTTAAACTATTATTTATTTTTTATTTTTTTAGTTTGGTTTCTACTAAAGCGTGTTGTTTTAGTTTTTTAAACTATTATTTATTTTTAGTTTAGTTATCTAATACATCGCGTTGTTTTAGTTTTTTTAAACTATTATTTATTGTACAATACGAGTATATGTATCGGAAATTCAATTTATAAAATGTTAATTTCCTATATTCCCAAGTGATCTGTAAACACTCAGTGTACCTTGCATTTGTTTCATTAATTACATGTCCTGTTACTATGAACTAAGAGCGCTACCACTCCTTCGTTCATTGTAGTTCCTCGCAAATTTTTAGGTGTCTCTGTACACAATTTCTCCTCTGGTTGTAATAATCTGGCTCTAACCTCCAGTGAAAACAAGAACAAGGAATTTCTGAGCGTGGATGTAACAAGGGAACTGTCAACAATTACATGCTGAAACCTACCTTGAACGTTCTTGCAGAGAAGCGTTGTGATGTATCAAGGCCATGCCAAAAAAAAAAAAAAAAACGTATATCGTTTTAACTGCAAGGCTCAGAAATTGAAGCCAGAATCCAGCAATGGTAACCCACTGTTCAGAGTAGATGGACTTCCTGCATAACTAAGAGCGGAGTGAAGTGAGGCTAGACGCGGCGCGGAAATCAGGTAGTGAGGGTTATCCAATCTACCAATTCATGAGTTGTGTAACTTCCCTGTAGTTTAAATGAGATAGCTATTTAGCGCTGGATTTAAGTGCCTTAAGTTAAAAATAGCATACAATTTTTTGGACACTACCTTGGTACATCACAACGGTTCTCTGGGACGAATTTCAAAGTAGGTTCCGGCATGCAGTGGTTGACACTTCATTTGTAAGCCTTTTTTCTTGTTAACATAAGATACAGTAGGCCTACCTAACAATTCTTTAAAAGAAGTAACATCGAAATCCGAAAGAATGAATCTTAAATTCTAATAAGTAACTCATAAAATTTGTTGTATCATTTTATTACTTGGTCGAGTGGAAGAGAGCGAATAATGGCCTTAAGTCTGCCAGCTTAAATAAAGCATTATTATTATTATTATTATTATTATTATTATTATTATTATTATTATTATTATTATTATTATTATTATTATTATACTGAGAATAGAATACCAAAAGCAGCATGCAACTATTCACCACGAGGAAGAAGACGTTTGGGAAGACCAAGGAAAAGATGGAAAGAGCAGCAATTTGGTGCCGGAACAGGCTAGAAAATAAGCCTAAACCATGAAGAAGAAGAAAATTATTATTATTATTATTATTATTATTATTATTATTATTATTATTATTATTATTATCATCATCATCTTTACAAATCAAACAAATGAATATAAATAAAACACAATATCTAACAGTCAACATCGATTAACAATATCTTACAGTAATGAATGGCATTAAACATATCAAGAAATGTAGATATCTAGTATCAATCTTAGAAGAAAAAGGTTAATCACAATTAGAAATAGAAAAAAAAAAGAACAGCAGATTGACGGAGAGTATTTGGCAGCTGAACTCAGTATTATGGAGTAAAAACTTATTCTACAGAACAGAGAAATTTATTTATAAGGTCATTGCAGAGAGTACTATGTTGTATGGATCACAGATATAGACATTAGAAGGTGCCAAGCTAATAGGTTATTAGCAACAGAGATGAATTACTGGAGAAGATCATCGTGGAAGTTCAGATTAGACAAATAAGAATCGATGAAATTAGAAAAATTATAAAAGTTGAAAGAAATGTATTACAGACAATTGAAGAGAGGCGATTTAGATGGTACGGACATCTGAAGAGGATGACATCTGATAAAATCCCTAAGAAGATCTTGGAATGAAAATTAGATGGGAAGAGAATAGAGGGAAGACCTAAAGAAGGTTGGGTGGACAATGTGGAAAGAACTATTAGTGAACTGGGACTTACAGATGAGGCTGTTCAGAAGGGGAATTTTTTGAGGATGACATAAAACCGCTGTATTGTGGATAATAAACATATATTGGCTATTCTATGCCAACGTGCTACCAGTGAATATTCGGTCGGATAACGTCGTGTTGACCAATGTGATAATAAATGTTGTCACTAGAGCCAATTGCCATCATGTTTGTTCACATATATGAGGATACTATCTCAAGAGTCCACCTATGTTAATGGGCAAGTTAACTAACTAACTCACTGGCACTATCGAACCCGTAGGTTCATGGCCGCGCGCACACTATCTCTCCATACATCCCTATCCTGAGCTAATATTTTCCAATCATTCCCTGTATAATCTACTTGCCTCAAATCATAGTTAATGCTATTCTCTCATCTCATTCTTGGTCTACCAACTGGGCATTTTCCCTCTCGTTTTCCTACAAGAATGCACATATGCACATATGCACATATTTCATTCCCATTCATGCCAGATGTCCTGTCCATCACAGTGTACAGTAACTGTTCATATTATATCTGTCTTCTTATAAAGACCATGTAATTCACTGTTATGAAGTCTTCTCCGTTCACCTGTCTGTTCATCTCTCTTTGGCCAAACATTTTCTTAAGAACTTTATTCTCAAATAGTTAATGTGCAAGTTAGAGTGAGAAAATGGGTGAGTTATTACACCAGCTTACGACTGCCCGTGCGACCCATATTTGTAAATAATATTGTAAATATGTTAATTTTTGTCTAATAAAGTCCTACTACTACTTTATCGTTCATTTGTTTTTAGCGGATGTTTTGTGATAAGTTGGCTACTCTGTCTAAACAATGACTATACGTAGGGCATATTTTACATTCAAAATATGCTGATTTTAGGACTTAGATGTCAACCTCTCAATTTGTTTTAAGTCATTTTTAACATTTTTTTGGGAAAAAATCAACATAAATACTCTGAGGTAATTATTCTCGTACCAGAAAAATAGATTGTCCACCGCTGTGGTCTCGAGGTAGCGTGCTGCCTTGTCAAGCAGCGGGTCCAGGCTCGGTTCCCGGTCGGGAGAAGATCTGAGCGAGGTTAGTTTTCGGGGTCTTTCTTCTCCTGTAAGACAAATGTCAGAAAGATTTGAGGCCCAGAAGGTCTCTGGATATCATTTATCATCTTTCAATATCATCCACGGTGTGGAAAGCAACGGGAAGCTACCACAGCTATAATACCCTAGTAAAACTGTAAAACATAGCATTAAAATGCTATTATTGCAGTGAAGGACCTGTCTTAGGGACGAACAATATAGAACAGAATAGAAGAATAAATTGTTTTTCTTTTTTCATCATCATCAGCATCAAGGATTACACCTGCTGGTCTGTTCCGATCTTATGTTAGAATTGGTCTATCCATCTTTTACTGGGTCTTCCAACATTTCTTCGTCCTAGTGGTTTGTAATGAAGAATCTGTTTCGGAATTCTATATATTTTTATTTCATTTTTATTTGAATTTATATTGGTGGCATTGTGACATAGAATCACCAAAATATTATATTTTCTTTGCCATAAAAATGCACAGTGCATACATAGAATATTAGATAACTACAGTGAAAGGAAGTGTTTATTGAAATATTTCCATAAGTTGAATATGTTATATTATAATAATTATTAATACATAACGTAGCTTAGCCTATGAATTGTTAATTTCTCTAAACCTCAGTATTCTATAGATTTGTAAATAAGGGAGGAGTGGGGGGTTCCATTATGTAACCTCAAAAGTGGAAAGTTTATCATAGCCCTGACCTCATTTGCGGTGAGTTGCAGTTTAGCACAAAATGTGAGGTCAGTTGATTATTTGTTGAGAATGTAATAGGCTTAACAGTTGAAGTATCCGAGGAACTTGTTCAAACTTGACAATTTAGTTGGACTAATACTTGGTGATGCGATTAACTCTGTGTGAAAACTGGGTGTTTGCAAACAGTACGTATATATTCTAAATATCAAATTAAGTGGATTTAGCGAATTTCGAGGGAATGAAGATATTAAGATTCTCCCGAAAAAAATAGTATATTACGATGCGAGGTTAGGAAGTGGTTTTTACAGAAGCGAGGAACATGTTTAAAAACCGAGCGATAGCGAGGTTTTTAATTTCCGAGATTCTGTAAAACACTTCACAAACGTGCGTTCTACATTATTTTTTGCGCGATGGTGTTTACAAAATATAAATACTAGTAAAATAATATTTCGTTGGAAATATTTGCGTTCATTATAAACAATTGATTAACATTAACAGTGTGGTCAATGATTATTAGTTGAAACCACAAGAGGCCGTGACAGCAAACAGTGATAAAATGACGGCAAGTACGTATTTATTGTTTTATATTGTTTCAAATAAAGTTCAGTTCATTTAAAATGCAGTCATTGTTTCGTATAATGTATATTAATACTACCTTTTGGATATTTTTTCTACATACATTGTATGTAGTCCACCGCTGTGGTTTCGAGGTAGCGTGCTGCCTTTTCACGCAGCGGGCCCGGGTTCGATTCCAGGTCGGGACAGGCTCCTGGTCAGGTTTTTTTCGGGGTTTTTCCTCACCTGTAACACAAATGTCAGGAAGCTTAGTGCCCAATTGTCCCCGAAAATCATCCGGCCATCATCATCATCCTTATCATTATCATCATCTTTCACCGGTGTGGAAAGCAACGGGAAGCTACTACACCTATAATTCCATAGTAAAGCTGTAAGCATAGCATGAAAATGCTATAATTGCAGTGAAGGACCTGCCCTTGGGCAGAATTACTTTGGATGGATAGTTATTTAGGTTGGCAACCCCGAAATGTAGGAAGTTGAACTTTCAATCATGGTCGCCATTGCTGTAAGTATGACTAAATGCACTATCACGCAAAAAATATATTTTTTGCATATCTTCTGAAACCTAAAATTCACTTTTTAAATAATATTTGGCTAAACCTTAAAACATATGACACGACTTTTTAAATTCCTTCCTAAACTGCTGTCAAATTTTATTCTTATGGTCTCATTTTTCAAATTATTTCCCACCATTCGCAATGATTTTTACGTGTTTTCTAAGGATTATTTGAATATAATGACGAAATAAAAACTGTCTTATTTTGATAGAATTGAATTTAATTATTAAGTAAGAAAGCTTAACCACATGAATACTTGGCAGCCATATTGATTTTAACGAACATTCTGTGTTCCAGTGCAGTCAACATAGCGTGCGTACTAGTTAACTTGCACCAAATAAAATCAGCGTCCCGCGTCGTAGCCGAGTGGTTAAGGCAAGAATACTTGGTGCAGAGCTCCGGGACTTGCGCTGGTTCGAATCCTCATGGGGGAAGAAATTTTCTCATAGAATTTCGGCCAGTATGGGACCGGTGCCTATCCAGCATCGTGAGGCATTTGGGTAGCTACAATAAGTAGCAATTCCATGTTGAGAAGACCAGCTATAACAGCTAAGGGACTCGACATGCTGACCACATGTCACCCCTACACTGGATAGATGATCGTTTACCTCTGTGATTAATACATGTGGATGTGAGGCCAGCAGTCGGCTGGTAGACCTGTAGCGCTTGGCATTTTTTAGATTAAAATCAACGTGCATTCTTTCACAGGTTAGAGACTTACATTGCGTTAGGTTAGCTTTTACGTTAGTCTTTTACACGTTAGAATATTTCCGGTAAATTGCGTTGGATTAGCTTTCAGGTTCATTGACAACGCGAGTTCAAATATCGTGTATATGTTGACTGCATCCCGTGAATCCATAGTGTAAACAGCTTCTTGTCTTTTAGCGCATGTGCATGGTGTATGGTTGGAATTTAGAAAAAAAAAATGTCTTGTCACATGTTGCGAAGTATTTTCGAATATTTAAAATGGTTTCGCAAATAACATTTGATTTAATAAGTTGTAGGAGTATAGTGTCGAGAGGATTAACAGAGAGTGTTGCAGGGAATAAGGTTGTATAGAGGAGTAAAATTTACAATGGGCTGTAGGAAAACTACTGTGTTTTAGAGAAATTCCTAAAAAAGAGAGATACATATGTTTTATCAATGCTACCAGGATGTTTTTACTTTATGGGAGGAAAGGAGATTACGAGTATTTGAAAATAAAGTTGTTAGGAAAATTTTTGAACTAAAGAGAGATGAACAGACAGGTGAATGGAGAAGACTACTTGACAGTGAACTACATGGTCTTTATAGGAAGCCAGATATAATAAGAACAGTTAAGTCTCGTAGACTGCGGTGGACAGGACATGTGGCACGAATGGGGAATGAAAGTCGTGCATGCAAGCTTCTTTTGGGAAAACCAGAATGAATACGCCCAGTTGGTTGACTAAGAATGAGGAAGGAGAATAACATTAACTATGATCTGAGGGAAATAGATTATACAGGGAAATGATTAAAACACATTAGCGCAGGATAGGGATGTTTCGAGAACTTATGTCCGCGCGGTCATGAACCTACGGGTTCGATAGTGCCAGTGAGTTAGTTAATTGGCCACCAGGTTATTACTACGACTTCTCTGGTATTCTCTCCTGGCATTTGCATACTTGTAATTCTCTGCTGAGGGTGGGGCGCCTGGAAGGCGAAAGGTATTGAAGAAAGTATTATGTTATATGGATCAGAGACATGTACAATTATAAGTGCCAAACCAAGTAATTAACAACAGAGATGGATTGCTGGAGAAAATAATCGCGGAACTCCAGATAAAAAAAATTGTTACGTGAAATTAAGAACATTTTGAAAGTTGAAAGAAATGTATTACAGACAATTGAAGGGAGACGATTAAGATAGTATGGACACCTCAAGATGATGACATCCGATAGAATCCGTAAGATGATCTTGGAGTGGAGAATAGATGGGAGAATGTCAAACACATTAATTAGCCGATGATCTATCTATCTATCTACTTATCTGTCTATTTATTATTATTATTATTATTATTATTATTATTATTATTATTATTATTATTATTATTATTATTATTATTATCATCATCTTGGATTGGAGAATAGATGGGAGAATGTCAAAGACATTTTTCAACCGATGATCTATCTATTTATTGTTATTATTATTATTATTATTATTATTATTATTATCTTGGAGTGTAGAATAGATGGGACATTAATCAACCGATGATCTATCTGTCTGTCTATCTATCTATATATCTATCTATCTACTATTATTATTATTATTATTATTATTACTTACTTACTTACTTACTTACTTACTTACTTACTTACTTACTTACTTACTTACTTACTTACTTACTTACTTACTTACTTACTGACTCACTGGCACTATAAAACCCGTAGGTTCATGGCCGCGCGGACATAAGCTCTCCACACATCCCTATCCTGATCTAATACTTTCCATTATTATTATTATTATTATTATTATTATTATCATCATCTTGGAGTGGAGAATAGATGGGAGAATGTCAAATACATTAATCAACCGATGATCTATCTGCCTATTTATTATTATTATTATTATTATTATTATTATTATTATTGTTATTATTATTATCATTATTATCATTATTATCATCATTATCTTCGAGTGGAGAATAGATGGGAGAATGTCAAAGACATTAATCAAACGATGATTTATCTATCTATTATTATTATTATTATTATTATTATTATTATTATTATTATTATTATTACTATTTACAAGATGCAAGAAGATCTGTAAGAAAAATGTCAGGATAATTTAAGCTGTTCATGATCTCGAACGCTATTGGACTATAATCATCATTTCAGATTCTCCTTGTATTGTAGGAATGTATATCTAACTATGGTTGAAGTTGAGAAATATGTGTGCTTCTACATATATACATGCACTTAATTTTACGTAGACTTGCTTCCAGTTGGCTGCACATATCTCAAAAGTGATGACACCAGAAATGCATCGAAGCATTCTACTTCTCTAGTCTCTGGAGAGAGGAATTTATGACCAATGACATAATTCGAACACATAATTTTCAAAACGAGTATTAAACAGTATGCACCAGTTTCTGAATGTCATCGTACGTATAACTGAGTCAACAAAATGGAAGCTCGAACCAGTAAATTCATTGGACTGTTGATAATTATCGTATTTTCACATTAGCGTGACTTGAACCATTGTTACAGTGAATGGATTGACTCCGAATTGTTGTGGCTATAGTTCAAATCAACGCTATGCCATGATGTACTGAGCTGGAAGATAAGCCCTTGTTGCATTGAGAGAGGAAAGTAGTGTGCATTGTTGTGGGAAGGCGAACCGTTGAGCTATTCCCAACTGAAAACCACATGTCACGTAGGTCGTTGTTGCTCCAGCAAGTTGTTGTGTTTGCTGATGGGATTACTGATGTATAGTCCAGTGTGTGTAGTGATGTTATACGTCTCTCAATCTTTCGGCTACCAAACTTATCTCTGCAGATCTTTGTCAATGTATGGTAACACGCAGAATACATTATTAAATGTAACAACTAACTAACTAACTAACTAACTAACTAACTAACTAACTAACTCACTGGCACTATCGAACCCGTAGGTTCATGACCGTGCGCACATAAGATCTCCATACATTCTTATTCTGTGCCAATGTTTTCCAATCATTCCCTTTATAATCTACTTCCCTCAAATCATAGTTATTCTCCCACCTCATTCTTGGTCTACCAACTGGGTATTTTCCCTCTGGTTTTCCTACAAGAAGCTTTATTTTAATAGGATATACTGAGTTTCGTTGTGAAACATCGAAAATTGTGACCGCTGGAGCGATTTTTAAATTTTCACTTTAGGTGAACTCCTACACCTAATGGTTTTAGAGGATACAATTGTGAATCTAAAACCATCGAGAGACCCACTCAAACACACACAAAACATTTAATCAAAATCTGGCCAACGTTTAGGCAGTTTTTAATTTCGGGTTTAAAGTAAACCTCCACTTCAAATTGTCGGATTTCGTTCAGTTTTTGATAATTGCTACCTCGGTATATATTTTAGTACGATGTACTGATATTCGTTGAGAAACATACAAAAAATGTGACCGCTAGAGCGATTTTCCAATTTTCACTTCAGGTGAAATCCTATACCTATTGGTTTTAGATAGTCCAATTGTGAATCTAAACCATCGAGGGACCCAATCAGACACACACAAAAAAAATAATAAAAAATCAGTCCAGTCGTTTGGGAGTTCAGTGACGAACACATACAGAAGAATTTTATATATATATATATATATATATATATGGCAAGATGAGAAAAATAAATGCCTGGACCGGACCTCTGAGTTAGCATATCAGTGCGCTACCACTTACGCTACCAGGCGAATTCAGAACAAACATTTATTTTTCTTATACATATTTTCCATTATTACCAGATGTAGCGGGAACTCGGTCTCCACTGCCACCTAGCAGCTATTACAACAAGTAAGCAAATTAAAGAGAATATTTTTACTTTATAGCAGTGACGCTTTTTCGATGTTATAATTAATATATATATATATATATATATATATATATATATATATATCCATCCGTAGTAATTCTACCCGAAGGCAGGTCCTTCACATGCTATTCTTGCAGCTTTACTAGGGAATTGTATATGTGATAGCTTCCCGTTGCTTTCCACACCGGTGAAGCATGATGATGATAATGGTAAGGATGATGATGAGGATGGCCATATGATTTCGGGGACCGTTTGGGCCTTAAAGTTTTCCTGACATTTGTCTTACAGGCGAGGAAAAACCCCGATAAAAACCTCGCCCAGAAAAACTGCCCCGACCGGGGATCGAACCCGGGCCCGCTGCGTGACAAGGCAGCACGCTACCTGGAGACCACAGTGGTGGATATATATATATTATATATATTAAGCTTGCATTGCTCAATGTTAAACATTTAATTATAACATATATATTATATATATATAACATATATAACATATATATTATATATATATATATATATATATATATATATATATATATATAAAGGTAAAAATGATGAATTATTATCTTCTACTTGATTAATAATACACAATAGACCTAGGCTATATAATATACAGATAACAAGAAAAAAATTACAGTGATAATAATAATAATAATAATAATAATAATAATAATAATAATAATAATAATAATAATAATAATGTGAATGGAGAAGACTGCATAACAGTCAATTACATTATGTTTATTGGAAGCCAGATATAATGAAAACAGTTAAGTCTCCTGAACTGCGATGGGCAGGACATGTGGCACGAATGGGGAGTAAAAGACGTGCTTGGAAGCATCTTGTAGGCAAACCAGAGGGAAAATGCCCAGTTGGTAGACCAAAAATGAGGTGGGAGAATAACATTAACTATGATTTGAGAGAAGTAGATTATACAGGGAATGATTGGAAAGCATTAGCTCAGGATTGGGATGTTTGGAGAGCTTATGTCCGCGCGGCTATGAACCTACGGGTTCGATAGTGCCAGTGAGTTAGTTAATAATAATAATAATAATAATAATAGTCTTCTTCTTCTTCCTTTCAAGTATTAGGCCAAGACCTGTTACGATCCTATAGAAAATTTTCCCTCCAGCGTTTCATTGGACGGCCCAGTGATCTTCGTCCTCTTGGTATATAATTATAAACAGCTTTGGGGATCCGATTTGAACTCATTCTTTCAAGATGGTGTTTCCAATTTAGTTGGTACTGTTTAATATATTCCAAAATTGGCGTAGTCTTCAATTCTTTTAAGATGTCGGTGTTTCTTTTCCGATCCCATCTGGTGTAACCCGCTGTTCTGCGCATGAATTTCATTTCACAAGCCGTTATTTTGCTTTCATGTTGTCTTTTTAGTGTCCATGCTTCACTACGATAGGTCAACACTGGTCTAGCCAAAGAGTTATATAAACGTAATCTAGTTTTTTTTGTACAAGGGATGGTTTCATAACTTGATTAATAATTCCTAAACTTTTATTATAACTAGTAATTTTTTCAGGGATATCCTTTTCATCCCAGATTGAGAGATAATATCCAAGATATTTAAATAATAGTAATAATACTAATACTAATACTAATAATAATAATAATCTTCTTATTTTGGAATGTTCCACAATACAGTGTTTCTCCATCAACCTAAAGTGATTTGTCGCCAGAGGTTCCTGTTTAAGGCATCTTTTTCCCTTAAATCTCTAGCTTCCACACTTCTCTTCACTCCATCCATCCACCCATCGTTCTCTAGGCCTGCCTCTTCCACTTCTTGCATTACCTTTCCAAATTAAGGATCTTCTTCGGTATTCTCGATTCTTCCATTCTTATATGAGGTGTCCATACGATTTCAAACGTTTTTCTTCTATTTTTCCTATTATGTTAATAATAATAATAATAATAATAATAATAATAATAATAATAATAATAATAATAATAATAATAATAATAATAATAATAATCTTCTTATTTTGGAATATTCCACAATACAGTGTTTCTCCATCAACCTAAAGTGATTTGTCGCCAGAGGTTCCTGTTTAAGGCATCTTTTTCCCTTAAATCTCTAGCTTCCACACTTCTCTTCACTCCATCCATCCATCCATCCATCGTTCTCTAGGCCTGCCTCTTCCACTTCTTGCATTACCTTTCCAAATTAAGGATCTTCTTCGGTATTCTCGATTCTTCCATTCTTATATGAGATGTCCATACGATTTCAAACGTTTTTCTTCTATTTTTCCTATTATGTTAATAATAATAATAATAATAATAATAATAATAATAATAATAATAATAATAATAATAATAATAATAATAATAATAATAATAATAACCACAGTAGTAATTTGGTAAATGAAGTGAGAAACACCAATTAATACATATACATTACACGAAATAATGATTTTTAAATAAAACATATGTTCAACCTTATTGGATTTTAAAATAATTGTTTTTGTAGTTTTGTTAACATTTGGAAATGTAATATGATAGCTGTATTCTCGGAGATACTCGACTGAAGATAATTAAAGGATAAACTGTAGTAAGATAAATAAATAAATAAATACAATTTATAACGTCATAAAATACATTTGGATGGTATATATGAATTTTGTTCATTTCTTGCTCAAACATAGCGATGCCTCCAGGGTAGAAGGTTATTTGTTATTAGAAGGTTTCATGTAATAAAAAAAAGTAATGGGAGAAGAAAAAATAAACGGATTAAATAAAAATGTTGATTTTTTTCTTGTTATATGTAAAACAATACGTTCGAGGCAGTTAAAATAAACTGAAAAAAACTTAAATTTCAATTTCAAATGTCGATGGAAGGGAAAAAAAAAAAAGAGATCAACCGGAAATATAATTCTAACATTTTGAATAAAGGTTTTTTTTATTCAATGCCCCAGGTTGTCATTTCGACATTTCTAGTGTTCTCTCCTGTCAATGGCTTAATTGTAACCCACTTCTGAAGTTTGGGCACCTAGAAGTCAGAGTTACATTACCCCGAGTATATGATGGGTGATAAATTACAATGAAGCGCCAGGAGAGTTCTTAATCTAAATTCCAGATCATGGGAAACCACAGGAATGATTCCGTTTAAGGAAAAATTCCTTGGTTTGACCTGGAATTGAACCAGTGACCTCATGAACAGTAGTCAGAAACGCTGACCACTAGCCCATGAGGCTGGCCAATTATATATATATATATATATATATATATATATATATATATATATATATATTTTGTCTAATGCACCAGTTGTCTTTTATGACATTTATACATAAAGGTTTATTTAATACCTATCATAATAACCGTTAAAATAAAATCTAGGGTATTAATGACACACCTGGTATGATAATAATAATAATAATAATAATAATAATAATATAAATAAAATAACAATATCAATAATAATAACAATATCAGTAATAATGTCAATAATAATAATAATAATAATAATATTAATAATAACAGTAATAGTAATAATAATATTGGTAACAATAATAGCATTAATAATGATAATAATAATTCTTACGTTCAGTAGCAGGATATACATTGTTAGATAAGAAATATGTGAAGAAGTAAGAACCGAATTCAACATCTACAGTGTTAAAGATAAAATTCAAAACTCAAGATCTAACTGGCTCCAACATACAGAAAGAAGGTCACCCAATAGACTACTACAAATTTTGCTCAACTACCAACCCAAAGGAAGAAGAAATATTGGACGCCCCATAACTAGATGGAGGGATACGGTCTCTTGATGTGGAAACAGGTCTATGGCCTAACTCCATAACGTAGAAGAAGAATGATAATTACGATAATAATAATAATAATAACAATAATAATAACAATAATACTAATAATAACAATAATTATAAAACAATAATAATGATAACATATGAGTTACAATAAAATCAATATTTTTTTATTTATATACATATTTTTAATGTTTACACATCATTCTGTGCCAAAAAAATTATTTTTCTTCTCCACTCGTCTCTATCCATCCACTCCATGCCCTCCAAGTCCTCTTGTTATCATTCCAGTTGTCATTTCTTGTATCCACGAGTTTCCAGGACTTCCTTCTTCTTCCAGGTGGACATCATTCCAATGTTTTTTCTGCTATTAATAATAATAGCATTAATAATAGAATATTATTAATAATAACAATAATATCAATAATAACTAATTAAATAATTCACTGACATTATAGAACCCGTAGGTTCATGGCTGCGCCGACGTAAGCTCTCCATACATCCCGATTCTGGGAAAATATTTTCCAATCATCCCCTGTGTAATCTATTTCCCTCAGAACTTGGTTAATGTTATTCTTCCATCTCATTCTTCATCTACTAAATGTGCGTTTCCCCTCTGGTTTTCCTATAAGAAGTTTTCATGTCCCTCTTTCATTCCTCATCGAGTCACATACCCTGTGCATCGTAGTCTACGAGACTTAACTGTTCCTATAAGATCATGTAGCTCACTTTCATGCAGTCTTCTCCATTCACCTGTATGTTCATCTCTCTTTGGTCCAAAAAAAGTCTAAGAACTTTATTCTCAAATTTTCGTATATTGATGTATAATATCCTAATATGATTCAAGTTTAATATTGATTTATTATTTGTTAATAGGAGCAAGGAAATGCCAGTTAGGCGGTTGTTGTATTAAACTCTCAGCAACATTGTTGTGGTTTCAGATCACATTAATGCGATGCCAGCTTGTGTCCAATGATGTGTAAATTGTAGAGTTGGTAGCACTGTTATGTCTGTCCCGAACTGCTTGGAATTTGCACAACATCGTTGACATTATAATTCAAGATCAGCGAGATAGAAGATACTACTTGAGCCTACGTTCTCCCGTTATCGTATCTCCGTCCATAAAGTTTTAAAAACGCTAAAAATATTGCAAAATACGGGCTATATATGTATAGTGTAAGGCCATGCTTTAACGGCCTTCTCTCACCCCCTAAGAAACCTAAGCTAATGCAACAACCACGCGCCAATGGTTCCACTTTCCAATGTTGCCACGTCCACATTAACTAACAAACTAACTCACTGGCTGACACCATCGCACCGGTAGGTTCATGGCCGCTCGGACATAAGCTCTGCATACATACATATCCTGAGCTAATATTTTTCCAATCATTTCCTGTATAATCTATTTCCCTCAAATCATAATTAATGTTATTCTCCCACCTCATTCTTGGTCTACCAACTGGGCGTTTTCCCCTCTGGCTTTCCTACAAGAAGCTTCCATGCAAGTCTTTCATTCCTCATACATGCAAACATGTCCTGCCCATTGCAGTCTACGTGACTTAACTGTTCTTATTACATCTGGCTTCCTATAAAGACCATGTAGTTAATTGTTATGAAGTATTCTCCATTCACCTGTCTATTCATCTCTCTTTGGTCCAAACAATTTCCTAAGTACTTTATTCTCAAATACTTGTAATCTCATTTTCTCCCTTAATGTAAGAGTCCATGTTTCGTATCCATATAATATAACTGGTAGAATAATAGTTTTATATATTTTCAGTTTAACGTTTTTTGAAAGGAGTTGAGACATCAAGAGTCTCTGCAATGCATAATAGAATGCATTTCCAGAATCGAGCTTATTTTTAATTTCTTTGTACATCTCATTCCTATTTATCGTTTACCTTTTAAATTTATGTATGATATCCTATCACTGACAAACTTAATATCTCGGATAGCGGACAGGATCCTCCTTCGGACTAAAAAATCCGTTCCAAATTCAGGTCTTTCTGCACTCCCGTAGTATGATGCAAAGGTTCCTGATTCCTGACTACCTTCTCCTGGTCATGTAACGTCCAGTAAAGCAACTATATCCAAGGGTTATTTATCTAATTCCCACGTTAATACCTGTAGCGCCCCGCTATTGTATAAAGTCCTAACATTCCATGTTCCTAGGAACATGTCCCTGTGATTGAGCCTTTGGCATTGATTCCCTGAAGGAGTCACCGCCCGGAGAACCGAATGGGGAACTATTTTACCCGCGGAAAATTTTGCCCCAGTTGAACCCATGTCCGCATTTCTTGACAGTTGTATTTTTACGGTGAAAGATCGTCACTCTTTCGATCAAGGTACTTTTTTCGTATGGCTTATCACCTTTGACCAGTCCGGCATGGGTAACCCTATCGGCAGCAATGCTATCGCCGGCATAGCTTTCGGGATCTTTTAAGCACGCAAGCTACTATACCACGGCAAGGTAAAGATACCATGGGAGGCTACATCGGCATTTCTCTTTAAAAATAGGATTTTAAAATTAAACCATTCTATGCTATATTTTTTAAAAATATTTATTAAACACACTGTGTAGGCCTACATTAGGATACAATTATTGAAAGTTAATATCATCTGCGTAGAAGTTTAGAGGCTTTCGTCTTTCTGTACAGTCAACTAGGTAATATTGTTCACATTTTTGGTCACATAGCTTGCAGAGGCACTGGTTCGATGCGAGGTGGAACCTTTTTTTGGGTACATATTCTGTAGTGGAATCCACGTGTGGCGGTCCTCGTGAACACGTGTCTCAGAGTGAAGTTTGGTTCCTTCCATTCTTCAGTATTCGTCGCTGGGGTCAGGAAGAATCTGCGGTATATCTCCTCTGCTTTTTCTGATCTCTCTCTTATGTGTGCTTGCTAGGCTGGGGTGTGTGGCAGGTTGTATTTTGACGCTATTTGTCTGATGAAGAAGTCAGTCTTGGTTAGGCGGTATATGAGTCGGGAGCTCGTTGATCTTGAAACCCTAAGTACTCTCCGGAGGTAGGCAACTTTGACAATTTCTAGTCTTTTCAGATTTGCTATATTTAACCGAGTTCAGAATGCGGTGATTGCGTAGCACGCTATTGGGGATATTCTATGCTATTTTATATTAACATGCACGTACCTGTAAAAAAGATAGGTTAGTTGATTTTAGAACTTTTGAATATCTCCGTCCATTTCTCTCTAATGAGGGTTGAAAGGCTGTCGGCTTTTGTTAAGTGACAGTCAGGAGAGTGGTTGAAACTGAAGATTTTTTGACAGTACTAGGAAATAAGGCCGTTAAATCATAGAACCAACTATATATGCTAGAGTAGAATAGAATAGAATATGGAATTTATTGCCTTTTTTTTTCAGAATAAAGAAAATACATATGCATTTACATTGCGCATGGGCCTGCTTGGCCGTACGTGCATAATTTTTCCATGAATAAAAAAATAAAACTAATAATATAAACAAATACCTACAAATACACCTGTATCAAACAACAATAACAGGCTACATGTAAGTAAAATCTATGTCTGCACTAAATCAAAATAATACATATCTACATTCATCCACATTCCGTACATTAATATTAAAAAAAAAATGCTAGAAAACAAATTAGAAAAAAAAAGCACACACACATACACCCACACACCCCCACACATATACACACCGCACGCTCATACCCCCCTCCCCCCGTCCCTGCAGACATTAAGTGCACTATCATGATTAAAGATCGAAAACAAAGACCATATTGAGATTCTTCTTATTGTTAATACATATATCCTTAATCTACAATTTTGTTATATTACAGGGATTCTTGTCATCTCACCTTCTCTAAAAATATGTGAAAATAAAATGTCATAAAATCTAATCAATTTAAATATCTTGGATATTATCTCTCTATCTGGCATGAAAAGGATATCCCTGAAAAAATTACTAGTTATAATAAAAGTTTGGCAATTATTGATCAAGTTATGAAACCATCCCTTGTACAAAAAACACCAGATTACGTTTATATAACACTTTGGCTAGACCAGTGTTGACCTATGGTAGTGAAGCATGGACACTAAAAAAGACAACATGAAAACAAAATAACGGCTTGTGAAATGATATTCATGCGCAGAACAGCGGGTTACACCAGATGGGATTGGAAAAGGAACACCGATATCTTAAAAGAATTGAAGACTACACCAATTTTGGAATATATATGAACAGTACCAACTAAATTAGAAACATCATCTTGAAAGAATGAGTTCAAATCGGATCCTCAAAGCTGTTTATAATTATATACCAAGACGAGGGAACATTTTCTATAGGATCGAAACAGGTCTTGGCCTAATACTTGGAAGGAAGAAGAAAATTCCAAATGAAAGGGACTGTGTAACTAACTGAAACTCATTGCCTACTATTGAAATCTTAGGTTCATGGCCGCGCGGACGTATGCTCTTCATACATCCCTATTCTGAAGCTAATGTTATCCAATCACCTCCTGTATAATCTACTTTGCTCAAATCATGGTTAATATTACACTTACACCTAGTTCTTGGTCTACCAACTGGAGTTTTCCTCTCTGGTTTTCCTAAAAGAAGGTTATATGCCCCTCTATCATTCCCCATTAGTACCATATGTTTTTCCCATCGCAGTCTACGAAAATTAACTATCCTGGCTTCCTATAAAGATTAGGTAGCTCACTGTTATGTAGTCTTCTCCTTTCCTTTCACCTGTCTATTGATCTCTCCTTGCTCCAAAAATACCCTAAGAACTTTATTCTCGAATACTCGCAATGTTTTCTTTTCCCTTAAAATAAGAGTAAATGTTTCGCATGCATGTAATATAACTGGGAGAATAATAGTTTTATATATTTTCAGTTTAACGTTTTTTTGAAAGGAGTTGGGACGACAACAGTCTCTGTAATGCATAATAGCACGCATTTCCAGAATTGAGCCTATGTTTAATTTCTTTGTGCATCTCATTCTTATTTGTAATTATCATTCCTAGATATTTGAATTCAGCCACTTCAAAATTTACCTCATTTGTGAGCGTAAGCAAATAAAATTCCTCAGCAAGTCGAATTCATGGCCCCATTTTACTAATTTATGGAATATATCTTTCATTTGTTAATTGAATTATACGTCCAGTATATAGGCCTAGTTTTGCTACGAGAAACTCTACACATATTCAAAGTGATATATCGAGTTTTGTTGCGAAAATTAAAACAAATTGTAGCCGATAGAATGATTTAAAAATGTATCTTTATTTTAACCCCCATTCCTAAAATGGTCCGAATTTGCTGGTTAACAAAATCAACATTTGTATTTTTAGTTGATTGATTTATTCCGAGTTTGTATTTGGAAAACAAAAATAATTTCGGCCGTTAGAGCCTTATATATATTATGTGTTAATGTGGAATACATATTCTGAAAGGCCTTCAGAGAAAAATCATTGATATATTTTAACTTTATTTTACTTTATGTATTAATATATTTGGATTGCATAAATTGTATCTCACTAATGTTTAATGTTGGAGATCTCGGGTTCAATTCCCGGTTCAGGCATTAATTTTTATTTTCATGCCATATATATATATATATATATATATATATATATATATATATATATATATATATATAAATTAACGCCTGAACCGGGAATTGAACTCGAGACTTTTAACATTATACATTAGTGACACACAACTATATATATATATATATTTTTTTTTTTTTTTTTGCAAATGCCCTAGGTTGTCTTTCGACATTCCTGGTGTTCTCTCCTGGCATGGCGTACTTGTAACCCACTTCTGAAGTTGGGACGTCTGGAAGCCGGGGTTACGTTGCCCCGATTATGTGAAGGGTGATGATGATAGTGGTGCATCAGGAGAGTCCTTAATCCTAAACTTAATCTAAGATGAATATGAATGATGATGATTTCTTTTGCCATATGATTTCGGGGACCGTTTGGGCCTTGAAATTTTCCTGACATTTATCTTACAGGTGAGGAAAAACCCCGATAAAAACCTCACCCAGAAAAACTGTCCCTACCGGAGATCGAACCCAGGCCCGCTGCGTGACAAGACAACACGCTACCTCGAGACCACAGCGGTATATATAGGCCTATATATTTGAATTTGTGACATTCGCTGATAAAGATACAGAGTGTTGAAATAACTGTTAGGAATATTTAATCATCATCATCAACAACAAGGCCTGTTCCGATCTCATTACAGGTCGAATTGATCCTTCCATCTCTTCAATGGTCTTCCCAACAATCTTCTCCCTTTTGGTTTATAATTATACATTCTTCTTGTTATGTGCTGTTCATTCATTCGTTATACGTGCTGAAGGTAAGCATTATGATAGTATTTTATTCTTTCACAGAGATTAAATATATTAAGTTCTGTTCTTATATCTTCGATTTTCTTTTTATCGGTCCTTTGGTATCCTGCAATTGCTCTCAACATCTTCATTTCTGCAGCCTCTATTTGTTTACTATCTGCCTTTATTAATGTCCAGGTTTCACATCCATAGATAAGAGTTGGAACTGCCAATAGCTACTTTGTAAAATTTTAAATATTAAATTAAATTAAATTAATATTTATGAAATTCGTATAAAACTGTGATAGTGTTATTTATTAAATATGACTAGCCTCATGGGATTGTGGTCATCGATACTGACTACTGTTCATCAGGTTCCGGGTTCGATTCCCGGTCAGACCATAGGAATTTTTTCTTAAATAGAATTGTTCCTGTGGTTGCCCATGGTCTGGAATTTAGGTTAGGTTTAGGTTAATAACTCTCCTGGTGCTTCTTTATCATTTATCACCCATCATATAAGCGGGGTAATGTAACTCCGCCTTCCAGGTGCCCCAACCTATGAAATCGATTACAATTCCGCCAATGCCACGGGAGAAAGTCAGAAATGTCATAAAAGAAAACCTGGTGGCATTAGACAAAAAAAATATATATTTGAATGTTCAAGGAAACCTTCATTTATATTTTTATAAATTGCAGCAATCACAGAAATGTTAACTTTCTAAAGAAATGTTAAAATTGTCCTAAGTGTTATACTTACTCACTGGCACTATCGAACGCGTAGGTTCATGGCCGCACGGACATAAGCTCTCCATACATCCCTATCCTGAGCTAGTGCTTTCCAATCATTCCCTGTATAATCTACTTCCCTCAAATCATAGTTAATGTTATTCTCCCACCTCATTCTTGGTCTACCAACTGGGCCATTTCCCTCTGGTTTTCCTACAAGAAGCTTCCATGCAAGTCTTTCATTCCCCATACGTGCAGCATGTCCTGCCCATCGCAGTCTACGAGACTTAACTGTTCTTATTATATTTGGCTTCCTATAAAGACCACGTAGTTCACCTGTCTGTTCATCTCTCTTTGGTCCAAAAATTTTCCTAAGTACTTTATTCTCAAATATTACGTATAATTGAAATAATTTTTGTTTTATGAAAGTTAAAAGAATACTATTATTGTTGGTGATTATCAAAATATATTTGTTGATTTGATGAGGAATTTAATTAATTCTTTTCTTTTTTAGGTAAATGAATGTCTGTTGAGAAACGAAATAATTGCAGAAGAAAATTTTTGGTAAAGTATTTTTTGCATGTTTTAATATTATAAAGTAGGTGATACTCGGCGTGCGCTGCTACGCCTAAATATGTTAAATGTGTTCTTTATGTTTAGCGGAATAAGTAAGAAGAAAAATAATTATACATTTATATCGTGATTATTTTTAGAAATTCTGTGATTATTACCTGTGTTGCCCGGGAATCTACTTATCCCGATCTTCTTAACGTCAGTGAGCTGAAAGACAAAAATGGTTATTTTGAATTATCCTTAAAAGATATACATATGCTGTTGCTGGCTTTTCTGTAGAATTTTGTGAGATATTCAATTCTATGTACATAATTGTTTGGTGTATTTGTTATGGTTTAGGCAAAGCAAACCATTTGAGCTTCCGAAAAGGGACTTTTTTAGTGCACCTATCCCTTTTATTTTAGCTCCAGCCCTATAGTATGTACTGTAATATGTTATACAATGTTAATTGTCCCAAAAAGTCTCTAAATGATGATGAAAACCCCATTGAAATCGGGCAAGTAGTTTTGAGTCTATAAAGAACGGAAAAACAGACAAACGCACACTCATTTAGGAATATATATATACATATATATATATATATAATATGTATATATAGGGTGTAACTAAATTCACATTAAATGCTTTGAGGACGTGTAGTTGAGACCAGGACGGTTACGTTTAGCATAGGAACTCACATCCGGAAACATAGGCCTACTATTTTCCCGCTACATCAAAATATCACAACACATGTTGCTCTCTCTGACATCTCCTGCTTGTCGTCTGGTCCACAAGATGGGTTCGATGTGACGATCACCTACGTCGACACGTACCATATTCACCACGATCACTAATCCTTGGTTCTGCAACATCCACCGTAGCCTAAACCCACGCTATTAGATCTTTCTCGGATGCCACAGGGCACTCGGAAATCAGGGATTTCATGTGACCCCAAAGGTAGTAGTCTAGCGGGATCAAGTCGGAAGAACATGAGTTCGTTTGCTAAATATAATCGTCTTGCTGCCCACTACATATTCCCATAGTTTGTAATGGGAATTTAGTTACATCCATATATTGATTGGTTTTTGAACCCTACGTATATTTTTAGAATAGAATAGAATAGATTTATTTAGCCTGGTGGAGTTAAGGCCGCGTGGCCTTCTCTTCCACTCACCAGGACAATCATATGTTACATCTGAATACAAAAAATACAATAATAGTCATACTAAACAATTAATTATCTGTCAAATTGAATAATAATGAAAATAATCTCTAATACATAATACAATTAAATAAAATTAAAATCAAATTAATGATAGAATTAATACAGAAAGGAATAACAGCTCGAATCTACTATACATAAAAAGAAGAGAAAGAAAAAAATACAAAGAAAGTAATAAACTATAATTAATTAATCTATCGCTTTTTATATAAGGCATTAGGTAAATATATTAACAAATCTTAAAACTATTTTTATTAAATAATGAAAAAAACAAATAATTAATTTTTAAAAAGTAATATTAGTGAGTTGTTTCTGTTAGTAATTTTATTTTCTATTTGTTTCTGAAAGATGGTAAAGTTTGGTAGTTTCTGACATAGGGTGGAAGGAAATTCCATGTTCTAGCAAGAGAAATAGTAAAAGATTTCGAATAATAGGTAGTATGATGAGGAGGGGTGTAAAGGGCACTGTGCCCAAGGGATCGGGTATCTAATTTATGTGTATCAGAGGGTCTAGTGAAGCGGTTGATTAATAAGGTAATTTAGTTTATTGTTTTAAAATAAACATTCTTTTCATGGTCATTTTCGTGTCTACCTGATAGCATCGCTGAAGATCTGGTAAAAATATTAAAATATTAAAATAACTACCTGATACATATTCGTCTTCAACTAAATTAAATTTATGTTTAAAAAAACTTCAAGTAGTTAAAATTATCGGTGATTTACAATTCATTTTAGAAATATTGAAATAATATATTACGATGTGAGGTTGGAAAGTGGTTTTTACAGAAGAGAGAAAATGTTTAAAAACCGAGCGAGAGCGAGGTTTTTAATTTCCGAGATTCTTTAAAACACTTCACTGACATGCGTTGTAAATTATTTTTTACGCGGTGGTGTTTTCAAAATAATAAATAATAGTAAAATATTAACATCTTTGTTGGAAATATTTGCGTTCATTATAAACAACTGACTAATGTTAACAGCGTGGGCAATGTTTATTAGTTGAAACTACAGCAGGCCGTGAAAGCAATCGTTCATAAAATGGCGGCAAGTACTCATTTGTTTGATATTGTTTCAAATAAAGCTCAGTTCATTTAAAATGCACTGATTTGTTTCTTCTAATGTATATTAACACTACCCTTTGAATATATTTTTTGTATATACATTGTACGTAGTATACATAAAGGGCAGTGGTTTTACTTCCCGCACGTGGTTTGTAATATGTAATATTACAGTATAGTTATTTAGGTTGGCAACCCCGAAATGTAGGAAATTGAACTTTCAATCATGGTTGCCATTGCTTTAAGTATATCGTGTTCCAAAATGATGGACGGGGTTTTAAGTAGTTGGTATAGCTTTACAAACGAAATTGGATGCGTGATTATTTGCTATAATGAAAGAAAAACTGCGAAAGTTTCATATCCTGTATGCAGTAATTTGTTTCTTGTCATTATTACGTCGTCAGCGTTAAATTTGCGAAAATGGCGATTCCTGTACAGAAGTCATTCTGTGTGTTGCAATTTGCGAGGTTTGGTTTCATTGTTGTAGTTCAGCGTGCTTTCTGACGGCAATTTGGAACTGATCCTCTGACAGATAAAATTATCTCTCGATGGTATAAACAGTTAGAAATAACTAGATGTGTCTGTAAAAGGAAAAGTCCAGGACGTCCACGAACACCAAATGACTCGTCGGTCCGGATGACATGATTCATTCCCATACCCTCCACGGTCTCCCGATCTCACACCTTGAGATTTGTTCCTGGAAGAGTATGTGAAGGACCATGTGTAAGTACCACCACTTCCCGTCGACCTTCCAGACTTGACGAAGAAGGATTGTTGCTGCTGTTGAATCCATTACTCCAAAATGCTGACCAAGATTTGGAAGGAATTCGATTATCGGCAAGATGTGTGCTGTGTAACGAAAGCTGCTCACATCGAACACTTATAAAGTATGTTTTGAAAACTTGAAGAGTTTCTCTTTAATCCCATATAACTTTTGTTCTTAATATATATGTATCATGTGAGGGAAATTAAATTACTTTGAAACTTTGTCCATCATTTTGGAACACCCTTTACAACAAAACGCACTATCGCAAAAAAAAATAAAAAATAAAAAATCAAGAGAACAACCTCAGTAGTTTGATTTCTTCGGAATTCGTTGACATTATAAAGCAGCAATAAGCTTGTAGTGCACTCGGTATTGACAGTCGTTTCCAGACGATGATTCGCGCTGAGAAGTTCTCTTGTTTGTGAAGTAGTTGGATTTTATGTTATGCGGATCTACATAACCATCCAGGAAACACATTAACTTTATCAGTCACTTTCCACCTGGTTTGTATAGCCAATTCATCCCCTCTCTTCACCCTTCCTCGTCTCTTTCTATCGACACATCCAAGTTTCTCAAGTCTTGCAGACATCTCCCAAGTTACTTCTTTCATTCTTTAAAACTAATCAACACTAAGAAATTGGGATTGGAAGTAAACATCCATAAAACTAAATACATGTTATAATAATAATAGCTTTATTTTACCTGGCAGAGTTAAGGCCTTAAGGCCTTGTCTGCCACTCAACCAGGTTTTAAAAAATACAAAATACAAAAAAAAAATAGTCTTACAACTACATAAACAATTACAATAAATCTATGTATATTTTTAATGCCCCGGTTTGTCCTATTTTGGGCATTTGTGGTGTTCTCTCCTGGCAATGGAGTAATTGTAACACACTTCTGAGGTTGGGGCGTTTGGAAGGATGGGTTACGTTGCCCCGTTGACATGATGGGTGAGATGATAGTGGTGCGCCACAACAGTTCCTAATCCTAAGCTTAATCTAAGATTAATGTGAATGATGACAGCGATGGCCATATGATGTTCGGGTACTGTTAGAGCCTTAAAGTTTCCTGACATTTGTCTTACAGGTGAGGAAAAACCCCGATAATAACCTCACCCAGGAAACTGTCCAGACCGGGGATCGAATCCGGGTCCGCTGCGTGAAAAGGCAGCACGCTACCTCGAGACCACATCGGTGGACACATAGAAATATACTATTCTTTACAATCTGTGACGCGACTTTCTTAAATTCCTTCATAAATTCCTGTCAAATGTTTTTCTTAGGGTTTCATTTTTCAAATTATTTCCCACCATTTACAATGATTTTTACAATTTTTCTAACAATTACTTCAATATGTTTTTCAATGATATTTAACTACATATGTAGCATGAAGACGTGGCAGCCATATTTATTTTAACGAATATTTAATGCAACAACAAAGACATGTTCCAGTGCAGCCAACATAGAGTATGTACTAATTAACTATACGCATATATTTCAGAATTTCAGAACATACCATTTATTTTAGGGCGTTGCATTCTTTCGCAGGTTAGAGTGCTTAAATTGCTTTAGGTTAGCTTTTACGTTCGTTAAATACCATGTATATGTTGGCTGCATCCTGTGACTCCATAGTGTAAACAGCTTCGCGTTTGTTGGCGCATACGCATGGTGTATGATTGGAACTTAGAAAAATATTTCGTGTCTCATGTTGTAAAGAATCCCCATATTATATATATATATATATATATATATATATATATAATGCCCCAGGTTTGTCTTTCGACATTCCTGGTTTCTCTCCTGGAATGGCGTACTTGTAACCGACTTCTGAGTTTGGGGCACCTGGAAGGCGGGGTTACGTTGCCCCGATTATATGATGGGTGATGATGATCATAATGGTGCGCCAGGAGAGTCCCTAATCCTAAGCTTAACCTAAGATGAATATGAATGATGATGATTGCGATGGCCATATGATTTCGGGGACCGTTTGGGCCTTAAAGTTTTCCTGAGATTTGTCTTACAGGCGAGGAAAAACCCCGATAAAAACCTCACCCAGAAAAACTGTACCAACCGGGCCCACTGCATGACAAGGTAGCACGAGACCAGAGCGGTGGACTCTCCATATACTGTAAATGTACAATTAAAAACAAATGACAGGAATTTTTGTTTAAAACATTTTAACCGTATACATGACTTTCTTAAGCCCCCTGGTTTTAAAACTTCAAGATTTATTTACTTTTATTTTCTATATTTAATTAAATTTATTTACTTAACAAAGATAATTCGTGTGTTACTTGTAAATTAGGTATATTTTTTAAAAGAAAAATTGTCAAATTGTCTCTAAAAGGTTGTAAAAAATTGTATCTAGGAACGCCTGTATGTGAGACAACTTTGCCTTACAATACTGCACGGCGGCCTAGTCTAAACATATTTTGCAGGTGTTACCGTAATTTGATTTTTCTCTTGTTGAATGTGCATTATTTTTAGTTCTATAAACCAGCATCATGATTTTGTAATCAGAGCTTTTGACTAAAATTCTTGAGATCCCAGATTCGATGTGTCAGCTTTTCCTTGTGATATCCCGTCCTGTTTTCGGCGGTGACCCTAAGATATGGTAACCACAAATGTGTGGTGTGTGTAAGAAAGTGTCATGAGTTTACCTATATTATAAATTTACCCGAGTTTACCTATATGTGCTGTCTACCAAGTTCGGAAATATTTTAGCAGATAGCTGCAATGTTCAACGAAAAACAAAAATAAGCTATATTGGTAACATGGGCCGTCTACGACACTTATTTTTATGTACTCCCCAAATTAGGAACCGTGATAAATATTATATTTTTTAATGTAATGTTTACTTTGAGCCTTATGTCATAAAAGGTTTCATTGAATATATGTTAAGGGATTTCAGTCTGAATGAATCAAATATACATTGATGATATTGAAGAAGATTTCCGGGCTGTAGGTCGTGGTCTTGAGGCTTGGAGTTCCCCGACGTTTCGCCAGAGACTGCGTTTGGCATCCTCAAGACAACCCTTGAGATGCCAGACGCAGTCTCTGGCGTAACGTCGGGGAACTTCAATCCTCACGAGCACGGTCTACAGCCCGGAAATCTTCTTCAAGATCATCATAGCAATTCCGGCCGTGAAAGCTTAAGTCAATACAAATATTCATTTTTTATCAGCTCCCATTAAGTTGAAATACTAATAAAATATGCTTATAAATATATTTTAAGAGGCACGGATATTTAAAAATAATTACAATATAAAACTTAATTCTTATTCTTTTTAGTCATCCAACTAAAAATAAGAATTGTATTACAGGGACCCTTGACGTCCCAAATTCTGTTAAAAAAACGTTAAAGAAACTGTTATTCTACCAGTTATATTACATATGTATGCGAAACATACACTCTTACTTTAAGGGAGGAGAAAATACTACGAGTATTTGAGAATGAAGTTCTTAGGAACATTTTTTGACTAAAGAGAAATGAACAGACAGACGAATGGAGACGACTACAAAACATTGAGCTACATTATATTTGTAGAAATCCAGATATAATAAGAACAGTTAAATCTCGTGGACTGCGATAGGTAGGACTTGTGGCACGAATGGGGAATGAAAGAGGGCCTTGGAACTTATTGTGGTAAAACCAGAGAGAAAGCGTACAGTAGATAGTTCAAGAATGAGGTGGGAGAATAACATTAACCACGATTTGAAGGATGTAGATTATACAGATGATGTTTAGAAAACATTATCTCAGGATAGGGATGTATGAAGAGCTTATATCCGCGTGGCCTTGAACCTAAGGGTTCGATAGTACCAGAGAGTTGATTAACTAAAAAAAATATGATTTATTTAGGCGTAGCAGCGCACGCCGGATATCATTTATTTATTAAATCTCCAAGATTTGGTGCCTTGATATACAAATGTACAGTATGTTACGGTTGTAGTTACATATTAAAGAAAACTGAAGTTACACATAATTACAAAATATAAATTAAACAATAATAGCAAATGAACGAAACAAGAACAATTTAATTTAACACTTATAAAATAAGTAGTAATAAAATTAATTACAATGTGGTGAAAATAACATTTGCAAATATTTAAATGCTGTGTCACAACATTTCCGTGTTAAAATATCAATTATTGGATTATGTAATACTACACTGGATATTAGCTAGTTAATAATATATTCACTAATTATTTTTCATGTTCCATAATTTGTATAGAATATTTACAAAACCGTCCCAAATTAGGATACTTTCCCCTACATGTTATTTAAGGAAAGTTTTTGCGCGATAGTGGGTTTTGTACTTAGAGGTTAAATTCCTCTTTTAACTTACTGACTACTTAAATATGTTCACTAAATAATAAGAGAAATAAAAAAAGCTTAAAACCTATAAAAAATAATAAATAATTTAAAGATAAAGGCAAAAAACTCTTTCACGCCAGGGTACTTACCAGCAATGGCGACCATTACTGAAAGTTCAACTTCCTATATTTCGGGGTTCCCAACCTAAATAATTAACTGTAATATTACATTTACACCCACGTGCGGGAAGTAAAACCACTGCCCTCTATGTATACTGCATGCAATGTATATACAGAAAATATCCAAAAGGTAGTATTAATATACATTATACGAAACAAATCACTGCATTTTAAATGAACTGAACTTTATTCGAAACAATATAAAACAAGAAATACGTACTTGCGGCCATGTTATCAATAATTGTTCTCAAGGCCTCCTGTTATTTCAATTAATAAACATTGCCCACACTGTTAACGTTAGTCAATTGTTTATAATGAACGCAAATAGTTCCAACAAAGATGTTATTATTTTACTATTATTTATTATTTTGAAAACACCATCGCGCAAAACATAATGTACAATGCCCGTTTGTTAAGTGTTTTACAGAATCTCGGAAATTAAAAATCTCTCTATACCTCGGTTTTAAACATTTTCCCTCGATTCTTAAAAAAACCACTTCCCAACCTCGCATTGTAATATACTATTTATCCCATACTGTATACACAAATGGTAGTAGAACATCTGTTTGAGGATCCTTGTGAGCCTAAACAGCTAGATAAAGTTAGTAGAACTGTTTGTAAGAGTGTAGTAGATACAAAAGCAGGAATTTATGTGAAGTTTGAAGAAGGAATCCTGTGAACTATTTGATGCGGAAATCGCGAGGGATGATATTTACTACAAGACTCTGGCTCCATTGGATTAAAGAGTATTGATATTTCCTTCCCAATATCCCACATGACTCCAAGCGATGGAATTTGTATAAACCTTTTCCTCGTTCACTTCTCCGATCCAGTGGATCTTAATGTGGAATTTTACTCAATAAAGTAACAAGATTTCTTATAAACATAAATGAGATATTTTTATAAAAGGCACTCGGGTTTTTAAAAAGTGAAATATATTGGATTTACATTATTGGATTTTACATGTTTACACCAGGGGTTAAACAGAGGTTTTTGGATATCAGCTGAGAAATCAATCTGGGGGAGTAAATTTAATAAGCTAGTTAGTTACTCAATGTGTGGAAAAAAGAAGATTTGAATGGAGAAATCTTGAAGATTGAGCATGCACTTTGAAAGGCCTAGATTTGAATAGAATCAACATACATCCCGCATGATACCAGATAGAATTGTACGCATAGCAAGAGATAAGTTACCAGAGGATGGGAGAAGAACACCTGGAAGACCAAAAAAAAAAGAGAAGGAGAGACTCTTAATTCTGGATGAAATATGTCATGGACCTAAAACAAAGAGACGAAGAAGAAGAAAAAGTTAGTAATGGAATTTGATATATTTTCCGAAGAAAGGAAATAAATTTTCTTTTACATTGCGCATGGGCCTGTTGGCCGTACGTGTATATTTTGTTCCGTGAGAAGGAAAAACTAATATACAAACAAATGTGACACATCCAAGTTAACTGTGCACGGGCGAAGGGGAAGAGTTTTAGCGCTAGTGTCGCCGATCTACTGAATCTGTGGAAGGGATATAGGAGAAAACTGTACATCCGATCACGTATTGAAATTTTTCAACTTCAAATGTGGGGGGAGAATCCCTAAACATGTGTGAAAGATCTTAACATGGTTGTCAAATTAGTAATTTAAGCACGGAACGCTCAAGCGGTCGCATCATTTAAAATCACAGTATTTCATAGAGAAACTTCGAATAGAGGGGAAACTGAGTACAGTGACATCTAAAAAATTTCGGTCGTTTACGATGAACTACAATGAGCAAACTACAATGGTAGCGCTGTTTCGTAGTAACAGAATATGTAACTAAATAAAACAAATGCAAGGCACACGGCGTCGTTCACGGCGTGTTTAACGGTGTTCACTCGGGATTATGGGAAGTTAGCCATTTTGTAAATTTAAATTTTTAACTGCTATCCTTTCGTTCTATGTAGACGGTACTGTAAATTATCGAAAGTTAAAATCATTACTTAGATTTTATTTTACTCTAATTTGTAAGTAAATTTAAGCTTGTTTACATTTTTAATGTGAATCTATTTTCAAATATAAACCTACTAGAAGTGATAAAATTCTAAGATTTGTTAGGTTAGGAAGAGTGATGTTAGTGTATAGCCATTTCTAATAAACATTTTAAAAATGTGACTTTATAATGGACAGATGTACGACATGGCTAAGGTTATTTAATAAATATTGTATAAAATATGTATGTGAGAATAAGGGGGTAGATCAATTGTACATATTTATTAAAAGAGCTCATAATGCACGTTTTAAAATTTTAATAAACGAAAATAAATTAACATGTTTTATTTATTTCCATTCTTCCTTTCTGTTAAAATTAAAGAAAATCTGTAGGTCTGAGAGACTGGGTATACATAATTCCACAATTTAAGATTAATTAATACGTTATTTATTCCTATAAAAGTTAAATTCCATGATTATTCACCAGATGGCGGTATATAATTATAATTCATAATTTTACCACCAGACGGTGCTGAATTTCATATTAGTACCAAAAAAAGAACCGAAAAAATTTAGGTGTCGTTAGTTGTATTACACTAGCGCCGCCTGTGGCATGTACGCGCAACTTGCCTACTTTCTTCTCTGGTACTCTGTGACAGTATTTGTCGTCTCTCTGTTATCAGCCTCACAATAAATCACAAGTGGCAACATGTAATGAGAAGGGCAAGGAAGGGACAGCTCATTCCTAGACTAACCCCAAAAGTAACAGGGTTGTCAAGTTAGTCATTCTGTCACTGACCGCGCAGAGCGACAGATCATTAAAATACATAGTATTTGTCAGCTCTCTACCTGCCAATCAAACAGCATAATACAAAGAACAGGAAGTGGCAACATAGTAAGGAAGAGAAAGAGAAAGAGAATTTGTTAGTTAACATTTTTTCTGCCTGCACAAAACACTTGGATGGGTAATACATACCTGTACTCATAGGCCTACATAAAAAAGACATAAAACAATCAATATATATCTACGTCTACAATACATACACAATAATACATATATACATCCATACATAAAATGCCATGTGTTATGGGCTAGTGGTCAGCGTTCTGACTATAGTTAATAAGGTCCCGGTTTCGATTCCTGGTCAAGCCATAGGAACTTCTCCTTAAATGGAATTATTCCTGTGCTTGCTCATGGTCTGCAATTTAGGTTAAGTTTTGGTTATGTACTCTCCCGGCGCTTCGTTATCATTTATCATTCATGATATCATCGGGGTAACGTAACTCCGGAATCCAGGTACCCCAACCTAATAAATGGATTAAAATTCCGCGAATGCCTGGGGAGGAAGTAAGAAATACCATAAAAGACAACCTGATGGTATTGGGAAAAAATATATAAAATAAAAAGTATGTCAATTTGTATGGTAATAAAAAACTAACGACAGAACATATTCAAGAAGAGAACACACACACTCACCCACACACGCGCGCATGTGCTGTCGTGTCCAATTATATGGAATCTGGGGACCATAAAATGATTTTCTAATCAGGTGCAGAGCTGCAGATTGAAAATGAAATATTCTCCTACCAAAATTGTAATCAATAAGTAAAGTTCAGTTACTACTTACGAAAAAAATATGTTTTACAAGTATCGGTAGCATCTTAGTTGGCAGGTTCATTTAAGATAAACTTGTAAAAAAAAATCCCTAAAACGTTAGAACAGTTTTCTTCCTTCTTCATTGAAAATAGTGCTTCTCAACTTTGATTATGCCGCATTTCGATTATTGTGACTTACTCTTAACCGACATGAGTATCTCATTCGGATACTGTAATAAAATAACTATACTGTAATATTACATATTACAACCGCGTGTGGAAATAAAACCACTGCCATCTATATACACGTCATACAATGTATATACAATAAATATCCAAATAGTGGTGTTAATATATATTATAAGAAACAAATCACTGCATTTTAAATTAATTAACTTTATTTGAAATAATATAAAACAAAAAATACGTACTTGCCGCCATTTTATCACTGATTGGTGTCACGGCTTCCTGTAGTTTCAACTAATAAACATAGCCCACACTCTTAACGTTAGTCAGTTGTTTATAATGAATGCAAATATTTCCAACAAAATGTTATTATTTTACTATTATTTATTATTTTGAAAACACTATCGCGCAAAAATTAATGTACAACGAACGTTTGTGAAGTATTTTACAGAATCTCGGAAATTAAAAACCTCGCTTTTGGTCGGTTTTTAAACATTTTCCTCGATTCTGTAAAAACCACTTCCCAACCTCGCATCGTAATATACTATTTTGTTCTTTCCTTGTCATCTGTGTATTGTATAGCCTACGTATGTTATGTATATCACTGGTCAACATGAGTACCAATAGTTGTACTTAATGCAATTTTTTATCGTGTTTTCAAATATGTATTCGGAATTTCTCCATCACCCACAGTTTTTTATTTCAATTTCAATTAATGGATTTAAATAATTATTTTTTTAATAAACTTTTTTCGTCCATTTGTCCATTGTAAAATAAAACCAAATGAGCTAACTCAGGAGATTTCAGCTATGGAAAATATATATCGAGGCAAATGGAATCCTAATATGCTGGCCGATTATTGTTGGACCATCAAGAGGGATGCTCCACAGGCGAAATATAGCAGAAAATCGTCATTTCTTACCTTCTAGGTGAGCCCAAATGTTCGAATATTGTGTAGTTACGAATGTAGAAAATATTGACGTGTTTGAAATTATAAATGCCTGTCTCTCGGAAACCTTGCGTGATGGAGAAAGCACGATATCATATTTGAATTCAGGAGAAAACATACTATCAGAATCATATGTTTTTCTTTCTGAGACAAAAAAGAAAGTATATTTTTTGTTGCTCAATGTAATTTAACCTGGTAATGTGGAAGAGAAATCAGGCAAAATAAATAAAACAGTAAATACCTTTTTGTGATCGTAATTTTTAAGTGAAAAATCTGTGATTTTTTAGGTTTTAGAAAACGTGTTTAGGTGAAGAATAAATCATGATAATGATGACGTAGTTTAATGCTTTATATTCATGAAATCTTTTGTTACAAAAGCAGATGCCATTAACTCGAGCTGAAATGATATAAAACATTTTACGGAAATTATAGAATGCATTAACCATAGAGAATGAAAGACATCAAAGGTCAGTGCTTATGATATTGTCTTTCTAATGCGACCTGCCATTTTGTTTCATTAAAGCTTGTATTTTTGTAATACAATCAGTTAAAATGGTGTAGAGTGCAGATAGATAAAAGCATATTCTATTATTTTAAAAATAGAACTTTGATGTCTTATAAATTGCAAAATGCAATCTACAATAATAATGTGTTTATAATGTAATGCAAGATTAAATATTTTGTCATATTCTAAACGTGATGTTTATAATTTATGATAATTCAAAATAATAATAATAATAATAATAATAATAATAATAATAATAATAATAATAATAATGATAATGATAATAATAATAATGATAATGATAATAATAATAATGATAATGATAATGATAATAACGGTAATAATAATGATAATAACGATAATAATAATAATGATAATAACGACAATAATAATGTTAATAACGACAATAATAATGATAATAACGACAATAATAATGATAATAACGACAATAATAATGATAATAACGACAATAATAATGATAATAACGACAATAATAATGATAATAACGACAATAATGATAATAATGACAATAATAATGATAATAATGACAATAATAATGATAATAATGATAATAATAATAATAATGATGATAATAATAATAATAATAATAATAATAATAGTAATAATAATAATACCAGTGTTGACCTATGGTAGTGAAGCATGGACACTAAAAAGGCAACATGAAAACAGAATAATAACGGCTTATGAAATGAGATTCATGCGGAGAACAGCGGGTTACACCAGATGGGATCGGAAAAGGAACACCGATATCTTAAAAGAATGGAAGACTACGCCAATTTTGGAATATTATATTAAACAGTACCAACTAAATTGGAAACACCATCTAGAAAGAATGAGTTCAAATCGGATCCCCAAAGCTATTTATAATTATATACCAAAAGGACGAAGATCTCTGGGCCGTCCTATGAATTCTATAGGATCGTAACAGGTCTTGGCTTAATACTTGGAAGTAATAATAATAATAATAATAATAATAATAATAATAATAATAATAATAATAATAATAATAATAATAATAATAATAATAATAATAATAATAAATGAGACCAGCCTCATGGGCTAGTGTTCAGAAATTCTGACTACAGTTCACGGGGCCCAAGGTTCGATTCCCGGTCTGAACATAGGATTTTTTCCTTAAATGGAATTATTATTGTGGCCACCCATGGTCTGGATTTAGGTTAAATTCAGGTGTAAGGACTCTCCTTGGTGTAGTATAAAGCTAAGCCTTTCTTGAAAATCGCCATGCGATGTCAGCCGAGTTGTGAACCCTGCATGACGGCCTGTTTGAACACCTGATCATATATATATGACACTAATTTTTATTAGAGGCTGAGTCTACTCCAGGGCTATGATAATGCCAGATGGTTTAGGCCAGTTTAAAAACACTGATTAAATCGGGTCTTTAACCTGCGTCCATCTGACATGTAGCATATTGCCTTAATCTACTACGCTCACGCAGCAGACACGAGTTCGTGTCTCGGTCGGGACAAATTTCATGGGTGAGGTTTTTTTCGGGGTTTTTCCTCACTTGTAACAGGAAACTTTCAGGTCTAAACAGTTTTAGAACATCACAATCATCGTCATTCATATTCGCTTTAGATTAAGTTTAGGATTAAGGACTCTCCTGGCGCACCACTATCATCATCATCACCCATCATATCATAGGGACGACGTAATCCCGCCTTCCAGACGCCTCAACCTTAGAGTGGTTAGAATTACGTCAATGCCAGGTGAGAACACCAGGAATGTCGTAATGACAACATTTGGCTTTGAATATACAGGATGAGGCATTAAATGCCTGATCAATTTAAAAATAATATTAATTCCATGAGCATAGTACAAGATATATTTGAGTTATGTTGAAATATTACATAAGATTTCATGGAATTTGGTATGACATGGTTCAGTAGCGGCTTATTAAGGAAACTGGGTAGTGATTTACATATAATAAATTCATTTTATGCCCAAAAGTATATTTCAATGTTTCTCAGCATACATACGCTGATAACTAATTGAACATTTGTATAGATATACTCTGAATGGTATAAGACACAATTCATTGTTTTTGTATCTAAAGTAATTATAACTTGTTAACTGATTGCTTATTTTCCAACATTTCAATATATATATATATATATATATATATATATATATATTAAATGCAATATCTCATATGAAGAAGAAAAGGATGTAAATGCAAAAATATCTAAATTTTTAAGAATTTTAGGGTTAATAAATTCTATCTTCAAGCCACAGTTAGTCCAAAAGCATTCAAGACTGAAAGTGTATAAAACACTGGCTCTTCCAACTCTTTTGTATGGTAGCGAAGTATGGACGTTGAAACAGAAGGATATACAGAGACTTAGATCTGCTGAAATGAGATATCTTCGGAGGACTGCAGGATACACACTACTAGATCACAAAAAAAATGAAGACATCTTAGAAGAATTACACATGGAATCTTTAGAAAACAAAATTTCTGATTATAAGTCAAGATGGATACAACATGTTCATCGAATGGAAGATCACAGAATACCCAAACTAATGTTAAGATATCAACCTGCAGGAAGAAGAAGACCAGGACGTCCACTCAAAAGACTTCTGGATGGTGTTTCTCTTGAGGCCGAAACAGGTCAACAAATGGCCTAAATTCGTGAATGTACTATGATGATGATGATGATATATTAAATTTCAAGTGCACTTTTCTTCAATATGTTTTATTTAAATTACTTGATTTTTTAAAATTTGTTAAATGATGTCTGTTCTCAATTCTAAAGCCAAAGTTATTTAAATTTTTCACTCTGAAGGTCAATATAAAACATCTTTAATTTGATTAACTTTTTAAAAAAATATTTTCTCTAACTAAATATTTTATTTTTTTATGTTATGATGGCGTATTTAAATAACTTTGGATTTAGAATTGGGAACAGACATCATTTAACAAATATTTAATCAAGGAGTTTGAATAAAACATATTGAAAAAAGTGCACTTGAAATTAAATATATATATTAAAATGTTGGAAAATAGGTAATCAGTTAATATGTTGTATTTACTTTAGATACAAAAACAATTAATTGTGTCTTTACCATTGGATGCACACAGTTTCAGAGTATATCTATACAAATTGTCAACTAGTTATCAGCAATACAAGCGGAGAAACATTGAAATATACTTTTGGACATAAAATTAATTTATTGTGTAAATCACTACCCAGTCCCCTTAACATATCGTTTAAGATAAGAAAACCTTCACATGACGTCGAACAAATTAAGCATATTACGATATTGATTGACCAAGATTAGAAAAATGAACCAGCTGAATTTTGCAGAGTTATTATGCAGGCTTTCAGAAGTCCAGAGACATGCAGTTTTACGTCTTCTACAGAATCTTCTTCACAACATTTTCTAACTCACGGTGACACATTGTTCCTAGAGGGAGCATTGCAACTCTGAAATTCCTGCTGAATGTATGTAACGAAATTCGTTATTACTGCTTGAACTTTTTTCAGTACAGGCCAATACTGCATCACACTGCTTTGTCAGGTGATGACCAGTACTGTCAACTGTGTTACTTCTAAAACAAATATTAAAAATCACTAGACAATGCCACTTACAACTCTATAAAACTGTTTATATTTCAACATTAATCACATATATAGGGTGTTCCATTCAAACCTCCCACATTTTAATAAATCATAAGTAACAAAGTATGCGGAATTATGAAATGAGGCTGGTATTAAACGAAACAGAAACTCAAAGAATTTTCATTGCAACACATTGCCACTCACTAAAACACCTCTATATGTGCATAATTAGTAGCACGAACAATATCAAGTCTGTATTCGATTTCGTGCCACGTTCTCTCCAACATGTCCATTGGTACTGCTGCAATTGTGTCATGAAGATCTTATACTGGAGTCGCAAACACACGGTCTTTTACATACCAGAAAAGAGTTTGTGCTCGTTGCTGAGGAGTCGTCATTTTGTTTTATGTCATTATTGTCCAACATGCGACAGATGAATTAACTGCAACAATGAAAACAAACATTCTTTGAGTTTCTCTTTCTTTTAATACCAACCTCATTTGACAATTCCGCATACTTTGAGAGTTATGATTAATTAAAATGTGGGAGGTTTGAATGAGACACGGTGTATTTGACAAAGCAGATAGTGTTAAAATTATTTTAAAAAACAGCAGGTATTTATGCCTGACCCTATGTATGCTATAATAATATGCATATATAGTACGCTACTTATGACACTTTTATACTGAACTAAAGGCGGTGTTTCAGTAATAGATTTTAAAGTAGTCCCTTTGCCGCTAGCATCACAATTTTATAGCCCTGTGACCTGATTTTAAAGAGAAGCTCTTGTCGTAGCAGGAAAACATAGGAACTTACATTTTAATCCTGGTGGGGATAAAAAAAAGTTAAAACAATTATACGGATGTATTTCTACTGACTGAAACGCGATTATCAGAATGCAGAGTTTGCTTTGAACCGTGGTGACCCACCCAGTGGCCTTCCCTTTAATCTCTATTATTACATTGAACATTTGCTTCTCTCCAATTAAACTACTTGAGCTCTTTATGTTCTCAAACCAGATTAAAATTCACTATTTCACATGCATCAGAGACATCTCTTGGGAGGAGAGCGAGTTTTTTCAATTATTCAAACACTTAATTGCTATCCTGAATGATGTTCTATTATTTATTCACTACATTAATAACACTAAGATGTTTGGGCTGGAAACAAACATCAATAAAACTAATTACACTGAGCAACAAAAAGTAAACTTTTTTTTTGTCTCAGAAAGAATATATGTGATTCTGATAGTACGTTTCCTCCTGAATTCAAATATGATATCAGTTTTTCTCCATCACGCTAGGTTTCCGAGAGACAGACATTTATAATTTCAAACACTTTAATATTTTCTACATTCGTAACTACACAATATTCGAAAATTCGGACTCATCTAGAAAGTAAGAAATTACGATTTTCTGCTATATTTCGCCTGTGGAGTATCCCTCTTGATGGTCCAACAGTAATAGGCCAGCATATTAGGATTCCATTTGCCTTGATATCTCTTTTCCATAGCTGAAATCTCCTGAGTTAGCTCATTTGGTTTTATTTTACAATGGACAAATGGACTAAAAAAGGTTTATTAAAAGTTTTCTCCTGAATTCAAATATGATATCTGTTTTTCTCCATCACGCAAGGTTTCCGAGAGACAGAAATTTATAATTTCAAACACTTTAATATTTTCTACATTCGTAACTACACAATATTCAAAGATTCGGACTCATCTAGAAAATAAGAAATGACGATTTTCTGCTATATTTCGCCTGTGGAGCAACCCTCTTGATGGTCCAACAATAATCCGCCAGCATATTAGGATTCCATTTGCCTTGATATCTCTTTTCCATAGCTGAAATCTCCTGAGTTAGCTCATTTGGTTTTATTTTACAATGGACAAATGGACTAAAACAGGTTTATTAAAAGTTTTCTCCTGAATTCAAATATCATATCGGGTTTTCTCCATCACGCAAGGTTTCCGAGAGACAGACATTTATAATTTCAAACACTTTAATATTTTCTACATTCGTAACTACACAATATTCGAAAATTCGGACTCATCTAGAAAGTAAGAAATTACGATTTTCTGCTATATTTCGCCTGTGGAGTATCCCTCTTGATGGTCCAACAATAATAGGCCAGCATATTAGGATTCCATTTGCCTTGATATCTCTTTTCCATAGCTGAAATCTCCTGAGTTAGCTCATTTGGTTTTATTTTACAATGGACAAATGGACTAAAACAGGTTTTTTTTAAAAGTTTTCTCCTGAATTCAAATTTATCTGTTTTTCTCCATCACGCAAGGTTTCCGAGAGACAGAAATTTATAATTTCAAACACTTTAATATTTTCTACATTCGTAACTACACAATATTCAAAGATTCGGACTCATCTAGAAAATAAGAAATGACGATTTTCTGCTATATTTCGCCTGTGGAGCAACCCTCTTGATGGTCCAACAATAATCCGCCAGCATATTAGGATTCCATTTGCCTTGATATCTCTTTTCCATAGCTGAAATCTCCTGAGTTAGCTCATTTGGTTTTATTTTACAATGGACAAATGGACTAAAACAGGTTTATTAAAAGTTTTCTCCTGAATTCAAATATCATATCGGGTTTTCTCCATCACGCAAGGTTTCCGAGAGACAGAAATTTATAATTTCAAACACTTTAATATTTTCTACATTCGTAACTACACAATATTCAAACATTCGGACTCATCTAGAAAATAAGAAATGACGATTTTCTGCTATATTTCGCCTGTGGAACATCCCTCTTGATGGTCCAACAATAATCGGCCAGCATATTAGGATTCCATTTGCCTTGATATCTCTTTTCTCATAGCTGAAATCTCCTAAGTTATCTCATTTGGTTTTATTTTACAATGGACAAATGGACTAAAAAAGGTTTATTAAAAATAATTATATAAATCCATTAATTGAAACTGAAATAAAAAACTATGAGTGATGGAGAAATTCCGAATACATATTTGAAAACACGATAAAAAACTGCATTAAATACACCTATTGGTACTCATGAGACAGAAATCATGTTGACCAGTGTTATACGGTCACACAATAACAATGGGCGAAAACAATGAGATGCACTATTTCCTCTACTATTCAATTTTGTACTAGAGCATGCCAAAACAAAATAGAGGCAGAAGAAGATCTAAAAATCAGTGGTATTAATAAGCTGTTAGTTTATGATGACTATTTAACTCATGTCCCAAACGGTAGTCAATGACCAATCACGTTTCTATGAATTTTGTTTTATAATCAACCACAGTTTTGTTTCACCTCGCTTTTTATCGATTTATCTTTATCTGTCCCTACTTTAGTGATAAATAAAGCTCCTCCTTTTTACACGCTTTAAGTTAGCTTGACCTGTATCTGTCTATATAATGGAATATTTCAACACGATTTTCACCCACTTAAAACATTGGATCGACTTGAAACTTTGTATACTTGTAAAGGACTGATGACAATACAATAATTGCATAAATTATTTCTAAGATCCTGGACAGGATCATCAGGGCATCAAAAAAATAAATGCCGGTATAATAGGTTGCGGACGTATCGACTTTTTAGTCCATCGTTGTATAGGTCGCTGGTTCAAATCTGGCCCGGAGGATTTTTAAAGAGTATTACTTTTAGCTCATACTACAATAGTATCGAATTTAAAGATGTTTATATTTTTATCTTATTCTGTAAAATATTAATGACAATTTTATAAACTTACCACATTGTAATTTATCAAAAAATATGAGATACGATTAACTGTAGCTATTTATCTATATTAAAGTATTTAAAAAAATATTATAATAATTATAGATAATAATGATTTAAAATAATAATTATATTCGTTCCTAGACACTAAAAATATCGTAAGCAATTAAATTTTCATGGGATTCCGGTTTATGACAATCAATTAAACTAAAAATTAAAAAAATAAATAATAGTTTAAAAAACTAAAACAATACGCTTTATTAGAAAACCAAACTAAAAAATGAAAATAAATAATAGTGTAAGAAAACTAAAACAACACGCTTTATTAGAAAACCGAACTAGAAAATGTAAAAAAAATAATTTCCAACACGCTTTGGATAAAATTGCACCGCGCGTATCTGCTACCATAAAGTGAACCGCGTTGGTGCTGGATCATACCAATGTTGTTGATAATTACTTTGAATTGGGAACATAAATTTCTCAAATTAACACATCTTTGCCCGGGTCCATAAAAGGCAAAGATTAACTCATCTTTCTTCAATAGATTGTTAATTATGTAATATATTGTAAGCTATACAGATTATAATCGTGGACGTTTCAAGGAAAGAGGAAATCATATTCGCTTGAGAAAGCTTTGGAACTTTATACCCATATCTGACATGACTAGCTACCGAATCAATAGACAGAAGTTAACCGAAAGCAGATATCTTATATTCAATAAGAGTAAAAAATGTCAGATATAACATAGTAAAGTAAAGTTAAGTAAAGTGATTCCACAACAGGCCTGGAGGCCCTTGGGGTAGTAGGAGGTTAAGGCTCCCACTTTTTCTAGACAATCGGCACTTTACGTCAACCGGGTTGTCAGCCCTGCGTGACGGCCGCCTTTACCCCCAGAACAAGCGTCTGGTACTCGTTTCAGTTAGAGGCTGAGTCGACCCCAGGGCCATAGTGCCGCCAGAGGGTTCGGGTCAGTTTAAAAATCCTGACCCCAACGGGACTTGAACCCTCGACCCTCCGGCTTGTAGCTCAGTACCTTAACCACTACGCTACGGCGTGCCCCAGTCAGATATAACATTCAAATATTAATTGATAATTAGTTTAACATTGAAAAATAAATTGAGAAAAAAGAAACAATAACCTTATCGGTCATCTAAACAAAGCAATAATAATGAAATATACGTACATTCTATTCATTCACACCAGTCCCGCCAAGGGCTAGGGTACACGGTCCTTGTGGCCCTACCCTGGCCTAAGGGACGAACAAAACAAGCTCCTCCGAGCTGTATAGACTTGACCCTTTGGTTAATAAACAGATGATGAACTTGATGTAGGCAAGCGCAGCTTATTTGAAGGTTCACTGGGAGAGGGGAGGATGCGCGATAGAACACGGCGCATAAAGAAAAGGGGGGGTATGTAGGACAGAATTTGGCATTGTTCACTAAGTTCAGAGAAGAAATGGAGACGCGATGACGTATTGGTTGCGCAGTATGACGTAATCCACGTAACGAAAACTTGATTTCGGTACAAAATTAAAGTGTTCAACAAAAAAAAATCATCTCCAACACATCTAGAATAAAACTAGAGTTATCTACAAAAAAACACCAAAAGTGTGGGGTGCTTTTCTTCTTCTTCTTCTTCTTCCTTTCATGTGATAGACCTAGTGGTCTGTTACGGTCTCAATCCAACTTTTGAAGGGTCTGCCCAAAGATCTCTTGCCTGGTGGCTGGTAATTTAAGATCTGACGTGGTATTCTTGTTCTGCTCATTCTTCGTACGTGAGATTTCCAGTTGTTTCTGTATTTTTGTACATATTCCATGACTGATTCTGTGTGTAATTCTTTGAGAATGTCAGAATTCCTTTTATGGTCTGTCCTTGAATAGCCCGCAGTACGTCTCATAAATTTCATTTCTGCCGCAGTTAGTCTTTGATCATCTACACTGCGAATTGTCTAGGCCTCACTGCCGTAACATAATATGGGTCTGGCCAGTGTTTTATAAATTCTAGTCGTGTGTGAAGCTGTACTCTGTTTGGCTTGAAAATGTTATTTATAATTCCTGTTACTCTGTTAAATTTTATAATTTTTTGACTGAAATCTTTTTCTTCTTCGTATGTAACTTGGTATCCGAGATAGTTAAATGTGTTGGTTTGTTCTAATATTTTATTATTAATAACAATTTTACTGCGAACTGGGTCTTTTCCTAGGAAAGCCATGACTTTAGATTTTTCTGTTGAGATTTCCATGTTGTAGTTTATTGCCGTTTGGTGAAAAGAGTGGACTGAACGTTGTAGGTCATCTTCTGAATTCGCTATAAACACAATGTCATCTGCAAATAATAAGGTGTCTAAATTATATAATCTATTAAGTGGTATACTGCCATGTGGTTGTAGTCTCCATTCTTTAATAATTGAGTTCATGTATATTATGAAGAGAATTGGTGAAAGACCAGATCCTTGTCTAACTCCTTGATTAATTGGTCTGCATTCCGCGATTTTATTTTCAATCTTAACTTGGATGTAATTTTCCTTATAAATATCATATATAGCTTTTATCAGTTGGTCTGGGATTCCATCATATTTGAGGATTTCTAATAATTTGTTTCTATTTACTTTGTCAAATGCCTTCAAGTCAATAAACGCCATGTGTGTTTCAATATTAAACACTCTGTGTTTTTATATTAGAATTTTAATAGTGAGGTATCCATCTGTAGAGGATCTTCCCTTTCGGAATCCATTTATGGTTTTTATGTTTTCATTTTGGATACTTTACTTTTACCAATATCTGTTTATTATGAAATATATTAATTGATATAGAGCACCCCACGCTCTTGATCGTAAAATTTTTTTTTAACATTTTCAACAGCTCAGAGAATTATTTTTCTCCAACAAATACACTGAATATAGCAAATAATGAACAGATTCCTTGATTTTATTGAGTTGTTTACTAAAAAAAATTAGTAACCTATAATGTTGATTATAATACATAGTTTGGTGTTTTTCATTATTTCTCCACTACGGTGCATTCGTACAATTTTGCGAACCTATTTGGCAATACATAATATGATCAAGTTGGCAGTGAATATACATAACCTCACATTTCTGATTTGTTATCAAACATCGCCGTTTACATGAAATATATAAATATTTTAAAATACCGGTACCTATATTCAAATAACGACTTTTATGTAAACATCTTAATTTTATTCGTTAAATAGTCCTAACAAATGCCAATCGTGATTTCCAAATTCTCCAGATAAAATCACTCCTCACTTCGTGAGTCGTGAATTCATCGATAATTTAGAAATCACTCGTGGCATTACTTATGACTATTTAACTCATGCCCCAAATGGGAGTCAATGACCAATCAAATTTCAATGATTTTTTATTTCAACCAATCACAGTCGTGTGTCGCCTAAAATGTACCAAGTAAAGTTTATCACAATAAAGAAAGCACCTTTTTTTAACATTCTGAATAGGTCATAGCATTATTTTGCAGTGACTGACCCTCTAAGAAATACGGCTACCAGATTGTATATATAGTGCATGAATGTCAGCAGAAAGCGCATGCGATAGAAAATATAAAAACATTTGTAACAATTGAGTATACCACAAAAAAACACTGTTTGCACTTTCTTAAACGAATTATTTTCCAGGAAATGACGCAGAAAAAAATAATTGACATATTTACAGCATAGGACATCAGAAATTAATTAATACCTATAACGTTGGTTATAAATTTCTCCACTAGGGTGCATTCTTACAAGATTGCGATATTTTGGCAATAAATAATATTATGATCTGGTTGAAGTGATCGAACAAAAGAAGCAAATGAAACGTACCAATCGTTTTTCATTTGTTTTCAAACATCGCCGTTTACATTAAATATATAAATATTTTAAAATGACTATAGTTAAATAATGATTTGCGAGTATTCAGCTTAATTTTATTCGTTAAATAGTCCTAACAAATGTCCTCTTGATTTCCAAATTCTCTAGATAATTTGGAAATCACTCGTGGCATTACTTATGACAATATAGTATTATCGGGCGATAGCGAAAAGATACTAAGGACCAACACACACACTTTATTGAGTAACACTAAGAAATTGGGACTGGAAATAAACATAAATAAAATTAGCTAAATATATGTCCTCATAGAGAAATGTATTATAACATGAAAATGGACACTTAAATGACAAATAAGCGAGATTTTGAAGAAGTGATTGAATTCAAATACCTAGGAACATTATTACAATCTGGGATGAAATGCGCAAAGAAATTAAACAAATGCGTGCTGTTATACATTACAAGGACTCTTGTGTTCTCAACTTCTCTCAAAAAACTTTAAAGTGAAAAAATATATAAAACTGTTATTCTTCGAGTTATATTATATGGATGCGAAACATGAACTCTTACTTTAAGGGAAGAGAAAATATTGCGTATAATTGAGAATAAAATTCTTACAAAAATATTTGGACCAAAGAGAGATGAACAGACAGATGAATCGAGAAAACTAGGTAACGGAGAGCTACATGATGTTTATGGAAAATTATAATTAGAAATACAGTCAAGCATGCAATAGGAAATTTGTTACACCCTGTAGGTTTACTGTATTCAGGTGTCGATTATTTTAAACCAAGTTGTAGCTAAATGTATAGGCGCGAAATTGCGGGAATGTAATTTTAGAGCAAGTAGATTGATAGAGAAAATGACAGACTGACAAGGCAACGAATGGATAATCGAAACTGCGTAATTGATTGACCGACAGACAAATTAAAAATAGAATGAAGTCAAAATGCAGAGGCGGCTGATGTATAACTCCTGATCAACAGAAATGCCTAATAATGGACATAAACATTAATAATATAAGCAGAAGAGAGTTAATAATAGAGAAAACAGTTTTATAATTGACCGCCCTTCCAAAGATAAAGAGATACAAGTACGGTATGAAATATATAATTTGAAAGCAGAAAAAACTTCATCGAGGTCTGACAGATTGACACAGTGACTGACAAAATGTTAAATTCATAATATAAAGACACAATTATATCCTATCATACAGGCTGTATATTCCCCAGTTATAACAAAACTCCAGGAAACTGTGACATAACACAATAAACGAAGTGGAAAAACGGTGCTCCACGAACAAGCTGGACATTATAAACACATAAAAAACGGACACAATGATCTTCAGAAACGCAGGAAGAGCCGCCACAAAAGAAGAGATATACATAAGGAAAACAAAACTGAAAATATTATAACAACTAACGGAACTCTTGAGAAGTTAGCTACTCAAGTGCGAAAACGCATCATTTCCGGACATTGGTACCATAATAAAAAATGACTAACATATCTCAATATATCACTTCACAGTGAAATATCTGCTCTCGGGCAGATTTACTATATATATATATATATATATATATATATATATATATATATATGTATATATACAGGGTGTTAATTATGTCTCAAGAGCAGTGCTAGTTCGAAGGATTTGAAGACTCATTACGTGATAACACCTCACAGGTACGGAATATGACTGATACGTGGCTTCACAACGAAATATGACTGCAACACAACGGAGCTCCAGCTCACTTCGATATCAGTGTGAGGAGACATTTGGATACCATGTATCCAGGTCGAGGGGACCAGCCCCATGGCCTCCGAGATCTATTGTCGGTGTTTTTTTCAACACCCTGTATATATATACAGGCTGTTTCGAAATTCAATGATCAAACTGCTAGGTATGATGCAGAAGGCAAAAACGAATATATTTTGTTAAATAACCATGTGTCGGAAATTCATACGTATTGAGTACTGAGCATGCGAAGATAGTACGAGAGTGGAGGAGATATTAAATGAGCAATTATTTTTACAAATCCATTACACTAAATACTGTACTTGATTTGAAGTGTGCAGTGCATTGTGATGCCATATTTCGACACTGAGTAAGTAAACAGCACTAGTAACTGTGTAACGGACTAAGCATCAACATGGAACGCTACTCATGGAGAGAACTGTGAGACATGCCCTTTGTCTATGGTGCGGCTGAGGGTAATAGTCGGCAAGCCCAGAGAATGTACCGCGTACGTTACCCTGCATGAAGATGTCCGGATTATCGTACATTTACTTCAATCCACGATCGACTAGCACATTTCTGCACTCCCGTATTACTTTCGCATGCTCCGTACTCAATACGTACGAATTTCCGACACATGGTTATTTAACAAAATATATTTGTTTTTGCCTTCTGCATCATACCTAGCAGTTTGAGCATTGAATTTCGAAACACCCTGTATATATATATATATATATATATATATATACACCGCTGTGGTCTCGAGGTAGCGTGCTGGCTTGTCACGCAGCGGACCCGGGTTCGATTCCCGGTTGGGACAGGCTCCTGGGCGAGGTTTCTTTAGGGGGGTTTCCTCACCTGTAAGACAAATGTCAGGAAGCTTGGGGCCCAATATTCCCCGAAAATCATCCGGCCATCATCATCATCCTTCTCATTATCATCTTCCTTAATTGGTGTGGAAAGCAACGGGAAGCTACCACACATATAATTCCCTAGTAAAGTTGCAAGCATAGCATGGAAATGCTATGATTGCAGTGAAAGACCTGCCCTCTGGCAGAATTACTATGGATGGATGGATGGATATATAAATAGATGTTATAACTATATTTTTGATATTTGGCAATGAAGACAAATATGACACGAAACGAAAAATAAATGTTGAGTCGGGATTTGAACCCGAGTTTCTAAACTTTGTATGTTTAGCGCTCTAACCATCTAAGCTACTCAGGAATCCAAACATTTATTTTTCTTATATATGTAGTATTGTAAATTTACACGTGAGGTAGCGGGGTATCGTTCGAACTGCCATCTTGTTAGCGTTACTGCTAAAAAGCAAACATTCTCTTCAAATATGCTTACTTGTTAGAGTGGCCACAAGATGGCAGTTGGAACGATATCCCGCTACCTCTCGTGTAAATTGAGAATACTAGTTATATAAGATAAATAAATGTTTGTTTTAGGATTCCTGAGTAGCTTAGATGGTTAGAGCGCCAAACGTATAGAGTTTAGAAACTCCGGTTCAAATCCCGACTCAGGCATTTATTTTTCTTTTTATGTTATATATATAAGGAAAATAAATGTTTTTGATGGATACCTGAGTGGCTCAAATGGTTAGAGCGTTAAACATACAGAGTTTAGAGACTCGGGTTCAACACCCGACTCAGGCATTTTTTTCATGTCATATTTGCCTTCATTGCCAAATGTCAAAAATATAGCCATAACATCAAAATATACAAGCGTTACTGCTATAAACTAAAATATTCTCTTTAAAATTTGCTTACCTGTTATAGTGGTCACAAGATGGCAGTTGGAAGGATATCCCGCTACCTCTCTCGTAAATTGAGAATACTACATATAGGCTATAAGAAAAATAAGTGTTTGTGTTAGGATACGTGAATGGCTTAGATGGTCAGAGCGCTAAACGTACAGAGTTTAGAGACTCGGGTTCAAATCCCATCTCAGGCATTTATTTTTTTTTTCACTCCTCACTTGTTGATATTGACGGGTATACCCTCTGTCGCAATGATAGACTAGGGAAAAGAGGTGGGGGAGTTGCGATGTATATCAAATCGAAATTAGAGCCCAAAGTCATTCTTCACTCCTCCCCTGATTACAATGCACGACCAGAAGTCCTCTTCATTGAAATTTCAGCTAGTTTACAGAGATGTCTCCTGTGTGTGGTGTACAAACCTCCGAAAGTAGAGTATCTTAGTGACATAGAAACACCCTTATTAAGTTTACTGCCGCATTATCAGCATGTTATAGTAATGGGCGACTTTAACTCTAACTTAATTTCTTCCTCATCTTCATCATCAGAACTACTGGCATTATTTCACGCATGCAATATGTATGTCTTGCCTTTACAACCAACTCATCACAAATCGACGACTGATACATTAATAGACATCATAACCACGACAAATTCACAGAAAATTATAAACTACGGACAAATATCTGCCCCCGGCATATCAGCCCATGACGTCATATATATCGAATACTCTCTCCAGTGTCCTAGGACTCGTCCTAAATTATTAACGTATCGAAATTTAAAAAATATTAACCAGCAAGCTCTAATTGCAGACGCTATCGACATGCCGTGGCATGATATTTGGACCCTTTCACAATTGACGAAAAATTGCTTAAATTTAACAATATGATATTAGAACTTTACGACAAACATGCCCCCTTGAAGACTAGACGAATTACTAAATCCCCAGCTCCCTGGATGTCCCACGAAATTCGACTACTGATGGCTGAGAGGGATGCTGCTTTTCGAAAATATAGACGGGACAAAAGTGACGCTAACTTAAGACAATATAAGACATTAAGAAACAAAACGAATCAAAACATTAGGAACGCTAAGTTGCGGTATGCTCATAGTCTCATTGATCCAAACACAAATGCAAGTGATATGTGGAAACGTATTAGATCAATGGGTCTACGGCAGCCGACAACCAAAGGAGAGAGCATTAACATATCACTGGACGATCTAAACCAACATTTCACATCATATGCCACACTTAACATAAACACTACGACCAAACAACAAACTATAGATGAGCTCCTATCCACACCTACTCCTTCCCGAGAAAAATTCTTCTTTTCCTATATAATGCCAATCGACGTTAAACTATCCCTGGACCGCATTAGAACTAAAACACAAGGTATAGACAATATAAGTATCGACTTTTTAAAGAAAATACTCCATGTCATACTCCCAACTGTAACCCATATATTCAATGCCTCAATTATGACCTCAACTTACCCCGAACTCTGGAAAAAAGCTATAGTCAGACCAATCCCTAAAATTAAATTACCTGTAACACCAAACGACTTTAGACCAATCAGCATCCTCCCAGTCCTATCTAAGGCCTTCGAGCGCATTGTTCATGAACAATTAACTGATTACCTTAACACTCATAACATACTCGACCCATACCAATCAGGTTTTAGGACAGGCCATAGTACGGCAACCGCACTTCTTAAAGTTACCGAAGATACGCGTGAAGCAATGGACAGTGGCCACATGACAATATTTACACTCTTGGACTTCAGCAAAGCTTTCGACACTGTTGACACTGACATATTAATAGCAAAATTACGCGCTCTGAATCTTTCGGACAATGCTGTTAACTGGCTTGGATCCTATCTTCATGGTCGCCAGCAATGTGTATCCAATGCAGAACTTTCCTCATCCTGGCTATCACTGAAGGGTGGCGTCCAACAAGGTTCAGTGTTAGGACCACTTCTGTTCTCTATCTATGTTAACGATATATCCACTAGACTTACCTATTGTCGATATCACCTATACGCTGACGATTTGCAAATTTACATTCACTCCCATCCTGACGATGTACATGACACACTAGACAAATTAAATAGTGACCTAGACTCAATTTCCCAATGGTCGAAGAAACATGGACTTAATCTAAATACTGACAAGACACAGTGCATAATTATAGGACATCGGCGAATCCAAAGCATTATAAATTACGAAAATATCCCTACCATTCTCCTAAATGACAAAAATATCCCCTACAGCTCAGTAGTAAAAAATCCTGGGTATCTATATGGACCAACACCTAGACTGGAAAATCCAGGTGAATAATACCTGCAAGAAAGTGTTCTCAATTCTTCACTCCCTAAATAGTTTTAAAAACTTCCTTCCTACAAAATTAAAACAAATACTTGTACAGACTCTTATAATGCCACACTTCGACTACTGCGACATATTACTGACTAATCTTACAACTGATCTATCTGACAGACTACAGCGTGCTCATAATGCGTGCATTCGATTTATATTCAACCTCCGTCGTTATGACCACGTGTCTCCTTCATTTCAGGCCTTATCATGGCTACGCCTAAATGACAGAAGAACTTTACATTCACATACCTTACTATTCCAAATTCTGCACACATATTTACCAACTTATTTAACAACACGTTTTCAACATTTATCGGCTCGTCACAATTTAGGAAACAAGATCACAAGACTCTTCTTTACTTTTGATACCACAACACAGGACCTGTCTGTACTCTGAATCTTACACAATATCTATGGCTAGAGCATGGAACTCACTTCCCAGTCATGTCAGGGACTGTCAGTCGCTATCATTATTTAAATCCAAATTAACTGATATCTTAAGTTCGACACAATGAAAACATTAACTACATAACAACTATATAGAGCATTCTATTAATAATCATGTAGGAAGCTACTTACTTTATTTTATATCATTTTAATTTTATTATATTCTATGTTTTTGTTAGCATTAGCTAGTATTAGATCCATCATCATTGTATTTTGTTTAGTCTGTATTTTAATATCTTAAAATTGTAATATGTACGTAATTTTTGTATAATTTTACTATTTGCTGGTTGAGTGGAAGAGAAGGCCTTATGGCCTTAACTCTGCCAGCTAAAATAAATCATTATTATTATTATTATTATATATATCTACAGTATTACTAATAAAAAATATCTTATAGAGGCTTTCATCAGTTGTTTAGTTATACAATGTATAAGCGTTATGTAGATCATGTATAATTTCCTTGCTAATAAACGTTGTGCCGGAGCTTATATAACAATACAACCGTTATACACGATACGTCACATATTCGTCATCATTATGACGCCAGAACAATATTACGCGCATAGTGGAATGCAGGCTTTCACGGCCGGTAATCATGGTAATAAAAGATTCCGGGCTATGTGGCCGTGGTCTATAACTGGCGTTTCTTCCAGACGTTTCTCCCTCAACTGCGGAGGGCATCTTCAGTGGCGAGCGCTTACAGCTGTTGTTTCCCTGTCGTAGACTCGACTGCGAATGAACAGCAGAAAGCTGGACGCTCTTCTTCAGTACCAATATTACGCGCAGTTTGTAACATGACAAATGAGGGAAATTTTGAGGAAGTGGCTGAATTCAAATACCTAGGAACAATAATCACAAATAGGAATGAGATGAACAAAGAAATTAAACATAGGCTCAATTCTGGAAATGCATGCTATTATGCATTGCAGAGACTCTTGATGTCCCAACTCCTTTCAAAAAACGTTAAACTGAAAATATATAAAACTATTATTCTACCAGTTATATTATATGGGTGCGAAACATGTACTCTTACTTTAAGAGAGGAAAGGAGAATACAAGTATTTGAGAATAAAGTACTTAGGAAAATTTTTGGACCAAAGAGAGATGAACAGACAGGTGAATGGAGAAGACTACATAACAATGAACTACATGGTCTTTATAGCAAGCCAGATATAATAAGAACAGTTAAGTCTCGTAGACTGCGATGGGCAGGACATGTTGCCCGTATGGGGAATGAAAGACTTGCATGGAGGCTTCTTGTGGGAAAACCAGAGGGAAAACGCCCAGTTGGTAGACCAAGAATGAGGTGAGAGAATAACATTAACTATGATTTGAGGGAAGTAAATTATACAGGGAATGATTGGAAAGCATTAGCTCAGGATAGGGATGTATGGAGAGCTTATGTCCGTGCGGCCATGAACCTACGGGTTCGATAGTGCCAGTGAGTAAGTAAGTAAGTAAGTAAGTTTGTAACAGAAATAAAACAACATCAATTAGTGATTAATTGTGTAAGAAATGAATATGGATAAGAATTAATAGAGATTCCCTAATTAGGGAGGTATGGAAAAAATAAGTGTGTTTTAATTTATTTACATTCTCCTTTACGCTATGTCAAATATATCGTAGAATTAGTTTCACAGATAATGTGCTGCCATCTAACGTCAAGAATTTTGAACAATTCTTGGAAACTAATAAAAGTTTTTCCCATTGCTTATGAATTATATGCAGTGTTTTAAGATGCGTTAGAAAACGTTGAAAATAGTATGAAATGTTAGCGACTACAGAATAACACTGTAAGTGAAAAAAAATATCATTGCAGTTTGATCGGGAATCGAAGCTAGGACCTCACGGACTATAGTCAGAAGCTCTAACCACAAGACTATCAACCTAACATACGGCCTGATGCAATAATATTACCTCTATAAGTAAATACATTTTTATATCGGTGTGTGTATTATGTATTAATTATGCAAGAAAGTTTTGTTAAATAATATTATGAAGCACTTAAACTATATTCAGGTTAATCTTGTCTACAGCAATTATTGTAGAACATATTCTTTTGCGAATCAATGTTCAATTAAAAAATATTATTGGCCTAATCGAGAATGAGTGTAACAAAAGGCATTTTATGATGCCTTTATTTTCCTACCCAGAATTTTATTAATATTTTTTATGTCCTGTGCATCAATCAAACAGTCGTTAGTGTTGCATTTTGCATTAAATTTAAGGAATTTTTCATCATAAGAAAACAATCAGTTGATCTTGAAGTCCGATATTTTGTCTAGTTATACAATCCTTAAAAAAGGCTGGAGGCATGTATAACGATTCCCATGTAAAGTTGTACACCTCTTCTACACTGAACAGCTAATACAGTGTAGTACGAATTTTCAACTGAGATGTGTATAAACCTTGTATAAAAGTTATATATGGATTATTAGTAAGAGTGCTAATGTATAAAAATGTTTGTTTGTTCGTACTTTATACGCGGCCATACCGTTGATCCGATTATGATGGGGCTTTTAGAAAAGTGTTCAGGAGATTCCTGGGATGAACATAGGCTATAAGAGAATTATGATACTCAACTCCTACATCCTTAAAAATCGCCCTTTGTAGTGGAAAACGTGAAGAAAGTAGCCATTTGGACGCTTAAATATCTTACGATGCCTAAACCATAACAACTATACAAAATTAATGTACACAGAATTTTATATCTCAAAAAGCTCTACAAAAAGTCCGCGACAGCATATCTTTATCTCTTACGGATAACTCACAATAACCGTTTTTTGTCTTTCATTGATGTCAAGATCAAGACAAGTACGTAGATTTCTGTGCAAGCATAGCAACACATAGCGGATATTATAACTCACATTAACGAATTTATCTTTTAGCTCATTTATGCCAGGAAGATCGGAATGAGTAGATTCTCGGACAACGCCGATAATAATAATAATAATAATAATAATAATAATAATAATAATAATAATAGCTTTATTTTACCTGGCAGAGTTAAGGCCTTAAGGCCTTGTCTACCACTCAACCAGGTTTAAAAAAAAATACAAACAAAAAATAGTCTTAAATCTAAATTACAATATATATCTATAAATATAAACGATTACAAGTTATGAATACAATACAATTAATATTTATAATGTATTTTGATTTACTCTAAATTTAACGAATTAAATATATATGTACAATATATATAAAAAACAGGAAAAGATTAATGACATAGTATAAAATTAAATAAATAGAGAAAAATTAATTATTAGACAACAGGTAACTGTATAAGCGTGACTTAAAGGTACCAAGTGTGCGGCAACCCCTGATATCTTGAGGAAGGAGATTCCAGGAGCGGGCAGAGGCTACTGTGAAGGAAGTAGAATAGGAGGAAGTGCTATGAAGAGGAATTGTTAGCAGACTGCTATCTTGTGATCTAGTGTCAATATTGTGGTAAGAGGATAACTTCTCAAATCTAGACGCCAGGTAAGTAGGGATGTAGGAATTCAGAAGCTTGAAAAGTAGTGAAAGAGAGTGCAATTTACGTCTGTCAGTAAGACGGAGCCAAGAGAGGTTATTAAAGTGTTCGGAAATATGGTCATAACGGCGGATATTGAAAATGAATCGAACGCAAGCATTATGAACACGCTGCAGTCTCTGCGACAAGTCATAGTTTAGATCATTATATATAATGTCACAATAATCGAAGTGTGGTAACACAAGATTCTGCACAAGGATTTGTTTTAACGAAACTGGGAGAAAATTCTTTAAACGTCTAAGATAATGTAAGATGGAGAAAGTCTTTTTACATATGTGTTTCACTTGTGTTTGCCAGGTTAAATTTGCGTCTAGATGTAGTCCAAGATCTATTACTGAAGAAGAATAAGGGATAATTATATTATTTATAGTAATGTTTGGAAGTGTAGATATGTCAAAGGTTGTAAGCAGTCTTTGTTGTCCCATTAGAATTACTTGTGACTTGTTAGGATTTAGATTTAGACCGATACTTGAAGACCAGTTAAAGATGGATATGAGATCGTCATTCATTTTCGTCAAGCTGTTATAGAGAGAATGAGGAGGTGAATGTAGGTAAATTTGGAGATCATCAGCGTAGAGGTGATAACGGCAGTGCTTTAGTACAGTTGGCAAGTCATTTATGTAGATTGAGAAAAGAAGAGGTCCGAGAACACTGCCCTGGGGGACTCCAGCCGGCACGTTGCGCCAAGACGAAGATCTAGAGTTTAATGAAACGTATTGTTGACGACCGTGCAGGTATGAGTCGAACCAGGATACAGCGCTGTCAGACAAGTGTAGGTGCTTGAGCTTTATCATAAGTAAGTCGTGGTCTACTGTGTCAAAAGCTTTGCTGAAGTCAAGTAAGGTTAAAGGAGTCAATTGACGTCTGTCCACGGCTTCACGAATATCTTCAGTAATTTTTAGCAAAGCTGTGGTTGTGCTATGACCAGATCTAAAGCCGGATTGATAAGGATCAAGGAGGTGATTTTCTTGGAGATATTCAGTCATTTGCTTATGTACAATATGTTCCAGGGCTTTAGATAATGTCGGAAGGATGCTAATCGGTCGGAAGTCATTACAGTTAGTAGGTGTACTTATTTTTGGTATAGGCCGAACTCTAGACTGTTTCCATACAGTAGGGAAGATAGAAGTTATAAGGGAAGCATTAAAAATATGAGTCACTGTGGGTAGTATAATGTCAATGATTTTATTTAGCATTAAAATGCTGATGTTATCTGTTCCTTGTGCATTGGATTTAATCCGCTTGAGTGCTTTTTTAACGTCTATAGGCGAAATGTCGTAAAAGTAAAATTTATCTCTTCCTATATGGGGGGATGGGGATAAGTCTTTAAGAATGTCTATTTTAGTCTTGTTGTCTGGAGGTGTCATGGGTATTGAGGTAAAATGTTCATTTAAGTCATCTACAGAAATGTCTATAGAGTCAGTTGAGGGATTCAACTGTCTAAGTCCCATTGCACGGAGATTTCGCCAAGTGTCCCGTGCACTTATTTCAGGTCCGATTATACTGTGGGCGTGTCGTAGTTTGGCATTGCGTATAGTTTGTGTAGTTGTGTTTCTAAGTTGTTTGTACAGTTGCCAGTTCTCGTCATTTTTATGTCGTCTGTATGTTCGGTATGCTTTGTCTCGTTTTGACATAAGTTCACGTATTGAGTCATTCATCCAGGGAGCAGGGGGGCGGGAAAATCGTCGGGTTTTTACTGGTGCATGTCTGTCATATAGTTGTAATATCAGTGTATTAAATGTGTCTACTTTTTCATCAACTGATCTAAGATTCCATATTGTGTACCAAGGTAGTTCTAAAGCGTCTGATTTTAGTTTAGTATCGTCTATGTTTTGTAAATTTCTGTACGTAATCAATTTAGAGCGTCTTTTAGGACATTGGAGTGAGTATTCTACGAATACAATGTCATGAGCAGATATGCCGGGAGCAGGAATTTGTCCATATGACAGTACTTTCTGTGGATGTGTAGTCACTATTAAGTCCAGTAGAGTGTCGGTAGTAGCAGTATGATGTGTGGCAGAGAGAGGAACAATGGTCATATTTAAGCTTTGGAACATATTTTTAAGTTGTATGGCTGGTGAGTCAGTCTGAAGAAGATTTGTATTAAAATCGCCTGCGACAATAACGTGTTCATAATGAGGCAATGAATCGTTCAGAGCGTTTTCTAGATCCGAAAGGTGCCCTATTTTTGGAGGTTTGTATACAATGCATAAGAGACATTTTTTTAGACTGGCTTGAATTTCTACGAATAAGAACTCGGGGCGAGCGGAATATACAGAAGGGGACTTGTGGACAATTCTTGGATTAAGCTCATTTGATATAAAGGCACAAACTCCTCCACCTCTTTTATCTATTCTGTCATTTCTGAGCAATGTATATCCGTCTAGGTGAACAAGGGACGAAGGTATGGAAGGGGTGAGCCAGGTTTCCGAAATTAAAATGGCGCTCAGTCCAAGAGATGAAAATATGGTTTCAAACTCATCAAAGTGGGACAGAATGCTTTGTGAATTTACGTGAGCGATTTTAAGTGATGATTTATCAATAGAAAATGCATTCTTAAGTAGACTAGTAGTATTTGTTGTTGGAGGGGATGGTAGGGATTGAGGAATGTTGCTACCTGCGTTAAAAGTTGTCTGCACAATAAGAGGGTGATTGGAGAAGGTGAGTGAGTCAGAGGTTGCAAACAAGTCATCATTTGTCAGCTCAATGTTGCCAATAGCAGAAAGTAAAAATAAACTATGTACTGTAATAACTCTAATAAAATTAAAATAATTTAGCTAAACAAAGAACTTAAAAAATTAAAATAAAACAAGTAAGTTGTCCTAAATAAAAAATAATAAACTTAAAACTTACCTAAATTAGAAATAAATTAACAATATAATTGTTAGCAAAGAAAAGACAAAATAAACATATTTTACACTCAGGTCCTATCTAGTTGATATCCGTAGAAGATCTAATTTTGCGTTTTTCGCCATTTACTTTGGCTATGACGGCACCGTCCATTGTCCATACATTTTGAATACCGTATTTCTGTATACTGTCTTGTAGCAGGCGATAGCGACACTTCGTTAGGTCCTCGCGAACAGTGACCCCACTTCCTTTCAACTTTTTCTTGCTTAGAAAAACTTCACTGCGCTTGCGGTAACTAACAAATTTCACTATTATAGCCCGCGGTCTTTCAGCATTACTAACACCAACACGGTGACTTCTGTCAATGTCAGTCACTGATAGATCGACACCGATTTTTTTGGCCACCTCGATGGCTTTCTGGTCAGTGTCCTCTCCGGCCTCTTCTTTTACACCAAAAATCCTGAGGCATTGACGTCTCTGGTATTGTTCTAAATCGTCTATTTTATTTTCCAACACCTCAATCTTTCTGTCTTTTTCATCGAGGGTCTTTTCAGATCCTCAATTACCTTAGTGTTGTCCTGGATGGTCTTCTGCAGTTCCGCCACTACCTGGTCCCGCAACATGGACACAAACACCTGCAGAGTGCCGGGATCCTGTAGCGCCTCTTTCACCACACGTTTCACTGCTTCCTCCGTAGAACTTGTCGAATCATTTTTTGAATTACGTGTGTTTCTTCCCATGTTGTTAAATGTACACACTTTCGACATTAACTAATATAAATTTAAACTTAAACTGATTACGAATATGCAACATTAACTATAAAATAACGAAGGCACCTGCTGAAAAATAAGTTAAAAACCTGGAGCGTAACTTGTGCGTGTTAGTAGCTAGCCGCCATGACACATCAGCACGGGGTATCTAAAAATGTACTTTTATAATTATTTTTCCCATCACTTATTCAACTAAACGTTAAAGCACATCAATTTGCATTTATTTAGGCATAGCAGCGCACGCGGGGTATTAGGTAGTATATATATGTTTACATGTCGAAGATAAATTTTATTAGAGTTGTGATATCACAGTGAGATAAAATAGAATACATAGTGTAATCGTAGAGTTGATACTTTTATATTATTAAGGCAATTGTTCCTTGTGGTGACTGAAGGGATTTCCTTAAGGCTCACACCATGTACTGCAGTCGTAATGAGAACTGCAGGGATATCTAATGTAAATTTACCTTCCCAGAGGCAGGCACACTTAACTTCCTCTTTAATACTGCAACAGTAGACTATCTCACTCAACTCCAGTCATTTGTTTTTATCGCTTATAGGAGGCAGTGAAAATAACTGTTATCTGTGGTATTGCTATGACGTCGTTCGAAGTTTCTCCATCATTTCCTGGAATTCGTCCATTTTGTGTCAAATTCTACTATATAATTCAGCCAGATTTTTCCTTAGGATAAAGTTTCACTTGCCAGAATATGAAATTCTGTTCCGCACCGTGTCACAGTCTGCCAAACTGTAACAATACAGTAAAAACTGCTTATTCGCGGGTTAAAAAAATTGCGACACAGTTTCTGTAATCGCGGCTAAAATTTTCTTTATTCGCGGATCCAGTCGGTATATTAGAATGATTAGTATCCTTTATTAACGCATCGGCAACTCTTTTTACTGCAGACACGTGCCAAGGCGGCTTTTACAAAGAGTGATTCAAACAAATGTAAAAATTAATATCAAAGTAAAACAAAACTTATTGTCACTAAGCCTTAAGTTCGTTGTTAAAAGCCACTTCAGCTGTATTTCACGTGCCGCTACGTCCGTTGATAAATGCCGCCCTCGCCACGATCGGCGTTTTATTGTTTCAACTTGTCATTCGTTGCAATCATTTTGATTGAATAACACGCCTCTCTTCTGCTTTGTTGCAAATTTATAATGATGAGTAAAAGGAAAACTGTTCAAAAGTCTCATTAATTGATTTTATTTTGATAATTTTTATTTTATTTTTGAACTTTGGAACGTAATCGCCAACACACCCATACAAATTCCCATTCCATATTCGTGGTTTCTATATTCGCGGCATATTTGCGGAACATATCCATCTTGAATAAGGAGTCGTTACTATATTAAAAAAAACAAATGAATAGCCTAATGTTTTTATCTATTGGCATATTACGAAGGAATGAAGCTGTTTAGATTGTTTTCATTAACATAATAATTTGAAGAGGGCACGCCGTAGCGTAGTGGTTAAGGCACTGAGCTACAAGCCGGAGGGTCGAGGGTTCAAGTCCCGTTGGGGTCAGGATTTTTAAACTGACCAAAACCCTCTGGCGGCACTATGGCCCTGGGGTTGACTCAGCCTCTAACGGAAATGAGTACCAGACGCTTGTTCTGGGGTAAAGGCGGCCGTCACGCAGGGCTGACAACCCGGCTGACATCAAGTGCCGATTGTCTAGAAAAAGTGGGAGCCTTAACCTCCTACTACCCCAAAGGCCTCCTGAGGCCTGTTGTGGGATCACTTTACCTTTTTTAATAATTTGAAGCATTTTTACAAATCTTCGCCGATCCTATCTTGTAGACACCGGAAATAATAATGACGAAAGTACAGTATACAGGGTGCAGCATAAGTCAGTTATCCACTGAACATGGTTGCAAGGGAAAAAAATCAGATTGCTTGAAACTGGGGTTTGAATACGGGACTATCAGAATATAATCTCAAACTCTACTGCTTAAACAAAATGGAGGTCACTTTGAACAATTTTGGTTTTTTTTGTGTAGATTTTGTAAGCTACAGAAAATAATATTTTTACATTTTCGGATAATTGACTGATGCAGCATCCTGCGTGTATCTATTAACGTTCTAGCGATCGCTATTTTTGTTTTGACTCCATTTATATTTACGATATTTAATCTCCCTCTAGATTTTATTTTGTGATGATACCTTCCATAATTTTATGGAGAATAAATAATTAGAAATTATTATTATTATCAATTAAACAAATTTATCAATTTAAATTCTCCCAGTTATATGGCTGCGAAACTTTAAGGGAGGAGAAAAGATTACAGTATTTAAGAACAAAGTTCTTAGGAAACATTCTCGACCAAAGAGAGATGAACAGACGGGTGAATGAAGAAGACTGCACAACAATGAACTACGTGGTCTTTATAGCAAGCGAGATATATTACGAACAGTTAAGTTTCGTAGACATGTGGCACAGATGGGGAATGAAAGACGTGCATAGAAGCTTCTTGTAGAAATACCAGAGGGAAAACGCCCAGTTGGTAGATCAAGAATGAGTTGGGAAAATAACATTAACTATGATTTTAGGGAAGTAGATTATATAGGAATGATTGGAAAATATTAGCTCTAGCTAGGGATGTATGGAGAGCTTATGTATGCGCAGTCATGAACCTACGGGTTCGATAGTGCCATTGCGATAGTTAGAGTTGATTATTATTATTTTTATAATAATAATAACTATAATAATAACAGTAATAAGAATAATAATACTAACAATAAAAAACAATAACAATGATAATAATAATAATAATAATAATAATAATAATAATAATAATAATAATAATAATAATAATAATAATTAATCCACAGTAATTCTGCACGAGGACAGGTCTTTCACTTAAATCATAGTATTTTCATGCTATGCTTTGCAGCTTTACTAGTGAATTATATGTGTGGTAGCTTCCCGTTTCTTTCCACACCGGTGAAGGTTGATGATGATGATGGCCGGATGATTTTTGGAGATTGTTGGGCCCTAAGCTTCCAGAAATTTGTCTTACAGGTGAGGAAAAAACCCGAAAAAACCTCACACAGGAGCCTGTCCCGACCGGGAATCGAACCCGGGCCCGCCGCGTGACAAGGCAGCACGATACCTCGAAACCACAGCGGTGGACAATAATAATAATAATAATAATAATAATAATAATAATAATAATAATAATAATAATAATAATAATAATGATAATAATCCCTCCATGGTATCTTTACCTTGTCGTGGTGGAGTGACTTGCGTGCTTAAATGATCCTGAGAGCTATGCCGGCGGTAGCATTGCTGCCGATAGGGTTACCCATGCCGGACTGGTCGAAGGTGATATGCCAGACGAAAAAAGTACCTTGGTCGAAAGTGTGACGATCTTTCACCGTAAAAATAAAACCGTCAAGAAATGCGGTCATGGGTTCAACTATGGTAAAATTTTCCGGAGGTCAAATAGTCCCCCATTCGGTTCTCCGGGCAGGGACTACTTCAGGAACCCATGCCGAAGGCTCAAACACAGGGACTTGTTCCTAGGAACATGGAATGTTAGGAATGTTAGGGTAAACAACATGATTTTATAATTATAAATGTAGATGCCCCTGTCCCCACAGAAGATAAAGATGACAAGATCAAGGATGAGTTCTATAAAGAATTAGAATGCTTATTTGATAGCCTTTCACGATATCATATGAAAATTGTCTTAGGAGATTTTAATGCAAAAGTGGGGCGGGAAGTTATATTCAAACCAACAATAGGCAAATTCAGTCTTCATGAAGATAGTAACGAGAACGGGGTTAGATTACTCACATTTGCCACATCAAAGAATCTCATTGTTAAGAGCACAACATTTCAGCATAAGGATATTCATAAATACACCTGGACGTCCCCAGATGGAGAAACTCGGAACCAGATAGATCATGTATTAGTGGACAAACACTGGCACAGTAGCATCATCGATGTTAGATCAGTTAGAGGGATAGACAGCAATTCGGATCATCATCTGGTCAGGGTGAAAATTAGACGACTGTTGCTTATGAGAGGAACAAACGCTGAAGATGATTCTGTAAAATTTGAATTAAAAAACTTGAAAAATGATGAAATGCGGCACGAATACCAAATCATAATTGCCAATAGATTTTAAGTACTGGAATCTTCAGATGACAATGTGGCAAACGAAGAAGAAACTGATATAAATAAAGAATGGAAGGCTATAAGAATACCATTAAATTGTCAGCATCAGAAGCATTGGTTGTTTAAAAAAGAGGCAAAACAAGAAATGGTTTGATGAGGAATGTGCCGACATTGTAAAGAAAAGAAAGCTAGCAAAAATGAAATGGTTACATGAGCCAAATGAGGTAAATTTAGAGCAATTGGGTAGTATTAGACGGAAAACCACCAAGTTACTAAAGAGTAAAAAGAGGGAATATTTGAGAGAGAAGATTAATGATCTTGAAATTAATGCAAAAAATAGGAACATTAGAGAATAATATCAGGGAATTAGTATAGAGAAGAAAGGGTTTCAGCCTAGAACAAACATAATTCGGAATGAAAATGGTGATATGATTGTAGATTCCAGGAGTATATTAAATAGATGGAAAAGTTACTTTAATCAGCTATTAAATTTACATACAGAACAGGACATTGAGGAGGATAATTTACAGACAGCAGAAATGCTAGTCGCAGAACCAAGTGCATTAGAGGTTGAAATGGCGATTGAAGAATTGAAGATGTATAAAGCATCAGGTTCAGATGAGATCACAGCAGAACTGATAGAAATAGGGGAGAGAAAAATTGATGGACAAGATACGCTGGTTGCTTAGTATGATTTTGGAAAAAGAAGCTCTTTCAGATGAATGGAAAGAATCAATTATCGAACCAATTTATAAGAAAGGAGATAAAACTGATTGCAACAACTACAGGGGCATCTCATTACTTTGAACGTCGTACAAAATTCTAACAAATATATTAGTAAGCAGACTTACTCCCTATATTGATGACATTCTAGGAGATCATCAATGTGCATTTAGAAGAAACAGGTCTACAACAGATCAGATTTTTAGTATAAGACAGATTTTAAAAACGAAATGGGAATATAATGGTACTGTACATCAACTGTGTGTATACTTCAAAAAAGCATATGATTCAATTAAGAGGGAGAAGTTATATAGTATCCTGCTGGAGTTCGGAATTCCTAAAACGTTAGTTAGACTTATACGAATGTGTCTAAATGGCACAAAGTGTAGGTGCGTGTAGGCGAACATTTTTGGGACACTTTTGAAATCCATAATGGGTTGAAGCGAGGAGATTCGCTATCTCCTCTACTATTTAATTTTGTACTAGAGCATGCCATTAAATCTTTAGAGAATGAGGAAGGCTTACAACTCAATGGTATTAATAAGCTGTTAATTTTTGCTGATGATGTAGTACTATTGGCCGATAGCGAGGAGATACTAAATGACAGCACGCACACACTATTGTGTAACACTAAGAAATTAGGAGTGGAAGTAAGTATAAATAAAACTAAATATATGGTCACACGTAGAAATACATTATATAATGGAAATGGATAGCTAATGACAAATGAGGGAAATTTTAAGGAAGTGGTTGAATTCAAATACCTAGGAACACTAATCGCAAATAGGAATGAGATGCACAAATAAATTAAACATAGACTCAATTCTGGAAATGCGTGCTATTATGCATTCCAGAGACTCTTGATGTCCCAACTCCTATCATAAAACTATAAACTGAAAATATATAAAACTATTACTCTACCAGTTATATTAAATGGGTGAAAAGCATGGACTCTTACTTTAAGGTAGGAAAGGAGATTACGAGCATTTGAGAATAAAGTAGTTAAGAAAATGGTTGGACCAAAGAGAGATGAACAGACAGGTGAATGGAGAAGACTACATAACAATGAACTACATGGTCTTTATAGGAAGCCAGATATAATAAGAACAGTTAAGTCTCGTAGACTGCGATGGGCAGGGTATGTTGCACGAATGAGTTGCATAGAAGCTTCTTGTAGGAAAGCCAGAGGGAAAACGCCCAGTTGGTAGACCAAGAATGAGGTGGGAGAATAATATTAACTATGATTTGAGGGAAGTAGATTATACATGGAATGATTGGAAAGCATTAGCTCAGGGTAGGGATGTGTGGAGAAATTTTTGGACCAAAGAGAATGGGGATTGCGCGTATGGGGATTGGATGAGTTGCATGTAAGCTTGTTGTAGGAAAGCCTGAGTGAAAACGTCCTGTTGGTAGACCAAGAATGAGGAGGGAGAATAACATTAACTATGATTTGAGGAAAGGCAATTATACAGGGAATGATTGGAAAGCATTAGCTCAGGATAGGGATATGTGGAGAGCTTATGTCCGTGTATGAGCCTATGGGTTCGATGGTGCCAGTCAGTGAGTGTGAATAATAATAATAGTAATATTATTATTATTATTGTTATTATTATTATTATTATTATTATTATTGTACGTAATTGTATATGTTTGAATATATTCCCTTTATCTTGATGCTCTAATTTGTTAAACGTATCATATTCACTGCTGAGTAAAATTACCTTAATGATATGTGATATCGAAAAGAAATACACTATGTATTAAATAAATTATAAGAGAAATAATAAGGAATGGTGGAATATAATAACAGAGAGAAAGAGAGAGGGATAATGAAACACGAGACAGTATTTAACGTGATTGTACGAGGGAAATTTCTTCCCTCAACCCCTTCACTCCCAGCTCTTGGGGCAATAATTTACTTAGAAAAGGAACATGTCTGCATACACATAAAGAGATAGTGTTTTATTACTCTTTAATGCATTAAAATTACAGGTTATTATACTATGTAATTATTCTGTCGTATTTTAGTTAATTAACTTTTTCTATCTTTCTTAATCTTACTTTAACGTCTCCTTTTAGGTAGGGGTATTATCGATCACTTTAGCAATTAGTCGAATAACTATTACTAATTTTCGCCAAGTGGTCGAAATTCGACCACAAATAACACGTCACTTTATATAATATTGGACATTGTCAGTTTTATATTGTATTAGACCATAGTCATAAAAATGCAGGATATGTATAGGAAAGGTTGGGTAATGTGGACCCTTCTGTTTGAGTGGACCCTGTTAATATTTTCTTTAATTGGTGCTGCCCTCGAACAGAAAACATTTTAACTTCTTCCTCTCATCAACTTTGACGGGTTCAAGGCCAGTCTCTTTTATTATTTGTGCTAAGAAGAGTTTATTTATGATATTTAGGAAAATTACCACTTTAAAAGTTTTCAAGCTAAGAACCAGTTCTTAATTTCTGCTATTGAATATTACAAATGTTGAAAAAAACTACTAAATATATTATATTATGTAGATGATGTTTTAATATACTGACGGGTTTAGTTTGATATTATGTGACATGGTAGTTGTATAAAATAATTAAACATAACAAAGGAATTCGGTTAATGTGGACCCTCCACGAGGGCCTGGATCCGCTTTACACGAATACGTATATTTTATCAATGAGGATGCTATCTGTAAAAATATTCACTTAATTAATTTTAATTAATGTCCTTGTAATTTTACTAAACTCAAAGAGCATCGCTTTCTGCAGTTGAATGACGTGTGAATGTTATAATCAACAATAATTTTTCAAAACATTAAATAAATATCAACGCTTCTTAATTATGATCAGTCATAAATATTTTCAGATTAATCTGTGCCTGTCTGTATAAATTAATTGAGTAAATAAACTTAAAATAGACTGAAAGCTAAGGTGGACTCTGGGTCCACTTTATTCGAATATGGAGGTTAAATTGCACCTTTCTTGTAATGTAAAAAGTTTATAAAATACGAAGATGTTTCCATATTTGAGTAAAATAACAATGCTATTTCATAGTTACTACACTAATGATCCATCCATAGTAATTCTGTCCGAAGACAGGTCCTTCACTGCAATCATAGCATTTTCATGCTATGCTTGCAGCTTTACTAGGGAATTGTAGGTGTGGTAGCTTCCCGTTGCTTTCCACACCGGTGAAGGAAGGTGATGATAATGATAAGGATGATGATGAAGGCCATATGATTTCGGGGACCGTTTGGGCCTTAAAGTCTCCCTGACATTTGTCTTACAGATGAGGAAAAACTCCGATAAAAACCTCACCCAGAAAAATTGCCCCGACCGGGGATCGAACTCGGGCCCGCTGCGTGACAAGGCAGCACGCTACCTCGAGACCACAGCGGTGGACACACTTAATGATAATCACTGTAATTGAACAAAATTCAAATCCGTTAATTTATAAAAGAAAAACAAATTCAAAACTGGGGTCGAAATTACCCTAAGTTCCTGTATTTATATTGGAGTGTAACGTTGATGGGGTGATAGTATTCTAAATTAGCACCCAGCATCGTAGCTGCAATATGTATCGGCTCCACGATGAGAAAACCAGCAATAGCGGCTGGTAGACCCGACATGCTCATCAAATGTCACCCCTACACTGGCAGGATGATCATCTACCTGTGCGATTAACACATGTACTATTGGCCAATAGCGAGGAGATACTAAAGGACAACACGCACACACTATTGAGTAACACTAAGGAATTAGGACTGGAAGTAAATATCAATAAAACTAAATATATGGTCACACGTAAAAATTCATCAAATAATGGAAATGGACAGCTAATGACAAATGAGGGAAATTTTGAGGAAGTGGCTGAATTCAAATACCTAGGAACAATAATCACAAGTAGGAATGAGATGCACAAAGAAATTAAACATTGGCTCAATTGTGAAAATGCGTGCTATTATGCATTGCAGAAACTCTTGATGTCCCAATTCCTTTCAAAAAATGTTAAACTGAAAATATATAAAACTGTTATTCTGCCAGTTATATTACATGGGTGCGAGACATGGACTCTTACTTTAAAGGAGGAAAGGAGATTACAAGTACTTGAGAATAAAGTACTTAGGAAAATTTTTGCACCAAAGAGAGATGAACAGACAGGTGAATGGAGAAGACTACATAACAGTGAACTACATTTTCTTTATAGAAAGCCAGATATAATAAGAACAGTTAAGTCTCATAGACTGCGATGGGCAAGACATGTTGCACGAATGGGGAATGAAAGACTTGCATGGAAGCTTCTTGTAGGAAAGCCAGAGGGAAAACGCCCAGTTGGTAGACCAAGAATGAGGTGGGAAAATAACATTAACTATGATTTGAGGGAAGTAAATTATACAGGGAATGATTGGAAAATATTAGCTCAGGATAGGGATGTATGGAGGGCTTATGTCCGCGCGGCCATGGACCTACGGGTTCGATAGTGTCAGTGAGTAAGTAAGTACATGTATTACTTTTCTATAGTTTAAATGAGAGCTTTGGCGCTGGATTTTAATGCCTTGCAGTTCAAAACGGCAGGTACTTTTTGGACATGGCTTTTGTACGTCGTTAGCTTCTCAGGAAGAAATTTAACTCATGCACCATGGAGAATTTCGATAAACACTGCCTTCTAGTTAAAAACGGCAGGACTGTTTCCAAGGCTAAACTAAAAGGGCCACAGATGATGAGTACATTTTTAAAAATTATTAAATATAAACTTTAATGCACAATGCGTGTGTGGGCTAATATTAAGACTAAAGAAACTTAGAATAAAATAAAATGATTAAAAAAATATTTTAATAATTTATAATATGTATAAGATTATAAAAGAATAAATATAAATTGCAAAACATGTACCAGTAAATAATTATATTGTAGACATAGTATGTAATATATATGTAATATTTATTTTTATTGTCACTAGATAAGAATAATTTTTTTATTTTTTTAACGTGTTTGAGGGGTAGACAAAGCCTTAAGGCCTTAACTCTGGCAGGTAAAATAAATCTATTGTGTTTATATATAATCTTCTGTACGTATGTATGTCAATGAACTACTCCTAAACGACTGGACCGATTTTGTATTTTTTTTTAGTGGGTCCCTGGATGGGTTAGATTGACAATTGGACCTTCTAAAACCATTAGGTGTAGGAATTCACCTGAAATTAAAATTTGAAAATCCCTCTAGCAGTCACATTTTCGATGTTTCACAACGAAACTCAGTATATCCTATTAAAATAAACCGTGGAAGGTATTATCAAAAAATGAATTAAATCCAATAATTAGATGTGGAGATTTGCCTGAAATCCGGAATTAAAAACTGCCTAAACGACTGGATCAATTTTGATGATTTTTTGTGTCTGATAGGGTCCCTCGATTGTTTATATTCACAATTGGAGCCTCTAAAACCAATAGGTGTAGGAGTTCACCTGAAGTGAAAATTTAAAAATCGCTCTATCGGTTTCAATTTTCGATGTTTCACAAAGAAACTTTGTGTATCCTATTAAAATAAACCGCGGTAGGTATTATCAAAAAATTAGCGAAATCCAACAATTAGAAATGGAGGTTTATTTGAAATCCTAACCATGTTTGGTTCGTTTTAGCGTATACCATACAATTTAATTAACCTTTAATATTTCATTTATTTAGGCGTAGCAATGTACGCCGGGTATTAGCTGGTAGATCTATATTTCATTTGTTATTGCTTGTACAGTGTCATTTCTTTTTTCTTTACTAATAGACACATACGTTGAACTGTTTGGTAGGGTATGTATGATATATATTAGATTATCTTTTTTTATATTGACCCCAGGGGAGGAGGTCAGTAATTACCTTTTAGTGAAGCGATGACCTCAAAAAAGGCCAGAAAATGTCTAAACACGACCTGACATTTTGGTGATGAATAAACAAAAAACGCTAATTACCTGCAATCCGAAACCTTAATTTGTCCCATTGTTTATATATCACGTGCATAATTCTGTGAATGTTTATTAAATTAAAAGCAGTACAAATGGTCTGGTCTCTGATGTTCATATGGTATATTATTACACATGGTGAATCATGTTATCGAACGTAATGTAGGTTTTGGAGACTTCTCAAGGAATGAAGCTACCGAGGTTGTTCTCATAAAAATATTTTTTTAAAAATATAAAGATCATATATCCCAGGTCTATTAATAAATGATCAGTTGGTGATAAAAGACGCCCCTCCCTCCTCCTATTTAACTCTACGTCGTATAGACTGACAAGGCAAGACTCTGCTACTCACTTGTCAGTTGTGGTCTTTTGTTGGGAGTGCACCTGTATGCGGGTAGGAAGAAGACCGCCTTTTCACACCTAGCGAGCACTTATTAACAGTCCTGTTTTGTCCCATCTCGTAAACACCAAAAATTATCATCAATATAAGTTATATATATATATATATATATATATATATATACATATATATAAATAATTGTAAATGATTTCAGTATCAAGGAAGTTCCTGAAGACGAAGCATGTCTTTGAAAAGCTTTGAATTTTAATAATATAACGAAGATTATAACATAAATTATTATAGTTGAGGACAACTGTGTTATATAAGGTATAACAATTTTTTTATCTGAAATTGTTTTATGATTGTTAAACATCATTCGCTAGTTCAAATGAGCATATTCTTTAAATCGTTCATACAACGTTTTTTCATATTTACCTATAGACGTGTTAACGTTATTCGGATATTATTTCCAATTAATATGACAGCATTCTTTAAATTTCATTGTATATCGTTCTTTTACTGTTTACATTTTTTATCAGTATACATATTATGTATGCAATATGGACCACAAACGATTACGTAACAACTGGAATTGATAACGTTGAATGAAATTAGCTATAAATGCAATACACACTTCAGTTTAGAGCCTAATTGTGCACAATATAATTTGTACCATCTATCAATTAATTTTTTTTCCTGCTTCGGATGAATACTAATTGATGCTTCAGTAAATACTAATTACGACTGAATTAAATAATTTTTATTGGATATTGTTATCAATAGACACAGCTTACTGGATCCATGTTAAATACCTAACTGATGCTATTAATTAGTAATTTGATTGTCATCGCTCACAACAATAAGGTTTTCGCGCCTAAACATTAGCTGATTATTAATTGAATTAACAACTGACGACCAGACTGCGGTACTCCATGTATGTCAAACAATTGAAGGCTAAAAACAACCAGAATCAACTTGATAATCTAATATGTATATATATATTTTTTTTTCAAATGCCCCAGTTTGTCTTTCGACATTCCTGGTCTCTCTCCTGGCATGGCGTAATTGTAACCCACTTCTGAGGTTGGGGCGCCTGGAAGGCGGGGTTACGTTGCCCCGATGATATGATGGGTGATGATTATGACTATTTAACTCATGCCCCAAATGGGAGTCAATGACCAATCACGTTTCAATGATTTCTGTTTTACAACCAATCAGAGTCGTGTTTCACCAAATATTTATCAGTGTTATGATTACCATATTAAAGAAAGCTCCTCCTTACAATATTGCGTTCCTTTGGCAATAAATAGTATGATCTGGTTGCAGTGATAAACAAAAGAAGCAGTAGAAGCGTACCTATCGTTTCTCATTTGTTTTCAAACATCGCCGTTTACATTAAATATATAAATATTTTAAAATAACTATAGTTAAATAATGATTTGTGAGTAAACAGCTTAATTTTATTCGTTAAATAGTCCTAACAAATGCCACTCTTGATTTCCAAATTCTCTAGATAAATTCACTCCTCACTTCGTGAGTCGTGAATTTATCGATAATTTGGAAATCACTCGTGGCATTACTTATGATAATGGTGCGCCAGGAGAGTCCCTAATCCTAAGCTTAACCTAAGATGAATATGAATGATGATGATTGCGATAGCCATATGATTTCGGGGACCGTTTGGGCTTTAAAGTTTTCCTGACATTTGTCTTACAGGCGAGGAAAAACCCCGATAAAAACCTCACCCAGAAAAACTGTCCCGACCGGGGATTGAACCCGGGCCCGCTACGTGACAAGGCAGCACGCTACCCCGAGACCACAGCGGTGGACATAATCTAGTATATAAAAATGAATGTTTGTTTTTTTGTTTGTTTGTTTGTTTGTTCGTACTTTATGCGCGGCTATGCCATTGGTCTGATTGTGATGGAGTTTTTTGGAAAATGTTCAGGTGATTCCCGGGATGAACATAGGTTATAAGAGAGTTGAGATAATCAATTCCTACACCATTAAAAACACCCTTTGAAGTGAAAAACTTGAAAAAGTCCCTATTTTACCCTTAAATGTGGCTTACGCTGCCTAAACCATAACAAATACACAAAATTAATGTACACAGAATTTATTATCTCAAAAAAAAAACTCTACAAGGAAGTCCGCGACAGCATATGTTTATCTTTTACAGATAACACACAGTAGCCAGTTTTGTATTTTATTGATGCCAAGAAAATCGGGATAATTAGATTCCCGGGCAAGCATGTGCTGCCATACCATTCATCCGATTGTCATGGAGCTTTTTGCAAAAGTTCAGGATTTTCCCGGGAAGGTTACAGGTTATAAGAGAGTTTTAATGCTCAAGCCCTTCACCCTTAAAAATCACCTTCTGTAGTGAAAAAATGTGTAAAAAGTTGCTTTTCGTAAGCTTAAATGGCTTATGCTGCCTAAACCATAACAAATACACAAAAGTATTGTACACAGAATTGAATATCTCAAAAAACTCTACAGAAAAGTCCGCGACAGCATATATTTATCTTTTACGGATAATTCACAATAACCATTTTTGTCTTTCATTGATGCCAAGAAGATCGGGATAAGTAGATTCCCGGGCTAGCTGCGCACGACGGGCATTCTTTTATTAGAATCAAGGAAAGATCAAATTAGAAATGAAGAAATAAAAATATTCAGGCAATAGGTAAATGGGTTCCAGTAGTACTTCTACTCGCTTCCATTCGCTATTATTCCAACTTAAACGCCCGATCGAGAGAAGATTTGATTGAACAAATCTTGAAGATTAAGCGCATGCTCTTTCCTTGATTTATGTACAATCTTCCTCACAATATTCATTTCATTTGTTTTGAAGAGAAAAAGTGGTGTCATACTATATGAAGGATAAAATTTTACTTTATTGTGTTGTAATTGTTACGTCAGTTACCATGGAATTAACTTTTATAAAATATCAATTGTCTCTGATCTAGCTTTTGTTAATAGTGTTGATTTAATAATGCCTGAAAGTTGTTGAAATTTGGCTAATTTTTTACCTACCGTATGTGATCAGCCTCATGGGCTAGTGATCTAAATATCTTTTTATTCAACCCAAGGAGTACTTACTTGAAATAAATGCACTTATATTATTTCCACTCTGTATGTTCCTAATTTAAGTATTAACACATACCTTATTGATACAATAATGTGTGCGTTTTTCGGTTTTTTATTTGAATTTTTGTAGGCTCATACATTAACATAGAATCACCACTTATTCCTGTAGCAACAAACCCCCCTTCCCCTACATTATTTCTATATATAATATCATACATTAAAGTAGCTAACATACTTTGCCCCAGGTTTTTATTTGTATAGCTTTAAACAGCATAATTGTTTAGTTGGTAGAATTGCACGTCCAGAAGTGAAAACCTGGGAATAACTGGAGTCCTGGCATTTGCTTCAACAGGTTTTTCTCTCTCTCCGTTTACATGAGGGACAAAAAGTAAGTAATCGAACTTAATCCGCCCTCTTAAAAAACTTTGAAAAGATTCCCTAACAATTAGCATATTTTGTTTCCGAGCTTTTTTCCATTTACATGTTCTAACCATAGATACGTTTCCCTGGGAACAAAACCGACGTAAGTTATTGAATTATATAGTTTACAATTTAACTATCAGATTACCCGACGTTGTGTGGGTATATATTTACCCATTCTTCTTGTCATCAAAAAACTTAACGGCTCCGAAAACTATGAATTCGATACATTTTCTCGATATTAATATCAGTATTTTTCGATCATTTTTACATGTTACTTCTTTTCATTTAACCCTTGGGGATCAAATCAGGGTTTAAATGCCATCAGGACTGTAGCCAGTCAGCTTATTAACATCGAAAATTATGAATTACAAAAAGAGCACAAAAAAGCTAAAGTTATCCCACTATAGGCCACAGGAGACCCTTGGGGTAGTAAGAGGTTAAGGCTCCCAATTTTTTCTAGACAATCGACATTTGATGTCAACCGGGTTGTCAGCCATGCGTGGTGGCCGCCTTTCCCCCCAGAACAAGCGTCTAGTACTCATTTCCGTTAGAGGGTGAATCCACCCCAGGGCTATTGTGCAACCAAAAAGTTTCGGCCAGTTTAAAAATCCTGAACCTACCGGGATTCGAACCCTCAACCTTCCGGCTTGAAGTGCATTTCCTTATCCGACAATGCTACGACTTGCTCCAAAGAGTATAAAAATCATCATCATCATCATCTTTCACAGATTAGGTCTTTGCCTGTTCCGATCTCACATCTGTTCAGCCCAGCGCTTTCTTTATCTTCCTACCGATCTTCGTCCTCCAGGATTATACATCAGTGCCATCTTTGGTATCCTATCCTCTGTCATTCTTTGCAGATGATCTATCCAATTGTTCCTGTGTTCTATTTGTTGAAGAACTGGTTGTACTTTTAGTTCCACTCTAATAGTCTCATTTCTAATATGTTCTTCTCTTGTACAACCTTTCACAGCCCGTAGGAATTCCATGTTCGTTGCCTGAATTTTACTTTTTTCTTTTTCCTTCAGGACCCAGGACTCACTTCCATACATCGCTGCTGGTAGGGCCATCGTTGAGTAAAATCTTAGCTGCGTATTTTTTCATACTATGTTCCTCAGTTGATTGTTCCACGATGATAATCTAAAATTATACAATTTTATTTTTTCGGGAATTTTTCTCACCTATAAGACAAACGTCAGGAAACGTTAAGGTCCAAACGGTCCCCAAACATAATTTGATCATCATAAATCATCGTTACCATATTCGCCATGTTTAGTGTGAATGTGTTGTTTCATCCTTTAATGTGTTGTTTCGGAGGAGGCCTGACATTGAGCTGATCCAGGGAGCCCCTCCATGTCCTCCTGTGGTCAAGAAGTATGTGTGTGATCCGTTGTTAAAATCCCTATCCCGACAGGTCGTGCCAGGCCCGGGTGGCGTATGACACGTTAAAGTACGAATAAGGCGTCAATGAAATAGAATACAAAATCTGATGTTTTCGAACATTTTTCTTCTTCTCATCCAACCCCTGGGGTGAAACGTCATCTGGACTGTACCAATCAACTTAGTGACCTGGAAAACTGTGGGTTAGACACTAATCACTAAGGCTAGGATTTTTATGTAATAAAATATAAGGTTGCATTGAAGATAGTATATATTATTCAACTGTTTGTATGTGAAACAAAAAAAAAAAAAAAGACAGAAGTCTAACTTCTCACTGTACTATTCAACAGTTTGTACGTGGAACAGAAACAAAAGACAAAAGACGTCTAACTTCTCATTATACTATTCAACTGTTTGTATGTGGAAATTAACAAAAGACAGTCAGAAGTCTAACTTCTCATTGTACTATTCAACTGTTTGTATGTGAAACCAAAACAAAAGACAGTCTTAAGTCTAACTTGTCATTATACTGTTCAACTGTGTGTGTGTGAAACCAAAACAAAAGACAGTCAGAAGTCTAACTTCTCATTATACTATTCAACTGTTTGTGCATGAAACAAAAACAAATGTCAGTCAGAAGTCTAACTTCTCATTATATTATGATTCAATCTTAACTTTTAGTACATAAAAATCATAGCCCTACTAATGACGTACAAATGATAACTATTTCTTTCTGAAGTTCTTAGGAACATTTATTTAGCTAAAGAGAGATGAACAGACAGGGGAATGGAGAAGACTACTTAACAGTGGGCATCATGGTCTTTATAGGAAGCCAGATATAATAAGAACAGTTACCGGTAAGTATCGTAGAATGCGATGGGCAGGACATGTGGCATGGGGAATGGGGAATAAAAGAGGGGCATGGAAACTCGTTGAAAAAATCAGAAGGGAAACGGCCCAGTGGATAGAGAAGTAATGAGGTGAGAAAATAACATTAACCATGGGCTAGTGGTCAGCTTTTCTGACTACAGTTCATGAGGTCTCGGGTGTGATTTTCTGTCAGACCTGGCGAATTTTTCCTTAAAGGGAATTATTCCTATGGTTGTCCATGATGTAGAATTTAGGTTAAGGACTTTCCTGGCGCTAAATTATCATTTATCACATATAAAAACCATCGGGGTAAAGAAACTCCGCCTACCAGGTGCCCCAATCTAAGAAATGCATTACAATTCCGCATATGCCAGTGGAGAAAGGCAGAACTGTGATAAAAGACAACCTGGTGGCATTGAAAAAAATTGTGGGAAGTAGTTCCCAAGGGGGAAGAAATTTTCTCATGGAATTTCGGCCAGTATGGGACCGGTGCCTACCCAACATCGTGAGGCATTTGGGTAGCTACAATAAATAGCTAATCCAGGCTGAGAAGACCAGATATAACGGCTGGGGTACCCGACATGCTGACTCATGTCATCCCTACACTGGATAGATGATCGTCTGCCTTTGTGATTAACACATATGGATGTGAGGCCAGAGCCGGCTGGTTGGCTATGGGCCTTCTAGGTCTGTCGCGCTAGGATTTTTTTTTCGAGATTATGCAGGAGACGATTGGAAAATATTACAATATGATAGGGATATATGGAGAGCTAATGTTCGCGCGGCCATGAAGCTACGGGTTCGATAGTGCCAGTGAATTAGTTATAATGCTGGATAAGGCCTTCGATCGAGTAAACAGACAAAAATTATGGGAAATATTACGAATGAAAGGATACCCGCTGTGCCTTGTTGAAACAATAAAGACATTATATGAAGACACAAATATAATTATAGATACCGGATTCAAAAGAACAGATGCAATCAAAACAAATACTGGATTACGACAAGGATGTAGTTTATCACCCACTTTGTTTAATATATATATAGACGATATTTTTAATAAATGGAAAGTTTTAGTAAATCCAGGAATAAGAATGGATAATAAAATGTGCATAAATAATCTTTTATTTGCTGACGATGTAATCATAATACAGAAAAATGAAGACGACTTACAGAAATCAATGCATGCATTAAATGAAATATGTAAATTATACGATCTAAAAATTTCTGTAAGGAAAACGAAGACCATGGCTTTTAGAGGAAGAGATCCAGTGAGAACCAAAATTATTTTAGAAAATCAAAGTATAGAACAGGTGTCTAGTTTCAAATATTTGGGCTGTGATGTTGGCTACAATGTGGAAAGAGATATTGACTCCAAAATAAATAAATTTCAGACGGTGTGTGGAACAATACAGAGAACATTCAAAAATAAAATTAGAAAAGAAACCAAGATAAAAATGTATAATGTTATGGCGGTTCCCACAATATTGTATGGATGTGAAACTTGGGCTCCAGTGAAAAGACAGAAGGATAGAATACAGACGGCAGAGATGCGGTTCCTAAGACAAGTAAAAGGATGTACAAGACTTGATAGAATAAGAAATGAGGATATAAGAGAAGAATTGAAAGTACAGCCTTTATTGGATAAAGTCACGAATTACAGACAGAAATGGATTGATCACATGGATGGAATGAGCAAGGAGAGATATCCATTGTTAGCCAGAAATTATCAAGCAAGAGGAAGGCGTGATGTTGGAAGACCTAGAAGACGTTGGGCTGATGCAATATGAAGTCGGAACGGGCAATTGCCTAATCCCTGGAGTGATGATGATGATGATGATGATGATGCTGTATTATAATGAAAATCGAGAGAAAATTGAAACGATTATTGGCGCAAGTGTAGGATGAAATATGGGTTTAATAGGGAAATTGAATTTATAAAATAAAGCACATTATCCACTTGAGTTGGCAACATGTGCAAGTGAAGTTAGATAATAAACTGTCATTTGTTCTAATTCTTGTTAATTATCTGTATTTCATTTGCATTAACACGGCCAACAAATATGCGCTATCTAACAGTGAGGTAAACATTACCGCTGTACAAGTACTCTACATTCAGCGCATTTTCCACTTTTATATTTCTAATTAAATCTTTTAATGCTCAGCCATTTACGTATTCCAACGTTTCTAAAGCTTTCGAAACTGGAATTCTTTATTAAAATGAAAATTAATATTTTTAAACATCTAAAACGCAACAAAGCATATCAACATCGTTTAGATGGCTAGATTTAGTTACTTTTTTTAGTGAATTCCGAAGTAATATAGTTATTCCGGTTGTTCTCATTAGAGTATATTGAAACGTTTTACAAATATTCAACGACTATTTAGCAGTAGTAGTAGTAGTATAACTTTATTAAACTAAAACATACATACATACATAGAGTTCTGCTCAAGAGCAGGTCTCTCACTGCAAACTCAGCATATTCTCCACTCTTTCCTTAACTCAGCCTTCCTTTTTGTACCCGCATACAAACCGTTTATTTTAACCGATTGGCCTCAAAAGACGAGGTAGACTCGCAGGCCGTTAAATGGCCTTGAACTCAGAAGACGAGGTACACTGGATTAACTCTGCTGTTATATATTTTGCAATATTTTGTACATCCCTTGGCAGGGTAAACTTTTGATAACGCTTATCATTAGTAAAGGAATGTGTTTTGGCCTTCACTCTTATTGTTATTTCAAGTACCGTTATCTTTTATTTGTTTTGAATGTCTGAAAATAGACAATATAATTTACAGTAACCTAAAACCGGTTTCTGGGGAACTGCATTGAGCATTTAAACCCGAAGTGAATGGCTTAATATTGGTGTGCTGGATTTCAGCTAGAGCAGTGTGGCTCACTCCACGCCGCCGGCTTTCGGACTCTCTGCTTTTCCGGCGACGTGGTTTATGATGACCCTGCTCTGGTGAGGGACCATCCTCATATCATCCATACCTGCTACGGTATACTTCGGCTGAACACATAAGCCGCGAGACACGCAAGGGCTAAGAAACTAAACACTTACTGAAGAGACACAATGGTATTTGGCCGCCAAAGGACCTCAACTGGTTCCCAAAAAGCGGCACACTGGGCAATTGCTATAAATCAGTCAGTCAGGCTTAATATTGTCTATCATCTTATGTCTTTTCCTATCTCTAACCTTCTTTCCGTTCACCATTCCTTCTAGGGCATCCGTCAGCAGGCAGTTTTTTTTAGATAGTTTCCAATCCAAATTATTTTCCTCTTCTTTATGAGTTCCAGGATTGTTCTTCCTTCACCCACTCTGTTTAGCACATCTTTATTTTTTATTTTGTCTGATACATACAATGTTATTTACAAATACGGGTCGCACGAGTGTAAGCCGTTCTTGCTGCTGACAGTCCATACAATAAAATAATGTCTAGTTTATATATAAAGTAGATAGAAGAAAAAACACAATAGATAACAATTCCATTACATTATACATTAATTAGGTTACGTAAAATCAAGAATTAATAATATTACATTTCATTTACGTATTTATTTATTCACGAATGAGAGTTGTTCTTATTTTCTGTATTTTGTCCAGAAATTTCTCTACGTTTATCCAATTTTCCGGGTTTACCATTAACTTGTAGCATACCAATCTTTCACGATTTGAATTTAGAAATATTTCCAGTAACAAATGACGCCTCCAATATTCTAAATAATTACATTTTCTTAATATATGTAATTCGCACATTGGACACATTCGCATATCGTGATCGTCCATAAGTTTTAGAAATGTCCATGCCCCAAGCCTAAACCAAGCAATCCGTGATCTCTCTTTAAATCCTAGATCGAACATATATCATTATTTTCCTCAGAAATTGTTTTAGGTCTCTTTGAAACGTTTTCCCGTACCTTCGTCCTAAATAATTGATTGGTTTATATCTGAGTACCTCCTCCTTATTTTTCTCCACACATTCTTGAGATTTTCAGTCCCTCCATACCCAATTCATATAAATGTAGGCCTATAGAATCAGGAATGAGGAGCATAAAGAAATTAAACATAGGCTCAATTCTGGAAATACATTCTATTGTGGATTAAGGGACTCTCGTCGTCCCAACTTCTTTAAAAAAACATTAAACTGAAAATATGTAAAACAGTTATTCACCCAGTTATATGGAAGCGAAATATGGAATCTCACTTTAAGGGAGGAGAAAAGATTGCTAGTATTTGAGAATAAAGATGATGGGAAAAAATTTGGACCAAAGAGAGATGAACAGATAAACGAATGGAAAAGACTGCATAATAGTGAGCTACGTGGTTTTTATAGGAAACCAGATATAATAAGAACAGTTAAGTCTCATAGACTGCGATGGGGTAAAAATGGATTTTATTGGCATGTGTTTTTTAAAAAAAAAGACACATTTTCATTTACTTTGCTCAATGGCCTGTTTTGCCGTACGTGCATATTCACTTCCTTGAATAAAAAGAAAATATACGAATATATAAACAAATATGTACATGGCTACATACCAACACTCATACATAAAAAAAGCATTAAACAATATATATCCATCTATCCGTATTAATTCTGCCCTAGGGCAGGTCTTTCACTGCAATCATAGCACTTTCATGCTATGCTTTGCAGCTTTACTAGGGAATTATAGGTGGGGTAGCTTCCAGTTGCTTTCCACACCGGTGAAATGTGATGATGATGATGATGATGATGACGATGGCCGGTTGATTTTCGGGAACCGTTGGGCCCTAAGCTTCCTGACACTTGTCTTACAGGTGAGGAAAAACCCCGAAAAAAACTCACCCTAGAACCTGTCCCGACCGGGAATCGAAACCGAGCCCGCTGCGTGACAAGGCAGCACACTCTACCTCGAGACCACAGCGGTGGAGATCCTTTTCAACATAAAATAAGTACATTCAAAAGCCTAATAAATAGGATGTTAAAACTCCCTCTAAATAAAGACAATTATAATAAAGAATTAAATTACATCAAACACGTGGCAAAAATTAACGGCTACAACAAACAAATAATAAATAGCATTATAAATAAACAAAAAGAAAAAACAAAATTACCAACATAACCAAACTTGAAATAGAATCCAATGACAACAGCAAAAAATGGATAACTCTCACGTACACTGGTAAAGAAACATTAAAATTGGCCAACACACTAAAAAAGCTCGATAAGAATATTAATATAGCCTGCAGAACTGACAACAAACTAAACAATTTAATAAACAACAACATCGAAGAAATAGATGTATTCGACAATAAAGGCATCTACAAATTAACATGTACAGTCTGCAATAAATTCTACATTGGGAAAACTAACAGAAGCTTCAACATTAGATTCAAGGAACATTTCAGAGATTTCGTTTACAATGGAGGAAAATCAAGTTAGCAAAACATGTAATTCAAGCTGGACACCATATGCATAACATTGATAACACCCTCACAATAGTACATAGAGAAAACATTCCAATGAGAATAAATATACTGGAGGAAATCGCAATCCTAAGAGAAATCAACAGCAACCTGATTCTCAATGAATACACACCTAATCTACACAATCCTCTGTACAAAATTCTCACAACCAAGTCAGTGCTTCAACAAGGGTCAACAAGAACGGACCTAATGCATTCTGCTGATGATGGGACTAGTCCCGAAAGGCCTACAGAGTTTTAAAAGAATTCAAGTTGAGGAGACGGACCTACAAGCTAACTATATTATAGTTTTTAACCGTACATTATATTACTACTACAAAAAACATAACAATGCTAAAAAGCCTAAAGATTTAAAGAGAACGGGAATGAGAACAAGAGGACTGGAGGACATGGAGTGGATGGATAGAGACGAGTGGAGAAGAAAAATAAAACGTTAGGCGTAGAAATATGTGTAAACATTAAAAATCTGTATATAAATAAAAAAATATGTAATTCTACTTCTACAATACATACACAATAATACACACCTACACTCACACAAATCATGTGTATAGATATATAGAAATAAAAAATAACTCCCATTTTGTACAATAAAAACACTACCAAGCCGCAGAACATATAATACACACACACGCATGAAAAGGAGCATACAGGAAAACCAACGGGATAGCACCTAGTAAGTAGTCAGGAATGAGGTAAGATATTGTTATTAACTGTGATTTGCCGAGGTGAATTATACCATCCATAGTAATTCTGCCCGAAGGCAGGTCCTTCACTGCAATCACAGCATTTTCATGCTATGCTTGCAGGTTTACTAGGGAATTGTAGGTGTGGTAGCTTTCCGTTGCTTTCCACACCGATTAAGGACGATGATGATGATGATAATGACAAGGATGATGATGGCCATATGATTTTGGGGACCGTTTGGGCCTTAAAGTTTTCCTGACATTTGTCTTACAGATGAGGAAAAACCCCGATAAAAACTTCACCCAGAAAAACTGCCCCGACCGAGGATCGAACCCGGGCCCGCTGCGTGACAAGGCAGCACGCTACCTCGAGACCACGGCGGTGGATTATACAAGGGATGTATAATCTAGGATAGGGATGTATTGAGAGATTTTCTCTGCGCAGTCATGAGTCTTCTTGTTCGACAGTGCCAGTGTATGAGTTACTTCAGTGTGACACTTGGCAAGTGACGTGGCGGAGAGCAGAAGTTGCTGTGCTGTAGCCGCAAATCCTGGGTGTGGATTACTAGTGTATTTATTTGAAAGTTAGAACGAGGATTTAACAGCTACAGGACATAAACCACTCGCAGCTCAAGCTGCTTACATGCAATAAGATACTAAACAAAATTTACACCACCCACATGCTTCAACTTCTCGCAAACTTCTATTACTTTTACATTAACTTATTGTTGTCTGTAATACTGTTGTCTATTCATGAACTCACTCAGCGGTTCCCATCAACTATTAATTCTCTTTCCATTTCCTACCCTGTTTATATTTCAGTATCTAAGGTTGTACATTTTCGACATTTCTGGATACTAATTGATATATAGCTGGAAAAAAGGATACACCTATACTGCCTGAGACGCAATAAACCTGTAGCAATTGACGACCTTATCCTTACACCAGACATGTACGAAGAGCCCGAGGGGCGAGAAGCCACAAAAAGAATGCTTGAAGACCATCTCTAAGAAAAATGGCAACAGGGCTGGCACAACGAAATACATGGCAGAACAACATACGAATTCCTGCCAAACGTGAAAACTCGAACGAAAATGTCATGGATAAGGCCGTCACACACGATTACTCAATTGCTCTCAGGACATGGACATTTTAGAGGCAAACTGCACGAGAGAGGACTTGCTGACTCCCCTCTATGCAACTGCCAGATCGCAGATGAAGACGACGTGCACCACATGATATACCGCTGTGCCAAGCACGCGGCTATCAGAAGACAACTAGAAATATCCGTGCACGTCAGCACCTTTGCGGTTCTGAATGCAGAAAAATAACTACAAGTTGATCGCGGAGTATACCCAAAAAGCTCTAAGCACATGAGTTGAAGAAGAGAAGAGAAGACGAGGAAATCAACGATATAATAAGTAGAACTTGAACTTAGAATATATCAATATGTATACTTGATAAATTGTAATATTAAGTTTAGGTTAAGTAGATATAAGATTAATACTTCCATCTTATGTACATTATTATAGCATTATATAAGAAACAACTGGGGGACTCGACATGCTAACCACATGTCACTCCTACACTGGCTGTTGATCATCTACCTCTGCGATTGACACATGTGGATGTGAAGGGCCAGCAGCCGGCTGGTAAAAGGGCAACCGCTGAAAAGTGGAAAGACCCTCAATCGGAATATAAGAAACAAAATTAGACTACGAAACCATAATGTAATATAACTGTAAACACCTTAGATTAAGTTTCAACTAGCCGCACTCTGTAAAATAATAATAATTGAATAAAGAAATCACGCTAGATAATAAATAGGAACAAGAGCAGACGTAGGGCTATGGACATTAAGCCCGAGGAAACACAGGGGGATGGTGGTGGAGCTCTGAAATAAAAAAAATGTTCTCTGCCCGTGTACCAACTGTAGAGTCGTCAGGAGCGAGCGACCTGACGTACCATGGAGCTCAGAAATTTCCCAAGAAATTGTGACTCCAACACCTTCTCCCTAAGGTGTTGGTTTAAACCCCGTGAACTTGAATGTGACCGCGATACACATAAGGGAGGACAAGAAGCTGGGACTTGGGAGTATGGCCTTCTGGCCGAGGTATCCCAAGGGATGGAGGAATGGGTCCAATTGTTCTCTAAGCCTGGGCTTCCAGTCAACATCGAGGAAACGGGTGTTCACTTCGGACCTGTACGCCGAGCCAGATGAGAGGGACGCTGTCCTCAGAATCATCGACTACCACCTGCTCGGAAGATGGCAGTTGGAGCCTCATGGACGACAGACATGCCAGTTCTATCCGAGAGTCCAGAGGCGTATGCACACTCCGTGGATCATCATATCACACAGGTGCTCTCTGGACATGACCTATTCCGCTCTCAACTATAAGAAAGAGGGCGTGCAGAGTCAGCTCTCTACGACGGTTTTATCCCCGGAGAGGACGATGTAAGTCCATGTGCTCTATCACTGTAATAAGTACAATGCATTCAGGAGAGAGGTAGAAGAAGCAGCCATGATTGGGGAAACTCAATGACCGCCAGCCCTCGACTTCTGGACCAGTAAGGAAGCCTTCAAGTCCCTTACAAAGTATACTGGAAGAGTTCTGGGACTGAAAAGCGACTAAGAACAACGAAGAAAATTGAAGATCGAGAAAAATCATCCCCCTTTGAGCGTGGATTTGATCCCGTTCTCACTTTGATTTTCTTAATTGCGATTATCGTTTTAATGTTTGATGTAGAAATTGCTCTTTAACAACTATTATAACAAGTTCGAGTATAAAATCGTTACTAGTGAGGACAAGAAGCTGGGACTTGGGAGTATGGGCTTCTGCTTGAGATATCCCAAAAAGGGTGGTGGAGGGTCCAGCATGTTCTCTCCTGACATTGGCGTAATTGTAATCCACTTATAAGATTGGTGCGCCTGGTAGGCGGAGTTACGTTTCCCCGATGATATGATGGGTGAACACGATAGTGGTGCGCCAGGAGAGTCCTTAATCCTAAACTTAATCGAAGGCGAATATAAATGAAGATGATTATGATGGCCGTATGATATACGTTGACCGTTTGGGCTTTAACGTTTCCTGACATTTGTCTTACAGGTGAGGTAATACCCCGAGAAAAGAACCTCACCCAGGAAAATTGTCCCGACCGGGGATCGAACCAGGGCAGCACGCTAGCTCGAAACCACAGCGGTGGACATTTTCTTCATTTAACTTCTCTCTTTGTACATATTTTTACAGACCTTTTCTCGTCCCAACATCTTTAAAAAACGTTAAACTGAAAATATATAAAATTATTTTCCCAGTTATATTATATGAATGCGAAACATGGACTCTTACTTTAAGGGAGGAGAAAATATTACGACTATTTGAGAATAAAGTTCTTATGGAAAATTTTGGACCAAAGAGAGATGAACAGTCATGTGAATGGAGAAGGCTACGTAACAGTAGACTACGTGGTCTTTATATGAAACTAGATATAATAAGAAGACACAAGTATCGTGGACTGTGATGGGCAGGACATCTGACACTAATGGGGAATGGAAGAGGGGTATGGAAGCTTCTTGTAGGAAAACCACAGAAAACATCCACTTGGTAGACGAGGTATGGTATCATTAACCATGATTTGAGGGAAGTAATTATACATTGGAAAACATTATATATATGGAGAGCTTATGTCCGCACGACCATTAACCTACGGGTTTGAGAGAGCTAGTGAGTTAGTTATTATTATTTCTTGTGTCGCAATTGTCCCTGTATTGAACACATCTCTCATTTAGACAGGTCCTCAATTCCCTGTTTGGACAAAGTGTATGTGTGTGATCAAACATTTAAGGGCACCCAGTACTCATTTGGGTTAAAAAATGTATTTTTTTATTTTTGCTTCAAAAATCCACGAAGGTCTATTTTATCGATTTGTAATATTATTTTGTCGATTTTCGACATTTAAACCCATAAAAATTGATTTTTAAAAATTACGTCTCTGTGTTCTGCTAATGTGCACAATTTCGTTTTGCATTTTCCCGCAGCTTTTATTTTTTCATATTTTGATACACTTTTCTGTGAAACTATGAAATATAGGAGAATAATGTTTGGCATGGATATGCAGTTTAAAGGGCTCTATAATTATCTCTAAATTTATCTTTGTGTTATTGTTAGTGTTTGAAATTAAAAAAAAAATGTATGGGACATTTTTAACAAAAAAATGTTTGATCTTTAAATTTAAAATATCACAATCCCTATCTGAACACAAACAAACCTTATTATCGTCAAATGAACTATGGGCAATGACATACTAAATTTGGAAACAATTGGATAAGTGGTTTTTGAGAAAATTGTACCAAGACAATACTTTTGAAAAGATGGATCTTTTATTTTCATTTTGTTTTTGTATTTTAAATTACTCATAAAGAAATATGTCTAAAAAGTTAACCAGAGTGTCATTATGTTCAGGAAGACTTGTTTAATTAGTGACATAGTTTCATGCACATAGGAATAAGCTGAAAAAATATTTTTGTATGTTGCATATTTTGAAACCAAGTTGCAAGGAAATTAGTACCGGGTGCTCTAATAGACACTCTCTCGACAGGTTGTGTCACAGTAACCGGTTGGTGTGGGGCACGTGAAAGTATCAAAAGAGATAAGTTAAATAAAGGATTATCATAAGTAATGCCACGAGTGATTTCCAAATTATCGATAAATTCACGACTCACGAAGTGAGAAGTGAATTTATCTAGAGAATTTGGAAATCAAGAGTGGCATTTGTTAGGACTATTTAACGAATTAAATTAAGCTGTTTACTCACAAATCATTATTTAACTATAGTTATTTTAAAATATTTATATATTTAATGTAAATGGCGATGTTTGAAAACAAATGAGAAACGATTGGTCGCTTAATTTCCTTCCTTTGTTCATCACTGCAACCAGATCATAATATTATTTATTGCCAAAGGATCGCAATGTTGTAAGAATGCACCCTACTGGAGAAATTTATAACCAATGTTATAGGTATTAATTAATGTGATGTCCTATGATGTAAATATGTCAATTGCATTTTTCTGCAACATCATTTCCTGGAAAATAATTCGTTTAAGAAAGTGCAAACAGTGTTTGTTTTGTGATATAATTAATTGTTACAAATTATTTTATATTATCTATCGCATGCGCTTTCTGCTGACATTCATGCACTATATATACAATCTGGTAGCCGTATTTCGTAGAGGGTCAGTCACTGCAAAATAATGCTATGACCTATTCAGAATGTTAAAAAAAGGGTGCTTTCTTTATTGTGATAAACTTTACTTGGTACATTTTAGGCGACACAAGACTGTGATTGGTTGTAAATAAAAAAAATCATTGAAATGTGATTGGTCATTGACTCCCATTTGGGGCATGAGTTAAATAGTCTACATTATTTGGAAATCAATAGCGGCATTTGTTAGGACTATTTAACGAATAAATTTAAGCTGTTTATCACAAATCATTATTTAACTATATTTATTTTAAAATATGTATATATTTAATGTAAAAGGCGATGTTTGAAAACAAATGATAAACGATTGGTACGCTTCATTTGCTTCTTTTGTTCATCACTGTAACCAGATCATATTATTTATTGCCAAAGGATCGCTATATTGTAAGAATGCACCACTGTGGAGACATTTATAACCAACATCATAGGTATTAATTAATTTCTGATGTCCTATGATGTAAATATGTCAATTATATTTTTCTGCAACGTTATTTCCTGGGAAATAATTCGTTTTAAGAAAGAGCAAATAGTGTTTTCTTTTTTTGTTTGTGGTATAATCAATTGCTACAAATGTTTTTATACAGTATTATCTCCTGCATCGCTATCTGCTGACATTCATGCACTATATATACAATCTGGTAGCCGTATTTCTTAGATATCAAATAATGCTATGACCTATTCAGAATGTTAAAAACGGGGAGCTTTCTTCATTATGATAAACTTGTTTGATAAATTCAAGGTGAAACACGACTGTGATTGGTTGTAATTAAACATCATTGAAATGTGATTGGTCATTGAATCCCATTTGGGGCATGAGTTAAATAGTCATCATTAATAACTCCATATGTGACAATTTTGTATTACAAAAAATATTGCCTAATTTTCTTGAAATCTTGCACAGTACATACAACTGCAGTTGTAATCTTATCAAGTGAGAACATACAGAGGTCATAATGCCCATTCCAACACGATGTACTACAGTGAAATGAAATATTAATGGAACACGCACGTACCTAGCGTGCAGACATTCCGACCTAATTTATTTATTTTTACGTGACATTTAACTGCTTTTTAATCATGGAACATTTTCTTATCAAAAATAAAAATTACATTAACATTTCGTAGGCTATTGTCATTGATACATTATTAAATTTTGCGGACTACGCTACTATTATCTTATAGGCTATAAGAGAAATTAAGGAGATGGATTATCTCCTCTACTATTTAATTCTGCATTAGAGCATGTCATCAAATCTTTAGAGGATGGGGAAGGCCTACAACTCAATGGTTTTAATAAGCTGTTAATTTATGCTGATGATGTAGTACTATTGGCCGATATCGAGAATATACTGAAGGACAACACGCACGCACTATTGAATAACATATGAAATTAGGACTGGAAGTAAATATCAATGAAACTACATATATGATCACACGTAGAAATACATTATATAATGGAAATGGACAGCTAATGACAAATGAGGGAAATTTTGAGGAAGTGTATGAATTCAAATATCTAGGGACAATAATCACAAATAGGAATGAGATGTACAAATAAATTAAACATAGGCTCAATTCTGGAAATGCGTGCTATTATCCATTGCAGAGACTTTTGATGTCCCAACTCCTTTCAAAAAACGTTAAGCTGAAAATATATAAAACTATTATTCTACAAGTTATATTAAATGGGTGCGAAACATGGACTCTTACTTTAAGGGAGGAAAGGAGATTACGAGTATTTGAGAATAAAGTACTTAAGAAAATTTTTGGACCAAAGAGAGATGAACAGACAGGTGAATGGAGATGACTACATTAACAATGAACTACATGGTCTTTATAGGAAGTCAGATATAATAAGAACAGTTAAGTCTCGTAGACTGCGATGGGCAGGACATGTTGCGCGTATGGGGAATGGAAGAGGTGAATGGAAGCTTCTTGTAGGAAAACCAGAGGAAAATCGCCCCGTTGGTAGACCGAGAATGAGGTGGGAGAATAACATTAACTATGATTTGAGGGAAGTAGATTATACGGGGAGAGATTGGAAAACATTAGCTCAGGATAGGGATGCATGGAGAGCTTATGCCCGCGCGGCCATGAACCTACGGTGTCGACAGTGGCAGTGAGTAAGAGTAAGTAAGGAAGATAATTGAAGGGCTTAGGGCAATAACATGATAATCCACATATAGTTCTTTCTGAGATATAAGGATTTTAATGTTGCAAAAAATTATAAATACTAATTGTGCAGTATTGTTGTTAATACATTGTGTGTCTATATGTTTTAACTCATCACTGGCGCACTTAGAAATTATTTCATGGATATTTCAATACATTTATTTGCTATCATCGTAATAAAAGGCATTTGTTAACAGAATGTGGCTTATCATGTTACTACCCTAAGCCCTTCAATTCAAATACGTAGGTACAAAGATGAGATGCAGAAAGCAATTAAACAAGAATGAACAATGGAAACGCATAACTAACTAACTAGCTAACTTACTGGCTATACTGAACCCGTAGGTTCATGGCCGCGCGGACATAAGTCTCCATACATCCCTATTCCGAGAATAATATTTTCCAATGACCCCTGTATAATCTACTTCACTCAAATCAGGGTTAATGTTATTCTTCCATGTCATTCTAGATCTGCCAACTGTTTTTTTCTACAGGAAGCTTCCATGCCTCTCTTTTCATTCCCTATTGATACCACGTGTCCTATGCCCATCTGTTTCGCATAGAAATCATGTAGCTCGTTGTTACGTAGTCCTGTCCATTCGCCTGCCCATCTCTCTTTGGTCCAAATTTTTTTCCTAAGACCTTTATTCTCAAATACTCATAATCTCCTTCTTCCCTTACAGTAGTAGTAGTAGTAGTAGGACTTTATTAGACTAAATGTAAGATATATACAATGTTATTTACAAATATGTTTCGCACGGGCATTAAGCCGTACGTGCTGTTGATAGTCTGTTACAATAAAGTAATATTTGGTAATAGTTAAAGAAAAAAAAAAGAAAACAATAATATAACAATTACATAATAATACAATAACATTATACATTACTTAAGTTGTGTAAAATTATTAAGAATTAATGGTATTGCATTTTAATAGCATGTATTTATTCATGAATGAGTGTTGTTATTTTCCGCGTTTTGTCCAGAAATTTACCCAAGTTATCCAATTTTCTGGATTTACCATTAACTCGTAGTATGTCAATATTTCACGATTTGAATTTAGATATGTTTCCGATAGTAACTGACGCCTCCAATATTCTAAATCGTTACATTTTCCTAATATATGTATCTCGACTTCAAAGCTCCCGCACATTGGACATATTCGCATATCGTGATCGTCGCTAATTTTTAGAAATTTCCATGCCCCTAGCCTAAACCAAGTAAGCCCTGATCTCTCTTTAAATCCTAGGTTGAGTATATAAGATTCTTTTCCCCAAACATGTTTTAGGTCTCTTTGTAAAAAGTAAGCTTTTTCCCGTACATTCGGCGAAAATATCTTGTTGGTTTATATCTAAGAGTCCATTTTTGGCATCCATATAATATAACTGGGAGAATAACAGTTTTGTATTCTATCAGTTTAAGGTTTATTTTAGAGAAATTGGGTCGACAAGAGTCCCTGTAACGCATAATAGCATGCTTTTCCAGAATTGAGTCTATATTTAATCTATTTGTATAGCTCATTTCTATTTGTACGGCAATTGTTGTTCCTAGGTATTTGAATTCAGCCACCTTTTCAATGCTATACGATTTAATTAATCATAAATTGGCTGTATTTCCTATAAGATAAATCGTTTAATTTATTCTTCTTCTTCACTTCCTGGTTTAGGCAAGAGTTGCCTGTTCCTTCTTCACTAATAGATCTAAGACCATCTCTTCCGAGGACGTCCGACATCTCTTCTTCCTCTTGGAAAATAATGGAAGATTTTATTTGGTAGTCTACTTTCTTCCATTCTTTCTGTATGTTCTCTCCACTGTATCTTGTTAAAATCTTTTCTTTTATGGAGTAGATCTGCAGTTCTTCACGGATATTCTCGTTTCTTATCTGGTCCATACTAGTGCAGCCATTTACTCTTCTTAAAAATTTCATCTCGGCTGCTTGGATAGTTTAATTTATTTAATGTTTAATAAATTACATAAAACTATCCTCAACTAGTGTCCAAATCAGGGTCGGGTCGAGGGTTGAGATGAGATGAGCTCCTATATATAGACGTCTGAGAATTACAAGGGTGCCGACCGACTACGCCTGATGAACCATCGCAGGGGCAGATGAATGAAATTAAACGAAATGAATGAAATGAGCATGAGGAAAACGGGAGGAACCCCAGAAAAACATGCCCAAGCTCCGTTTCGTCCACCATGAAACCCATATGGAGTGACCGACACTCGATCTCGGGACCCCAGCGGTGAGAGGGGAGCGTCTAACCGCTTGCGCCACTGAGCTGCCTTGTAATAAATTATTGGAAAATTATATATATATATATATATATGATATGAAAAGAAAAATGAATGCTTGAGTCGGGATTTGAACCCGAGTCTCTAAACTCTGTACGTTTAGCGCTCTAACGACCTGAGCTACCCAAGAATTCCAACACAAACATACATTTTTCTTATACATGTAGTATTCTCAATTCACACAAGAGGTAGCGGAAATTTGTTCCGGCTGACACCTAGCGGCTAACCTAACAGTTAAGCAAATTTTTGAAGAGAATATTTACTTTATAGCAGTAACGCTTGTATATATAGATGTTATAAATATATTTTTGACATTTGGCAATGAAGGCAAATATGATATGAAAAGAAAAATGAATGCTTGAGTCGGGATTTGAACCCGAGTCTCTAAACTCTGTACGTTTAGCGCTTTAACGACCTGAGCTACACACACACACACATATATATATATATATATATATATATATGTATATATAATATATATATATATATATATATACACACACACACACGCACACAATGTTATTTACAAATATGGGTCGCACGGGCAGTAAGCCGTACATGCTGTTCACAGTCCGTTACAATAAAGTAATATTTGGTAATAGTATAAAGAAAACAAAAAGAAAACAATAATATTAAAATTACACAAAGAAAGCACAATAGTATTATAATTACATAATAATACAATAACATTATTCATTAATTAAGTTATGTAGAATTATTAAGAATTAATGGTATTGCATTTTGATAACATGTATTTATTCATGAATGAGTGTTGTTCTTATGTTCCGCGTTTTGTCCAGAAATTTACCCAAGTTTATCCAATTTTCTGGATTTACCATTAACTCGTAGCATGCTAATTTTTCACGATTTGAATTTAGAAATCTTCCCGGTAATAACTGATGCCTCTAATATTCTAAATCGTTATATATATAAGTCTGTTAACCACTGCACATGGTTGCAAAAAAAAAAAACCAAATTGGTTGAAACTGGAGTTTGGTATTTGAGATTATATTCTGAAGGTCCCGTATTCAAACCTCAGTTTCAATCAATCTCATTTTTACCCTCGCAACCATGTGCAGTGATTGACTTATGCTACACCCAGTATGTTAATAAATTTGTGTCAACAACACAAAAATATGTAATAACTTAATATTATGTATAATTTCATTTCAGTTCGTTCCGACACTTTTAAATATGGAGTGACAGCAGAAAATGAGTTACTCCAATTTATCAAAATAATTTTATATTCCGTAAACTAGCAAAATGGGACGTAAATTCGACTTGCTGAGGAATTGGATTAGTTTACGCAATTCCTGCGTTTTTATTTTGACAAGTACTTTGGAATAAGTTAATAGGCAATGAATTGAGGTTATATTTTTGTCACGATGATGTTGTGGGAGGAAGGAAGCGAGATGTGGCTTGACAACCTGTAACTGTGAATGATGGCCAGTCTCTGTTAATGAGTATAAATCATAATGAATAATGGAGAGTGAACACAAACACCACGACGCTGAAATGCTGTGATAATGACCTCCTTAATGGGTCTGGTGCCCGGATAACCACATTTATTGACAGTTCACTATCGCCCCCTTGCCTGCCTGCTGCTGGTGGCTACCTTGTTACAACCTACACTAACTTCTATTACCGTGTATTGTCCATCCCTTCTCCTCTCTCCCTTCCATGAGAATAAAGTCAACTTTGCATTTCCAGACTGTATCCGAACTATTTATAGTGATTTTGCTAAATAATGCAAACACAGTTATATTATTAATGCTTTGAATACTATTATTGTTATACTATTATTATTATTATTATTATTATTATTATTATTATTATTATTATGGCAGTTCCTATTATTACTTACGGATCCGAAACATGGGCAGTGACAACACAACAATCTGCCAGAATACAAGCTGCTGAAACGAAATTCCTGAGATCAATAGCAGGATATCATAGAACAGACAAAAACTGCAACACAGAAATAAGACAACAACTAAAACTAGAAAAATTAAACAATAATGAAATACAGAACAAACTGGAAAGAACACTTAGCAAGGATGACTGAGAACAGAATACCAAAATCAGCATACAACTATTCACTAAGAGGACGAAGAAGTTTGGGAAGACCAAAAGATGGAAAGAGCAGCAATTTGGAACCGGAACAAGCTATCAAAAATCCTAAATCGTGACGAAGAAGACTATTATTATTATTATTATTATTATTATTATTATTATTAAATTATTATTATTATTATTATTATTACATTATTTATTATATATTTTGTATCCATATCTTCTAATGCAACTTTTGTAAAGGTCATATGCTTTTCTAGATCCACAAAGTGAAATGAACTTGTTTGTTATTATTAGTCTTTTCAATCAATTCCTTTATCATTAATATGTAATCAATTGTAGATCTCCCAGACATAAACCCTGCCTGTGTACTCCATTATCCTTATGGAAATTCGTCAAAAAACTTAGAACAAAAACTTTTGTCGATGGAAATAGATTTCCTGAGGAGAGCAACAAGATGCTCAAAATTTAAAAAAATAAGAAATAAACTCATACGAGAAAAAGATGAATATTAAATATTCAATAGTAGATTATATAAGATACAAGCAAATTAAATTGGTATGGGCATGTACGGCGAATCCAGAAGAATTTTGGAATAGTGTCCACTTGAAAGAAGAAAGAAAGGAAGACCTCGAAACTCGTGGATGCAAGAAATAAAAACTGGAATGAGAACAAGAAGTGAACATATAAGATCAAAACTCATAATAGACAACAATCCTCTGGAACAAGTAACACATTTTAATTATTTGGGTTGTAATTTTACTATAAACACACAAACTGAAAGGGACGTAAATGTGAAACTGTCAAGATTTCAAATGTTATGTGGAACTATACATAGAACATTAAAGAACAAAACAAGAAGAGATGCTAGATTGAAGTTTTATAAAACTTTGGCAGTTCCTGCATTACTTTATGGGAGCGAAACTTGGATAATGACCAAAAAATTACAAAGTAGAATACAAAGTGTAGAAATGAACTTCCTTAGAAGAACAAAAGGCTGCACAAGAATGGATCGGCTAAAGAACGAAGATATAAGAACAGAGTTAAATATATATCCATTAAATGATAAATACAAAGGATATAGGGAAAAATGGTTTAGACATGTAGAAAGAATGAACGTAACAAGATTACCAAAAGCAGTATTTAACTACAAGCCAAGCGGTTCAAGGAATGTAGGAAGGCCAGTGAAAAGATAGACAGAACAACTGTGAGGCGGAACAGGCATTTTGCCTAGCCCGTGAAGTGAAGAAGAAGAAGAAGAAGAAGAAGAAGAGAACAAGAGGACTGGAGGACATGGAGTGGATGAATAGAGACGTGTAGAGAAGGAAAATAAAATAAATATGAGTAAACATTGAAAATCTGTATGTAAATAAATAATAATTATTATTATTATTTTGATCAACTCCTGTTTGCAGACGACCAAGTATTAATTCCACAAGACATCGAGGATGCTTCCTACATGATAATAAAACTGATGGAGGAATATAAAAATTGGTGATTAAATTTTTTAATTTCAATAAAATATAATATATATCACCTCCAATTCAAATGAATGAAAGTTTGGAGATTGAAAATTAGAAAATTAAAACAATTTAACAATCAAATATGTGGATCAATATAAGAGGCAGAAATAAAACGTCTGAACCGGAATTTGAAACCGAGACCTCTAACTTTATAGTTATTTCGTTACCAACTGCACTCCTCAGACTCGTAGCACAAACATTTATTTTTCTTCCTCTTTTATATATATATATATATATATGATTAAGAAAAGTTTGCTTGTGTTTTCCGCATCATGGATTCAGGATCGGCCTCTGGTCACTGATTACGACGTTTCGACGTGATCCCACATCAACGTCCGTGTTTCGCTGTCTCTCATGATAGAAAATCATATATAAGAAGAAAAATAAATGTTTGTGCAGGGAGCCTGAGTAACGCAGTTGGTAGCGCACTAATGTATAAAGTTACACTATGTCCACTCTATCTGTTGTTCTGAAGTTTAGTTAAATGAGGGGCAAGGGGAGAAACTCGCCCTCTACTGCCAATAAGAAAATAGTTGAGTGTGAGTGAGCGTCTGCTACAACCAATCACAGCTCTTGACGCCGCTAGTATGTTTTGAGATTGCTGCGATGTTGTCGGCTGTATTTCTGCTAACCACGTGGCTTCAGTTGCTCTTTGTTGCAGTACAGAGTGTGTTTGTTTGCTGTTTCGCTCTTGTGATTAACTGTTAACAATAGAGCTTCAGTCCATTATTGTTTTAATATGGCGAGTGGTTCTTCTGAATCAAAAAAAGAGAATCGGCTCTTATAAGAGTCAAAGCCGAGAATTTATTTATCGGTTGTGATGTGGCAGAAAATTATATATCGAATATTGTGGAGTCTTTCCTCTTGATTAACAAGGTAAGATTTTTATTTTAATGAGAGATGAGAAGATTTTTTAAATAAAAATTATGTTTTTTATGCATTTAACGTAGTTTTGAAGTGATGTATAGAATTGGTTTTTCGTGAATTTATTAGAATTGTGAATATCTTCGAGAATAGTGTGTTCGTAGCAATAAGTTAGAAATCTCATATTTTTGTTTCGTTTTCAATTTTGCGTAATAAAATGAGCATCTTTTTCTAATATTTACGTTCTAGATAAACAGAAAGTGCTCTGATTTAATATTCCGCGTGGTACATAAAGCGGCCCCTCCCACTGAATATCCATTTCGGCAACACTGTCGTCAATACTTCAGAGCCGTAGACTGGGCGGCTGCACTATAGAGATATGGAGATCAAATCTTATTTCAGGCGTTTATTTTTATTTTATTTCATATTTGACTTTCATTGCTGAATTTCAAAATTTAATTATAACGTCAATATATATATATATATATATATATATATATATATATATATATACATATATATATAGGGCCTACTATTTTTACACGCTTTATATTAGCTTGACCTGTATCTGTCTATCTATGTAACGGAATCTTTCAACACTATTTTCACCCACTTAAAAACATTGGATCGACTTGAAACTTCGTATACTTGTAAAGGACCAATGACAATACAACGATTTCATATTATATCCTCTGGTAGCTCAGTTGGTAGAGCGGTGGACTGTAGTGGTATATAATTTCAGTAATCCATAGGTCGCTGGTTCAAATCCAGCCCTGAGGATTTCTTAGAAGAGTATTATTTTTAGCACACACTACAATAGTATAGAATTTAAGGATTTTTACATTTTTATCTTATTCCGTAAAATATTACTGACAATTTTGTAAACTTACCATGTTGTAATTTATCCAAAAAAATACGAGAAGGATACGATTAACTGTAACTATTTATCTATATTAAAATATTCAAAAAATATTATAATAATGTTAGATAATAATCATTAAAACTATAATTATATTCGTGCTTTGGCTCTAAACATATCATAAGCAATTAAATTTTTATGGGATTCCGGTTTATAACAATCAATTAAACTAATCATTTTAAAAAACAATAGCTTAAAACAACTGAAACAACACGCTTTATCAGAAATACTAACTAAAAATAAAAAAAATAAACAATAGTTTAAAAAAATTATAACAACACGCTTTATTATAAAATCGAACTAAAAAATGTAAAATAATTTTAGTTTCCAACACGCTTGGGATAAAATTAAAGTGGTCAACAAAAAAATCATCTGCAACACAACTGGAATGATACTAGAGTTATCTACAAAAAAAATAATTTTACCATCAAAAGCGTGGGGTTCTTTTTATGGTATTTACGTTTTATTCTTAGAGACTTTACTTTTAAGAATATCTGTTTATTATCAAATATATTAATTGATATAGAGCACCCCACGCTTTTGATGGTAAAATTATTTTTTTGTAGATAACTCAAGTTTTATTCTAGATGTGTTGGAGATGATTTTTTTGTTGACCACTTTAATTTTATCCCAAGCGTGTTGGAAATTAATTTTTTTTTTCCATTTTTTAGTTCGGTTTTCTATTAAAGTGTGTGGTTTTAGTTTTTAAACTATTATTTATTTAAATTTCATTAACGAAATTAAACTCTCACATTACTATACTGCAGTCAGTCATAAGTTTAAACATGAAATTATATAATAAATAAGTTGGGTCTGCATTCATCTTATCTCATATTTCGTTGTTTCTTCTAAGACATGTTTCAAATTAACTTTGCTCCTTCTTTTGTCGGTAGAGACTCTGACCAACTGAAGAAGAAGCAAAGATGCTTTGAAACATGTCTTAGAATGCTCTGTAACAACTGAAGTAGAGACTCTGACCAACTGAAGAAGAAGCAAAGATGCTTTGAAACATGTCTTAGAATGCTCTGTAACAACTGAAGTAGAGACTCTGACAAACTGAAGAAGAAGCAAAGATGCTTTGAAACATGTCTTAGAATGCTCTCTAACAACTGAAGTAGAGACTCTGACCAACTGAAGAAGAAGCAAAGATGCTTTGAAACATGTCTTAGAATGCTCTGTAACAACTGAAGTAGAGACTCTGACCAACTGAAGAAGAAGCAAATATGCTTTGAAACATGTCTTAGAATGCTCTGTAACAACTGAAGTAGAGACTCTGACCAACTGAAGAAGAAGCAAAGATGCTTTGAAACATGTCTTAGAATGCTCTGTATCAACTGAAGTAGAGACTCTGACCAACTGAAGAAGAAGCAAAGATGCTTTGAAACATGTCTTAGAATGCTCTGTAACAACTGAAGTAGAGACTGTGACCAACTGAAGAAGAAGCAAAGATGCTTTGAAACATGTCTTAGAATGCTCTGTAACAACTGAAGTAGAGACTCTGACCAACTGAAGAAGAAGCAAAGATGCTTTGAAACATGTCTTAGAATGCTCTGTAACAACTGAAGTAGAGACTCTGACCAACTGAAGAAGAAGCAAAGATACTTTGAAACATGTCTTAGAATGCTCTGTAACAACTGAAGTAGAGACTCTGACCAACTGAAGAAGAAGCAAAGATGCTTTGAAACATGTCTTAGAATGCTCTGTATCAACTGAAGTAGAGACTCTGACCAACTGAAGAAGAAGCAAAGATGCTTTGAAACATGTCTTAGAATGCTCTGTATCAACTGAAGTAGAGACTCTGACCAACTGAAGAAGAAGCAAAGATGCTTTGAAACATGTCTTAGAATGCTCTGTAACAACTGAAGTAGAGACTCTGACCAACTGAAGAAGAAGCAAAGATTCTTTGAAACATGTCTTAGAATGCTCTGTATCAACTGAAGTAGAGACTCTGACCAACTGAAGAAGAAGCAAAGATGCTTTGAAACATGTCTTAGAATGCTCTGTAACAACTGAAGTAGAGACTCTGACCAACTGAAGAAGAAGCTAAGATGCTTTGAAACATGTCTTAGAATGCTCTGTATCAACTGAAGTAGAGACTCTGACCAACTGAAGAAGAAGCAAAGATGCTTTGAAACATGTCTTGGAATGCTCTGTATCAACTGAAGTAGAGACTCTGACCAACTGAAGAAGAAGCAAAGATGCTTTGAAACATGTCTTAGAATGCTCTGTATCAACTGAAGTAGAGACTCTGACCAACTGAAGAAGAAGCAAAGATGCTTTGAAACATGTCTTGGAATGCTCTGTATCAACTGAAGTAGAGACTCTGACCAACTGAAGAAGAAGCAAAGATGCTTTGAAACATGTCTTAGAATGCTCTGTATCAACTGAAGTAGAGACTCTGACCAACTGAAGAAGAAGCAAAGATGCTTTGAAACATGTCTTAGAATGCTCTGTATCAACTGAAGTAGGGGCTCTGACCAACTGAAGAAGAAGCAAAGATGCTTTGAAACATGTCTTAGAATGCTCTGTAACAACTGAAGTAGAGACTCTGACCAACTGAAGAAGAAGCAAAGATACTTTGAAACATGTCTTGGAATGCTCTGTATCAACTGAAGTAGAGACTCTGAACAACTGAAGAAGAAGCAAAGATGCTTTGAAACATGTCTTAGAATGCTCTGTAACAACTGAAGTAGAGACTCTGACCAACTGAAGAAGAAGCAAAGATGCTTTGAAACATGTCTTAGAATGCTCTGTATCAACTGAAGTAGAGACTCTGACCAACTGAAGAAGAAGCAAATATGCTTTGAAACATGTCTTAGAATGCTCTGTAACAACTGAAGTAGAGACTCTGACCAACTGAAGAAGAAGCAAATATGCTTTGAAACATGTCTTAGAATGCTCTGAAACAACTGAAGTAGAGACTCTGACCAACTGAAGAAGAAGCAAAGATGCTTTGAAACATGTCTTAGAATGCTCTGTAACAACTGAAGTAGAGACTCTGACCAACTGAAGAAGAAGCAAAGATGCTTTGAAACATGTCTTGGAATGCTCTGTAACAACTGAAGTAGAGACTCTGACCAACTGAAGAAGAAGCAAAGATGCTTTGAAACATGTCTTAGAATGCTCTGTAACAACTGAAGTAGAGACTCTGACCAACTGAAGAAGAAGCAAAGATGCTTTGAAACATGTCTTAGAATGCTCTGTAACAACTGAAGTAGAGACTCTGTCCAACTGAAGAAGAAGCAAAGATGCTTTGAAACATGTCTTAGAAAGCTTTGTATCAACTGAAGTAGAACTGATTCGAAACATGTGTTACAAGAAACAACAAAATTATGAGGTAAGATGATGGCAGATCAAACTCATTTATTTGTATTTTTATAATGAAATTCTGTATTTGTACGTACATGAAATTTATGGCACGTGTAGTGAGTTAGGTTTTTGAATCTGAAACTAATTATACTTTGAATGCCCTCTACATGAAGGGTTGGAATAATTTTGTAAATGTATTTTTCCAAGCTGGACAATGTCATGATATTAGTTTCCCTGTTCAAACAATGTTATATCTTGATGAAGTGGTTATTATATTCCATTTCATCTTAATTAGCTTGTATTCATGCCACACGCACGTCCTATCAACGTAAATGCATCTAATTACACCGCCCCTAGCATTGCTTCTACCTACAATTCCACTCTTTTTCTTATTTACAGACGCTTTCAACATCTAAGGTCATGTAGCTCTATTCATTCATTACATATAGGCCTATATACCCAGTGTGCGTTGTTACGCCAAAATAAATGAAATATTACAGGTTAATTAAATTGTATGGTATACGCTGAAACGAAGCAAATATGGCGGTTTCGGATTTCAGGTAAACCGCCACTTTTAATTCTTGGATTTCCCTCGTTTTTGGATAATATTTACCTCAGTTTATTTTAATAGGATATACTGAGTTTCGCTGTGAAACAACGGAAATTGTGACCGCTAGAGCGATTTTTAAATTTTCACTTCAGGTGAACTCTTATATCTAATAAACCATCTAGGAACCCATTCAAACACACACTAAAAATTCCATAAAAATCGGCCCAGTCGTTTAGGAGGAGTTCAGTGACATACACACGTACAGAAGAATTGTACGTACGGTATATGAATATTATCCTTAATATGCGTGTATTAATTTACGGTCTGTTTAATTTTTTACTAGCGGAACCTGCGGCGTTGCTTGCGTGGACAAAATAATTAAAAAAGGTTATTGTCATTAAATTTCGGTCAGTATGGGACCGATGCCCATCCACAATTGTGAGGAATTTAGGTAGCTCCAATAAGTAGCAGCTGCAGATTGAGAAAACAAGCTATAACGGCTGGGGTAAATGCTGACCACATGTGACCCCTACACTGGCTGGATGATCGTCCACCTCTATGATTAACGTATGTGGATGTGAGGGCAATAGCCGGATACTAAAATATATTAAAATATATCGAGGTAAGTATTGAACGTTGGATGGATGGAGTGAAGAGAAGTATGGAAGCTAGCGATTTGAGGGAAGAAGATGCTTTAGACAGGAACCTCTGGCGACAAGTCACTTTGGGTTGAAGGAGAAACACTGTATTGTGGAATATTCCTAATTAAAAAAGGTCTTATCCAAAACTCAGCGACAGCCGACGATTAGAAGTGGGCGCTTATGTGAAATCCGATATTAAAAGTTGATTCCAGCAATCCTCATATTTGTTTAGTCGCAATATATATCATACAATGTAATTAATCTCTAATTTTCTTTTCACTTATTCAACTAAAAATAAAATAATGTAGACGCACGCCGATTATTAGCTAGTTTATATATATATATATATATATATATTGAGTCTAACTTCCCCTACAGAATTTGAGATTTATAGAGGGGACCAAGACAAATAAATTTAACATCGAAACCCATGTCCGGAAACATACTGTTTTTTCGATATACACAAAATACAATTACAACACATTTTGCTCTCTCCGACTCCTGCTGTCTGTGAGCCACTTACAAGAAGGGCTCGAATGTGACTTGAATACAGATGCGGTACTTCTCTACCAAGTTCTCGTACACACGATCACCAATCTCTGGTTCTCCAACATCCGTCGCAACCATAACTCGTACTAGTAGGTCTTCCTTGGATTCTACAGGGGTCTCGTAAATTAAGGCTTTCATGTGACCCCACAAGCAGTAGTTAGCGAGGTCAAGTCGGGAGAACGTGCGCCAAGCAATCGGAGCTGGCACTGCACCAAGCTTCACTGTACAATAACATCATGTCTGCGTGTATGCCATGGATAACAGCAATACAGTACCAACGAAGTACGTACACCTTGTACTGTCGTGAAGGATTATTATTGTACTGTGCAGATGGAAACGTCTCTGGGCGGATCACAAACTCAACTGAATAACACGTAAACAAACTTGCAGTGAACATGGAATATCAGGTGAGCGGGAATGACGTATGGACTACGTTAGTCAAGACTATCCTAGAGAGAGATGCTGAAAAAAGCGTGTGTAGTGATTTTCCGTGCAGCGGAAAATATTTACGTTTCCGGACACGAGTTCCTGTGCTAAACGTAATTGTCTTTGTCGTCGTCAAACTTTGTAAGGCGAATTTAGAATCACCCTGCATATATATATATATATATATATAGAGAGAGAGAGAGAGGAGGAGAGAGAGAGAGAGAGAGAGAGAGAGAGAGAGAGAGAGAGAGGAGAGAGAGAGAGAGAGAGATTATTTTACACAGTCAATATATTTTGGGCGACTTAATTAGCAAATACACTAATACTAGAGATATACGTCAGAAAATGTCTTAGTTACATTGCATCTACAAAATTGAGGAAGATATGCTACTTATTTTCTAGAATATTTCAGATCTTTCATCTGCAATACAGATAATCGTAAAATAAGTACTTAGGATCGCACATTTTGTGCGAAAATGACTGTAATTCGGGTTTATGAGAACGATAAAGGCATTAGCGTTCATGGGCAACAACTTGGCTGCCATTTTCAAGCTGTGCCGAGCTTCTTTCATATGTTTTAGCGTTGACTAAAGTTATAAGACCTTGATATCGTTATAACGAATTTACTAACCCTTAAATTGGTATATATATAAAGTCCACCGCTGTGGTCTCGAGGTAGCGTGCTGCCTTGTCACGCAGCGAGCCCGGGTTCGATCCCCGGTCGGGGCAGTTTTTCTGGGTGAGGTTTCTATCGGGGTTTTTCCTCACCTGTAAGACAAATGTCAGGAAAACGTTAAGGCCCAAACGGTCCCCGAAATCATATGGCCATCATCATCATCCTTATCATCATCATCATCATTATCATCCTTCACCGGCGTGGAGAGCAACGGGAAGCTACCACACCTACAATTGCCTAGTAAAGCTGCAAGCATAGCATGAAAATGTTATGATTGCAGTGAAGGACCTGCCTTCGGGCAGAATTACTATGCATGGATATATATATATATATATATATATATATATATATATATATATATATAGGATATATCAATTGGTTTAAATTATTTAGTACTAGTTAATACCTGGCGTGCAATGCTACACCTAAATAAATTGAATGTGTTATTATGTTTATTTGAATAAGCGAAAAGAAAAGTAATTATACATTTATATCGCAATTATTTTTAGATGCTCTGTGCTGAACCCGGCGTTGCCCGGGAATCTACTCACCCCGATGTTCTTGGTAGAGATGAGCTGAAAGACAAAAATAGTTACTGAGAATTATCCGCTAAAGAATACCCGTCGTGCGCTGCTACGCTTGCCCGTGAATCTACTCATCCCGATTTTCTTGGCATCAATGAGCTGAAAGATAAACATTGTTATGAGTTATGCTGTCGCGGACGTTTTGTAGATTTTTGAGATATTCAATTCTGAGTTAATTAATTTGGTGTATATGTTATGGTTTAGGCATCGTAAGCTATTTAAGCGTCCAAAAGTTCCACAAAAATGTATTTTACTTCAAAAGGTGATATTTAAGGGTGTAGAAGTTGACTATCACAATTCTCTTATAGCCTAAAACCTCCCCCGGAAACTCCTGAATATTTTGCAAAAAGCCCCATCACAATCGGATGAACGGTATGGCAGCGCACAAAATACAAACGAACAAACAAACAAACAAACAAACAAACATTGATTTTTATATATTAGACTTTTAACAAAACAGAAGAAAACGAACGAGTAGAAATTACTTATACGTATGTCGAATTACACAATATAGCTAATAATAACAGTTATACACGATTCTGTTTTCATTGCGGTCCGCCACATTTAAATAACTGACAGGATATTGTTTTGCCAATTTAAGGGTTAAGCCACTTAGATTAATCATCCTTGGTTAAGCACATACGAGTAATTTATTTACAAAAAATTATGTTCCGACATTTAAAGTGGTTACTTATTTAGAGATTAAATATATTGTGGGGGGCGCTCGTGTGGGATTCAGACGGAATATCTTGACATCAGATTTTGAAATTATATCCACAGATGTTTACACAAAATTTCCAAGTTATTTATTTCACTGTAATTAACTGATTCTTCACAATTGATTTGCTGCTACTAAAGTTTCTTCTTTCACAATTTATTTTATCATTCATTACTCTAAACTCGCTAATTATTTCACTTACAAGGGAACTGTCAAACGTTGCATGTCGGAACCTACCTTGAAATTTCTCCCATAGAAAAGTGTTGATGTATCAAAGTCCCCTCTACAACCCATAAAAGACTGTAAACGTATTCTGAAACACCCTGTATATATATTTTTTTTAGTTAGTTAGTAGTAGGACTTTATTAGACAAAAAGTAAGATATTTACAATATTATTTACAAATATGGGTCGCACGGGCAGTAAGCCGTACGTGCTGTTGACAGTCCGTTACAATAAAGTAATAATTGGTACTAGTGTAAAGAAAAATAAACAAAAGCAGCAATAACATTACAATTACATAAAGAAAACACAATAAAAATATTACCATTAAATAATAACACAATAGCATTATACACTAAAAACATTAACATTACAATTACATAAAGAAAACACAATAGTATTACAATTAAGTAATAACACAATAGCAATAACATTACAATTACATAAAGAAAACACAATAACAATATTACAATTAAATAATAACACAATAGCATTACACACTAAAAACATTAACCTTACAATTACATAAAGAAAACACAATAATATTACAATTAAGTAATAACACAATAGCATTATACACTAAAAAAACATTAACATTACAATTACATAAAGAAAGCACATTAATATTACAATTAAATAATAACACAACAGCATTATACACTAATTAATTTATATATAATTGTTAATAATTAATGGTATTGCATTTTGATAACATATATTTATTCATGAATGAGTGTTTACCTTATTTTTCGCGTTTTGTCCAGAAATTTACCGAGGTTTATCCAATTTTCTGGATTTACCAATAACTCGTAGCATGCCAATCTTTCCCGATTTGAATTTAGAAATCTTTCCGGTAATAACTGACGTCTCCAATATTCTAAATCATTACATTTTCCTAATATATGTATCTCATCTTCAAAGTTCCCGCACATTGGACATATTCGCATATCGTGATCGTCGCTAATTTTTAGAAATTTCCATGCCCCTAGCCTAAACCAAGCAAGCCCTGATCTCTCCTTAAATCCTAGGTTGAGTATATACGATTCTTTTCCCCAGACGTGTTTTAGGTCTCTTTGTAAACACAGTGAGCGTTTTCCTGTACATTCGGCGAAGGTATCTTGTTGGTTTACATCTAAGTACCTCATATATATATATATATATATATATATATATATATATATATATATGGTTAATGTATGGTTATTTTCGGTGTCTACCAGAAATAGGATCGGTATAAATCTGTTAAAAATTAGAAAAAATGTTTTGGTGAGAACAACCTCAAATCCTTTGGAATTCGCCATAATTAACGATAAGGATTTGTCCTTGAAACGTTCCTGTAAAGTCATTAAATAAACTATGTACTCAGGGTAAATCTAAATTCACCTCACAGAGTTTGAGGACTTGAATAGGAACCAAAACAATTACGTTTAGCCATAGAAACTCATGTCCAGAAACGTACAGATTTTCCGCTACACACTAAATCACCTCACATGCTTATTGGACGCCACTCATTAGGACAGTCTTGACTAGGGTTGTCCATACGTCATTCCCCGATCACCTGATGTTCCATGTCTACTGCAAGTTTGTTTATGTGCTATTCAGTTGAGTTTGTGATCGTCCCAGAGACGATTGTACCTGCACTGTACAGCAGTAATCCTTCACAACAGTACAAGGTGTACGTACTTCATTGGTACTGTGTTACTGTTATCCATGGCACACACACGCAAACATGATGTTATTGTACTGCACAGTACGGTAGTAATCCTTCACTACAGTACAAGGTGTACGTACTTAATTGGTACTGTTTTACTGTTATCCATGGCACACAAACGCAAACATGATGTTATTGTACTGCACAGTACAGCAGTAGTCCTTCACTACAGTACAAGGTGTACGAACTTCATTGGTACTGTGTTACTGTTATCCATGGCACACACACGCAAACATGATGTCATTGTACTGCACAGTACAGCAGTAATCCTTCACTACAGTACAAGGTGTATGTACTTCATTGGTACTGTGTTACTGTTATCCATGGCACACACACGCAAACATGATGTAATTGTACTGCACAGTACAGCAGTAATCCCTCACTACAGTACAAGGTGTACGTACTTCATTGGTACTGTGTTACTGTTATCCATGACACACACACGCAAACATAATGTTATTGTACTGCACAGTACAGCAGTAATCCTTCACTACAATACAAGGTGTACGTACTTCATTGGTACTGTGTTACTGTTATCCATGGCACACACACGCAAACATGATGTCATTGTACTGCACAGTACAGCAGTAATCCCTCACTACAGTACAAGGTGTGTACGTATCTCATTGGTACTGTGTTACTGTTATCCATGGCACACACACGCAAACATGATGTTATTGTACTGCACAGTACAGCAGTAATCCTTCACAACAGTACAAGGTGTACGTACTTCATTGGTACTGTGTTACTGTTATCCATGGCACACACACGCAAACATGATGTTATTGTACTGCACAGTACAGCAGTAATCCTTCACTACAGTACAAGGTGTACGTACTTCATTGATACTGTGTTGCTGTTATCCATGGCACACACACGCAAACATGATGTTATTGTACTGCACAGTACAGCAGTAATCCTTCACTACAGTACAAGGTGTACGTACTTCATTGGTACTGTGTTACTGTTATCCATGGCACACACACGCAAACATGATGTTATTGTACTGCACAGTACAGCAGTAATCCCTCACTACAGTACAAGGTGTACGTACTTCATTGGTACTGTGTTACTGTTATCCATGGCACACACGCGCAAACATGATGTTATTGTACTGCACAGTACAGCAGTAATCCTTCACTACAGTACAAGGTGTACGTACTTCATTGGTACTGTGTTACTGTTATCCATGGCACACACACGCAAACATGATGTTATTGTACTGCATAGTACAGCAGTAATCATTCACTACAGTACAAGGTGTACGTACTTCATTGGTACTGTGTTACTGTTATCCATGGCATACACACGCAAACATAATGTTATTGTACTGCACAGCACAGCAGTAATCCTTCACTACAGTACATGGTGTACGTACTTCATTGGTACTGTGTTACTGTTATCCATGGCATACACACGCAAACATGATGTTATTGTACTGCACAGTACAGTAGTAATCCTTCACTACAGTACAAGGTGTACGTACATCATTATAATAATAATAATAATAATAATAATAATAATAATAATACTTTATTTATTCTGGCAGAGTTAAGGCCATAAGGCCCTCTCTTCCACTCAACCAGCACAAATACAAATAAATATTCGACAAATATAGATATACACTGTACTAATTATAAACAGTTAAAGATACAATAAATGTAGCAATGTAAATGTCATGTACACACAACATTTCATAGGGTAATAACAATAATGATACGATAATAATAATAATAGTAATAATAATAATAATATAAATATGATACATTATACGGGAAACACCAATTAATATATATATATCTTACACTGGATAATAATGAAGTCGAGTTTAGAGCAAATATAAATTTAGATTTCTTTTAAAAGATGCCAATGTCCGGCAGCCCCTTATTTCTTGTGGTAGGGAATTCCAGTTGCGAGAAGTGGAGATGGTATATGACATGGAGTGATGTGATGTCCTATGTTGCGGTATATTAAGTAACAGACTATGTTGTGATCTTGTGTTTAAGTTATGGTTTGAGGATAGATACTGGAAACGGGATGATAAATAATTGGGAATCGAGGTATGTAGGATCTTAAATAGGGGAATTAGACAGTGCGATTTTCTTCTCTCTTTTAGATGTAGCCATGACAATTCGTGGAATAATGGAGAAATGTGATCGTATTTTCGAACATTAAATATGAATCTGATACACATATTATGGACACGCTGCAGTTTGTCCGACAATCCGTCACTTATGTCAGTTAGTAGAACGTCACAGTAGTCAAAATGCGGCATCACTAAAGTTTGGATTAAAATTCTTTTAAGAGTTGTAGGAAGAAAATGTTTAAGTCGCTTTAGGGAATGCATTATGGAGAAGATCCTTTTAGATGTTTGTTTTACTTGCTCATGCCATTTTAAATTAGAATCTAAGTAAAATCCCAAGTTTTTAACGACGTCGGTATAAGGAATTTGTTCATTATCTAATATGACAGCCGGCATATTGCCATTGTTTATGAGGTGTAATAGCCTTGGATGTCCGATAATTATTGCTTGCGTTTTGTTTACATTTAGTTTCAGCCCATATTGTCTGGACCATAAAGATATATGCCTGAGGTCAGTGTTTACTTTGTCAATATATTCATTAATTTCGTCAGGCCTAAAGTGTGTGTAAACCTGTAGGTCGTCGGCGTAAAGATGATGCTTGCAGTTTTGTAGTTTCTTGGTCACGTCATTAATATAAATCGAGAAGAGAAGAGGAGCGAGTACGCCGCCTTGAGGTACCCCTTTCCTCACCAAGCGCCAGGAAGAAATGCGATTATTAACAGAAACTGATTGCTGACGATTAGTGAGGTAAGATGCAAACCAATCAAGGCAGTTTTCCGACAGATGTAGTGTCTTTAGTCTCGCTAGCATTAAGTCTATATCTACTGTGTCAAAGGCTTTGCTGTAGTCGAGTAGGACTATTGCGGTGAGTTTGCTTTTGTCCATTGAGTCTCTTATGTCCTCTACAATGTCAAGTAGTGCAGTACTTGTGTGATGTCCTGTTCTAAAACCAGACTGATGTTCATCAAGTAAGTCGTGTGTGGTGAGGTAGTCTGTTAACTGTGAGTGTATTATGTGTTCCAGTGCTTTAGATAAACAGGGAAGAATACTAATTGGTCTATAATCATCGAGTGTTGTGGGAGTGTTTGATTTCGGTGTAGGACGAACTAGAGCCATTTTCCAGAGTCTGGGATAGGTCCCGGTCATTATAGAGGCATTAAAAATGTGGGTTATTGTTGGGAGAATAATGTCTATTATTTTTTGCAGGAGAGTTATTGTTATATTGTCTATTCCTTGTGCTTTAGATTTAATACGTAATACTGCTCTTTTGGCGTCATTAGGTGAGATATATGAAAAAAAGAATTTGTCTCGGGTAGGTTGGGAATATGACATTAGTTCATCTATTGTCTGTTGTTTTTGTTGTGAGGTGTTGTCAGAAGGGAGGCGGGTAAAATGGTCATTCAACTCATCTAGTGGTAGGTCAGCTGTTTCTACCTGTAGTTTATTTTGACAGAGGCCTATTGATTTTAAATTTTTCCACATGTCAGCTGAGTTGGACATAGATTGTGTAATAATAGTATGGGCATATCTTAGTTTTGCATTCCCTACAGTCTGGTTGACTTTATTCCTCAGATGTTTGTATGTCTGTAAGTCTGTCAGTTCTTTGTTCCTCCTGTATTTCCTAAATGCTGCGTCTCTCTCTGTCATAAGCAAGCGGATATTATCAGACATCCAGGGTGCAGGTGGTCTGTTTATACGTCTAGTCTTGATAGGTGCGTGTTTGTCATACAATTGTAAAATCATGTCATTAAAATTTTCAACTTTCTCGTCTACAGTCCTAAGTGTCCATATGTTGTTCCAAGGTAGTTTTGCAGCGTCATCAATTAATTGCGCATAATTTATATGTTTCAAGTCTCTGTATGTTACAAGTCTAGGTCTACGTTTAGAGCAAAGGAGTGAATATTCAATGTATATTAAGTCATGTGCAGAGATGCCTGGAGCTTCTATCTGTCCACTAGTTATAACTTTTTGAGGATTATTTGTTATAATTAAGTCTAGTAGTGTGTCAGAATACCTAGTATGATGGGTTGGTTCTGAAGGCAGTATTGTCATATTGTATGACTGGAACATTGTCTGTAATAGTATAGTGTTGTAAGAATTTGTGGCTAATAGATTAGTATTGAAGTCTCCTAGTACAATTACATGTTCATAAGAAGGTATCAGATTTTGGAGTACTGTTTCAATGTCATGTAGGTGACCGACATTTGGGGGCTTATAAACTACTCCTAATAAACATTTCTGCATTTTCGCTCTAATTTCTATAAATAGGTATTCGGGTCGAGACGAGTATTCACTAGGCGAATGGGATACAATTTTTGGTTGTAGATCGGAACGTATATACATCGCCACGCCGCCTCCATTTTTCCCGACTCTGTCATTCCTAATCAAGGTGTAATTTTGCATGTTTACAAGAGAAGAAGGAAGGGTATTTTTCAGCCATGTTTCAGAAATTAAAATGGCATGCAGATTTAGTGTTGAAAATATAGTTTGGAATTCTGAGAAGTGGGACAGGAGTGACTGTGCATTACAATGTGTTATTTTGAGTGTATTGCTGTTCAAAGAGAAACGTGATTTTAAAAGGTCTGAGGTGGAAGGGGTATGTTGAGATGGGGACAATGGAACTGTCAAAGACCGAAAAGGGGCTGCAGGTGCATTCCTTAAATCTATGGTTGAAATGTTACTAACTAAAACAAGAAAACCGTAAATATGAAATATCAATTGGTGTTTAGTATATGAAGTACAAAATTAAATTAATAAAAAAATAGATTATACACGAAAAAATTAAGAAAAAATGAACACAGTAAATAATTAAATACTGATAAAATAAATTACAAAAAGTAACGAGTTTCTGAGTTGATAATTATCACTCTGACCTGAGATCTGATATATGATTTATTCGCTTTTTTCTGTCTCCTACCTTAACAATGACAGAACCATCTTGGGTCCAGACATTGGTTACGCCATGAATATTTATAGCTTCGCGAAGTAACTGATGCCTAGCACTAGTAAGGTCCTCACGAATCGTAATTCCACTGCCTTTCAAATTCTTTTTATTTCGAAACACCTCACTTCGCTACCATCATTGGTACTGTGTTGCTGTTATCTATGGCATAAACACGCAAACATAATGTTGTTTAACGGCAAAGCTCGGTGCAATGACAGGTCCGATTGCTTGGCCTGCACGTTTTTCCGACTTGACCCCGCTAAACTACTATCAGTGTGGTCACAAGAAAACCTTAATTTACGATACCCCTGTAGAAGACCAGCTAGTACGAGTTATGGCTGCGGCGGATGTTGGAGGACCAGGGATTGGTGAATGTGTGTCCCATAATAAGGTATGGAGGTATCGGATCGGTACTGAAGTCGGTGGTCGTCACATTGAGCCCTTCTTGTAAGTGTTTCCAGACTACAGGTAGCAGGAGTCGGAGAGAGCAACATGTGTTGTAGTGGTATTTTGTGTGTAACTGAAAAACGATACATTTACGGATATGGGTTCCTATTACTTGACAAAGTTAACTTTCAATGCGGAAAAACTGCAAACAAACTAAAAGAATAATTTGTTAATATGTCTGAAGAAGGTACAGTGTACCGAAACAGCTATCACTGAATTATATAATAAATATGAAAATCAAATAAAACTACGTTTTATTTTTATTTAATTAATTAACTAAAAGAAAGTGGTAAGGGTGAGTAGGGGTAGGAGGTAGCAGAACCTTGCCTCAGATTATAGTGACAGCGTTTATTTTCGTTAGTCGGGTATAGTCAGTTATTGACAATGTCAAGTACGAAAATTAGATCCTATATTCACAGTATATACACATTTACGTCTGCCAGATAGTAGTTGGAAATCAGTGCTGATTTAATTTCTCTGTACATCACACTATCCAGAAATCCGTAGACATACAAACTCCGACGACCTTTCATTAACTTCATCTTTTATTTCAAGTAAGTCTACCACTATATTTTGCCACTGATTATACCACTTGCCCAGTCATTCGCTTGTATCATCAGAAGGAAGGAGACACTTTCCCTATATTCACCACTATCGCCATTGCTTCCCCTCTCCAACTAAAAAGTTAACGTGGTCGAGTAATATGTTAAATTTAATTGTCTTGGTCCCCTCTCTAAGTTCTCAAACTCTGTAAATGGAATTTAGACTCACCCTGTATAGTTCTGAAACATCGCAGATTTTTGTTTTAATTTGAGGAACTTAAGGAGGTAAGATTTCCTTATAATGCTAGAAATGATGAAAACGTCGTTCTCTATTTTTTCATGTTATATCTTGTTGACTGAGGCACATACAGTCATTAGCGCATCACAGAGAGGGAAGTACTGCAAGGAGTTGATGAAGGAGACACTGGGATGTGTATGGTGCAGTACTTTTTGAGAGCGGTGAAGCGAGGAAGGCGTTTAATCTAACTAGAATAGTTTGTCTCTTTCCCCCATACAACGACAATGGGGGAAGGTTAAAGATTGTGAACTCATGACTGTCAGTCTGACTCCTTCACACCCCCTACACCCCAGCACGACTCCAATTTCCTTTACGCTTCAAGATTCTTTAATAAAATCTCAGATACAATATGACCTTTTGGTAAATAAACATTTCAATAATTTACAATTTCAAAATGAACAGATTAAAAGTGGGTTAAAATTATATATATATATATATATATATTTATATAACTTATTAGGGCATCTATAAAATATTAGCTATTGAGTAACGTTAAGAAATTGGGACTGGATATTAACATCAGTAAAACTAAATATATTTTCACACATAGAAATACATTATATAATGGAAATGGACAGTTAATGACAATTAAGGGAAATTTTGAAGAAGTGGCTGATTTAAAATATCTAGCAACAATAATTACAAATAGGAATAAGATGCACAAAAATATTAAACATAGGCTCAATTCTGGAATTGCATGCTATTATACATTACAGGGACTCTTGTCATCCCAACTTTTCTAAAAAACGTAACTAAAAATATTTAAAACTATTATTCTCTCCGTCATATTATATGAATCCGAAACACAGACTTTTACTTCAGAATATTACGAGTATTTGAGAATAAATTTCTTAGAAACATTTTTGAAGCAAAGAGATGAGCAGTCAAGCAAATGGAGAAGACTAGATAACAGTGAGTTACATGATCTTTATAGGAATCCAGATATAATAGGAAGAGTTAAGTCTCGTAGACTGCGATGGACAGGACATATGGCATGAATGGGGAATGAAAGAGGGGCATGAAAGCTTCTTGTAGGAAAACCAGACAGAAAACTTCACATGATAAACCAAGAATGAGGTAGGAGAATAACATTAACACTTGAGGGAAGTAGATTGCACAGGGAATGATTGGAAAACATTAGCTGAGGAAAGGGATGTGTGGAGAGCTTATGTCCGCGCGTTCATGAACCTATGGATTCGATAATTCCAGTTAGTTATTTAGTTATTTGAAATGAATGTGGAAATTACCCATGGCAATGAAGTGTTTGAAACGTGGTTGAATGCAATTGTAATTTAATATCTTGTATTGTAAAATTTAAAAATTAAGTTGCATTCCATTTATCAAAACTAAAAACATTTTTTATTATTTTATGTTCGACGTATACAATATTACTCAAATCGCGACATTTAGAATAAAGTTAAACTCTGGTGCATAGTGTAAAAGTAAACAGGACAACCACGATTTAAGGACTAGTATCTGATGTTCGAGTAGCGTAGATCGTTAAACCCTCAATAATATTTTTTGTTATTTATTTGTATTTCCACAAAATACATTCTATAACATTTAATTCCAGCCACGTAATCTACGTACACTAAAAACTATTTTAAGTAATATTCCTACCTTCTTAAATTCTAAAACACTCTTTATCTACCGGTATAAATTTAATTATTTGTGGAGTACCACGTTTTAATAATACTGTAGTGCTATAAATTTATGATATAAAACATAATATACCTTCATATATTTATTTATTTATTTATTACGTATTAGTGAAGAAAAAGTTACAGCATTCAATTAAACTATTTAGATTATTTATGTCAAGTCCATAATAATAATAATAGCTTTATTTTAATAATATCTTTATTTTACCTGGCAGAGTTAAGGCCTTAAGGCCTTGTCTGCCACTCAATAGCTCATGGATGACGGACAATAATAATAATAATAATAATAATAATAATAATAATAATAATAATAATAATAATAATAATAGGGGGCACTGCTTTACAAGCCGGAAGGTCGAGGGTTCACGTCCCGGCGGGGTCAGGATTTTTAAACTGACCCAAACCTTCTGGCGGTACTATGGCCCTGGGGTCGACTCAGCCTCTAACGGAAATGAGTATCAGACGCTTGTTCTGGGGGTAAAGGCGGCCGTCACGCAGGACTGACAACCCGGCTGACATAAGTGCCGATTGTCCAGAAAAAGTGGGAGTCTTTACCTAAAAAAATAATAATACTCGTAATATAATATAATAATGATAAATATAATAATAATATAATAATATAATAATAATAATAATAAATACCTAAAAAAATAATAATACTCGTAATATAATATAATAATGATAATATAATAATAAAGAAATAATATAATAATAATAATAATAATAATAATAATAATAATAATAATAATAATAATAATAGTAATACTTCCAAAGAGTTAGATTGTTTTTTAAGAGTGGGCAGACAGAATAAAATAGAAAGCAGTGTAACAATTAAAAAATCAACCTAATCGGGAATCGAATCTGTGACCTCTTACGTACGAAGCAAGCCATAATATACTGAGCTAGCGTTCGTTCGTTTGCTTTGTATAAAATTATGCTCTTCATTGTAGCTCTACTGTGCAATTAGTTTACTCGTGTGAATCGCGCGTTAAAACTTGAAATGTTCGAAATCAAGAGTCCGCTCATTCTTTTTTTTTTCATAGTTAAATATGGGAAATAACATTATGAGGTTCTTAATTCGTAAATTAATGAGTCGTTTATTAACATCTTACCTTATATTTTATGTTTCTCTCATTTTCAATCGACTTTAGTCATAATGTCGGTTGAAAATGAGAGAGATCCTTCTCTCGAAAACTAGTTCCCCTGTGTGAAGAAACATAAAATATGATGTAAGATGTTAATAAATGACTCATTAATTTACGTTTTCTTTTTGTTAATGTATGTTACATGTAAATTACGTACTGATAATTTACTCGCTCAACCCTGACAACATCACATTCATCATCGTGGTGTGTATTATTTTTTCCTGGAACGCTATAACTTCTTGATGTAAGCTGTGACCAAAACTAGGAAATGTTCATAAAATTCGCAGCATTTTTTAAAACGTGATCTTTCTTCACTTTGTGAAATGGAGCTTGAAGTTTACGTTTTTGTAAAGTCCTCTGGGAGTATTGAGGGATGTTTTTACTGTATGTAGAGAACCTATTTTGCTTTATTTTTCACACTTATATGAACATGCTCGCAATATGGAAAAGAGAAGATAAACGTTATGGCCGTTATTAAGCGAAGAGGCTGGATTTTTTAAAACAAGGGACAAGTTATACCGTAACATTGATTTTTTCTATAAAGTTGGTAATGCTGTTCAGGAAAATAAAAAAACCTATCTTTTATGAACAGTTGCGTTTTACGTTGAAGTGTTCTTGTTACGTATTATGCGCTTGCAACCTTCAGTTGTTAAGTGGATACATATCGGGCTTTGTTATGTTTACTAGAGAAATCCTAATTAACTATTATTTCATACTTTTTTATTTAACAAAGAAATTATATTACAGCTCTTGTTTCAACAAGAGATATTTCAAGGGGTATTTACAAATATATGTACATTCTTTAAATTAAAATAAAATTAATAATTATATATTTTTATTAAACATTTTCTTTATGTTACAGTATCCTTGAGCCCAAATGTATTTTGCTCTGCCACAGATTTCTATCCTCAGCATCTTCTCCTTTGAGGTCTCTGCTGATCATATTTCTTCTCACTTCTTCCATCCACTGTTCCCTGGATTTCCTCCTCCTCCTCATGCCTTCAGCATCCCAATCCATCATCATTTTTGGTTCTCTTCAGATATCCGTACTTCTATTACTTCTGTAATGTTATGTTTAATTCAATATTTCTATAATTTTCTGGTTCCGAATGTTCTCCCTTCTTGATTTTCTTGTTCCCTCCGCCAAAAACCCGTCTCTGTTATCAATAGTTTTATTGCTTGCTATTTACCTAAAGTCCAGGTCTCTGCACCATACAACATAACACTTCGTACTGATAATTTAAATATCAACGTTTTAGATAATAACTAGCTAATACCCAGCGTGCGCTGCTACGTCTAAATAAATGCAAATTAATGTGCTTTTATGTTTAGTTGAATAAGTGAACGGAAAAATAATTATAAATTTATATTTTTTAAATGCCCCGTGCTGTTTACCCGGCGTTGTCCGGGAATCTACTCATCCCGATCTTCTTGGCATAAATGAGCTGAGAGACAAAGATTAATGTACTTCTTATGAATAGTTGAATAAGTAAAATGAAAAATAATTATACATGCATATCGTAATTATTTTAAGATTCCCTTTGCTGATTACCCGGTGTTGCCCGGGAATCTACTTATCTCAATCTTCTTGGCATAAATGAGCTAAAAGACAAAATTCGTTATTATGAATTATCCCTAAAAGAATACCCGCCTTGTGCTGCTATGCTTGCACAGGAATCTACGTACTTGTCTCGATCTTCTTGGCATCAATGAAAAACAAAAATGGTTATTGTGAGTTATCTGTAAGAGATAAACATATGCTGTCGTGGATTTTATTGTAGAGCTCCCCGCTACAAAATTTTATATCATCTTAGGTGTCCTGTCATCTGACATCCTCTTTACGTGGCCAAACCATTTCAGCCTTATTTCTTCAATAACTTGTACATCATTTTGTACATTTATTATTTATCTGATTTTAGTAATATTAATAATAATAATAATAATAATAATAATAATAATAATAATAATTTATTCAGGTTAAGAGCTAAGGCCATAATGTCTTCTTCTCCACTTAAACAGCAAAAATATACAACTACAAATTTGTAGTATAGATTATATACTCGTGTATATATATATATATATATATATATATATATATATATATATATATGTGTGGGGGTATCAACCTGAGCGATTACAGGCGGGAATTTATCTTTTATTTTATACTTTATTAGCTTCTTTACCATTATTGGTAGGTATTATGTATCTTTATGAAAGTAACAACTTAACTTTTCTTTTTATAGAGGGGGCAGGGGAATTGGTTAGATTTTTTTTTATATGGGAATAATTCTTGCATTTTTGGTAAAAATGCCTATATTTTCTGTTCATTTATGACTTTATATATATATATATATATATATATATATATAATACTAAATATAATGGTTTAAAATACATTAAAATTTTAAATTTAAATTTAATTTACATAACACATTTTATATGATAAAAATAAATTATTATTATTGTTATTATTATTATTATTATTATTGTTATTAGTATTTATGTACATTCTAAATTGAAAAAAATCAGAATACAATCATCAGACAACAAATGAAAGTCCAAATTCCATATTAGATTTTTTGAGATACAGACAACTAGAATGGTATGGTCATATACGTAGGGTGACAGAGACAAGATTACCCAGACAAGCTTCGGAATGGATTCCACCTGGGAAAGGAAAGAAAGGTCGAACTAGATTTAAAAGAATGGATGATGGAAGAAGAGATATGAGGGAGCTAGGTCTGGAAGAATTGGAATGGGAAAGTAGAGAAGAGTGGAGAAAGAAGATAAAAATTTGAAAAGCTTTGGTCACAGGAATATGTTTTATTACATTGTAAACTTTTATATAAGTATAAATTATTATTATTATTATTATTATTATTATTATTATTATTATTATTATTATTTATTAATAATATTAGTAATAGTAGTGGTAGTAGAAGTGTCTGAATTCAAATACCTAGGAACAATAATCACACATAGGAATGAGATGCACAAAGAAATTAAACATAGGCTCTATTCTGGAAATGCATGCTATTATGCATTTCAGGGACTCTTGTCATCCCAACTCCTTTCAAAAAACATTAAACTGAAAATATATAAAACTGTTATTCTACCAGTTCACAGCAGGTAAATCGTGCCTTGATAATATATTTGTGATCAGGCAGATTACAGAAAAGATGTTGGCTAAAGGAAAAGAAGTTCATATGACATTTATAGACCTGGAAAAGACATATGACTCTGTATCCATCAACAAAGCTTTGGGTGGCAATGGAGAAGTTTGGAATATCTAAATCTCTCATACATTTTATAAAAAGAATGTATGATTGTAAAGCAAGTATTAAGGTTGGAAATAGAATATCCTCAGAATTTGATATAACAAAAGGATTAAGACAAGGATGCGGGATGTCACCAACATTGTTCAAGATATATTTAGAAGATGTATTAATGAAATGGAATAAGTCATGTAGAGGAATGGGAATCAACATTAATGGCCATTTACTGCACAATTTATTATTCGCTGATGACCAGATTATAATAGGACAAGATAAAGAAGATATAGAATATATGATCAGAAAGTTGGTCGATGCATTTGAGGTAGGTGGACTGAAGATAAATTACATTAAAACAGAATATATGGTAATCGGAGGAAATTCAGGAGACCTACAAATAAATAATATGATAATTAAACGTGTTCATCATCATCGTCCTTTCAAGTATTATGCCCAGTGGCCCGTTACGGTCTCCCGCCATCTCCGAAAAGGTCGACCCACAGATCTTCTGCCTCGAGGAATGTAGTGAAGAATTTGTTTTGGTATTCTGTGACGATCCATGCGCTGAATATGGGCTAGCCGATTGTTTCTATATTCTTGGAGGTATTCAGATATAGGTACGATGTTTAACTCTCTGGCTATTGTTGAATTTCTTTGGTGGTCTAGAAGGCTATAACCTGCAGTTCGTCGCAGAAATTTCATCTCCGTGTTGAAGAATTTAAATATCTTGATCTATAATAGATAAATCTGGTACTTGTGAAAAACATATTATTCTTCTTCTTCTTCCTTCCAAGTATTAGGCCAAGGCCTGTTACGATCCTATAGAAAATTTTCCCTCCGGCGTTTGAGGGAAATTCTCGTATAAGACTTGAAAGCATAATAATAGTCCCTTCGATTGGTTGCTGGCCAAAGGAAGGTAAGACCAGTGATGGGGCTGCCATCTTATAGCCTCTGGTCAGGCTTTTCTGGAGAAGAAAAGAAAATAAAGGAAAGATGAAATAGAAGAAAGGAAAGACTCCCTAGCCCTCGGATGCCCTAATAGCGTCGGTGTCGGAAAAAACAAGAGTTAACCAAAAGAGGTTAGATAGTAAAGTTAAAAGAGTGCAAAACACAAGTAAGTGGAAGAAATGTTTTGCACAGCTTGGGCACCTTGTGGTCGCCATCCACATATCCCCTAGATGAGGACCCCTGAACAGAGTAAATTGTGCAAGGAAGGCGATTAGATCCCTGAATAGTCTTTTATGGAATAGAAATTTGACCAAAAAACAAAAAAAAAAAGGGATTATACAGACAATAATAGAAAGTATACTTACATAAGGATCAGAAAGCTAGACAATAAATGAAAGGATGCAGAAAAGAATGTTGGCGACAGAAATGGATGGATTACGGAGAAGTATGAGAATATCCAGGCTACAACATATTCGAAATACATATATCAGACAAGAAATGGATGCACAAGAAACTGTTATCGATAGGATAACAAAGAGAGCTCTACAATGGTATGGGCATGTACAACGGATGCCGGAAGACCAGTGGCCTAAACAGGTGTTGGATTGGATGGTACCAGGCAGAAGGAGAAGGGGAAGGAGTAGAAGAGCATGGTATGAGGGAATATATGATGCCATGATAAAGAGGAGTATGGAAGGTGGACAATGGGAAGATAGGAATCTCTGGAAAGCAGGAATCAAAGGCAAACTGCTGTAAAGTGGAAAGCCTGTATTAAGTAAGTAAGGAAGGTATTCTACCAGTTATATTATATGGATGCAAAACATGGACTCTTACTTTAAGAGAGGAAATGAGATTACGAGGATTTGAGAATAAAGTTCTTTGGAAAATGTTTGGACCAAAGAGAGATGAACAGACAGGCGAATGGAGAAGACTGCATAACAGTTAACTAGATGGTATTTATAGGAAACCAGTTATAATAAGAAGAGTTCAGTGTCGTAGACTGCGATGGACAGGACATATGGCACGAAGGAGAATGAAAGACGTGCATGAAAGATTCTTGTAGGAAAACTAGAGGGAAGACGCCCAGCTGCTGGTAGACCAAGAATGAAATGGGAGAATAACATTTATCAGGATTTGACGGAAGTAGATTATACAGGGGATATTTGGAAAACATTAGCTCAGGATAGGTATATATGGAGAGCTTATGTCCGTGAGGCCATGAACCTACAGGTTCGATAGCGCCAGTGAGTTAGTTAGTTAGTTCGCAGTTATGATTGTTATTGTAGTCAAATGTAAATGCGGGACTGTGAGATTAAAACTTTGATATGGGGGGGGGGAGCATTGAGTGAATGCACTTGTTATGTAATGAGTTGTTTCGGCTGATGAATTTAATAACAGAATCGATGTGTTGTAATGGAAATCGCATTACTCATGCTGCACACATCTGGTTGCGTGATGAGTATTACCTCCACTTAAGTCACTTGTGCATCCTCTTGATACGCCCTTTCACACCATCAATTCTTCCTTCGGTGACTGCATTTCAAATAATTTGACCAATTGTTTACAAATCAAGAGGAGAATTTTAGAGAATTTCGAAGAATTGTAGACATTGAGGTTGTTCTCTAGAAAAAATAATATATGTATATATATGTCCACCGCTGTGGTCTCGAAGTAGCGTGCTGCCTTGTCACGCAGCGGGCCCGTATTCGATCCCCGGTCGGGGCAGCTTTTCTGGGTGAGGGTTTTATCGGGGTTTTTCCTCACCTGCAAGACAAATGTCAGGAAAACTGTAAGGCCTAAACGGTCCCCGAAATCATATGGCCATCATCATCATCATCATCATCCTTATCATCATCATTATCATCATTCTTCATCAGTGTGGAAAGCAACGGGAAGCTACCACACCTACAATTGCCTAGTAAAGCTGCAAGCATAGCATGAAAATGCTATAGGCCTATATATATAATAAATACAATAAGAGCCAAAATAATAATAAATTGTTTTATAATAGAACAAGTAAGAGATTTTAATTATTTAGGAGTTTTCCTAGACAATGATCGGACAAGAGATATTAATAGAAAGCTTAATAGGTTTCAACATATTTTCGGTACAATTAGAAGAACATTAGCAAAGCTAGTTCGTAAAGAAACTAGCTATTCCTTTTCTGTTGTATGGCTCGGAATGTTGGACTCTCGCCACAAGTTTAATAAAAAGACTGGAAGCAGCCGAGATGAAATTCCTAAGATGTGTGACAGGATGTACTCTTTTGGACAAACGGAGGAGTGAAGATATTCGCGAGGAATTAGAAATAACTAGTGTGATAACAAAAGTAGAAGAATATAGGAATAAATGGTTTGAACATGTTCGTAGAATGAGTGAAGAGAGGATACCTCATAATATATTAAATTACAATCCACAAGGACATAGAAGTCGTGGACGACCATTTAAAGGATGGAGCGAGCAACTATAATATGGAGCCGGAACAGATCAGAAATGGTCTAAACCGTGTCGGTAGATGATGGTGATTAACAAATATATAAATTAATATATATATATATATATATATATATATATATATCCATCCATCCATCTATCCATAGTAATTCTGCCCGAGGACAGGTCCTTCCCTTCACTGCAATCATAGCATTTTCATGCTATGCTTTGCAGCTTTACTATGAAATTGTAGGTGTGGAGCTTCCCGTTGCTTTGCACACCGGCGAAGGATAATGATGATGATGATGATAATGATAATGATGATTATGAGGATGATGACCATATGATTTCGGGGACCGTTTGGGCCTTAAAGTTTTCCTGACATTTGTCTTACAGGTGAGGAAAAACCCCGATAAAAACCTCACCCAGAAAAACTGTCCCGACCGGGGATCGAACCCGTGCCCGCTGCGTAACAAGGCAGCACGCTACCTCGGGACCACAGGGGTGGACTAATATATATATATATAAGTCTGCAATACTTATTCTGAAACACCCTATACATATCCATTCTCAGACAGTGAAAGGACATCCATATATTCAGAACTAGAATAACATCAACAACAACAACAACACACACACACACACACACAGCTTCAAGTTCTAAACCAATAACACAAAAACCACGTACACCCAAACCTACAACTCACAAAAAAGAAAATCAAGTAAACACACAAACAGCTACAACTTCCAATATATATATATATATATATATATATATATATATATATATATATATATATATATGTTTGGTTTTCTAGCATTTTTTTTTCTTTTTACGTTGAACCAGGAGCTGGCCCGATGCATCAACCCCAACCTGGGGGACGGGTAATTCTTGTTTAAGGTTTTCTTCCTATAGCCTTTGATAGTTCAGTATCTTACTGCAAGGCAGCAGCGCTAGTTTTGGTCCGCCCTGGGTATTTTATTTCCCCAGTACCCGCCATATCTGGTGAGCATTCCCCTATCCGCCACCTGGGCAGGCGCCCGATGGGAGACTGGCAACTCCACACAGAAATGGATGTTTTAAGAAGATCAGCTGGAAAATCTAGAATGGATAGAATACGAAATAAAGAAATAAGGGAAATTATGGGTGTACAAGAGGAGCCGGACATCATAGACATAGAAAAGAAAAGATTACAGTGGTCAAAAGAATGCCAGAGCAAAGATTGCCTAAAATTGTTATGTAATGGATCCCAGTAGAAAGGTGGAAGAGAGGATAGAACGGGTACAAACAGCTATGAATATCAGAGGATTGGAGGAATATCAATGGATGGGCAGAGAGGAATGGCGTTTGGTGTATATATATATACACCGATCGTCCACTACTGTGGTCCCAAGGTAGCGTGCTGCCTTGTCACGCAGCGGGCCCGAATTCGATTCCTGCTCGGGATAGGCTCCTGGGTGAGGTTTTTTCGGGGGTTTTCCTCGCCTGTAAGACAAGTGTCAGGAAGTTTAGGGCACAACGGTCCCCTAAAATCGCTGGCCATCATCATTATGATCATCGTCGTCATCATTATCATCATCATCATGACCATCATCCTTCGCCCGGTGTGGAAAGCAACGGGAAGGTACCACGCCTGTAATTCCCTAATAAAGCTGCAAGCATAGTATGAAAATGCTATGATTGCAGTGAAGGACCTGCCTTCGGGCAGAATTACTATGATGGATGGATATATAAGAATGATTATGACCGTGTCTGTCCTTTATGGACTCAAAAACTACTTGACTGATTTTAATGTTTTTTTTTCCCATCATTTGGGACAATTAACGTACGTAGCATATTACCGTACGTACTATAGGACCAGAGATAAAAGAAAAGGGCATAGGTGACCCAAAAAAGTAGCTTTTTGGATGCTTAAATGGCGTACGCTGCCTAAACCATAACAAATACGCCACATTAATGTACACAGAATTGAATATCTAAAAAAAAAAATACAAATAAGTCCGCGACAACATTAGTCTCTCTTTTACGATTAACACACAATAACCATTTTTTTGTCTTTCAGCTCATTGTTGCCTAGAAAATCGGTAAGTAATTTTCCGGTCAAGGCCAGGTAATCAGCACGGGGAATCTACAAATAATTGCAATATAATTATTTTTTTACTTATTCAACTGTCAATATTTCTAAAATTCATTGTAATCACAATTAATGTCATGAAGTAATGTTTTAAAATGTTAATATATCAATATTTCTGAATTAAAATGGATTTTTGTTTAAAGACATAGTCAGTAACACTGGTCAACATGATTTTTGTCTCACGAGTACCAATAATTATATTTAATGCAGTTGTTTATCGTGTTTTCAAATATGTATTCGGAATTTCTCCATCACCCACAGTTTTTTTTTAAATTTCAATTTGAATTAATGTATATAAATAATTATTTTTTAATAAACTTTTTTTCGTGCATTTTACCATTGTAAAATAAAACGGGGAACACTTTCATCAGGATATTTCAGCTATGGAAAAGATATATCAAGGCAAATGGAATCCTAATATCTTTACCTTGTCGTGGTGGAGTGGCTTGCGTGCTTAAATGATCCTGAGAGCTATGCCGGCGGTAGCATTGCTGCCAATAGGGTTACCCATACCGGACTGGTCGAAGGTGATAAGCTAGACGAAAAAAGTACCTTGGGCGAAAGAGTGACAATCTTTCACCGTAAAAATACAACCGTCAAGAAATGCGGACATGGGTTCATCTGGGGTACAATTTTCTAGAGGTCAAATAGTCCCCCATTCGGTTCTCCGGGCGGGGACTACTTCAGGGAATCCATGCCAAAGGCTCAAACACAGGGACATGTTCCTAGGAACATGGAATGTTAGGACTTTATTAGGCTCAATTCTGAAAATGCATGCTATTATACATTGCAGAGACTTTTGATGTCCTTTCAGAAAACGTTAAGCTTAAAATATATAAAACTATTATTCTACCAGTTATATTATATGGGTGCGAAACATGGACTCTTACTTTAAGGGAGGAAAGGAGATTACATATTTGAGAATAAAGTACTTAGGAAAATGTTTGGACCAAAGAGAGATGAACAGACAGGTGAATGGAGAAGACTACATAACAATGAACTACATGGTCTTTATAGGAAGCCAGATATAATAAGAACAGTTAAGTCTCGTAGACTGCGATGGGCAGGACATGTTGCACGTATGGGGAATGAAAGATGTGCCTGAAAACTTCTTGTAGGAAAGCCAGAAGGAAAACGCCCAGTTGGTAGACCAAGAATGAGGTGGGAGAACAACATTAACTATGATTTAAGGGAAGTAGATTATACAGGGAATGATTGGAAAGCATTAGCTCAGGATAGGGATGTATGGAGAGCTTATATCCGCGCGGCCATGAACCTACGGGTTCGATAGTACCAGTGAGTAAGTAAGTAAGTAATATGCTGGCCGATTATTGTTGGACCATCAAGAGGGATGCTCTACGGGCGAAATATAGCAGAAAATCGTCATTTCTTACTTTCTAGGCGAGTCCGAATGTTGGAATATTGTCTAGTTACGAATGTAGAAAATATTAGTGTTTGAAATTATCATAAATGCCTGTCTCTGGAAACCTTGCGTGATGGAGAAAAACCGATAGGCCTATCATATTTGAATTCAGGAGAAAAATACTATCAGAATCACATATTTTTCATTCTGAGACAAAAAAAAGTTTATTTTTTTGTTGATCAGTGTTAGTTAAAACCATGTTAGCTTTCGGAACATGTTCCATCTTCGGCATGTCATTTGGTTGTTAGTGTACAAGTTGTATCATCCACAGACCTGAACCCGTTATACAATTTATACGCCAAGATCAGTACCAAATGACATGCCGAAGATGGAATATGTCCTGGCAGGCCTACATAGTTTTAAATAACTGACTATGTTTTTTAAATCAAATATCCATTTTAATTGTGGAAGACTGATATATCAGGTACTTAGAATAACATTAAACAATCTTATTCAACTAAACATAAAACCCAATATTTCATTTGTTTAGGCGAAGCAACGAACGCCGGGTATAAGCTCGGAAGCTATAATTTTTCAAACCACAACATCGAAAACTCTGAAGCTGTCTGTTTTAGAAATGAAAACCTTATAGATTAGTTGGCTGTAGTTTGTTGGCGGTTTTTAAGGTACAGGACATAAAAAAAATCAGAACACCGCTTCGCCCACCGACTGTAATTTGTCTCCGTCAGGTTGCCGGCTGTCACACAAATGAAAACACACTTTTCATTTCCTGGCAAAGTTCACGTCACATCTAAATGCTAATATGTTCAAAACCAGAGATTAAAGTAATTACTAAAATGAAAAGTGACGTGCAGGCCTGCTCACAAAGTCTCAATACATTACAATAATATTCAGACGAAAAAAAAAAATCATATCAAGATGGGAACGAAACTTTGTACAAAGAAAATTATTTTCTTCAGTTAAAAACATATTCATTGACATTTATTTTCTTTGTTATTAGTATTTTAGCGGAGGCTCCGTACCGCAAGCGGTTAGATGCTCGCCTCTCACCTCTGGTGTCCCGAGATTGAGTCTCGGTCATTCCATGTGGGATTCGTGGTGGACGAAACGGAGGTTGGGCAGGTTTTTCTCGGGGTTTTCTCCCGTTTTACCCTGCCACAATTTCATTCCACTATTTCTCCATACTCATCTAATTAATTTCATTTCGTTCATCTACCTCTGTGATAAGAGTGGAGAAAGAAATCAAAAGGAGAATTACCAATACTTGGAAAGCTTTCTGGTCTCTCAATCCATATTAGGCTTAACAAATCCTTGAACCAGAAGTATCCAGTATTGTTATACGGGTGCCAAACTTGGGCCCTTACGGAAGGAGAAGGTAAAACCATTGTAATATGCCAAAGAAAAATGAGAGGAAAATACTTGGCGTATCACTGAGAGACAAAGACTCAAATGAGGTGGTCAGAGGACAAGGGGTACAAAGTGATAAAAAATTAGTTTGGAGACAGCTAATGACAAATGAGGGAAATTTTGAGGAGGTGGAAGAATTCAAATACCTAGGAGCAATAATCACAAATAGGAATGAGATGCACAAAAAAATTAAACAGGCTCAATTCTAAAAATGCGTGCTATTATGCATTACAGAGACTCTTGACGTCCCAACTCCTTTCAAAAAACGTTAAACTGAAAATATATAAACTATTATTCTTCCAGTTATATTATAGGGATGCGAAACATATTTTAAGGGAGGAAAGGAGATTACGAGTATTTGAGAATAAAGTTCTTAAGAAAATTTTTGGACCAAAGAGAGATGAACAGACAGTTGAATGGAGAAGACTACATAACAATCAACTACATGGTCTTTATAGAACACCAGATAGGCCTATAATGAGAACAGTTAAGTCTCGTTGGCTGCGATGGGCAGGACATGTGGCACGAATGGGGAATGAAAAATGTGCATAGAAGTTTCTTGTAGGAAAACAAGAATGAAAACGCCCGGTGGTAGACCAAAAATGAGGTGGGGGAATAACGTTCAATATGATTTGAGGGAAGTAGATTGTACAATGGATGATTGGAAAACTTCAGCTCAGAAAAGAGATGTATGGAGAGCTTATGTCCGCGCGGCCATGAACCTCCGGGTTCGATAGTACCAGTGAGTTATTTAGTTAGTTAGAAAATTAAGTTTAAAGATCAATGGCAATATAAAATTCCAGGAATATCTGACAAGTCTCATAAATTATTTTTGTGTTCCTTATATATGAGTCCATTTTTTCCGTAAAATATGATCACATTTCATAAAATCATTAGCCCATACTATAACGTTTTTTGCATTAACAGTCACTTGTACCTCTTTTCCTCCAAGCAATATTTTGAATTAAATTAACCAAGAAAAGTAGATTCTTACCAAAGTTTTTATTATGACTGGAAATACGTACTTATCCAAAGAGTTACATATTACGGCAAGATTAATTGACAAAATCAGTCTTAAAGTTCATTACACTGCATTCATGGACACGTTCTCTTACCAGCCTCTCTTCATGAATGTTTCCTTCCTCACTGTATGCTGTTTGCCTTCATACCTCCTCTTTTTACTTTAATTTTTACCCAATATTCTGGTTTACTAATTATTTTTTCTGCCAAAGTGCAATAATGGAGCATGTTCTTCTACTGTAGATCCTGTAATGTCTGGTTCCTCAATGCCATCTTCTTGGAATGAGTCAAGAAAACAAAAGCAACACCAATGATTAATCTTTTACTTATTTTATATTTTTATATCTTCATATTGTAGAAAATCAAAGTTTAGAACAGGTGTCTAGTTTCAAATATTTGAGCTGTGATGTTGGCTACAATGTGGAAAGAGATATCGACTCCAAAATAAATAAATTTCAGACGGTGTGTGGAACAATACAGAGAACATTCAAAAATAAAATTAGAAAAGAAACCAAGATAAAAGCGTATAATGTTATGGCGGTTCCCACAATATTGTATGGATGTGAAACTTGGGCTCCAATGAAAAAACAGAAGGATAGAATACAGACGGCGAAGATGAGGTTCCTAAGACAAGTAAAAGGATGTACAAGACTTGATAGAATAAGAAATGAGGATATAAGAGAAGAATTGAAAGTACAACCTTTATTGGATAAAATCACGAATTACAGACAGAAATGGATTGATCACATGGATGGAATGAGTAAGGAGAGATATCCATGTTTAGCAAGAGATTATCAAGCAAGAGGAAGACGTGATGTTGGAAGACCTAGAATACGTTGGGCTGATGCATTATGAAGTCGGAACGGGCAATTGCCTAATCCCTGGAGTGATGATGATGATGATCTTCAGATTGTCCACCGCTGTGGTCTCGAGGTAGCGTGCTGCCTTGTCACGCAGCGGGCCCGTGTAGGGGCAGTTTTTCTGGGTGAGGTTTTTATCGGGTTTTTTCCCCACCTGTAAGACAAATGTGAGGAAAACATTAAGGCCCAAACGGTCCCCGAAATCATATGAACATCATCATTATCATCATCCTCATCATAATCATCCTTCACCGGTGTGGAAAGCAACGGGAAGCTACCACATCTACAATTCCCTAGTAAAGCTGCAAGCATAGCATGAAAAATGCTATGATTGCAGTGAAGGACCTGCCTTCGGGCAGAATTACTATGGATGGTTCTTCATATTAAAAAAAATACCCTTATTATAAACGTTATTAGATTGAGAATCGTATAGATATAAATCATATTATATCTTTAGATTGTTAAATAATTTCCAATTGTCTCAAAATGTATTGCTAAAAAATATTATTTTATAATATACTAGCTAATGCCCGGCGTGCGCTGCTACTCTTAAATAAATGTTAATGTGTTTTTACCACCAGCCTTGAGCTGCTATACTTGCCCGGGAATCGTCTTAGCCCCATCTTCTTGGCATCAATGAAAGTCAAAAATGGTTATTGTAAGTTATCCGTAAAAGACAATCATATGCTGTCGCGGGCTGTTTTTGTAGTTTCTTGAGATATTCAATTCCGTGTACAATAATTTGGTGTAAGTTATTTGTTATGGTTTAGGCAGCGTAAGCCATTAAAGCGTTAAATAGGGACTTTATTTCACGTTTTTTACTACAAAGGGTAATTTTTTGGGGTGAAGGGTTCAACTCCTTTATGTTCATCCCGGGAATCTCCTGGACATTTTGCAAAAAACTCCATCAAATTCGGATCAACGGTATGGTCGCGCATAGAATACGAACAATCAAACAAACATTTTTTATATATTAGATAACTGTGAAAATATAAAGTAGTCAAATATTTTACTTACCATGATGACGTTAAGTTCATGCTCATGTTGATCACATTCTGATTGTCAAGGGTTCCTTCTTCTGTTTTGGGTTTATAGGTTAATTAGGGATGTTGGGGCGCCAGGAGTATCGAAAAGAATTCTCCATGTGTGAGAATGTGGGTTGCTCAGATTTGGAAATTGGTAGAGTTGAGGTTCTTTCTACAGGGAAAGCAAGGAACAGGCCGGCGCAAGACTACGCTAGATGAATTTTAATAAATGTGCTTTATTTATTAATCGAAGTGGACACTGGTTACACGTGTGATTGAAATCACTTATTACTGGACAAGGCATTGACCACGGGAGCGCGCCTTTAGAGTTTAGAATCGAATCTCTGAGAGTCTATCACGGCCGAATTATTTTTACGTGTGAAATTCCTGAAGTTATGTTTTTTTGCTGATCGATGGCCATTGTGCCGTTTAACAACTATGTCGGTGAGTCTGTTGCGACTCCCGCCTCGGTGAGTTCCGCAGGACTAACTTAACATAATTTTGTTGGATATAACGAAAACTTCGTTTACCCTATCCCTGTAATTACGTCGTCATGAGGTCATTACCTTGTCGTGATATAACCCTTTACTATATTGGCTGCCAACGATTCCTTATGACCAAAGAAGGGATCGCCGTCTTTTCATTGGACAAGGTTTCACCAAGTTTCCTGGCCGAATACGCCCATTCTAAAATACAGTTTTATCATGTTCGTACTCTCGGGAATTCCGGTCTAAGTTTATTATATAACTTTGTTTAGGTCAGTGACTTTTTTCCCGATTGTTTGCTAGCTTGGCGTTCTAACAGTTTGTCTGGTTCCTTACAATGACTTGTTTACTCCACGCTGTAGTTTCCAAGCCCTACATCAATTCTTTGTTCTCAACCTGTCAGCGAAGCTCGGTTTAAGATCTTGGATTGCTGGTCTACAAAGAAACGTCCGGTAATCCGCTAGTACAATAGATTTCCTCAAATTTCAACTCTTTTGTCGCCGCTTCAAGTATCTGTCACTTGACAATAGCGGTACCATGTACTTGCTAAATTATTTCCATAATGACCAACTGATACTTCATTCCTAATCCTATCAACTTCTTTAATTTAATTTATTTTTATTTAATTATATAAAAATCAAATCCCTTGTGTTCTCACGATTTGATTGCATATACATTTCGTATATATTCGATGATTATTTCCTCCTATAGAGATTTAACATATGTATGATAATAATACTCGTCCTAATTAATTATTTTAATTTCTTAATTTAGGAGAGGCTGAGTGAATGATTATGTTTCAGATTCAAACATAATAATATTTGATAAATCAATAAACCTCAAAGAATCATCAGCACTATATCAAAAACTAATAAAACAATAATAATCTTCACATAAAATTTGTTGGGAACATTAAAAAATACAACGCTCTAGGTTTGTGCACCTAGCTGTTTGAAACTACAGACGTACCCCTTGACCTCCAAGTAGAAGAGCTCTTTTTCTGCGTGATTTTCTAAGACTCCACTCTATGTCAGAATCTGTCAAGCCACACATATATCTCTCGGGCATCAAACAGTTTGTCGTATTAGCTAACCATTTCTGCACTAAACTCATTCAAAAAAGTCACTTGTACCCTTTCTCCTCTGACCGCCTCAAATAAGAGACTACAAAACCTCACTTCATACAGAAAATATCCGCACAACGCGCTACAGTGACAAAATGGAAATGGGTTGGCCATGTAGTGAGACAGCAACACGGCAGATGGGCACCAGAAATCACCATGTGGGACCGCTGCACAGGCAGAAGATCACAAGGCAGACCCAGAAGCAGATGGACAGACTTTTCAAGTAAGAACTAGGAGTTCAATGGTCGACACCGCCCGCAATGTGTGTGGAAGGAGACAGTGCGCAACATTAAAAAAGTGTGAACAATTAGTGCCTAAACATAAATACAACGAATGTACTAACAATAATAGCTAATTAACTAACTCACTGGTACTATCGAACCCGAAGGTTCATGGCCGCGCGGACATAAACTCTCCTTACATCTCTATCCTGAGCTAATGTTTTCCACTCATCCCTGTATAATCCACTTCCCTCAAATTATAATTAATGTTATTCTCCCACCTTATTCTTGGTCCATGAACTTGGTGTTTTTCCTCTCGTTTTCCTACAATAAGCTTACATGCAGTTTTCATTCGTCATTCTTGCAACATGTCCTCTGCATCCTGTATACGAAACTTTAACTGTTCTCATTATACCTGGCTTCTTATAAAGACCATGTAGTTCACTGTTATGTAGAATTCTCCATTCACCTGTCTGTTCATCTATATTTGGTCTAAAATTTTTCCTAAGAACTTTATTCTCAAATACTCGTAATCTGCTTTCCTCCCTTAAAGTAAGAGTCCATGTTTCACATCCATTTAATATAACTGGTAAGAATAACAGTTTTATATATTTTCAGTTAAAAGTTCTTTGAAAGGAGTTGGGACGTCAAGAGTACCAGTAATGCATAATAGCTCGCATTTCCAGAATTGAGCCTATGTTTAATTTATTTGTGCAGCTCATTCCTATTTGTGATTATTGTTCCTAGGTATTTGAATTCAGCCACTTCCACAAAATTTCCCTCATTTGTCATTAGCTGTCCATTTCCATTATATAATGAATTTCTACGTGCGACCATATATTTAGTTTTATTGATATTTACTTCCAGTCCTAATTTCTTAGTGTTACTCAATAGTGTGTGCATGTTGTCCTTAAGTATCTCCTCGCTATCGGTTAATAATACATCATCAGCATAAACTAACAGCTTATTAATACCATTGAGTTGTAAGCCTTCCTCATTCTCTAAAGATTTAATGGCATGCTCTAGTACAAAATTAAATAGTAGAGGAGATAGTGCATCTCCTTGCTTCAACCCATTCTGGATTTCAAAAGTGTCCGAAAACTGTTTGCCTACACGCACCCTCCTCTTTGTGCCATTTAGCCACGTTCGTATAAGTCTAACTAACTTTTTAGGAATTCCGAACTCCAGCAGGATACTATATAACTTTTCCCTCTCAATTGAATCATATGCTTTTTTGAAGTCTACACACAGTTGATGTACAGTACCATTATATTCCCATTTCTTTTCTAAAATCTGTCTGATACTAAAAATCTGATCTGTTGTAGACCTGTTTCTTCTAAATGCACATCGATGATCTCCTAGAATGTCATCAATATAGGGACTAAGTCTGCTTACTAATATATATGTTACAGTTTTGTACGAAGTTGAAAGTAACGAGATGCCCCTGTAGTTGTTGCAATCAGTTTTATCTCTTTTCTTATAAATTGGTACGATAATTGATTCCTTCCATTCATCTGGAAGAGCTGCTTTTTCCCAATTCATACTAAGCAACCAGCGTATCTTGTCCATCAATTTTTCTCCCCCTGATTTTATCAGTTCTGCTGGGATCTCATCCGAACCTGATGCTTTATACATCTTCAATTTTTCTATTGCCATTTCAACCTCTAATGCACTTGGTTCTGCAACTGGCATTTCTGCTGTCTGTAAATTATCCTCCTCAATGTCCTGTTCTGTATGTACATTTAATAGCTGATTAAAGTAACTTTACCATCTATTTAATATACTTCTGGAATCTGCAATCATATCCCCATTTTCATTCCGAATTATGTTTGTTCTAGCCTGAAAACCTTTCGTCTCTATACTAATTCCCTGATATAATTCTCTAATGTTCCTATTTTTTGCATTCATTTCAAGATCATTAATCTTCTCTCTCAAATATTCCCTCTTTTTACTCTTTAGTAACTTGGTGGTTTCCCTCTAATACTACCCAATTGCTCTAAATTTACCTCATTTGTCTCGTGTAACCATTTCATTTTTGCTAGCTTTCTTTTCTTTACATTGTAGGCATATTCCTTATCAAACCATTTCTTATTTTGCCACTTTTTTAAACAACCAATGCTTTCTGATGCTGACAATTTAATAGTATCTCTTATAGCCTCCCATTCTTTATTTATATCAGTTTCTTCTTCGTTTGCCACATTGTCATCTGAAGATTCCAGTGCTTCAAATCTATTGGCAATTTTGATTCGGTATTCTTTCCGCATTTCATCATTTTTCAAGTTTTTAAATTCAAATTTTACAGAATCGTCTTTAGCGTTTGTTCCTCTAATAAGCGATAGTCGTTGTCTGATTTTCACTCTGACCAGATGATGATCCGAATTGCAGTCTGCCCTCTAACTGATGTAACATCGATGATGCTACTGTGCCAGTGTTTGTCCACTAATACATGGTCTATCTGGTTCCGAGTTTCACCATCTGGGGTTGTCCAGGTGTATTTATGAATATCCTTATGCTGAAATGTTGTGCTCTTAACAATGAGCTTCTTTGATGTGGCAAGTGTGACTAATCTAACCCCGTTGTCATTACTATCTTCATGAAGACTGAATTTGCCTATTGTTGGTTTGAATATATCTTCCTGCCCCACTTTTGCATTAAAATCTCCTAAGACAATGTTCATATGATATCGTGAAAGGCTATCAAATAAGCATTCTAATTCTTCATAGAACTCGTCCTTGATCTTGTCATCTTTATCTTCTGTTGGGGCATGTGCATTTACAATTATAAAATCATATAGTTGATTATATAATATAATATAATATAATATAATATAATATAATATAATATAATATAATATAATATAATATAATATAATATAATATAATATAATGTAATGTAATGTAATGTAATGTAATGTAATGTAATGTAATGTAATGTAATGTAATGTAATGTAATGTAATGTAATGTAATGTAATGTAATGTAATATCCATCCATAGTAATTCTGCCCGAAGGCAGGTCCTTCACTGCAATCATAGCATTTTAATGCTATGCTTGCAACTTTACTAGGGAATTGTGTAGGTGTGGTAGATTCCCGTTGCTTTCCACACCGGTGAAGTATGATGGTGATGATAATAATGATAAGGATGATGATGATGATGAAGATGATGGCCATATGATTTCAGAGACCGTTTGGGCCTAAAAGTTTTCCTGACATTTGTCTTACAGGTGAAGAAAAACCCCGATATAAACCTCACCCAGAAAAACTGCCGCGACCGGGGATCGAACCCGGGCCCGCTGCGTGGACAAGGCAGCACCGCTACCTCGAGACCACAGCGGGGGACTAATAGTAAGAGAAGAGAAGAGAAGAGAAGAGAAGACGAAGAGAAGGGAAGAGAAGAGAAGGGAAGAGAAGAAGAAGAGAAGAGAAGAGAAGAGAAGAGAAGGAGAAGAGAAGAGAAGAGAAGAGAGAGAAGAGAAGAGAGAGAAGAGAAGAGAAGAGAAGAGAGAAGAGAAGAGAAGAGAAGAGAAGAGAAGAGAAGAGAATAGAATAGAAGATAAGATAAGATAAGTATAAGAGAAGAGAAGAGAAGAAAGGAAGAGAAGAGAAGAGAAGAGAAGAGAAGAGAAGAGAAGAAAGAGAATAGAAAGAAGAGAAGAGAAAGAAGAGAGAGAAGAGAAGAGAAGAGAAGATAAGATAAGATAATATAATAAATAAGTAATAGAATATAATATAATATAAATAATATAATATTAATATAAGATAATATATATAATATAATATAATATAATATAATATAATATAATAATATAATATAATATAATATAATATAATATAATAAATATAATATAATATAATATAATATAATAATATAATATAATATAATATAATATAATATAATATAATATAATGCAACATAATGCAACGCAATGCAATGCGATATAATGTAATGTAATATAATATGTAATGTAATGTTTATAATGTAATGTATTGTAATGTAATAATATATAAAACAATAGAAAAACAAATGGGTAGAAATTACTTACATTTGCATAAATTTCAAAAACTTATAGGAACAATAAAAAGCATTCTTTTCCGAAAAGTACGTCCAGATACAATTCTAAAATTTTATAAAACAATGGCTCTTCCAACTCTACTTTATGGTTCTGAAACCTGGACTCTTACTACAGGTAAATTAAATAGGATAGTAGCTGCAGAAATGAAGTTATTAAGACCTTTAGCGGGTTATACGCTTTATGATCACAAGCGTAATGAAGATATCCGCAAAGCTCTCAACACACCAGCAATAACTGAAATCATTCAAAAATATCAAAATAATTGGCATGAACACCTTCTGAGGATGCCAAACAATAGACTACCTCTGCAGCTATTGAACTACAGACCCACAGGGCGGAGAGACCCAGGAAGACCTAAGAAGAGATGGAGGGATCAATTTCTTTCCTGAAGCGGAACAGGCCAATTGGCTTAATCCATGCCTGCCATTGATGATGATGATGACGTAGTAATGTACAATAATACGTAGTGTTTTATATGATTTTGTTTTCTTTGCGGTCCGGAATAATTAAATAACTGGCAGAATGAATTACTGTCTCGCCAATTTAAGGTTAGGCTACTTTTTGATGTAGTCCTACATGTACTTAACTGAATAAGACTGTGATGGTTTTGTTAGAATTGACACTTAATATCAGCAAGTCCCAAATAGTAAAATTGACATTACTTCAATAACTGAAAAAAAATGGAATCCTGTTTAAATGGACTGTATAAACATAATAGTATCGAGGAAGACATAAATGAAAGAATACAAAATACTAAGAAATCTTAATTTTGAATGAATATTGTACTTAAATTCAAAATATCCAACACCTGAAACAAAAACCAGATTGTATAAAATCCTAGCTAACACCCGGCGTACGCTGCTGTGCCAAAAAAATAAATTAATAAGTTCTTATGTTTAATTGAGTAAGTGAAAGGAAAAAATAATTATAAATTTAAATCGTAATTATTTTCAGATACCCCGTTCTGATTAACTAGCGGTGCCCGGGAATCTACTTATCCCTATCTTCTTGCCATAAATGAGATGAAAGATGAAGATTAATGTGGTTTTAATGTTTATTTGAATAAGTAAAAGGAAACATTTATAACGTAATTATTTTTAGATACCCCGAGCAGATTACTTGGCATTACCCGATCTTCTTGGCATAAATGAGCTGAAAGATGAACATTAATGTGTTTTTAAGTTCAGTTGAATATGTATAAGGCAAAATTAATATCGTAATTAATTTTCGATACCCCGTGCTGTTTACCCGGCATTGCCCGGGAATCTTTTTCCCGATCATCTTGGCATAAATGAGCTGAAAGACGAAAATTAAAGTATTTTTATGTTTAGTTGAACAAGTAGAAGGAAAAATAATTGTAAATTTATATCGTAATTATTTCTAGATACCCCATGCTGATTACTCATCGTTGACCGGGAATCCACTTATCCCGTTCTTCTTAGCATAAATAGGTTGAAAGATGAAAATTCATATTTTTTATGTTTAGTTGAATAAGGTAAAGGAAAGATTTTTATCGTAATTATTTTATATACCCCGTGCTGATTACGCGGAGCTGCCCGGGAACCTACTTACCCCGTTCTTCTTGGCATAAATGAGCTGAAAGACGAAAATGAATGGGTTTTTATGTTTAACTGAGGGACAAATGCCATATTCAAGACATAACTAACTTTATTATAGGTAGACGAAAATATTGGAAGGGTCATATAGAAAGAATGGAAGAAAACCGGCTTGCAAAAAGAGCTAAAGAAGATATACCAATGGACGGGAGAAGAACAAGAGGAATACCAGCCAAGAGATGGATAGACAGTGAATGCACATCCAGTACGTCTTCCTCTGAGGAGTGATTTTGGAAATAAACAGGATGAAAATCCTACAAATTAAGTTTAAGAAGAAGAAGAATAAAATGTATCGTAATTATTTTTAGACACCCCCTGCTGATTATCCGACGTTGCCCGGAAATCAACTTATTCCGATCTTCTTGGGATTAATGAGCTGAGAGAAAAAATCGTTATTGTGAGTTATCATAAGTAATGCCACGAGTGATTTCCAAATTATCGATACATTCACGACTCACGAAGTGAGGAGTGAATTTATCTAGAGAATTTGGAAATCAAGAGTGGCATTTGTTAGGACTATTTAACGAATAAAATTAAGCTGTTTACTCACAAATCATTATTTAACTATAGTTATTTTAAAATATTTTTATACTTAATGTAAACGGCGATTTTTGAAAACAAATCAGAAATGTGAGGTTATGTTCATTCACTGCCGCTTGATCATATTTTTTAATAATAATAATAATAATAATAATAATAATAATAATAATAATAATAATAATAATAATTTATTTTAGCTGGCAGAGTTAAGGCCATAATGCCTTCTCTTCCACTCAACCAGCGAATAGTAAAATTATACAAAAATTACGTACATATTACAATTTTAAGATATTATTAAAATACAGACTAAACAAAATTCAATGATGATGTAATCTAATACTAGCTAATACTAACAAAAACATAGAATATAATAAAATTAAAATGATATAAAATAAAGTAAGTAGCTTCCTAGATGATTATTAAAGGAATGCTCTATATAGTTGTTATGCAGTTAATGTTTTCATTGTGTCGAACTTAAGATATCAGTTAATTTGGATTTAAATAATGATAGCGATTGACAGTCCCTGACATGACTGGGAAGTGAGTTCCATGCTCTAGTCATAGATATTGTGTAAGATTCAGAGTATAGACAGGTCCTGTGTTGTGGTATCAAAAGTAAAGAAGAGTCTTGTGATCTTGTTCCTAAATTGCGATGAGCCGATAAATTTTGAAAATGTGTTTGTTAAATAACTTGGTAAATATGTGTGCAGAATTTGGAATAGTAAGGTATGTGAATGTAAAGTTCTTCTGTCATTTAGGCGTAGCCATGATAAGGCCTGAAATGAAGGAGACACGTGGTCATAACGACGGAGATTGAAGATAAATCGAATTGCACGCATTATGAGCACGCTGTGTAGTCTGTCAGATAGACCAGTTGTCAGATTAGTCAGTAATATGTCGCGGTAGTCGAAGTGTGGCATTATAAGAGTCTGTACAAGTATTTGTTTTAATTTTGTAGGAAGGAAGTTTTTAAAACTATTTAGGGAGTGGAAGAATTGAGAACACTTTCTTGCAGGTATTATTCACCTGGATTTTCCAGTCTAGGTGTTGGTCCATGTAAATACCCAGATTTTTTACTACTGAGCTGTAGGGGATGCTTTTGTCATTTAGGAGAATGGTGGGGATATTTTCGTAATTTATAATGCTTTGGATTCGCCGATGTCCTATAATTATGCACTGTGTCTTGTCAGCATTTAGATTAAGTCCATGTTTCTTCGACTATTGGGAAATTGAGTCCAGGTCACTATTTAATTTGTCTAGTGTGTCATGTAGATCGTCAGGATGGGAGTGAATGTAAATTTGCAAATCGTCAGCGTATAGGTGATGTCGACAACAGGCAAGTCTAGTGTATATATCGTTAATATAGATAGAGAACAGAAGTGGTCCTAACACTGAACCTTGTTGGACGCCACCCTTCAGTGATAGCCAAATAAGATCGCAATATTGTAAGAGTGCACCCAAGTGGAGAAATAATGAAACACATCAAACTATATATCATAATCAACATTACGGCTTATTGATTTATTTTTTTAGTAAACAACTCAGTAAAATCAAGGAATCTTTTCATTATTTGCTATATTCAATGTATTTGTTGGAGAAAAATAATGCTTTGACCTGTTCAGAACATTAAAAAGGAGGAGCTTTCTTTATCACGAAAGCAGGAGCTGATAAAGAGAAATAGATAAAGAGCGAGGTGAAACACGACTGTCATTGGTTGTAAAACAACATTCATTGAAACGTGATTGGTCATTAAGTAGCATTTGTGGCATGAGTTAAATAGTCCGTAAAAGAATACTCGCCGTTCGCTGCTACGCTTGCCCAGAAATCTACTTATCCCAATCTTCTTAGCATCAATGAAAGACAAAAAATGGTTATTGTGAGTTTTCCGTAAAAGATAAACATATATTTACGCGGACGTTTTTTGTAGAGTTTTTTTAGATGTTCAATTCTGTGTACATTAATTTTGTATATTTATTTTGGTTTAGGCAACGTAAACATTTAAGCGTCCAAAAAGCTACTTTTTACACGTTTTTCGCTACAAAGGGTGATTTTTAAGGGTGTAGAAGTTATGTATTACAATTCTACAATTCTCACAGCCTATGTTCATCCCGGGAATCTCCTGAACATTTTGCAAAAAGCCCCATCACAATCGAATGAATGATATGGCAGCGCATAAAATATGAACAAACAAACATTCATTTTTATATATTAGATTTAGTTCTCTTTATTACTTTTATATTATACTAGCTAATACCCGGCGTGCGCTGCTACTCATAAATAAATGCTAATATGTTTTTACCACCAGTCGTGCACTATTCGGGAATCTGCTTATCCCGATATTCTTGGCATCAATTAAAGATTAAAATGATGTGTGAGTTATCCGTAGAAGATAAACATTTGCTGTCGAGGTCTTTTTTGTAGAGTTTTTTGAGATATTCAATTATGTGTAAATTAGTTTGGTGTATTTGTTATGGTTTAGGCAGCGTAATCCATTTAAGCGTCAAAAGAGGCACTTTATTTCACGTTTTTCACTACAAAGGGTGATTTTAGGGGTGAAGGCGTTGAGAATTACAACTATCTTATAGCCTATATTCATCCCGGGAATCTTCTGAATATTAAAAAAAAAAACCCCATCAAAATCGGATCAACGGTATGGCCGCACATAGAATACGAGCAAACAAACAAACATTGATTTTTATATATTAGATTATATATAATAATAAAAATATATTATTAATAATAATAAATATATTAATAATAATAATAATAATAATAATAATTAAATATAATAATAGTATTTTTATTTTGCGAATTACCTGCGATACAATTCCGTCACTCTCAAGAAATCCTAAAGTTTCCTGATATTTGTCTTACAGGTGAGGAAGAACCTGATGAAGAATCACATAGGGAACCTGTCCCGAACAGATTGAACCCTAGAAAAATAAAAATACAAACAAAATATATTGTTGTAATTAATCATTATAATAGGGAATTATTGTCATTAAAACTAAACTAGGTAATTATAATTGATTAAGCAGATAGAAAAAGATGACATGAAATTAATGGAAGAGCAATCAAGATTATCATCGATCAATTAATCAACTTCGCCAGTAAACATGGAGGTAATTAGTCAATCAACATACGATGTGGAAAATTAGTGAATTGATCATTGTAAACAGTATTAATCTACTGAGAAGGAGAGGACACGCTCTGAACGTTATCAAATTATATCTGAGAAGGAGAGGGCGTTCTGTACATCGTCAAATTAAATACAGTTTTGTGACAATAAAGAACAAGACCCACTATTTAAAATCATACCAGGTTTATTTACGTATTTATTTTACCTGATGGAATTTAGACCGTAAGATCTTTTCTTCCACTTCACCATGTTAAATTATACATATAATAACAATTATGAATTATCTACATGTTGATTAATGATACATAATATCTATAGGCTACACAATATAGAATTGGCAAGGGAAAGAAAGAAAAAATAGCATTTGTTATTAGGAATATTCCACAATGAAGTGTTTTTCCTTCAACCCCATGTGATTTGTCGCCAGAGGTTCTTGTCTAATGCATCTTCTTTCCTCAAATCTCTAGCTACCACACTTCTCCTCACTCCATCTATCCAAAACTTACTAGGTCTGCCTCTTCTACTTCTTCCATCGAGGATATTCTTTGATGTTAATAGTTTTAATAATAATAATAATAATAATAATAATAATAATAATAATATAATAATAATAAACTATTATTAGATTAAGTAATTTGCTTGTTAAAGGAAGTCAAAAATATAAAGGAATAATAAAAGTATACATGGAACACGGTTATATAGTATATTGTCTAAGGAAATATGTAGTGAGTTTTTAACTGTTTTTTTTTAATCGGACAGTCTTTGATATCGAGAGGAGAGTATTCCAGAGTTGGGTGGCTGAAACAAGGAAAGATGGATAATAGTGAAATGTTCGATGTAGAGGAACAGCTAGAGTTAAATTTTCTCTCGATCGTGTGTTTAAGTTATGGTGGAAAGATAGTGAATGGAAGCGAATATAAATATAATAATAATAATAATAATAGCTTTATTTTACCTGGCAGAGTTAAGGCCTTAAGGCCTTGTCTACCACTCAACCAGGTTTAAAAAAAATACAAAAAAGGTATGATGAGGTGGACAAAGTGTTGTATAAGAAGCAGAGTCAGTGTATCTTCCGCCTGTCTTCTAATCGGAGCCAAGACAACATTTTTAATACTGTAGTTATGTGGTCTGATTTACTGAGGTTGCATATATAACGTGCACAAGCATTATGAACTCGTTGCAGTCATTGTCCGAATGTGATTCTCATGTCAGTTAAGGGGATAATATCCTCTCGTTTTGGAAATATTAGCAATTCCTTGTAACATGCTTTCTTTAGCTGCCTCTGAAACAAACTACGTACTGTAGTACTGTAGGCGTACCACTTGATAGACGCTGGACTGTGACGTAGGTATTCTGGGTTCGAATCTTGATCATTTCTATTTCTTTTAATGATGCTTTCAACAGACAATTTACAAATTAAGTGAAATATGTGAAACATGTAACTTGTAAATCTTCATCTTCCAATGGCGCTACAGCCCATAGCGGGTCTGGACCTTCTTGATGCGAGACCTCCAATCTTTTCTATCCAGTGCTCTCTGTAACCAGTTCCTACAGTCAGGATTTGATGACAATCTTCCTTCACTCTGAGTTCACGCCCTCTTTTCTTAGTTCTTCGTATTCTTCCTCTTTCTCCTCTTTCCAACCATTTGCCTTCCCCTCCTCCGTTCCCCCTTTTCCCTTTCCTTCCTCCGCCATATTTCTTTAGTGTACATTTTCTATCCATTCTTTGATTCGTGTCCCGGCCCATGTGCAGTTTTTTTTTTAATTTCGAACAAGAGTTGATATATCATATTCCTTAAAAAAAAAGGTCATAGATTTCTTATTCTTTATTATACCTCATCTCTCTTCTCTTTCTCCTCTCCGCCTTTCATTCTCTTACGTACATATACTTGCAAAAATCTTTCTTTCAAAAGTGTTAATTAAATTCTCAGAGCTCTTTGTTATAGTCCAGTTTTCACTTCCATATATCATTACATCTACTCTAAAAACAAAATGTTTAGCTTTTCGAGGGTATGAGCCACTAAGAGTAAGAATTCAATTAAAGAATAAAAAATAGAACAGGTGAGCAATTTTAATTACCTGGGATACAATGTGTCATATAGAAAAAGTGAAGACATAAAAACAAAATAAATAAAAAACCATAAAACTAAGTCTCAAGGGAACTAGAAAGGAGACACTTTCACATTTTTTATAAAACAGTAGCAGTTCCGACATTACTATATGCATCGGAATTCTGTGTCTTAACCAAAAACCAGGAACAAAGAATAGAGATTTCAGAAATGAGACTTTTGAGGAGTGTAGTTGGCTGTACAATAGCAGATCGGAAACGGAAATGAAAATATACGAACATAACTAAATATATTCAAACTGTTAGATGGAATTGCACAATATAGAGAACACATTAATAGAATGGATATCTATCTTCTTTCGGTTTTTTTACAGCTGCTGCCATCTTCCTGTCCCAAACTTCCAAAGCCTACGATCTTATGCATCTTAAGGTACGTACACATATGCGCGCCGCGAACACGAACGGCGCGCGCGCGGCGCGTTTTATGTTCGTCGAAATTATTAATTTCAACGAACCTCCTGCGATCCATAGGAAACCCACAAACCTTCAGTAGACATTTTGCAGAGCAAGTGTAACCAACCATGTCTATTCCCTTTCCGTTCTCCCGCTTGTCCTGCATTCTTTCCAAAAAGTAGGGACTTTTTTTTTAAATGCCGCGGGACGCGAGACATTGTTAAAAATCGGGACTGTCCCGCCAAAATCGGGACGTCTGGTCACGCTTATTACTTATTACATCTTATAACTTTATTTATACTTTTTCAAATATTATAGCATTAAAGGAATTTAAAAAAAAATATGATTTGTATATATATGTTTAAAATTATTAAGAATCTATCTCACCATAACATGGCCTTAATTTTTAATAAAGATGTACATGATTATTATACTAGAGGTTGTACTTTATTGCACAAAGATGCTAGTTTGTCAGAAAAAAGGTATAAAAGGGACTCGTTATGCATTAATCAACCATTACAATAACTTACCTATTGAATATCAACATTTCACGAATGTTAAACATTTTTCTAATTGTATTAAAAATATTTTTTCTCATTGCTTTCTTAGTTAATTTTGTTAATTTTATTATTATTAATATTATCCTGTTTAAATATTGTATTTATATGTGTATATACGTATATTGTGCATCTATAGTAGTTTGTATTACTTCAACTTATGCCTAAATTTGTTTTCTTGTTTTTATTGTTAATTGTTTTATGACCATTATTTTTTGTATATTGCCCCTTAACATGAGCAGTCTTGCTCTTTGGAGTCTTTGAAGAAATAAATAAATAATTAGTAATAAATGTGTTTATATATTGTATTGTTTTGTGATACTTCATACATAATATTATGAAATGAACGTCTTAAATAAATAATGTTTTCTAAATAATTCTAATTTATTCATTCAATTACAGTACACACGAAAAAAAACACATAACATTGAAAAAAAAAACAGGCATCTCCTTTCAATGATTTTTTAAAATGATCCTTATGTTGAGGATCCCACAATAATTGCTTGCTTCTCTAAATATCAATAAGTTTTAACACGTTTTCCTCTGACCACTCCATACTCAAATAATAGGTCCGCACCGAAAACAACGAACCTCTCAGGTACCCGTCCAAATCTAAACAGCGAACCATCAAAGTGTTCGTGGAAAAAAACCGACAATGAGTGGATCGTGGTGCGAGACGCGCGCACCTTAAAACCCCGTCCAAATCTGACGAACATGGTGCGCGCGCGCACCGCGCGGCGCGCAAGTGTGTACGTACCTTTAAGTGCTTAAATATCTTGCTTGTTGCATTGCTTTCCTCATGCTTTCCTTCCATGTTAACTTTGGTCTCCCTTATTTCTTCCTTTGGTCCGTTCCATAGATACAGTTGTTTTAGCTATCGCTCATCTTCCAGTCTCAAAATATGTCCTAACCATTTAAATTCCTTCTCCTCAATTCTTTCAATTATGCTTTCTTCTGCTTCCATTATATTTCTAATTTCCTATAACAACTGAATTCCGAAAACCACTAGGACGACGAAATTTAGTAAATCCCAGTAAAAGGTAGAAATACCAAGTATAACATTAAATCGGAAGAGATCTTAAACTCTCTGCCACATTTCTTTCCTGAAGTCGCAAAGAAAGGAACTTTTAATAGCAAAATGGAACAACGTGTGGCTCAATGTTACCACAGGCAAATTAACACGACAAGTGTTCTTTCCAAGCATCTATGATAGAACAAAATGCAAACACGTTGTTCTAAATTTTATACTAACACAATTCCTCACTGGTCCGGTAAATTTAGCTAATGCCTCCAGAGATTTAACATCAGAGAAAATGCAAATTATAATTGTGGCATTAGCAACCAAAGCGTTGAAGATATTATCTTTGATTGTCCTTTGTTCTGGAACGAAATATTTGAATTCTCATGTCTATTAAATAACACCGCCTGTTTAAGTGAACCACCCATTACAGAAGTGCTTATGACAGAAAAGAACTACAGACTATTAAATGTTTTTTTATACTAAAGTTGATAAAAATGTTTTAATTTTGGATAAAATTACATAATGACTCACAACGTTCTAAAAATTATAACCCTATGCACCTGAGGTGAAATTTGTTTCATAAATTTCGGATATTAAATAATAATAATAATAATAATAATAATAATAAAAGTAATAATAATACACATAGAAATATATTATATAATGGAAATGGACAGCTAATGAAAAATGAGGGAAATCTTGAGGAAGTGGCTGAATTGAAATACCTAGGAACAATAATCACAAATAAGAATGAGATGTACAAGAAATTAAACATAGGTTCAATTCTGGAAATGCGTGCTATTATGCATTACAGGGATTCTTGACTTCCCAATTCCTTTCAGAAAACATTAAACTGAAAATATATAAAACTGTTATTCTACCAGTTATTGGATGTGAAACATGGACTCTTACTTTAAGGGAGGAAAGGAGATTACGAGTATTTGAGAATAAAGTTCTTAGGAACATTTTTGTACCAAAGAGAGAATGGGGAAGACTTACATAACAGTGAACTACATGATCTTTATAGGAAGCCAGATATAATGATAGTTAAGTCTCGTAGACTGCGATGGGCAGGACATGTGGTACGAATGGGAATGAAAGACGTTCATGGAAGCTTCTTACAGGAAAACGGGAGGGAAAACACCCAGTTGGTAGACCAAGAATGAGATGGAAGAATAACATTAACCATTTTTTGAGGGAATTGGATAATACAAGGAATGATTGGAAAACATTAGCTCAGCATAGGGATGTATGGAGAGCTTATGTCTGCGCGGCCATTATCGTACGTATTCGATAGTGAGTTAGTTAGTTACGACTTCTAAATAACACAGCCTGTTTTAAGTGAACCATCCATTACAGAAGTGCTAATGACAGAAAAGAACTACAGACTTTTAAATGTTTTTATGCATTCTTCTTCTTCTTCCTCTACGTATGAAAGCTGGCAGCTTGTTGCGTGTTCGTACACTACAGGTCTGGGGTATGGTCACATCCTTCCATCGTAGTTGTGGTCGTCCTAATGGTCTTTTCTGCTGAGGTGTCCAGTCACGTATTTTGTTTTATACATAGAGTTCATAAAAAGCTTTAACTTTGAATAAAAGTGTATAACGACTCACAACTTTGTAAAACACTATAACCTAATGTACCTTAGGATATAAAATTTCGGATATTAATAATAATAATAATAATAATAATAATAATAATAATAATAATAGATAGATAGATCTATTCCTTCTCCTTTCTTCTTTGTTTCTGTCAGTACCATTATGTCCTGCTTCAAATCCTCCATCTGTTTAAGGACCTCCTCCATTTTATTCCTTATGTCTTGTACGTTCCATGTTCCAATTAGCAGAGTTCCGTAGCTTGATTCGTCTTCCTTTTAATCTGACCGGCTTATCTCTATTAGGTTTTTTAGCATTGCAATTTTTTTTCTCATGGGAGGAGCTGGCCTAACGCATCAACCTCCAACCTGGAGGACCAGGGATTTTTTTTTCCGGTGTCCATCCTTAGATCAGTTGCTTTCACTACAGCTAAGAGCCTGATCTGCCCTTTAGGAAGAACTTGACAGAAAAGATAAGATGAAATGATCCCCTCGGCCTCGAATACTCTAATACCATCGGGGTCGGAAAACAACAAGTGTTCAGTCCAGAGAGACTGGATAGGAAAGATAAAAAAAAAGAGATATTGTATGGAAGTGGAAGTAATACCATATCGGTCAATATCTCACCATGCTGACCAGTGCAATTGATGAGTAGCCCATCCCGTCTGTTCACCACGTAAGTTATACGTATAAGTTGCACCACGTGAAGGTAGAATTGGACACTAGGAAGATGTGCAGGTCGGTTCCTCTAAGTCTTAGAATTTAAAGCAATTAGATGCCCTCCTTCCTCTTAGCATCTTCCCTTTTACAACTATTAATAATAATAATAATAATAATAATAATAATAATAATAATAATAATAAGAATAATAATAATGATAATGGTAATGATAATAATGATAATGATAATGATAATAATGATAATGATGATGATAATAATAATTATTATTATAACTAACTCACTGGCACTATCCTGAGCTAATGTTTTCCAATCATTCCCTGTATAATCTATTTCCCCCAAATCATAGTTAATGTTATTCTCCCACCTCATTCTTGGTCTACCAACTGGGCGTTTTCCCTCTGGTTTTCCTACAAGAAGCTTCCATTCACGTCTTTCATTCCCCATTTGTGCCACATGTCCTGCCCATCGCAGTCTACGGGACTTAACTGTTCTTATTATATCTGGCTTCCTATAAATACCATGTACTTCACTGCTATGTAGTTTTCCCCATCCACCTGTCTGTTCATCTCTCTAATTTTCCTAACAAATTTATTCTCAAATACTCGTAATCTCCTTTTCTCCCTTAAAGTAAGAGTCAATGTTTCGCATCCATATAATATAACTAGTAGAAAAATACTTTTATATATTTTCAGTTTAACGAATAATAATAATAATAATAATAATAATAATAATAATAATAATAATAATAATAATAATAATAATAATAATAATAATGTGTAATTCTTGAGTCTGATGTTAATGATGAACGGCCATGAACCTACGGGTTCCATAGTGCCAGTGAGTAAGTAAGATGTTAATGATGAAGGTAGAGCGTGTCCTCTCCTCGTAAGTTACGCTTGGTTAATTAACCATTAATTCACATTTAAACATTAAAATTGAGATAATCATAATGAAATTAAGATAATATGTTAATATTCGACATAAGAAGTTGAATAGATGTGCAAACTGCGATAATGCAGAACTATTTACAAACCATCCCTTGAATAAATGATCCTCCCTTACCCTCCATGTTCCCCCGGCGGAATCTTAAGAGCAACTGGTGGTGAATCGATATTGCACGCATTGTTGATATAGAAGGGGGGGGAGCTCTTTTATTAAACGGAATAACATCAGCCTATAATTCATTGAAACAAGAATTTACTTAAGACTTCCAAGTTGAATTTAGTTCAATAAAGTCGAGCATTTCATCTTTTAATAGTTACATTGTAATCTGTTTTGTTAAGGTACACAATGTTCTTGATAAAGAGAATAACTCTATAATTATTTACCCTAATGATTAAAGTTTTAAACAGGGTAATATGCTAAGGGAATTTTCAACCACTTAAAATTTCTAAAATAGATATTTGCGAGGTGCACTATCTCCTCTACTATTTAATTTTGTACTAGAGCATACCATAAAATCTTTAGAGCATCGTTTCCCAACCTGTGGTTCGGGAATCCTCTGGGGGTTCGCCAAATATTTCAAGGGGTTTGTCAAAACGTTTCCGTAATGGTGGGTTTCGAGGTTAGGTCTATTATTGTTTCCTTCATTTCTGCAGCATTGTAGTACTAATAATAATAATAAATATAATAATAATAATAATAATAATAATAATAATAATAATTCCTTCTGGATTTTTTCATGTTGAGACTTGTTCATCGAATGGAAGATCACAGAATACCCAAACAAATGTTAAGATATCAACCTGCAGGAAGAAGAAGACCAGGACGTCCACTCAAAAGACTTTTGGATGGTCTTTTTCTTGAGGCCGAAACAGGTCAACAAATGGCCTAAGTTTGTGAATGTACTATGATGATGATGATGATGATAATTATTATTATTATTATTACTCGTATTTTTTATTATTATTATTATTATTATTATTATTATTATTATGAATTATTCTATAAAACGGACACTGAAAAATAAAACTTTGAGGAGCACACAATTAAAATTTTATAAAATTATAGCAGTGCCTGTCTTAACATATGCAAGTGAAAATTGGACTCTTAACCGTTCAAGACAGAAGAAAAATTGAAACTGCAGAAATTAAGTTTTTACGTTCAATAGCAGGTGTGACAATTTTGGACAGAAAAAAATGAAGATATTAGGAACGACTTAAATATTTTTAATTTAACAAATATAATTACATCACGAGAAACAACTGGTATAAACATGTCAAAAGAATTCCTGCAGATAGAATCCCTCAGTTGACATTAAAGTACAAACCAATAGGACATTGAAGTGTTGGACGCCCATTTACTATTTGGGAAGATTCATTTAAATCCCACTTGATATGAAAAGAGGTTAAAAGGCCTAATTTCATTAAGTATTATCATTAGTATCATTATTATTATTATTATTATTATTATTATTATTATTATTTTAATATAAATTAATCCTATAATGCCCCTTGTTACATATGTGTAACATCGGGAATGTATCACATTATTTCCACAATAAATTAATATTTACCGCGAATGCCTGATTTACAGTTATGTAACAACGTTAGCAATGCATTTCACTTAGCTACAAGTAGGCCTATACGTTGTGTAACTTTTAAGCAGTAACCAGAGTAACTTTAGGTTTTAACCGTTAAAGGTTACGTTAATTTAAGGTTATTAAAACTTTGCTTGGACTTAAATTTTATGCATGTCTACTGTATGTACGTATATTTGAAAGTCAGTGGTTCACCCAACTCAGATCATTGTGGAAGGGATTCGCGAGTCGAAAAAAGGTGGGAACAGCTGATTTAGAGTATGAAGAGGGCTTTAAACTGAATGTTATTAATAAACTGTAGTTTATTGTGATGATGGGTATTATTAGATGAAAGAGAAGAGATACTATGGACCAACACGCACACTCTATTCAATAACACTAAGAAATTAGCACTGGAAGTAAACGTCAATAAAACTAAATATCTTCTTCTTCTTCTGCTTCATGAAATTAGGCCTTTTGACCTGTTTTCACATCAAGTGGGATTTAATGAATCCTCCCATCTAGTAAATGGGCGTCCAACATTTCTATGCCCTATTGGTTTGTACTTTAGTAACAGCTGAGGGATTCTATCTGTAGGCATTTTCTTGACATGTTCATACCAGTTGTTTCTCATGTTGTCAATTCTATTTGTTAAATTGAAAATATTTAAGTCATTCCTAATATGTAAAAAACTAAATATATGTTCACATATAGAATACGGTAATGGAAAGGGACAGTTAAAGACAAATAGGGAATTTTGAAGAAGTGAGTGAATTCAATTAAGTATGAACTATAATAATTACAAATAGGAATGAGGGGCACAAAGAAATCAAATATAGGCTCAATTCTCGGAATGAATGCTATTATGCATTGCAAGGGCACTTGTCGTCCGAACTTATTAAAAAAACGTTGAACTGAAAATAAATAAACTGTTATTCTGCCAGTTATAATATGTGGATACGAAACATGGACTCTTACTTTTTAAGGGAGGAAAAAACATTATGAGTATTTGAGAATAACGTTCTGAAGAATCTTTTTGTTCCAAAGACATATATATTTCAATTTTTCATAATTAGTATAGTGTATATATCATCTATATTGTCAAATACCTGCTAGTAATTTGTGCTTGTTGAGTGGAAGAGATGGCCTTATGGCCTTAACTCTGCCAGAATAAATAAATTATTATCATCATCATTATTATTATCATGGTTATTATTATTATTATTTATCCGGTATCATGGCAGCTGCCGCCATCTTCCGGAAACCAAACGCCAATCTCTGATATTCATAGCTGCCTGTACTCCTTCTATTCAAGTTTTCTTCGGTCTTCCTATCATCCTACCTTTCTACCATTATATTGGGATCCATTCCATAACAATGTTAGGCAATATTTGCTCTGGCATTCTTATGAAACGGCCGTACCACTGTAATATTTTCTTTTCTATAATGTCTATGATGTTCGGCTCCTCTTGTACACCCATAATTTCCCTTATTTATTTATTTCGTATTCTATCCATTCTAGATTTTCCAGCTGATCTTAAAACATCCATTTCTGTACTTAAAATTCTTTTCATTTCCCTGGTAGGAATTTGCCAAACTTCAGCACCATATGTTAAAATGCTCTGAATTATGGTTTGATTATTTCATGATGTTTGGTTTTTAGCATTTTTTTATGATGAACAAGGAGCTGGCTCAATGCATCAACCCCCATCCTGGGGGACGGGTAATTTTTGTTCAAGATTTTCTTCCTCTAACCTTTGATAGTCCAGTATCTTACTGCAAGGCAACGGCGCTAGTTTTGGTCCACCATGGGTATTTTCTTTCCCCAGTATCCGCCATATCTTGTGAGCATTTCCCTATCCGCCACCTGGGGAGGCGCCCGATGGGAGACTGACAACTCCACACGGATTATTATTATTATTATTATTATTATTATTATTATTATTATTATTATTATTAGATGAACAGACAGGCGAATGGGGAAGACTATTTAACAGTGAGCTAAATTATTTTTATAGGAAACCAGATATAATAAGAAGAGTTAAATCTCATAGACTGCAATGGGCAGGGCATCTGGCAGTAATGGGAATTGAAAGAGTGTCATGGAATCTTCTCTTAGAGAAAAGTAGAGGAGAAAAGTGAACCGGCCGACATGTCCGATGAATAATAAGGTAGGAGAATAACATTAACCATGATTTGTGGGAAGTTCATTATATGGGGGATTATTGGAAAGCATTAGCTCATGATAGGGATGTGCGGAAAGCTTATGTCCGCTCGGCCATGAACCTAAGTGTTCGATAATACCAGTGAGTTAATTTGATAAGAGTTTTGTTAAAAATATATTGAATAATATATGTCGTATTTATGAAGTTGAACCACAGAGGGTAACCGCTATAATCAGTTCTCCTGTGCGGCTGAAACTAGAGCAGAGAGAAATATAGTTCAACATAATTGTAATTAAATTTTTAATTACATATGGACTATAATAATATAGATATAATTTATTTATTACATTATGTTTGTGCAGTTGTGAATGTTGGCAAGAACAAACCTTGTTCATCAGATTTTTTTCAGTTAAAACATTGAAATAATTTTCATAAATAATGTCACGAGTGATTTCCAGTTTATCAAGAGAATTTGGAAACCAAGAGTGTCATTTGTTAGGACTATTTAACGAATAAAATTGGGCTGTTCACTCACAAATCATTATTTAAATATATTTACCAGTATTTTAAAATATTTATATCTAATATATAAAAATGAAAGTTTGTTTGTTTGTTTGCTTGTTTGTTTGTTCGTACTTTATGCGAAGCCATACCGTTGATCCGATTGTGATGGGGCTTTTTGCAAAATGTTCAGGTGATTCCCGGGATGAAGATAGGCTATAAGAGAGTTGTGATACTCAACTCCTACACCCTTAAAAATCGCCTTTGTAGTGGAAAACGTAAAAAAGTAGCTCTTTGGATGCTTAAATGGCTTACGCTGCGTAAACCATAAGAAATACACACAATTAATGTACACATAATTGAATATCTCAAAAAGCTCTACAAAAAAGTCCGCGACAGCATATGTTTATCTCTTACGGATAACTCACATTAACCATTTTTGTCTTTCATTGATGCCAAGAAGATCGAGACAAGTTTTTCATTTCACAGCTGAAAGATGGAGTATGTGTTTTCATCTAGATGGCGGTCATGTGGAAAGGCAGTAGAATATGTGTAAAACTTCACAATAGCATTGATTTTGTAATCATTGCCTTCCTTCATTGAAATGGATAACTAACTAACTCACTGACACTATCGAACCCGTAGGTTCATGGCCGGCGGACATACGCTCTCCATACATCCCTATCCCGACCTAATGTTTTCCAATCAGTCCCTGTATAATCTACTTCCCTCAAATCATAGTTAATGTTATTCTTCCATCTCATTATTGATCTGCCACCCGGGTGTTTTCCCTCTAGTTTTCCTACAAGAAGCTTCCTTGCACATCTTTCATTACACATTCGTGTCACATGTCCTGTCCATCGCAGTCTACGAGTCTTAACTGTTCTTATTATATCTTGCTTCTTATAAAGACCATGTAGTCCACTGTTTACAAGTCTTCTCCATTCACCTGTCTGTTCATTTCTCTTTGATCCAAAAATTTTCCTAAGAATACTCGTAATTTCCTTTCCTGTCTTAAAGTAAGAGTCCATGTTTCGCATCCATATATTATAACTGGTAGAATAACAGTTTTATATATTTACAGTTTAACGCTTTTTGAAAGGAGTTGGGACCAGATTCTCTGTAATGCATAATAGCATATACTTCCAGAATTGAGCGTATGTCTAATTTGTTTGTGCATCTCATTCCTATTTGTGATTCTTATTATTCCTAGGTATTTGAATTCGTCATGGAAGTGGATAGTGACTTTAAAGACACCCCGTATATACTTAATAAAACCAGCAAAATTGGATTTTCTGAGGAATTAGTTTAATTTAGGCAGTTTCTACGTTATGGACTTTTAATGGAAGTACGTATCTTATTTTACTAACATACACGCTATGTGAAATCTTTAGTATTTCTTGACACCGCCGTTTGCTCGAAAACTTTCTCTAAAGTTTTTATGTGGAGAGTTTTGACTGTTTCCTGGAACTGTTATTGTAGAATTAAAGTTAATTGGTGAAATTTCTAGTGTTTAGGAAGGTCATGGCATTTTGTCATGGAGCTGTCTTTTAACTTTTTCACTTTTAATTAAAGATGCCAGTTGGAATTAAAACAAAAACGCTTTCACTACAAGTTAGATAACATTTTTGAAGAGTAATTTAGTTAGACAACTTGACGCAATGAGAGTCTTAAATCCACAATTATAATTTTACTTTCTCTTTATCTTTACTTGTTTGCGAATAGTTAGCATATAAATTTCACCAACTCTTTGAGTACTGTCATAGCATTATACTATATCAGAGCTAAGTTCCACTTGTACAGTAAACAAACTTACATGAGGTAATAATAATAATAATATTACTGATAATAATATATTTTTAATTGGGAATATTCCACAATACATTGTTTCTCCTTTAATCCGAATTGATTTGTCGCCAGAGGTTCCTGTCTAAAGCATCTTCTTCCCTCAAATCTCTAGCTTCCATACTTCTCCTCACTCCGTCCATCCACCCAACGTTCTCTAGGTCTGCCTCTTCCACTTCTTCCATTAGCTTTCCAATTAAGGATCGTCTTTGGTATTCTCTTCTTCCATTCTTATGAGGTGTCCATTCAGCAGAGAGGAGCCCTTGTTGTGACTATAACTTATTCACAAAGATCAAACACGAGTTGGAGAAAATGCTTTAACATTTCACCTCATAACCTCATTGAGTGTCTTCACGATACTGGTTTCAAAAGTATAGTTTTATTTCCATCTTCAGTCAAATTCCAACTCATTCATTAATGTAAATACCTTATAGTGTTTCTTCCCATTTTACTTTTGTTTAAATTCAGAGGCATTCGATAAATCAAGAGTTGATATTTAGAAATATGTAGATAGATCAGATGAAAAAGATATCGAGAAATGGTGCTGCAGATGGAGCGTAATGACAAAATTAAACTAAATACATTTTTGTGATATTATAGCTGTGATGCATTACTTATCGAATGCCCTAGTAAAAGTGAATAAAATATAATATGGTACCAATAATTAAGAACTTTCTCTATTTCTTACTTATTTATAAAAAATATGACAAAAATTATATATGGGTCTACCTAATCAGACGCTTACGATTTTCTATGATGTCGATAGATATTTTTTAATTGCAATTTCATTATGAGCAGAATTTTGGATCCATGCTGACTCACCTGTAAATTCTGCTGTTATTTCACCACATACTCAATGATTAAGGGGGGTGATGGTTGAAATTTCTATTTTCTACATTTTTTTTAGCTAGAGACTTGATTTTTTGTACAAACATTCACTGCATGATACATAATGATGTGTGTAAGTTTAATTCTTGTGAGACATTTATTTGATTAATTATTAAATATTATATTTTAAAAAATTCATGTATTAACTTATAATTAAATGGGTTCCACAATTTTTTAGTAAAATGTCTGATTTTTTACAGGACCCCTAAATTATTTTGAAAAACATTATGCATTAGAATGTGAATAAAAACGAAGAAAAAAATTATGTTGTATCTCATGCGTGGAATTACAAAAAGAAAAATAAATAATTGCATACATTCTATTTTTTATTTCTTAAAATATTACTTCAGTCATGAAACCCATACACTACCTTGTTACCCATTGTGTTTAGGACATGCAGTAAAAATTTGAACCTTCTAGGGCAAAATTCTGAATTCCATTCAATTTTGTATGTACAAAAATGCAGTGGAAATAAAAGTGTGGAAAACAAGTTTAAAGATTTGCATGCAGGTAGTATTTAACTGGCGCAGCCTTTTAACTCTGACGTAATTTAGGACACTTAGAAGCGCCATAGGCCTCTGAAACTTTGCCAACATATACATTAGAGTACAGGCTATTTTTTAGTACAAAAAGAAAAAAAAATGCCAATTTTGATCTCAAATGGTCAATATTTTACCCATTACCTCCCTTAATGTGGGATATTTTTACTAAACTTTTTGAAAGCATTCAATATAATTTATCTCTGCTTTTCAAAGGTTTCCCTTTTTGATGCTCTAAAAATTGTATAGGAGAAGCAGCCATTTGAAATAATTGAAATTCAATTGTATTTTGCATTGCGCAAAAGGAGGAGAAAAGATTACGAGTACGGAATTTGAGAATAAAGTTCTCAGGTAAATTTTTTGGACCAGTATAATATTTTACAAACAATTTTATACAGGGACAAATGTCATATCAAAGACATAACCAAATTTGTTATAGATAGACGAAAATATTGAAAAGGTCATATAGAAAGAATGGAAGACAACAGACTTGCAAAAAGAGCTAAAGGAGATAGACCAATGGACGGGAGAAGAACAAGAGGAAGACCAGCCAAGAGATGAAAGACAGTGGATGCACATACAATAGGTCTTCCTTCGAGATGTGATTTTGGAAATAAACAGGATGAAAATCCTACAGATTATAAATAAGAAGAGAAGAAGAAGAAAATAAACAACCTGATATTCTGAAGGCCTTTTATTCCTGGTCTCAGATTTAAATAAAGTTACAAATTTTTGGACTATGGTTGTTTTACTAAAACTCTTCAATCAGTGGAAATAGTTTTTAGTAAACCTTAAATTGGCAAAACACTGACTGACTGACTGTTTTGTGGCAATGACTAGCATTGCCCAGTGTGCCGCTTTTTGGGAACCAGTTGAGGTCCCTTGGCGGCCAAACACCATTGTGTTTATTCAGTAGGGGTTTTGTTCCTTAGCCTTGCTGTCTCGCGGCTTATGTGTTCATTTCCGTAGCAGGTATGGATGATATGAGGATGGTCCCTAGCTGGAATCCAGCACACATATCATGGAAGTGGACCGTCATCGGGGTCTCTGGTGAATATGTTTCGGTGTACAGCACGTTGCTGTAGCATATGCCCTATATTGCGAACAATTGGATTCTCATGATTTTCTATGTGTTGCAACATGTGCACAACCCTTTTTTCAATTGTATCGGCAATATAGGGCATCTGTGCTTGGTCGTGAAGTACTGAGATCCTAGTGCGTAGTGGAGCTGAAAGTATAATTTTTAAGCATTTATTCTGGATTATTTGAACTTTTTTCTTATGTCCAGCAGCTAGGATACTCCAGGCTTCACAGCCGTACAGCAACATGCTGCGGATCGCAACTTGATATAAAGTAAGTTTGATCCTGGTAGATAGCATAGGCGACTTGAAAAATGGATATAAAAGAGCAATGGCAGCGTTTGCTTTATGTTTTAGATTTTCAATATGAATTTTGAACGTAAGCTTGGAATCCAAATGGATTCCAAGATACTTGGCTGAAGTCTCTGGACGGAGTCTAAGAGCTCCTAAGGTGAGTCGGGCAGGAGTGCGTTTGTGGGTTTTTGCAAATACAAACGAATTTTGTTTTATTTGCATTTAGTTTTATATTCCACAGACGCATATAGGATTGGACTGTATTTAGGGCAGTTTGGACCACACGAATGTGGAACGGTACGGAACGAAAACGTGCCTGATAAAACAGACACGTATCATCAGCAAAGGATGCGATATTTACGCTAGGAAAGGTAGGGAAGTCGGAAACATAAAGGCTATATAGGATAGGTGAGAGTACTGCACCTTGAGGAACTCCCGCCAAGAGGGTCTTGCAGTCAGAATTATACCCACTAACCGACACATAAAATTGTCGGTTAGTGAGGTATTTGGCTATCAATTTAATTAAATGAGCCGAAATGTTGAATTTGATAAGTTTGTAAATAAGTCCATTTATCCAAGTAGTATCAAAAGCTTTCTCAATGTCAAGAAATATCGCCACAGTACTTTTCCTAGCGTTGAAGCCCGTAACAACATGGTCAACCAGTCTTGCAAGCTGCAGTGGAGTGCTATGTGCTTTTCTAAATCCAAACTGATGAGTAGGAATAAGGTTTCTCTCAGAAATTGCAATTTTTAATTTTGCCAAAATAATTTTTTCCATAATCTTGTCCAGCACTGGTAGCAGACTGATTGGACGCAAGTTGTCCGGTATGGTTGGGTCTTTACCAGGTTTAGGAATAGCGATTACCTTTGCTTTCTTCCATACTTCCGGGAAGTAGTGGAAACGAAAGCAAAGGTTCACTATTTGTAGGAGTAGGAGTAATGTTTTTCAGGTAAGTGTTTTATGGCCAGATTAGAAATCTGATCATGACCAGGGCACGGTGGGACGGGAGGTTATGTACAATTGCTTTGAGTTCACAAAGCTGTACATCAGGATGGGGTATAGGAATAGGTGTTTCTAGAAAAGTACTGATTGTATGTTGCACCTCAGCTTCGTGAGTCGGTGTTGTAAATTTCTTCTGATAGTTATTTGAATGTGACGGACCGTAGTGAAAACGGAATATTGTGTAACTCTTATTATTAGGCCTTCTTCTTCTTAAACATAATTTGTAGGATTTTCATCCTGTTTATTTCCAAAATCACTTCTCGGAGGAAGACACATTGGATGTGCATTCATTCACTGTCTGTTCATCTCTTGGCTGGTCTTCCTTTTGTTTTTCTCCCGTCCATTGATCTTCTTTAGCTCTTTTTGCAAGTCGGTTTTCTTCCATTCTTTCTATATGACCCTTTATTATTAGGTATATTGTATAATTAGACACACATTTAAGTGGTTTCTTTTTGTTTTTTTTCTGATTTATTTAATGTATTAAATTAATTAAACTAACTGATGTATCCAAAAGGATACATTACGAATTTAAGGGTTAAAGAGAAGAAGATAAATATTGAGTGAAGAAGTGGTATTTGAATGCAGTTGAGTCTGAGGTGTAATTTGGATTGCTGGAGGTGTCTGAGAGGTGATGGACGACCTCTTGCACGGGACGTTAACTCGTCTAATTACGCGTCGTGTGCACCGTTCCAGCACTTGTCTCATTTTCCTCTTCGGCTCCAAACATATTCCACTTCCTAAGCCTTAATTAGTCTAGTTTCCTAAACAAAAATATTCTCAAAATAACATAGCATTTCTCTGAGGAAACTCATATTTTTAAAAATTATTTAGCATCAGGCTCAACCTGCAAACACAAGTGAAACACATCTGTAACAGTACATTACGATGCGAGGTTGGGAAGTGGTTTTTGCAGAAGCGAGGAATTGTTTAAAAACCGAGCGATAGGGAGGTTTTAATTACGGAGATTCTGTAAAACACTTCACAAACATGCGTTGTACACTATTTTTTGCGCGATGGTGTTTTCAAAATAATAAACAATAGTAAAATAATAACGTCTTTGTTGGAAATATTTGCGTTCATTATAAACAACTGACTAATGTTAACAGTGTCGGTAATGTTTATTAGTTGAGATTACAGCAGGCCATGACACCAATCAGTCATAAAATGGCGGAAAGTACGTATTTATTGTTTTATATTGCTTCAAATAAAGTTAAGTTCATTTAAAACGCAGTGATTTATTTCGTATAATGTATATTAACACTACCTTTTGGATATATTTTTTGTATATACATTGTACATAGTATACATAAAGGGCGGTGGATTACTTCCCGACGAGGTAGGGAGTATGTAATATTACAATGTAGTTATTTAGGTTGGCAACCCCGAAATTTAGAAAATTGAACTTTTAATCATGGTCGCCATCGCTGTAAGTACGACAGAACGCACTATCGCGCAAAAAAAAAAAAAAACTCCATTTTATATCACCTCACAAGGGAGCTGTCAACCAATGCATGCCGAAACCTGCCTTTAAATGTCTCCCTGAGAAGCGTTGTGATATACCAAGGCCATTTTAAAAAAATCTGCTGTTTTTAACTGCAAGGCACAGGAATCGAAGCTAGAATCCAGCGATGGCAACCCAGTGTACGGAACAGATGAACTGCCTGCAACAGTATGAGCGGAGTGGAGTGAGGCGGACTGGAATTAGTGAGGATTATCCAGAATTCACGAGCAGTATTAGGCTACTTCCCTATAGTTTAAATTGAAAGATTTGTATCTGAATTTTAACCTATTGGCTTCATGTTTAAATGCTCAATGTATTAGCCCAGAAACTGAATTTGAATCACTATAAATTATATTGTCTGTATTCAGACATTCAAAACAAACAAAAGATAACGGTACTTGAGTTCACAATAAGGGCGAAGGCCAAAACACATTCCTCTACTAATCATACATGTTAACGAAATACTACCCTGCCAAGGGATGTACAAAATATCGCGAACTATTTAACATTCAGAGTTAAGCGAGTGTAGCCTACCTCGTTTTCTGAGTTGGAGGCCATTTAACAGTCGGCGAGTCTATCTCGTCTTCTAAGCCGAATGGGTTAAAGTCTTGCAGTTAAAAGTGTTTTTTTTAGGAAGTTATGACATGTAATGGTTGACAGTAATCTTCACAGACGTTTAAAGAAACTTCTGTTTATTTCATTAAAACAAACCCTTGCATGCAAGATCTTCTGTCGTCACGCTTCGATTATTGTGACGTTTTATATATATATATATATATATATATATATATATATATATATATATTGACGTAAACTTTGACTTGTCGCGGAGACTTGTAGCGATTAATATGATAGGATACATATAAACTAAGATACAACTCTAATATGCATGGATCTGAAGCTAAAATGTTCCGAAATATATATTACGCTAATAAACAGTTTCTTTTTTCGTTAAAATTGAGTGTACATTTATACGTTGTTCTTTTGTTTATAAAGAGTTCATAACCCTGAGATCTCTTGCCTACCATTGAGCCCCGCACCAAATGGCTCCCATCGAGTCAAACACCCACGTATGAATCTCCAAATGACGCCAACGTGTCTTAGCCTCGATTAAAAGTTCTATTACCATCAACGTATAATCACGAACCCAAATAAACTCTGATTTAAATAAACAATAACGACTTCCAAACTATTTGCTCTACGAATTCGGAGAAATTTAAACTAAAAATTGAACTTCAAAAGTGTAAATTTGTGAAATTAACCACGTGGACATCAGTGAACTCTATTTGTCAGCATACAACATCGAAATATTCGAGAATCGCTACATATATCCAACGAAACTGCTCTAGACATTAACATATCGTAGTGAAAATTTCCTCGTCACCGCTACATGTATACAAATTAAAATTGATCGTCCGTGGTGCAAAAGAAACAATCATCAATGGTATCAACGACAACACGACATCACGTTAGAATGAAAGAGTGGGCCAGCACAATCAGCGGAAACCAAAAAATATCCAGCGGACAAGAAAACCACAATCAACACCTACACGTGGGTAACTATTGTTCCCCCAGCACCTACATCAACGGGCCAGTACAAATTAAAAATTTAGTTGTGGTAGATTTTTTGTCTATATTTTCTCTCTACAGGGGCTCCTATCATTAATTGTAATAATTTGATTAGTGTTTAACTTTAACATGCCCAGATAAATCAGAGTTAACTAGATCTTAAAAACAAAACTCCAAATAATTTAAATCTCTGCCTATGCTTCCTCCCGCCAGTTTTTCAAATAAGACAAAAGTAAATAAAATCAATACTAACATGTCCTAACAATCATGAAAATACCCAAAAATACCTCCCAACAAAATGAAAGAGATTTTCTAAATAAGTGAAACTAAAATGTCTAATAACACCTGTTGAAAATTCAGAACGCGATCATGAGTAACGCTAATGCAAACATCCCAGGTCCCTACTAATATACACATACCATCATATATGACCATGCGTTTTTTTTCCTCTACATGGCCATAACTAATCCTAACAACCGAAAGTTTCGGGATTCTAAATTTGGAGTGTAGGAGAAGAAATACGTTAAAATACACCAAACAATCAAAGAAAATAACCAACAAATAAAAGTTTTGGAATTAACTAATGCCCTCAACAACTTAAAATTCCAAGAGAGTAACGAAAGGCTAAAAGAAAAGCTGAAATAAGACTCATCCCATGAATAATATTTGCTCCTGATTTTATTCTATGGAAAATAAATATTTCCGTTTTTGCCAACGAATTAATATAAAATTAAAATAATAGTGAAATTGAGTGAGATTAAAGTTGTGGGCAAGAGAACTATTCAATTTTGGTTTTTCCTGCCGAGAGTAAAAGAGCGCCGAAGAAAAACAAAATTTATCAAATGAAAAAAACGTTTCCAAGACGGGATTTCCCTGACCAAAAACAGTAAAAATTGCCGACATAAACAAATAGAGCGAAAGAACCGCGCTAAGAAATTGACCTCCAACCCAAGAAGTTTTCCTCTACAACAATAAATGAAATTTGAAAAGAGAAAAATCCAATGAAAATCCATTCACCCTCCCCCGCTAACGTGTAACCCACAACACACCGCGGTACTAGCAAGAGCAATACCATTGAATCGTTCTTGCACAGACACCCCAAAGCAATATTTCAGGAGAAAAGCTGCAATAATAAATAACCAATTTTTCGGACAATTACTTTCAGCTACTCCAATACCTAATTTAGGCACTTAATAACAGGGGTCTAATAACACACCCCATGTCTTCAAAGGATTGTTAAGATTTACCAAACTGCTGCCGAATTTACTGCCAATAACGGGAGTAAATCCACCATTTCCTCCCCGCTCAAACGAATTTGGATTAATTATTTGGAAACTAAAAGGAATTTCCCCGCGGACATTACCATATTTTCTGTTGGTCAAAAATTGCTTAAGAAATAGAAAGCAGGAGAATTGGTTTTTTGAGATCACATTATCGTATAGTACTTCCTACGACACTTTTCGTAAGTAATAAAATTTCAGACATAAATTTTTCGAACCGATCAACAACACAAAATACGGCAGGAAATAATGCAGCGGTTTACATACAACAGCAAGAACCAGTGGGAAAAACCTACTCTGAGTAATTTTTTTCTCTCTCTCTGGGCAAAACGTGCACGCCTCATAACACCACCTCTAGCCCCGTGTGAATTTATACCGCATGATGTTGAGTGATGCCGGGTTCCTTGTGGGCCCCGTGGGTCCCCCATAGTTGGTGGTTGGATTACCAGAACGTTTTCGCCCTCAACTGCGGAGGGCATCTTAGTAGAGCTTTTCCGACCAGGAACAAAACGCCTAAGAAGCAACTTCGCCACTGAAGATGCCCTACCCGCAGTTGAAGGGCCGAAACAGTCCCCCCCTGGTATCAACACCAACTATGGACCACGGCCACAGAACCCGGAATCACTCAACATCATGATTACCGGCCGTGAAAGCCTGCATTCAACAATTTATACGCATGATTATAAATCACTATCCAAAAGCTATCCGCCCAAGCCTTCTCGTAGCTAACATAAATACTTATGACAAAATGCTAGACATCTTACAAATGCTAGAGACCGGAAATAATCACGAGTTGCAACCCCTACCTATGGTAAAACCACAAAGTTACATAAATCAAGGCTATAACCGTACTTACACCACCCAAGACAGAATATTTTCAAAAGGAGAGAGAGAGGCACAGACTTCGCAAAACAGATACCCACGTGATACAAATTTTTATACAAACAGTGGTAGGCAAAAGTTTAGGGGACACGAAATACACAAAAATGACCGCCAGATAAACATGTTGCGGGTAAATAGGCGAAATGAAATTCAAACGCGCCAAATATATGATAGACGGGAAAAACGCAGACAAGCCCCATTCGCCCAACATGATAGACAGATAAACCTAGACAGAGAAAATACTCGACGATGGTACGAGAATTATTTTCATAATTCGTCGTACAACCGTCCACGGCACTCCACAACCAAATATATTATCAGCTGGTAGACAAATCCAATTGCAACATGACTCGAACCAAAGTCCTCAAGCACCGGAAATCAGAAACAGCCTAAATACTCGGGCACAAACATATCGGCCACGTAATGAAAACTCGGATCATAGCTATCAAAATACCCAATTTCAAAATAAAATCAGTACTGTAAATTCACGCTGCTAATGTAACTAAAACCATGGGCGTGTATCACCTGGAAATGATGCGGCCATATAAAGAATTGTAAACAAATGGTCCATCGGTAGTACAATATACTGTATTGTAATTACGAATGTTGTATGAAATTGAGTGTGTAAGAGAAAATGTATTGTTGAAACCACAATGTATAGTATTAAGTAATTATAAGTTTAGTAGAATAGAATAGAATAGAATATGGAATTTATTGCCTTTTTTTTCAGAATAAAGAAAATACATTTACATTGCGCACGGGCCTGCTTGGCCGTACGTGCATTATTTTTCCATGAATAAAAAAATAAAACTAATAATATAAACAAATACCTACAAATACACCTGTATCAAAAAACAATAACTGGCTACATATAAGTAAAATCTATGTCTGCACTAAATCAAAATAATACATATCTACATTCATCCACATTCCGTACATTAATATAAAAAAAATGCTAGAAAACAAATTAGAAAAAAAAAGCACACACACATACACCCACACACCCCCACACATATACACCGCACGCTCATACCCCCCTCCCCCCGTCCCTGCAGACATTAAGTGCACTATCAGACTATTCAACTTATCAGACCTACTTATTATATAACATGATTAAAGATCGAAAACAAAGACCATATTGAGATTCTTCTTATTGTTAATACATATATCCTTAATCTACAATTTTGTTATATCTCAATTTTCTTACTGTACCCAAAAATTTGCATGTTTTTGATTCACTCTCGATCCGTCCTAAAAGATCCCAACACGCCACTCTCCCTCGATCCGACTTGAGAAATCTCTCCGGCAGCATCTGTAATCTAAGTTGTTCTGTCTCTCTACAGAATGCTATAATATGCTGCCAGTTTTCATGGTCATCGCATAGTGGGCATAGTTTAATGCCTTCCTCATTTGTTAAATTATGGGCCATCCATCCCCCCAAATTAAACCATGCAATAGCACTTTTATCATCCCCATCCAAAGAGTCAATATATTTCTCCCTTCCCCACGAAAGTTTCAGTTCTGTCTGCAGGGTGAGCGATATTTTCTGACTACACTCTGCTTCTATATACTGTCTGTCTATATCGATTAGTCTCTTCTTAACTGTCCTCCAAACATTTCGATTATTCCGCGTACTCCTCTCCCATACCCAACCCATCCCTATGCCCTTCAATCCCCTTTCTACACCGATTACCCAATCTCCCGAAACACACTGCCTTTTCTGTTCATTGTAACACTCTGCTCTAAGCGAGTCCTGATTCCCGTTTATTATGTCCAACCAATACTTAATAGCCATAATTTTGCCCCTTATTGTGTCCGAAAATGTACCGAATTCCTTCAGTATGCCATAATTTGAAGTCCCCGTTGCTAATCTCATCGCTTTCTTAAGAAACATAGGTTGAATTTTATCTAGTGTCCCCGTTCGTTCCCAACCCCATAATTCTGAGCCATACAGCATGGTCGCTCTCACAGTCGAAGAATAAACCTGTTCTAGTGTACGCATCGGTATGTTTCGCAATTTTGACATATTATTAAGCATTTCGCTTGTCCGGCACCTAGCTCTCATTGTTGCATTTTCGATGTGTCTCGTCCATTTTCCATTCATTGTCAAAGTCATCCCCAAGTAGACAAAGTTTTTAACATTTTCTAAGTTCTCACCACGGTATGTCCACCTTTCCCTCCCGCTGTATACCGACCCGTTTTTAAAAGTCATGGCTTTCGTTTTGCTAACGTTAACAGTAAGTCCCCAAGTCGTACAGTATGTCGATAGTAAATCTAAACCCTTCTGCATGCCATCTATTTTTGTGGAAAAGAGGCATAAGTCATCTGCATACATTAGAACAGGAATACTTCGCTCACCCACCGTTGGAGCATCGATCCCCTCTACTTCCAGCATCAAAGCTACATCGTCTATAAATAAGTTAAATAACAGTGGTGACAATACACATCCCTGTTTTACACCCATAACTGCCTTTATATTTTCTGAAACTTGGTCCCTCCCATATTTAACACAGAACTCCACTTTTTTATAAATTCCCATTAGCGCCCTAATCATAGTTCCCGATACTCCTAGTTGCCATAATTTCTGCCATAGGGCATTGCGTTCAACAGAGTCAAATGTTTTTTTCAGATCTATAAAAGTACAGTGTAACCTGCCTCGTTTGACACTCAAACATCTGTTAATTGCTGTTCTCAGGACAAATAGATTGTCCGCCGTCCTGAAGCCTTCCCTGAACCCGGCTTGGTATCGTGAAATTTTATTATTTTCATTTATCCAATTTTTTAGCCTGTTATATAGCACTGTGCAATAAATTTTTCCAACACACGGCAGAAGAGAGACACCGCGGTAATTGTCCGGATTGTTAACTCCACCCTTACCCTTGTAAATAGGATGCAGTATTGATGTGGACCATTCATCTGGATAGCTTCCTTTTTCATAGATTTTGTTAAAAATACCTACTATGTATCCTGTCCATTTATCAATTTTCAAGGCTTCTTTATAGAACTCGGCTGGTATACCGTCTAGACCAGGAGCTTTTCCATTTTTCATGGATCGAATCGCATCCCTCACCTCTAGTTTTGTTATCTCCGAGTCTAGCATTGGTACGTCTTGACCAAGTATTAAGCTACTTATTGTATTCTGTTATTCTTTCATGCAAGGGATATTTGTAGAGGTAAATTAACCAAGAAAATAAGTTTCTCAAAAGGAGAGACTTGTATATTTAAAGAAATACTAAAACTATTTACTTTCAATATACAAGTAGGCATTTGTAGCGATTAATATGATAGGAGACATATAAACTAAGATACAACTCTAATATGCATGGATCTGAAACTAAAATGTTCCGAAATATATATTAAATTGTTATTAAAATTAAATAAATCTATAAATAACGAAAATAGAATATATTACTAATATCGCTATAAAATATGTATGTGGAAAAGTAGAAATATATCCAGGTAAAAATTCCACGTACATTTGTCTAGAATAAAATACTGTAAAACGCTACCTGCTATACAAATGACAAATAATAGAATAAAGAGGTATTGTCAGAACTCTACCTACTACACAACTTACAAATAATACAGGAACACAAAAAGGGTATTGTCAAAAGAATATAACTAATTCCAGTTAGCAGTCTATACAACTAATAAGAAATATTCATTCTTTAAGAAAAGATAACATTAGTTAGCTATTAAAAATATTAAAAATCTATTGACCAATTCTTAGAAACCAATTAACGCTACTTAGCAATTCCAAGGAATGAGGATACCTGGCTAGTACAGACAACAAAAGACATTCATTCACCTCTAGAAAAGATAATCTCTTAACATTGACAGTTTACAAAGAAACTGATAAACATTTATCTATTAAATATCAAAGAACCAATTTACCCAGTTCTTAGAAATGTTATACATACTAGTAAATAATATTATTGTAACATAAATATATATTCAATTGTAAGGAGTGGATTCGAGAAAAGTGGGAGGAGCCACCGCTTTTATAAGCGAGAACTTATATCAAAATACACTCACTATCACTATCAGTGACTCTGAACATCGTAGACCTTCAGGCCGCGATCTCCGATTCAGTTTAAATATTAGATTCGTCCGAGAAATAGTTAAATTTAAAGTTATAGTCCGTTAAGCACTTGGACTTTGAAAATATTGATTCGAGCACGTAGACCTCTAAGTATTTCATCGACTCCACTCTTAGATAAAACTTTGTAACTGTATTAACAAAAGTGTATTTCTCCGTAAATAAACAGTTTCTTGGATTCGTTAAAATTGAGTGTACATTTATACATTGTTCTTTTGCTTATAAAGAGTTCATAACCCTGAGATCTCTTGCCTATCATTGAGCCCCGCACCAGACTGCAGCGTGTTCATAATGCTTGTGTTCGTTTCATTTTAAACATACGCCGCCGCGCCGTTAAGATGATATTACCGAACACTTCAGTAACCTCTCTTGGCTCCGTCTTAGTGATAGACGTAAATTGCACTCTCTTTCACTTCTTTTCAAGCTTCTGTACTTTTACACTGCTAGTTATCTGGCGTCCAGATTTGAGAAGTTACCTTTTGCCACAATACCTGACACTAGGTCATAAGATAACTGTCTACTAACAATCCCTCTTCATAGCACTTACTCTTATTCTACTTCTTTCACAGTATTCTCTACCCGCTAATGGAATTCAATTTCTTAAGATATCAGGAGTTGTCACACAGTTGACACTGTAAGTCAGGATAATTCAATTAGTTCATAAGTAATTAATTTTTTCCACAGTGAAATTTATTTCATGTCGTTATACTTCTTCAGAAATAATTTCTAGTTGCAATGCTAATGAATCAGATATATGACTGCATTTTCATTGGTCGAATAACGGTTTTACCTTTGATCGTGTAAGAAACTAGATACCCCTCTCTAACATTCGAAATAGAGAAAATAAAAATAATAGAAATATATATATTATCTAGTCACATGACTATATAAGTTATATGGGAGAAACTAAAAACTATAATTACAATTTTAATTGATTAAATAGACATTGTTTTATCCTTACACATGCGCAATGCAGAATAAATTGGGGTTTCAGGTGTTTGAAAATGGCCGATTCTGTAAAATTACAAAGCATTGGAAAGAAATTTAATTGAAAGGAGCAGAGAAACAAATTATATTGAATGTTTTTAAAAGGTTTAGTGAAAAATATCCTTTGTCAGCCATTGAGGATATGGTCAAAATAACAGCAGAATTTTCAGGTGAGTAGGCATGGAGCATAAATTATGCTCGTAATGATATTGTAAACAATGTATATCTAACAACATCACAGAAAAAGCGTAAACGTCTGATTAGGTAGGTCCATATATAATTTTTTGCATAAATAAATAAGAAATGGAAGAAGTTCCTAAACATTGGCACAATATTTCCTTGCATTCAGTCTAATTTTTCGCAAAACACGATGTTCCTAAGAAAAATTTTTCTATCGATGACAATTCCTCATATAATTCAGTCATATGGTGGGTAAAAGTAACACCACGGTTCCCCCAATTGACAGTGTCGGCGAAGTAATACCTTACGCAAGTTTGTTTACAGTACAACTGGAACTTAGCTCGGAATAAGTATAGTCATTTTAAAAATTTTCCCTCTTGTAATATCATATCCAAACCGATGTATTTTGAATTAATAATAGTTATTTAGGCGAATAGATACAAAAACAGACTTTAGTAACGAATATAATGTTCTAGGAGCAGCGAGTTACTAAACCTAATATAGTAGCGTGTTGTCTACAATATTTTATCTACTTTCAGAGTATATTAGTAGGCCTGTATGTTGTATATTTAGTATATTTATGCAATTTATTTATTGCGAAGACGATGTTTGGAGAAAGAGTAATGTGGGCTTTGAAAAGAAAATAAAAACCCGATAAATCAACAAACATTGTTGTTATACCCAGCAAAGATCATTAAAGTGTATTTTTTACACGCTTTATAATAGCTTGACCTCTATCTATCTATCTATCTATCTATCTATCTATCTATCTATCTATCTATCCATCTATCCATCTATCCATCTATCCATCTATCCATCTATCCATCTATCCATCTATCCATCTATCCATCTATCCATCTATCCATCTATCCATCTATCCATCTATCCATCTATCCATCTATCCATCTATCCATCTATCCATCTATCCATCTATCCATCTATCCATCTATCCATCTATCCATCTACCCATCTACCCATCTACCCATCTATCTATCTATCTATTTATCTATCTATTTATTTTCTAAAATCCCGGCCACAATCATCAGAAAATCAAAAAAGTGTCTTTGTATTTATGTAACGGAATCTTTGAACACGATTTTCACCCACTTAGAAACATAGGATAGACTTGAAACTTTGTATACTTGTTAAGGACCCGTAACAATACATTAATTTCATATTTATTTTCTAAAATCCCGGCCAGAATCATCAGAAAATCAAAAAAAGTGTCTTTGTATTTATTTAACGAAATCTTTGAACACGATTTTCACCCACTTAGAGACATTGGATCAACTTGAAACTTTGTATACTTGTAAAGGACCCGTGACACTACAATAATTTCATATTTTATTTCTAAATTCCTGGCCAGAATCATCAGAAAATAAAAAAAAATAAAACTGGTATAATAGGTTACGGACTTGTCGACTTTTATTGTCAATCGTTGTAAGAGCTCAGTTGGTAGAGCGATGAACTAGTGGTATATAATTTCAGTAATCCATAGGTCGCTGGTTCGAATCCGGCTGGGGAGGATTTTTTTTAGCTCATACTACATTAGTATGGAATTTAAAGATATTAACATTCTTATCTTATTCTCTAAAATATAAAAATAAAAAAAACTAATAGTTTTAAAAACCTAATAGTTTTAAAAAAAACTAAAACGCTTTATTAGAAAACCGAACCCAAAAGTGAAAAATAATTTTAATTTCCAACACGCTTGGGATAAATTTAAAGTGGTCAATAAAAATATCATCTCCAACACATACAGAATAAAACTAGTTATCAACAAAATGAAAATAATTTTACCATCATAAGCGTGGGGTGCTTTTTATGATTTTTACATGTTCTTCTTAGAGACTTTACTTTTACCAATATCTGTTTATTATCAAATATATTAATTGATATAGAGCACCCCACGCTTTTGATGGTAAAATTATTTATCCCAAGCGTGTTGGAAATTAAAATTATTTTTCTATTTTGAGTTCGGTTTTCTAATAAAGCGTGCTGTTTTAGTTTTTTAAACTATTATTTTTTGCGCTATAGTGCGTTTTGTAGTACTTACAGCAATGGCGACCGTGATTGAAAGTTCAATTTCCTACATTTCTGGGTTGCCAATCTAAATAACTATACTGTGATATTACAAACCTCGTGCGGGAAGTAAAACCATTGCCCTTTATGTATACTGCGTACAATGTATAATACAAAAAAAAATATCCAAAATGTAACGTTAATATACATTATACGAAACAAATCACTGCATTTTAAATTAACTTTAACTTTATTTGAATCAATGTAAAACAATAAATAGGTAATCAATTGAGTTGGTGTTTACTTGGTAAAAATCCATATGTATTAATTAAATAAAAATAAAACTTAGTTTTATCTGATTTTCATATTTATTAAGATATAATTCAGTGACAGCTGTTTCGGTACACTGTACCTTCTTCAGACATGTTAACATATAAATAGGTACTTGCCGCCATTTTATCACTGATTTGTGTCACGGTCTGCTGTAGTATCAACTAACATACATTGCCTACACTATTAATGTTTGTCAGTCGTTTATAATGAACGCAAATATTTGCAACAAAGATGCTATTATTTTACTATTATTTATTATTTTCAAATCACCATCGCGAAAAAATGTACAATGCACTTTTGTGAAGTGTTTTACAGAATGTCGGAAATTAGAAACCTCCTATCGCTCGATTTTTAAACATTTCCTCGCTTCTTTAAAAATTTCTTTCCAACCTCGCATCGTAATGTACTATTACGTTTTGTTGAACCCATATTTTGTTTTTTGTTTTTTTTTTGGAGAAAGCACTATAATCAGGAGTTGTATGCATTATTCAAAGAGGTGGAAATTAGTAATTGCATTAAATTAACCAGACTACGATGAGCAGGGCATGTAAGAAGAGGGAAGAGTCAGAAATATGTAAAAGGATATGGTCCACTCAACCAGAAGGTAGAAGAAAAAGAGGAAGACCGAAATGGCGATGGAAGGATGAAGTGAATGGAAGTGCTAGAGAGTTGGGATTGAGAAATTATTGGAGAGAGGCACATGACCGAGCTAATTAGAGGAGACTCCTTGAGGGACCAGAACTCAGGAATGAGTTGTTGCACCAATGATGACGATGATGATCCTGTATTTTACGTTTTGATAGCGTGTTTTGTTTTAATATGAAGTATACGTTTTTGTAACCTAGTAACTACGAACTACTGCTTCACTGATTGTTATAAATAGAATAGAAACAATATTAGTGATGCATGTAGGCCATGGATTTGGAAATAAAATTTGAAACTGGATATCTACTCTCTAATTAATTGTAATTCGAAGTTTAATTTGCTTTTGTTCAAACAATTTTTTTTTGCAGCAAATGGAATTTATTTAATGTCGGAGATGAGTTTTACTTGTTGGCTGTATTTAATTTGGCACGAGTGAGGGGATTAATAGTAAATCCCGGTTTATTTAAAACTGTGTGAAAATACGTAATAACACCAGTAATTGGGAAAATGGAATGAAGGGCTGATCACCAATCAAGCGATTAAATATGCACTTCTAATTTACATCATAACTTATAAATAAAATATCATGTTTTTACCCATCCTCATCAATTTTCTTGTCTCTTTTTGCTTTCTTCCTTTCATTCTCCATTTACTTCTTCCTTCCTTCCTTCCTTCCTTCCTTCCTTCATTTCTTCCTTTAGAGAGAGAGAGAGAGAGAGAGAGAGAGAGAGAGAGAGAGAGAGAGAGAGAGAGAGAGAGAGAGAGAGAGAGAGAGAGAGAGAGAGAAATTAAGAAAGAAAAAGAAATAAAGAAAAAAGAGAAAGAAATAATGGAAGAAAGAAAGAAAAGGTAGTAATTGATGATAAAATTTTAGAGCAAGTGAATAGTTGTAAATATCTACGTTTCAATCCTAGCTTCCTGTTCTTTACAATGTCGGCACATTCCTCATCAAACCATTTCTTGTTTTGCCTCTTTTTTAAACAACCAATGCTTTCTGATGCTGACAATTTAATAGTATCTCTTATAGCCTCCCATTCTTTACTGATATAAATAAAGAATGGGAGGCTATAAGAGATACTATTAAATTGTCAGCATCAGAAAGCATTGGCTGTTTAAAAAAGAGGCAAAACAAGAAATGGTTTGATGAGGAATGTGCCGACATTGTAAAGAAAAGGAAGCTAGCAAAAATGAAATGGTTACACGAGCCAAATGAGGTAAATTTAGAGCAATTGGGTAGAGTTAGATGGGAAACCACCAAGTTACTAAAGAGTAAAAAGAGGGAATATTTGAGAGAGAAGATTAATGATCTTGAAATTAATGCAAAAAATAGGAACATTAGAGAATTATATCAGGGAATTAGTACAGAGAAGGAAGGGTTTCAGGCTAGAACAAACATAATTCGGAATGAAAATGGGGATATGATTGCAGATTCCAGGAGTATACTAAATAGATGGAAAAGTTACTTTAATCAGCTATTAAATGTACATACCGGTACAGAACAGGATATTGAGGAGGATAAGTTACAGACAGCAGAAATGTTAGTCGCAGAACCAAGTTCATTAGAGGTTGAAATGGCGATTGAAAAATTGAAGATGTATAAAGCATCAGGTTCAGATGAGTTCCCAGCAGAACTGATAAAATTAGGGGGAGAAAAATTGATGGACAAGATACATTGGTTGCTTAGTATGATTTGGGAAAAAGAAACTCTTCCAGATGAATGGAAGGAATCAATTATCGTACCAATTTATAAGAAAGGAGGTAAAACTGATTGCAACAACTACAGGGGCATCTCATTACTTTCAACTTCGTACAAAATTCTAACAAATATATTAGTAAGCAGACTTACTCCCTATATTGATGACATTCTAGGAGATCATCAATGTGCATTTAGAAGAAACAGGTCTACAACAGATCAGATTTTTAGTATAAGACATATTTTAGAAAAGAAATGGGAATATAATGGTACTGCACATCAACTATATGTAGACTTCAAAAAAGCATATGATTCAATTAAGGGGGAGAAGTTATATAGTATCTGCTGGAGTTCGGAATTCCTAAAAAGTTAGTTAGACTTATACGAATGTGTCTAAACAGCTCAAAGAGTAGGGTGCGTGTAGACAAACAGTTTTCAGACAATTTTGAAATCCAGAATGGGTTGAAGTAAGGAGATGCACTATCTCCTCTACTATTTAATTTTGTACTAGAGCATGCCATTAACTCTTTAGAGAATGAGGAAAGGTTAGAACTGAATGGTACTAATAAGCTGTTAGTTTATGCTGATGATATAGTACTACTGGCCGATAACGAGGAGATACTAAAGGCCAATACGCACACACTATTGAGTAACACTAAGAAATTGGGACTGGAAGTAAATATCAGTAAAACTAAATATATGGTCACACGTAGAAATTCAGTATATAATGGAAATGGACAGCTAATGACAAATGAGGGAAATTTTGAGGAAGTGGCTGAATTCAAATACCTAGGAACAATAATCACAAATAGGAATGAGATGCACAAATAAATTAAACATAGGCTCAATTCTGGAAATGCATGCTATTATGCATTGCAGAGACTTTTGATGTTCCAACTCCTTTCAAGAAACGTTAAGCTGAAAATATATAAAACTATTATTCTACCAGTTATATTATATGGATGTGAAACATAGACTCTTACTTTAAGGGAGGAAAGGAGATTACCAGTATTTGAGAATAAAGTTCTTAGGAAAATTTTTGGACCAAAGAGAGATGAACAGGCAGGTGAATGGAGAAGACTACATAACATTGAACTACATGGTCTTTATAGGAAGCCAGATATAATAAGAACAGTCAAGTCTCGTAGACTGCGATGGGCAGGACATGTTGCACGTATGGGGAATGAAAGAAGTGCATGGAAGCTTCTTGTAGGAAAGCCAGAGGGAAAACGCCCAGTTGGTAGACCAATAATGAGGTGGGAGAACAACATTAACTATGATTTGAGGAAAGTAGATTATACAGGGAGTGATTGGAAAGCATTAGCTCAGGATAGGGATTTATGGAGAGCTTATGTCCGCGCGGCCATGAACCTACGGGTTCGATAGTGCCAGTGAGTAAGTATCTACGTTTCAATGTATCATATGTTAAAATTTGAATATATTAATGATAAAATAAATAAATTTAATCTGACATGTTGCACTGTTAAAACAACTCTTAAAAACACAAGAAACGAAACAAAAATTAAATTTTATAAAGTAATGACTCTTCCTGTAATTATGTACGGATCAGAATGTTGGACGATCACTAAAAGACAAGAACAGAGATTGGAAGCAATTGGGATGAGATTTTTATGATATATAACAGGATATTATACTCAGTTGGATAAGAAACGAAATGAAGATAAAAGAAAGGAACTAAATATTTTTAAACTTAGAAATCGAATAGTTAAATATAGGAACGCCTGGAAAGAACATGATGATAGAATGCCGGAAGAAAAATTTCAAAAATCATTGCTGAATTATAAACCACACGGAAGGAGAAATGTTTGACGCCCACACAGAAGATGATCTGAATAATTTTAACAATTCTAGCCTTCATGAAACCGTAACGAGCAAACAGGCGTAATCCATGGATGATGGTGAAGAAAAAGAATGAAAGAAAAGAGAGAGAGAGAGAGAGAGAGAGAGAGAGAGAGAGAGGAGAGAAGAAGAAAAAGAAGAATATAAAGAAAATGTAATTAGTTACGTCGGAGTTATTATTCGCTACGGGACTTGCACTGGTTCGAGTCTCCTTGCGGAAAGAAATTTTCTCATGGAATTTCGGCCAGTATGGGACCGCTGTCCATCCAGAATGGTGAAGCATTTGTATAGCTACAATAAGTAGCGGTTCCAGGTTTAGAAGACCAGCTATAACGGCTGGGGGAACAGACATGCTGACCACATATCACCACTACATTGACTGAATCGTCTACCTCTGTGATTAACACATGTGCATGTGAGGTCAGCAGCCTACTGGAGGCCAAGAGCTTTCTAGGCTTGTCGCTCAATGGAGTGGAATATTATTATTAGCCTAAGCTTATTATTTTCTATTACTCATTAGTAAATTAATAATAATAATAATAATAATAATAATAATAATAATAATAATAATAATAATACTTTATTTATTCTGGCAGAGTTAAGGCCAAATGCCCTCTCTTCCACTCAACCAGCACAAATACAAATACATATTCGACAAATATAGATATACACTATACTAATTATAAACAGTTAAAGATGCAATAAATGTAGCAATGTAAATGCCATGTACAAACAACATTTTATAGGGTAATAACAATAATGATACGATAATAATAATAATAATAATAATAATAATAATAATAATATAAATATGATACATTATACGGGAAACACCAATTAATATATATATCTTACACTGGATAATAATGAAGTCGAGTTTAGAGCAAATATAAATTTAGATTTCTTTTAAAAGATGCCAATGTCCGGTAGCCCCTTATTTCTTGTGGTAGGGAATTCCAGTTGTGAGAAGTGGAGATGGTATATGACATGGAGTGATGTGATGTCCTATGTTGCGGTATATAAAATACAAGTAATTAAATTGGTATAGGCATGTATGACGAATGCAGGAAGAAAGGTAACCCAGGAAAAACTTTGAAATGGTGTTCACCTGGAAGAAGAAAAAAAAAGGAAGACCATGAAACTCATGGATGATAAAATAACTGGAATGAGAATAAGAGGACTGGAGAACATGGAGTGTATGATTAGGGACGAGAGGAGAAGGAAGACAAAACTTTAGGCACATACAGATGTGTAATAATTGAAAGTCTGCATATAAATGAAATAATAATAATAATAATAATAATAATAATAATAATAATGATAATAATGATAATAATAATAATAATAATAATAATAATAATTAATTGTATTGTATTGCAAGCCTATATTTTCCCTTTACAGAGATTTAGGCGCTCTCCCCCCACAGGGAAGAATTTGAACCATACTAATTTAGTTACACTTGTTTTCGTACAGATGCCATTTAGAGTGGTCCGTGGTCAGCGTTCCGCCTCATACTGACATCTAGGAAACCAAGGTAGTACTAGGACGGGAAAATTCGGTAAATTTTGCTTAGAGGCCTTTTCATTCAAGCTTAAGGATCTTTTACGAACCTGAAAATCTTCAGACTCGGGACCCACGGCTTAAGGTCCCTCCCGGAGGACTTGCTCCTTGGATTTTTCCATCCTAAAAAAATCCATCGACCCTGGCCGGATTTGAACCCGCTACCCTACGGACCAGAGGCAAGGAGCATAACCACTAGTGCACCGCGGCCGATAATAATAATAATAATAATAATAATAATAATAATAATAATAATAATAATAATAATAATAATAATAATAAATAATAAGTAATAAATAACACTGGTCAACATGATTTTTGTCTCATGAGTGCCAATAGTTGTACTTAATGCAGTTTTTTATCGTATTTTCAAATATGTATTCGAGTTTCTCCATCAACAACAGTTTTTTTTATTTCAATTTCAATTAATGGATTTAATTAATTATTTTTTAATAAACATTTTTTCATTCATTTGTCCATTGTAAAATAAAATGGGGAACACTTTCATCAGGAGATTCAGCTATGCAAAAGAGATATCAAGGCAAATGGAATCCTAATATGCTAACCGATTATTGTTGGACCATCAAGAGGGAAATATAGCAGAAAATCGTCATTTCTTACTTTCTAGGTGAGTCCGAATGTTCGAATATTGTGTAGTTACGAATGTAGAAAGTGTTTGAAAATATAAATTCCTGTCTCTCGGAAACCTTGCGTGATGGAGAAAAACCGATATCATAATTGAATTCAGGGGAAAAAAAAAACTATCAGAATCACATATTTTTCTTTGCGAGACAAAAAAAAGTTTTTTTTTGTTGCTCAGTGTAATAATAATAATAATAATAATAATAATAATAATAATAATAATAATAATAATAATAATAATAATAATAATAATAATCATAATCATAATAATAATCATATTATTATTATTATTATTATTATTATTATCATTATTATTATTATTATTATTATTATTATTATTATTATTATTGTTATTAGGTACAAGCCGTGGCGTAATTTGTTAAGGCATTAGGCTACAAGCCGGAAGGTCGAGGTTTCGAGTACGAGGATCGGGATTTTTAAACTGACCTACACCTTATGGTTGTACCATGGTCTTGGATTCGACTCAACATCTAACGTAGGCCAAATGAGTAGCAGATGCTCATTCTTGGGTTAAGGCGGCCGTAGCGCAAGACTCACAACTAGAATCAAGTGTCGATTATCTAGAGAATTGGAGCTTTAATCTCTTGCAACACAAGCATATAGAGGAATTGCTTTATCTTACGTGTGTTATTATTATTATTATTATGGTTATTGTTATAATATTATATTCTTCTTCTTCTTATTATTATTATTATTGATTTAACATTTCTCAATGAAATATAAATTAAATTTGAAGAGAAAAATTTTCGCCTAGACCGGGACTCGAACCCGGGACCCTTGGCTTTCCGGGCCAAGTGCTCTACCAACTGAGCTACCGAGGCGAGTTACGATTTAGACGCAAATTTTTCTCTTATATACGTTGTAATTCCCTATCACCAAATGCTTTTGAAACCATTGTTTCTATCTTTGCAAATGGCGGCTTCTTAGTTAAGAAGACATTTATTGGGAATTTAACATTACTTTATAAAGCTAGTAAGGCTTCTAATGATGTTTTTATTATTGATTTAACATTTCTCAATGAAAGATAAATTAAATTTAAATTAAATATATCATATATAAGAGAAAAATTTGCGTCTAAATCGTAACTCGCCTCGGTAGCTCAGTTGGTAGAGCACTTGGCCCGGAAAGCCAAGGGTCCCGGGTTCGAGTCCGGGTCTAGGCGAAAATTTTTCTCTTCAAATTTAATTATTATTATTATTCTGCCCCTCCATGGTATCTTTACCTTGTCGTGGTGGAGTGGCTTGCGTGCTTAAATGATCCTGAGAGCTATGCCGGCGGTAGCATTGCTGCCGATAAGGTTACCCATGCCGGACTGGTCGAAGGTGATAAGCCAGACGAAAAAAGTACCTTGGGCGAAAGAGTGACGATCTTTCACCGTAAAATACAACCGTCAAGAAATGCGGACATGGGTTCATCTGGGGTAAAATTTTCCGGAGGTCAAATAGTCCCCCATTCGGTTCTCCGGGCGGGGACTACTTCAGGGAACCCATGCCAAAGGCTCAAACACAGGGACATGTTCCTAGGAACATGGAATGTTAGGACTTTATACAATAGCGGGGCACTAGAGATATTAACGCAGGAATTAGATAAATCGCCCTTGGATATAGTCGCTTTACAGGAAGTTAGGTGGCCAGGAATAGGTAGTCAGGAATCAGGAAGCTTTGCATTATACTATGGGGGTGCAGAAAGACCTGCATTTGGAACGGGTTTTTTAGTCAGAAGGAGGATCCTATCCTCTATCCGAGATATTAAGTTTGTTAGTGATAGGATATCATACATAATTCTAAAGGGTAAACGACATGATTTTATAATTGTAAATGTACATGCCCCCACAGAAGATAAAGATGACAAGATCAAGGATGAGTTCTATGAAGAATTAGAATGCTTATTTGATAGCCTTTCACGATATCATATGAAAATTGTCTTAGGAGATTTTAATGCAAAAGTGGGGCGGGAAGATATATTCAAACCAACAATAGGCAAATTCAGTCTTCATGAAGATAGTAACGACAACGGGGTTAGATTAGTCACATTTGCCACATCAAAGAATCTCATTGTTAAGAGCACAACATTTCAGCATAAGGATATTCATAAATACACCTGGACGTCCCCAGATGGAGAAACTCGGAACCAGATAGATCATGTATTAGTGGATAAACGCTGGCACAGTAGCATCATTGATGTTAGATCAGTTAGAGGGACAGACTGCAATTCGGATCATCATCTGGTCAGAGTGAAAATCAGACAACGGCTATCGCTTATGAGAGGAACAAACGCTAAAGATGATTCTGTAAAATATGAATTAAAAAACTTGAAAAATGATGAAATGCGGCAAGAATACCAAATCAAAATTGCTAATAGATTTGAAGTACTGGAATCTTCAGATGACAATGTGGCAAACGAAGAAGAAACTGATATAAATAAAGAATGGGAGGCTATAAGAGATACTATTAAATTGTCAGCATCAGAAAGCATTGGTTGTTTAAAAAAGAGGCAAAACAAGAAATGGTTTGATGAGGAATGTGCCGACATTGTAAAGAAAAGAAAGCTAGCAAAAATGAAATGGTTACACGAGCCAAATGAGGTAAATTTAGAGCAATTGGGTAGTGTTAGACGGGAAACCACTAAGTTACTAAAGAGTAAAAAGAGGGAATATTTGAGAGAGAAGATTAATGATCTTGAAATTAATGCAAAAAATAGGAACATTAGAGAATTATATCAGGGAATTAATATAGAGAAGAAGAGTTTCAGGCTAGAACAAACATAATTCGGAATGAAAATGGGGATATGATTGCAGATTCCAAGAGTATATTAAATAGATGGAAAAGTTACTTTAGTCAGCTATTAAATGTACATACAGAACAGGACATTGAGGAGGATAAGTTACAGACAGCAGAAATGCTAGTCGCAGAGCCAAGTGCATTAGAGGTTGAAATGGCAATTGAAAAATTGAAGATGTATAAAGCATCAGGTTCAGATGAGATCCCAGCAGAACTGATAAAATCAGGGGGAGAAAAATTGATGGACAAGATACGCTGGTTGCTTAGTATGATTTGGGAAAAAGAAGCTCTTCCAGATGAATGGAAGGAATCAATTATCGTACCAATTTATAAGAAAGGAGATAAAACTGATTGCAACAACTACAGGGGCATCTCATTACTTTCAACTTCGTACAAAATTCTAACAAATATATTAGTAAGCAGACTTACTCCCTATATTGATGACATTCTAGGAGATCATCAATGTGCATTTAGAAGAAACAGGTCTACAACAGATCAGATTTTTAGTATAAGACAGATTTTAGAAAAGAAATGGGAATATAATGGTACTGTACATCAACTATATGTAGACTTCAAAAAAGCATATGATTCAATTAAGAGGGAGAAGTTATATAGTATCCTGCTGGAGTTCGGAATTCCTAAAAAGTTAGTTAGACTTATACGAATGTGTCTAAATGGCTCAAAGAGTAGGGTGCGTGTAGGCAAACAGTTTTCGGACACTTTTGAAATCCAGAATGGGTTGAAGCAAGGAGATGCACTATCTCCTCTACTATTTAATTTTGTACTAGAGCATGCCATTAAATCTTTAGAGAATGAGGAAGGCTTACAACTGAATGGTATTAATAAGCTGTTAGTTTATGCTGATGATGTAGTACTACTGGCCGATAGCGAGGAGATACTAAAGGCCAACACGCACACACTATTGAGTAACACTAAGAAATTAGGACTGGAAGTAAATATCAGTAAAACTAAATATATGGTCACACGTAGAAATTCAGTATATAATGGAAATGGACAGCTAATGACAAATGAGGGAAATTTTGAGGAAGTGGCTGAATTCAAATACCTAGGAACAATAATCACAAATAGGAATGAGATGCACAAAGAAATTAAACATAGGCTCAATTCTGGAAATGCATGCTATTATGCATTGCAGAGACTTTTGATGTCCCAACTCCTTTCAAAAAACGTTAAGCTGAAAATATATAAAACTGTTATTCTACCAGTTATATTATATGGGTGCGAAACATGGACTCTTACTTTAAGGGAGGAAAGGAGATTACGAGTATTTGAGAATAAAGTTCTTAGGAAAATTTTTGAACCAAAGAGAGATGAACAGACAGGTGAATGGAGAAGACTACATAACAATGAACTACATGGTCTTTATAGGAAGCCAGATATAATAAGAACAGTTAAGTCTCGTAGACTGCGATGGGCAGGACATGTTGCGCGTATGGGGAATGAAAGACGTGCATGGATACTTCTTGTAGGAAAGCCAGAGGGAAAACGCCCAGTTGATACACCAAGAATGAGGTGGGAGAACAACATTAACTATGATTTGAGGGAAGTAGATTATACAGGGAATGATTGGAAAACATTAACTCAGGATAGGGATAAATGGAGAGCTTATGTCCGCGCGGCCATGAACCTACGGGTTCGATAGTGCCAGTGAGTAAGTAAGTAAGTATTATTATTCTGTATCATTATTATTATTATTATTATTATTATTATTATTATTAATAATATTATCAGTATTGTTGTTATTATTTTTTGTTATTTATTACTATAATTAATGATAATGATATGAATATTACTATTATTATTATCACTACTAGTATTATTACTTTTATTACTATTATTATTATTATTGTTGTTATTATTATTATAACTCTTTTAATTTTATTATTATTACTACTATTCTTATTCTTATTATTACTTTTGTTATTATTAGAGTTATTATCATTAATACTAATAGACAGATAATGTCTTTGACATCGTCCGATTCCCAATAGCCAATTTTGTTGGTCCATCCAATCTCCTGGTTTTAGATGTTTCTCCTTCCTGACTCCAGGATTTTTTAGGTCTCTCTCTACCTCTCGTCTTCCCTCGCGTTTCCATTCCAAAACAGATTTTGGTAGCCGTTCCTCTTCCATTCGCTGGACATGTCCATACCATCTTAATTGCTGAGTTCCTATTTCAAAGAACAAAACTTTATACAACTTACATTTTGCAGATCATCAATTGTTAATTGCACAAGATTATGAAAATTTAGACTATATGACTAGAAAATTAATAGAAGAATATGATAAATGGGGATTAATTTTGAACATGAAAAAACAAAATATTTATCAATTGGTGAATCAGAACAAAATTTAATTTTGGAGACTGGAGAAACAATAAAATCCAGTAGTGAGATCACATATTTAGGAATAAAAATAAATAAATAGGGGAGTTATGAAGAGGAAATAAGAAATAGAAATAATAAAGGAAAATTTGCAATTGCTTGCCTCAATGGAATATTGTGGGATAAAAATATAAGTAATAAGACTAAAATGAATATATATCATACAATTGTTAAAAGCGTCATTACTTATGGAACAGAACTGTGACCATTAACAACAAAAACAAGTAAGTATCTTTTGGCAACGGAAATGGATTTTATACGAAGGGCAGCAAGAATTTCAAGAAGAGAAAACATTAGGATCTCAATTATAAGGGGAGAAAATGAAGATTGAGGATACTATTTTGGATCATATTAAAATTAATACTAATATTATTTATTATTATTGCTCTTATTATAACAATTATTATGTATGGTTATTGTTATTATTATTATTATTATTATCACTCTTTTAATTTTATTATTATTACTTTTATTATTATTTCTTTTATTATTATTATTATTATTATTATTATTATTATTATTATTATTGGTAGTAGTGGTGGTGGTGGTGGTAGTAGTAGTAGTAGTATTAGTATTAGTATTATTATTATTGATCTTTTTATTATTGTTATTATAGTTATTTATTATTGTTACTATTTATTATTATTACTATTATTTATGATTATTTTTACTATTCTTGTTTATTATAATTATAATTATTACTATTCCTAAATACATTGTAGTTAATATTAAGTTATATCTGCATGGACCGTTGTATATTTAACAACCACTTCTCAAGACCATATACAATCCCGATGTCCTTACTAATTGCCGCATTTAGAACAAATATCTCATAATAACCTATATTGTTGCCTACAGTGCTTAAAATTAAGTGGCCCAATATAAACACAGAGGTTCATATACAGTGTAATGAGCCATAATCAGAACTTAGGCATTTGTTAGCAGGGGTGTGAGTATATTAAACAGTGGCTCTGGGTATATGTTAAGGCCAGCCTGAATGTATACACGTCTGCGAGAGTTAGTCACGCACCACCGAGCCCCCCCCCAGGGGGGTGGTGGAGGGGGGGTTCTGCGGTGGCTGCTGTGGGATTCAGCATAATTAATTACCAACACACCCACGCACATACATAAACTAACGTCATGCGCTAGTGCACCATCGATTTGTAAATTTTTTAAAATTGTAATTGACGCTGGAATTTGAGGCATTTGTAGTATAATGAAACCGTGATATTAGTGCTTTTTTTAGTTTAAAAAGTACGTGAGAGCAGAGAATTGTGTCATTTTTTAAACAATGAAATGTTAATAGAGGCAATTAAGAAGCAAAGCCACGTACATTCCTGGTTTTGCTAATTTTACTCCATCAAGCACAAATTATTTTGTTTGAAAAACTTTTACCAAGGTTTAGTTTTTTTATATATTTACTCTGTTATATTCTGCAGTACCTAACAATAGTTGTTAGACCACTAGCGCATTTTAACAGAAAGTAACTGGTCTTATACAGGATGGTCCTGCAAGAGGGTGCAAAAATTAAGCAGAATAGTAAATATCAATAAAAGTAAATATATGTTCACGTATGGAAATACATTATATAATGGAAATGTACAGCTAATGACAGATGATGGACGTTTTGAGGAAGTGGCTGAATTTAAATACCTAGGAACAATAATCACAAATAGGAATGAGATGCACAAAGAAATTAAACATAGGCTCAATTCTTGAAATGCGTGCTATTGCGCATTAAAGAGAGTCATGATGTCCCAACTCATTTCAAAAAACGTTAAACTGAAAATATAATTATAAAACTATTATTCTACCAGTTATATTATATGGGTGCGAAACATGGACTCTTATTTTAAAGGAGGAAAGGAGATTACAAGTATTTGAGATAAAGTTCTTAGGAACATTTCTGGACCAAAAAGAGATGAACAGACAGGAGAATGGAGAAAACTACATTGTCTTTATAGGAAGCCAGATATAATAAGAACCGTTAAGTCTCGTAGACTGCGATGGCAGGACATGTGGTACGAATGGGGAATGAAAGACGTGTATGGAAGTTTCTTGTAGGAAAACCAGAAGGAAACGCCCAGTTGGTAGACCAAGAATTAGGTGGGAGAATAACATTAACTATGATTTGAGGAAGCAGATTATACAGGGGATGATTGGAAAACATTAGCTCAGGATAGGGATGTATGGAGAGCTTATGTCCGCGCGGCCATGAATCTACCTGTTCGATAGTGCCAGTTAGGTGGTTAGATATTCACAATAGGTTAAAGCAAGTAGATGTACTATCCTTCTGAACGCAAGCTGTACCCTAATTCACCCTTGTACTGTTGTATTCCAATGCACAACTATGTTCCTGTGGATTCGCCATAACCGTCTTAATGTTGCACGATTCGCGCACACTTGAAAATTTAGCATTTATACCATGTAACACAACTTCTTTGTCTCCAACAATGTCTTAATGACAAGCGAAATAGCTGGAAAAGTGCGGTTTTTGAAATACTTTATAACATGTGACGCGCAAAATTGATCTAAGTTCTAATCATACTTCATGCGCATGCGTCAACAAACTAGAAGCGGATTTCACTATGGAATATACACGATATTTATCGAACCTAAAAGCTAACCTCAATTTAAGCACTCTAGCCTGTGAAAGAATGCAACGCCCAGAAATAAGTAGTAAATTGTGAAATTCTGAAGTATATTTCTACTATTAATTAGTATATATTTTATGCTGGCTGCACTGGAACACGTCTCTGTTGTTACATAGAATATTCGTTAAAATGAATATGGCTATCACATCTTCATGCTACGTTTGTAGTTAAATATCATACAAAAATATATTAAAATAATCGTTAGAAAAAATGTAAAAATCACTGTAAATTGTGGAAAATAATTTGAAAAATGATACCCTAAGAATAAAATTTGATAGGGGTTTATGAAGGAATTAAAAAAGTCGCATCACAGGTTGTAAAGTTTAGCCCCCCTTTTTTTTTCTTGTGCTGCAATCTGTTGTTTCTGTCAACATATGCCTTATAAATACTTTAGTTTGTCTTTCTAATAGTCTAAGATCCGGCTGCAAGATCACTACGTTCATCGAGTGTATGAACAAAATCAACGTTTTTCATAAAATTGTGAATTACTGAATACATTTTTGCCGAGTTGCCTATTAAAATTTGGCCGCAGTATGTTTAATTAAAATATAATTAATTAATTTATTCGAAACAATTTGATTCACTTGTTATTAAAATAAATTATAATCCAGTTCGCAGAAATCGATGTAGGCCTATAGAGCTTGAGAAGTTTTGGTTGCCACTGCACGCCTGACCGTAACCTATTCGCAACGGGAAGTAAAACCACTGCCGTTTATGTATTCTACGTACAATGTATATACAAAAATATATCCAAAAGGTAGTGTTAATATACATTATACTCAACAGCATTTTAAATGAACTAAATTATATTTGAAACAATATAAAAGTACTTACCGCATTTTATTACTGATTGGTGTCATAGCCTGCTGGAGCCGCGAGGAGTTTTACGGCCAAGTTTGCAATGGTAACCGAATCTTTTCAAGCTCTATACATCGATTTCTGCAAACTGGATTATAATTTATTTTAATAACAAGTGAATCAAATTATTTCGAATAAATAAATAAATTATATTTTAATTAAACTACTGGTGGCTGAATTTTAATAGGCAACTAGGCAAAAATGAATTCAGTAATTCACAATTTTATGAAAAAAAAAATGATTTTGTTCATGCACTCGATGAACGTAGTAATCTTGCAGCCGGATGTTGGACTATAATGACACCAGTTTCGTATACATGCAACAATTGATTGCGACGCAAACCAGGTTGTAACAGTGGAGTGTATCCTCGGATAAGATATACAATACCTATGAAGAGGGTCTTATTTTTACATTTTATTGTACATTATGAAAATGAGTGGTGTTGACTGATCGAGTTACCTTTCTAATTAGCATGTTTTGATTACTTTGCAACATGTTTCGCACCAAATTCTAAGAATTATTAGCTGGGATATAAAATAACTCATTGTAAATTCAACACTTGATACTGTTAAAAACAACATTCTCTATTCAACGGCAGGCAAAGAATATTCTACACAATTACACAAATACAGGGTGGTATTTAAATTTCAATTGGAGATTGCCCTCGAAGCGATTCGGTTGTGAAGAGAGGTAAAAAAATTAACTTTTAATGGACAATGGAAGTAATGTAATTGCGCAGAATTTAAGTAGGCCTAAATATTCCTTGGGCGGAATACAAAAAAAATCAATAACATCTTGGCGTCAGATAAATACTTTCTAAACTTTAAATGTCGCTTAACTCAATAAATAGTTGCCGTGCAGGTAGAATATGTATTTATTCAGCCACATTTTGGTGTCGAATAAATATTTTTCTTAAGGAAAGTTTTCGCTTAACTTTAAATACCGCCTAACTCGATATATATATATATATATATATATATATATATATGTGTGTGTGTGTGTGTATGTAGAGAGAGAGAGAGAGAGAGAGAGATAGAGAGAGAGGATCTCCTTACCTACGGCCGGGCTAGCGAGAGAAGCGCATGCAGCCGCTGAGTCCTCACTCTGCGACTGGAAGAATTGGAATGGGAAGGTAGAGAAGAATGGAGAAAGAAGATAAAAATTTAAAGCTTTGGGCACACAAAGACATTTTATTACATTGTAAACCTGTTTATAAGTAAATATATATTGATATTATTCCATTCCATAATAATTCTGCCCGAAGGCAGGTCTTTCACTACAATCCAAGCATTTTCATGCTACGCTTTGCAGCTTTACTAGGTAATTATAAGCGTGGTAGCTTCCCGTTACTTTCCACACCGGTGAAGGGTGATGATGATGATGGCCGGATGGTTTTCGGGGACCGTTGGACCCTAAGCTTCCTGAAATTTGTCTTATAGGTGAGGAAAAACCCCCGAACAAACCTTACCCAGGAGCCTGTCCCGACCGGAAATCGAACCCGGGCGCGCTGTGTGACAAGGCAGCATGCTACCTCGAGACCACATAGGTGGTCTTAATAATAATAATAATAATAATAATAATAATAATAATAATAATAATAATAATAATAATAATAATAATAATAATATTAATAGTAATAATAATATTATTATTACTATTATAAATTTTGAAAACAATAGTTAGAAGTATTATGACTTATGGTTCAGAGGTTTGGACTATAAATTATCAGATGAAAAGAAAATTAATGGTAGCAGAAATGGACTATTGGAGAAGATCTGCTGGGATATCAAGGAGAAAGAACATGAGAAATGAAGTTATAAAAATGAACATGAATGTGCCAAACTCGATTTTAGAATTTATCCAAGAAAAGCAACTAAAGGTACGGGCATATTAAGTGAGTGGAGGATGAAAGATTACAAAAAAAAATATGTATATGGAATGGACACCATCAGGGACGAGAAGGAAAGGACGACCAAATGTCACGTGGATCCAAGGGATTAGGAAAACTTTGAAGGACTGGGGAATAGAAGAAGAACTGTTATAATAGAGACGAATGGAAGAAAATTATAAAACGAAATTAAAGACAAATGATTTGGTGCCGGAAAAATGTGTCAACATTGTTAAAACCGGAGATATTATTATTATTATTATTATTATTATTATTATTATTATTATTATTATTATTATTATTATTATTATTATTATTAGCAATAAATGCTTTAAACACTGTTTGGCGGAGCAAGAATATTACAAAAATAGAAAATTACAAATATATCAAACCATAATTCAGAGCATTTTAACATATGGTGCTGAAGTTTGGCAAATTTCTACCAGGGAAGTGAAAATCATTTTACGTACAGAAACGGTTGTTTTAAGAAGATCAGCTGGAAAATATAGAATGGATATAATACGAAATAAAGAAATAAGGGAAATTATGGGTGCACAAGAGGAGCCGGACATAATAGACATTATTTGAAAAGAAAAGATTACAGTGGTATGGCCATGTCAAAAGGCCAGAACAAAGATTGCCTAAAATTGTTATGGAATGACTCCCAATGGAAAGGAGGAAGACCGAAGAAAACTTGGAAAGAAGGGGTACAAGCAGCTATGAATATCAGGGGATTGGAGGAAGATGAATGGATGAACAGAGAGGAATGACATTTGATATCCGGAAGACTGCGGCAGCTGCCATGATACCTGATGATGATGTTGATGACGATGATTATTATTATTGTTATTATTATTATTATTATTATTATTATTATTATTATTATTATTATTATTATTATTATTATTATTATTAAGAATCTCCCGACAGGCCGTGCCACTGTAAGTCTCGTGTGACATGTGACACGAAAAAGTGCATATAAGGCGAAATGTTAAATTACGTCATTGGAATGGAATTATTGAGATTATAATAGCAAGAAGTTATTAGGGTAATAAACTGCTATTACTGATTATAGTCATGTGTTATGTTGGAAAACAAGGAGACATTAAATTATAGTATTATCATTGTGGCAGAACGTCAGCTCTTGAAATGTAGTATATGTGGGGTTTAGTTTGCTAGTATTTACTGGTGTTGCCATGTACACGGGCCACAATTGTAACTAACTGAGTTTGGGAGGGGGGTGATTTACAGAAGGTAAGAAATGAGCAGATTGCTTGTTGTGTGCCCGCACCGGGGTTTACCAACATTTCTTCAACAAGTTGCGTTATGGTCCGGGAAAGAGACAGAAATCCTCTGTAACATACTGCCACTGTGTTAACTGCACTTAAGGGGCTGTGGGACCTTACTTTTACTATACAATCATGATAAAGTTTTAGATTTTATAAATTTTTCTTATAAATTCACTTAAAGCATGCCAATTTCGTGTCTTATAATAATAATAATAATAATAATAATAATAATAATAATAATAATAATAATAATAATAATAATAATAATAATAATAATAGTAATAATAATAATAATAATGATAATGATAATGATAATAATAATAATAATAATAATGATAATGGTGATGGTGATGGTGATGGTGGTGGTGGTGATGGTGATGGTGATAATGATGGTGATGGTGATAATGATGGTGATGATGATAATGATGGTGATTACGATAATAACAACAATAATAATAATAATAATAATAATAATAATAATAATAATAATAATTGAAGCCAAGAAGATCGGCAACGCCGGGCAATCAGCACGGGGTATCTAAAATCATAATTAATTTTTGTACTTATTCAATTAAACACTAAAACACGTTTAATGTATTTAGTCGTAGCAGCGCACTTCGGATATTATCTAGTACCTTATACAGAGTGAATTTTAATTGCACCGACAAATTGCACGGACTGATTCCTGACTGTAAATGGAGGAAAAAAATGTCCTATGAATAAGTGTCCATAATTGCATCGTTGCTACGGTAGATGGCTCTGACGAATGACATTATTCTCTCGGTCCTGTAGATCACCGGACTTACACCACCTGGATTTTTACCTCTGGGGGCATCTGAAAAGTGTTGTGTATGCTGAACCAGTTCCTGATGTGCATATTCTTCAACAGCGTGTCCACGTCGCCTGTGACACTATTCGGAGAGAGGCCGGAACATGGGAAAGAGTGAGGCAATCCATGATACGACATGTGAACGCGTGCATTGCATCCCATGGAGACCGTTTTGAACATCTGTAGTGACGTGGATGCGATTATGCTATATGTACTGTGTGCCGAGACTATTTGTTGTCGTTGCAGACACATCGTTCATTTCCGGACACATGTTTATAGGACCTTTTTTGTTCATTTTTAGTCAGGAATCGGTCCCTGAAGTTTGTTGGTGTAATTACTATTCACTCTGTATATTTAAATGCACTCTTTATAAAAATAAATTTAGTTTTATAAGAAATGTACTGGAATATAATTTAATGATATCGGGTATATAAAATTGAGAAATTCGTTACGTATTTTGCGTTTGAATGGCACAAGCAGTGCTCTCATTTATGACGTAACTAAATGGGAGATACAGCAGTTTAATTTGGCAATGGAGCACTTTGTCATCTCCTGCACGAATTAAGTACCTTTTAACACATTGCTCTCTGGAAAATCTTTTGTTCTCTCCAACATCCGACATTTATTGCCTCTTCACCACATTCTACATTAAGCGCTATCACGTGATCCATAGAACAAAGAATGTGTTGTAATAATGGAATTTAGAGACCTATTAAAAATATCCAATACATACATAAACATTATTAATTCTCAGGGGGCCTGTTTGGCTGTTCGTGCGTATTTCCATTTCAGGATTGAAGAAAAAATATATCTACATCTACAATGGCGTAACAGTCCAATCTTGAGCCATAGCCTCTCATTTGTTAGAGGTTACTAGACCAGTAAATTTAGTTACACATATTTCCCTACAGATGTCATGAATAGTACGCGGTCAAGATACCGACTTAATGAGACATCTAGTACACAACTAAGGTATTACTAGGATGAAGGTGGTGGGTACATTTTTCTTAGATGCAACTTTATTCAGGCTTAAGGATCTTTTACGAGCCTGAAAATTTTCAGTCTCGTCGTGACCCACGGCTTTAAGTTCCTCCGGAGGATTTGATTATTGGATGAATATATATATATATATATATATCAAACTAATTGGTATTATCGAACCCTTAGGTCCCTGGCCCAGTGGACATAAGCTCTCCATATATTCCTATCCTGAGATAATGTTTTCCATACATCCCTGTATAATCTACTTCCCTCATTATTGTTAATATTATTATACCACCTCATTCTTTGTCTACCAACTGTGCGTTTTCCCTCTGGTTTTCCTACAATAAACTTCTATGCCCCACTTTCATTCCCCATTCGTGCCACATGTCCCGCCAATCACAGTCTATGTGACTTCTAACTAACTAACTAACTCACTGGCACTATCGAACCCGAAGGTTCATGGCCGCGCGGACATAAGCTCTCCATACATCTCTATCCTGAGCTATGTGACTTCACTGTTCTAATTATATCTGGCTTCCTATAAAGATCATGTAGCTAACTGTTATGTAGTTTTCTCCATTCACCTGTCTGTTCATCTCTATTTGGTAAAAAAATCCTAAAAACTTTATTGTCAAATACTCGTAATCTCTTTTCCTCCATTAAAGTATGTGTCTAAGAAACGCGGACATGGGTTCTATTGGGGTACAATTTTTTGGAGGTAAAATAGTCCCCCATTCGGTTCTCCGGGCCGGGACTAATTCAGGGAATCCATGTCAAAGGCTTAAATACAGGGAAATGTTTCTAGGAACATGGAATGTTAGGACTAGCGGGCGCTAGAAGTATTAACACAGGAATTAGATAAATCACCTTTGGGTATAGTCGCATTAAAAATGGCCAGGAGTAGGTAATCAGGAAGAATTGCTATATACTATACTGGGTGCAGCAAGACCTGGATTTAGAACGTGTTTTTTATTCGAAAGGAGGATCTTCTCCGCTATCCGAGACATTAAGCTTGTCAGCGATAGGATATCATATATAATAAGAGGACCCGGCAGACGTTATCCTGCCTGAACGTTCAATTCTCGTGAACGATAAAAATAAAATTCACTAATTAAGACTTATTAAATAAGTTCGCAAGAAAATTCCTCATTGCCATCTGTTAAGTGTGCATAATGGTGTCACATTTTTGTCGCGCGGAATATGTCTGTAATGGAGATGATTATACATATGACTAAAAAATCCTACAATCCGAACGCAGCGCCACCTACCTAGTTCAATTGAGAATCTAAACCATCCAGGGACCCACTCAAACAATTTCATCAAAACCGGCGCAGGCGTTTAGGAAGTTTTTAATTTCGGATTTCAAGTAAATCTCCACTTCTAATTGCTGGATTTCGCTTATTTTTGGATAATATATATCTCGATTTAATTTAGTAAGATATACTGAGTTTCGTTGTGAAACTTCGAAAAATGTGGCCGCTAGCGCGATTTTTAAATTTTCACTTCAGGTAAACTCCTACACCTAATGTTATTAGAGCGTCCAATTGTTAATCTAAACTATCGAGCCCAATCAGATACACACAAAAAATCAAAATCGGTCCAGTCGTTTAGGAGGAATTCAGTGACAAATACACGTACAGAAGAATTATATATCTTCTTCTTCTACTTCATGAAATTAGGCCTTTTGACCTGGTTTTCACAACAAGTGGGATTTAATGAATCGTCCTAACTAGCAAATGGGCATCCAACATTTCTATGTCCTATTGGTTTGTACTTTAATAACAGCTGAGGGATTCTATCTGTAGGCATTCTCTTAACATGTTTATACCAGTTGTGTCTCATGTTGTCAATTCTGTTTGTTAAATTAAAAATGTTTAAGTCTTTTCTAATATCTTCATTTCTTTTTCTGTCCAAAATCGTCACACCTGTTACTGAACGTAAGAACTTCATTTATGAAGTATCTATTTTACTTCTGTCTCAACGGTTAAGGGTCCATTTCTCATTTGCATATGTTAAGACAGGCATTGGCATAATTTTCTAAAATTTTATTTGTGTTCTCATCAAAGTTTTATTTTTAGTGTCCGTTTTATAGTGCAACACAATCTATAAAACTTATTACATTTAATATTAATATCTTCCTTCATATATACACCGTGTTCCAAAATGATGGACAGGGTTTTAAGTAGTTGGTATAGTTTTACAATCGAAATTGGATGCGTGATTATTTGCTATAGTGAAAGAAAAACTGTGAACATTTCATATCCTGTATGCAGTTATTTTGTATCTTGTCATTATTACGCCACAGCGTTAAATTTTTGAAAATGGCGACTCCTGTACAGAAGTCATTCTGTGTGTTGCAATTTGCGAGGTCTAGTTCCTTTATTGCAGTGCAGCGAGCTTTCCGACGGCAATTTGAAATTATTGATCCTTCGACAGATAAAGAGTATCCATCGATGTTATAGAGAAAAACAACTCATTTTCTTAATGATGTGCAACAATGGTTAATTTTAGGGGTCGGCTGTAAAACGTGGTAACTGACAAATTCTTGAAAATTGAATTGTAGCATAGAAACTGTGATATGACCTCCTGAAGCATTTTGGTGCATGTAGTTTTATTTAGCGTGACAATACCTCTGCTCTCTATTGACGCACTATGTGCACCAAATGCTTAAAAGAGATGATATACCACAGTTTACACCATACAACTCAATTTTAAAGAATTTGTCACTTACCATGTTGTACAGCCGAGCCCTTCAATTGATAATGAGTAGGATTCGCCAGTCCGGATGACATAGTTTATTCCCTATGGCCTACATAGTCTCCCGATCTCACACCTTGTGATTTCTTCCTGGGGATATTTGAAGGAGCATGTGTACGTACCACCACTTCCCGTCGACCTTCCAGATTTGAGAAGAAGGATTGTAGCTGCTGTTGAATCCATTACACCAATTGACCGAGGTTTGGGAGGAATTCGACTATCGGCTAGATATGTGCCGTGTAACGAAAGGTGCTCATATCGAACACTTATAAAGTATGTTATGAAAACTATATGAGTTTCTCTTTAATCCCATGTAAGTTTTGTTCTTATATATATATATCATGTAAGGGAAATTAAATAACTTTGAAACCCTGTCCATCATTTTGGAACTCGTTGTGTAAAGATTATAAAATGTATCATTAGGAATATTAATACAGCATACGTTGAACCGTTTCCAAGTTTCCGCCAGATTATGATCACTGGTTATCATGACAATACTAGTAAATATGGAACACTAGAACGATGCAATGAAAGGGCCATTTGACCTGATTAGTCTAAGCCATAATCCAATTGAATTTTTAATCACACTATATGAATTGACAAATTCTATAGAGTTTTTAATGAAAATAATAATAAAAAAGAGAATTTGAGACGGTACCTAGCGATCAATCCTATCGCGCTTCTTTTGTTTCCTTACATCGGTCCGTTTAATCTCCTGCCTGAACAAAAACCACTGAAACTATCCTTTCAACTTTCAGTGAATTTCTAAAGAAAACCAATACTGGTCACCTGTGTATTTCCCTTTTAATTTCCCTTCCATATTTAATGAATTCACTGTTTCGTAAATATGCCAGGAGTGGCCTACAATATCTTTACGTTTTTCCATGATCAAACGATTCCTTCAATTTTAGTTCCTTGAGATGGCAGGGCATTTGGTATCTAGTATTCTCTACTTTTTTATTTAATTATTTTGGCAGTTTTTAAATCGTGTAATTGAAATTATAATTTAATGTCAAATGAGAGAAATTTTGAAGAAGTGGATGAATTCAAATACGTAGGAAAATTCTTCTTCTTCTTCCTTCCAAGTATTAGGCCAAGGCCTGTTACGATTCTATAGAACAATTTTCCCTCCAGCGTTTCATAGGACGGCCCAGTGATCTTCGTCCTCTTGGTATATAATTATAAACAGCTTGAGGATCCGATTTGAACTCATTCTTTCTAGATGATGTTTCCAATTTAGTTGGTACTGTTTAATATAATCGAAAATTGGTGTAGTCTTCAATTCTTTTAAGATATCGGTGTTCCTTGTCCGATCCCATCTGGTATAACCCGCTGTTCTGCGCATGAATCTCATTTCACAAGCCGTTATTTTCCTTTCATGTTGTCTTTTTAGTGTCCATGCTTCACTACCATAGGTGAACACTGGTCTAGCCAAAGTGTTATATAAACGTAATCTGGTGTTTTTTTTTGTACAAGGGATGGTTTCATAACTTGATTAATAATTCCCAAACTTTTATTATAACTAGTAATTTTTTAAGGAACATCCTTTTCATCCCAGATAGAGAGATAATATCCAAGATATTTAAATTAATTAGATCTGTCTAAAATATCATTCTGGAGATAAATTTTATTTTGTATGGAGTCCTTCCCATGAAATGCCATAATTTTAGTTTTGTTTAATTGATATTTCCATATTACAAACATGAATGAAGTGAAGAAAGGAATTAAACATAGGCTCAATTGTGGAAATGTATGCTATCATGATGCATTGTTGTGTATGACATATTTATCTTCTTTACATATATATATATATATATATATATACTGACCCAATTCATATTCAATTACTGGATCAGGATATTTCGAAAAATGAAGTGGTTTCTTCCATTAAATGTTTAAAGAATGGTAAAGCACCTGGAATTGATGGAATACCAGGGGAATTCTTGAAAAATATGATATCATCCAATAAATTATTAGACGTTTTGAAAACTGCGTTCAACAAACTTTTTAATGGAGGAGATTATCCGGAAGCCTGGGCGACAGGTGTCATCCAACCGCTATACAAAGGGAAAGGTGGGGCACAGATACCAGAAAGTTATAGGGGAATTTGTCTCTTGTCAGTGTTCGGAAAAATATATTGTAAAGTACTTTACGAACGAATCAGACAATGGGCTAAAGAGAACAAAGGCTCTCAAAATATCAGGCAGGTTTTAGAGAAGGGTACTCCACGGTGGACAACCTATTTGTTCTGAGAACATTAATTGATGACAATCTGAAAATGAAGGGGGGTAATTATTTTTGTGCATTCATTGATTTTAAGATGGCATTTGATACTGTGGACCGAAGCGCACTTGGAAAAAATTAAATCGGAAAGGATTGTCTCGTAAAATGATACATGCTTTAATGTCAATTTATAAATATGTTAAATTTTGTATAAAAGTAGACCAAGGGCACATTACAGAGAGCAGCGAAGCCAATCGGGGAGTGAGACAAGGTTGCATTTTATCACCAATGCTATTTAATCTATTCGTTGATGATATTGTAGACGTAATGCTAGAAGGAGAAATTGAGGCTCCGGAGATAGAAAATGTTAGAATCCCAGTCCTGTTGTATGCAGATGATTTAATTATCTGTTCCAAGACAATCAAGGGATTGCAAAGAGGTCTTGACCTACTGGAAATATACTGTAGGAATTGGGGATTGACTGTAAATGCTAGTAAGACAAAAACAATGACATTTAAAAATGGGACGGTTTATGGAAGAACAGAGGAATGGAAATACAGAGATCAAGTTCTTCAAAACGTGAAACATTTCGAATATCTTGGTACGACGTTGAAAATGAACGAAAGTGGAAAAAAACACATTGATATAGCATTATTTAAAGGGAGGGGACAACTTAACAGTGTACTCGGTATTCTGGGTCGAGTGCCTGATATTCCAGTCAGCACATTAGAAAAAATGTATGGAGCTATGGTCAGGCCAGTCATGCACTATAGTAGTGAGATTTGGGGTTTCCAAAGAACGGAAATACTAAATAAGGTATATACGCATTTTCTAAAGTATATTACAGGACTTAGTAAGGCCGTTTCTAACTGTGGAATTTTATATGAATTCGGGTCATTCCAGGACGATATTAACTGTAAAATTCGTGTACTCAAATACTGGTTGCGAGTAATCCAAGGTGACCAAACAATGCTTAGAGCAATTTGCTACGACCACCAAATTAAAAACATAGATGTTAAATTTTGGGCAGACGAGGTTAGGAGAGAACTCCAAAAGATTGGGATGGGCTGGATATGGGAAAAAGGGACTGAAAATCGCAAGAACGTGTGGAGAAAAATAAGGAGGAGGTACTTAGATGTAAACCAACAAGATACCTTTGCCGAATTTACAGGAAAACGCTCACTGTGTTTACAAAGAGACCTAAAACACGTCTGGGGAAAAGAATCGTATATACTCAACCTAGGATTTAAGGACAGATCAGGGCTTGCTTGGTTTAGGCTAGGGGCATGGAAATTTCTAAAAATTAGCGACGATCACGATATACGAATATGTCCAATGTGCGGGAACTTTGAAGATGAGATACATATATTAGGAAAATGTAATGATTTAGAATATTGGAGACGTCAGTTATTACCGGAAAGATTTCTAAATTCAAATCGGGAAAGATTGGCATGCTACGAGTTATTGGTAAATCCAGAAAATTGGATAAACCTCGGTAAATTTCTGGACAAAACGCGAAAAATAAGGACAACACTCATTCATGAATAAATATATGTTATCAAAATGCAATACCATTAATTATTAACAATTATATATAAATTAATTAGTGTATAATGCTGTTGTGTTATTATTTAATTGTAATATTAATGTGTTTTCTTTATGTAATTGTAATGTTAATGTTTGCTTTTTTTAGTGTATAATGCTATTGTGTTATTACTTAATTGTAATATTATTGTGTTTTCTTTATGTAATTGTAAGGTTAATGTTTTTAGTGTATAATGCTATTGTGTTATTATTTAATTGTAATATTATTATTGTGTTTTCTTTATGTAATTGTAATGTTATTGCTATTGTGTTATTACTTAATTGTAATATTATTGTGTTTTCTTTATGTAATTGTAATGTTAATGTTTTTAGTGTATAATGCTATTGTGTTATTATTTAATGGTAATATTTTTATTGTGTTTTCTTTATGTAATTGTAATGTTATTGCTGTTTTTGTTTATTTTTCTTTACACTAGTACCAATTATTACTTTATTGTAACGGACTGTCAACAGCACGTACGGCTTACTGCCCGTGCGACCCATATTTGTAAATAATATTGTAAATATCTTACTTTTTGTCTAATAAAGTCCTACTACTACTATATACGTATATATATATAGGCTATATATATCATCATAGTACATTCACGAATTTAGGCCATTTGTTGACCTGTTTCGGCCTCAAGAGAAACACTATCCAAAAGTCTTTTGAGTAGACGTCCTGGTCTTCTTCTTCCTGCAGGTTGATATTTTAACATTTGTTTGGGTATTCTGTGATCTTCCATTCGATGAACATGTTGCATCCATCTTGACTTATAATCAGAAATTTTGTTTTCTAAAGATTCCATGTGTAATTCTTCCAAGATGTCTTCATTTTTTTTGTGATCTAGTAGTGTGTATTCTGCAGTCCTCCGAAGATATCTCATTTCAGCAGATCTAAGTCTCTGTATATCCTTCTGTTTCAACGTCCATACTTCGCTACCATACAAAAGAGTTGGAAGAGCCAGTGTTTTATACACTTTCAGTCTAGAATGCTTTTGGACTAACTGTGGCTTGAAATAGAATTTATTAACCCTAAAATTCTTAAAAATGTAGATATTTTTGAATTTACATCTTTTTCTTCTTCATATGAGATATTGCATCCTAGTTATGTAAAATTATTCACCTGGTCCAAAATTTTATTGTCCAGACAATTTTACTTCTGACAGGATCTACACCTTGAAATGCCATAATTTTTGTTTTTTCTGTAGATATCTTTAATCCATATTCTTCTGTAATTTTGTTAAGTTCATACAGACCTTTCTGTAGATTATCTTCGGAATTTGCTATTATTATTTGGTCATCTGCAAACAATTTGGTGTTTAATTTTCTATTTTCTGATATTCTTATTCGAAATTTATATTTTTATTATATATATATATATATATATATATATATATATATATATATATATATATATATATATATAGGTTAATTCTTCTGTATCTGTGTACGTCATTGAACTCCTCCTAAACGACTGGATCGATTTTGATGATTTTTTTTTTGTGTTTCATGGTCCCCGGACGGTTTAGATGTGCAGTTGGACCCTCTAAAAGATATTGGTGTAGAAGTTCACCTGAAGCGAATATTTAAAAATCGCTCTAGAGTTACAATTTTCGATCTTCACAACGAAACTCAGTATATCCTATTCAAATAAACCGAGGAAGGTATTATAAAAAATAAATCCGACAATTAGAAGTGGAGGTTTACCTGAGAATCGAAATAAAAAATTGACTAGCAACCGCCATGCTTTGTTCGATTGTTCGGGTTCGATTCCCGGTCGGGACAGTTTTTCTGTGTGAGGTTTTTATCGGGGTTTTTTTCTCACCTGTAAGACAAATGTCAGGAAAACTTTAAGGCCCAAACGATCCCCGAAATTATATGGCCATCGCAATCATCATCATTCATATTCATCTTAGATTAAGCTTAGGATTAGGGACTCTACTGGCGCACCACTATCATCATCATCACCCTCATATCATCGGGGCAACGTAATAACCTCGCCTTCGAGGCGCCCCAAACTCAGAAGTTGGTTACAAGTACGCTATACCAGGAGAGAACACCAGGAATGTGAAAGACAACCTGGGGCATTTGCAAAAATAAAAATTATTGTAATACTTTTTTTATGATTTTATTATTCGCTGGTTGAGTGGAAAAGATGGTCTTACGGTCATAACTCTGGCAACTTAAATAATGCATTATTATTATATTTATTATTATTATTATATTATTATTATTATTATTATTATTGTAAGCCTTGTTTCTCTAAATGAGACTTCGGCAATCTCCCCCTACAGGAAAAAAATCAATCGTACTAATTTAATTGCGCTTATTTTCGGATAGATGCCATTGAGTGACCCGGGATCAGCGTTCTGCCTTATAGTGAGTGACATCTAGGAAACCAATGTAGTACTAGGATGGGGAAATTCGGTAAATTTTGCTTAGAGGTTTTTCATTCAGGCTTAAGGATCTTTTATGAGCCTGAAAATCTTCAAACTAGCGCCCACGGCTTAAATCCCCTCCCGGAGGATATGCTCCTTCGATTTTTCTATTAAAAAATCTATCGACCCTGGCCTGGTTTGAACCGCGACTCTCAGGACGAGAGGCAAGAAACATAATCACTATTCTATCTTGGCCAATTATAATAATCATAATAATGTGCTATTATGATTATTATTATTATTATTATTATTATTATTATTATTATTATTGCTATTATTATTATTATTATACTATTATTATTATTATTATTATATTTTATTATTATTATTATTATTATTATTATTATTATTATTATTATTATTATTATTATTATTATTATTATTATTATTACTATTATTGTTACTCGGTCACTCCATGTGGGTTTCGGAGCTTGGTCTGATTTTTCTCGGGAGTTTTCTGCCGTTTTCACCTGCCACAAATTTTATTCCACCATTTCTCATACTCAACCATTTCGTATCATTTCGTTCATCTGCCCCCGTGATGGCGCTTCAGGTGTGGTCGGCCGGCAACGTTGTCATTCACAGACCTCTATATAAGGGCCTCATCTCATCCCTCAGTCCGATCCTGAGTTGGATAGTAGTTGAGGATATTTATTTATATTTATATTTATTATTATTATTATTATTATTATTATTTGTTCAGATTTGTGTCTGTTATTTACACAGGTATCCTCAACCAAAATATACAATATCGGAGGCTACATATTTTGATTTTTAGCATTAATTTTTTTACATTGTATGAGGAGCTGGCTCAAGGCATCAACCCCCAACCTAGAGGACCAGAGACTTTTTCTGGAGTCTACCATAGATCAGTTGCTTTCACTGCAGCTAAGAGTCTGATCCACACTTTATTACCGCATCCGTCGTCTGCACCATACCGTAGGCCTCCTACTCTGTTGTATCCGCCGTTGGGGTCTTCACCGTAACCCGGGCTAGGGTTATTATAATAATAATAATAATAATAATAATAATAATAATAATAATAATAATAATAATAATAATAATAATAATAATAATAATAATAATAATAATAAATTATTATTATTTTTATTAATATTATGTGGGGGTTTACCTGAATTTAAAATTTAAAAAATCTATCTAGCAGCCGCCATATTTGTTTTCCCCGCAAGTTCACTGGATGAAATAGGGTTATATTAACAAAGAAATAAAATTATAGGCCTATTGTGAAAATCACCAAAATCGGTCGAAAAATTCGATTTGCTAAGAAATTCGGTTAGTATACGCAATTCCTGCTCGACGGGATTTATCATGTCTCTATTATTGTCTCTCTGGAGGTAGAAACTGTAGACGTCATATTTGTAAATAACAGTACGTTGTTAACATAATGAGAATTCGTTGGTGCGTGTAGTTTCCATGTACTGTAGCGTAGTTTGTATTTTTCAGGTTGTCACCCCTGGGGGACGGGTGGTAGTTACGTCCCATTCGTGCCCCAGGAGATCTCTGTTGTGACTATCAGCTCCTGCACGCCTCGGCCATTCTATAGGCCTACATCCTCCACATTTTCCTCTCTTTCTACATCGAATATATTTCTTCAGCTATTTTGTATTTTTTTTTATGTAATTCCTGTTTCCCGATATTAAAGAGATGTTTTACAGCATATATCACAAAAATTGCGTCATGTAGAACTTGCGTAAATTGACGAATTCCACAAGTGGCCGAATTAAGTGTCCTATTTCGCTGGTTAACCCATTCGTCTTAGAAGACGAGGTACATTCACTTAACTCTGATGTTATATATATTTTGCAATATTTTATGCATCCATTAGCAGGGCAACCTTTCATTAACATTTATGAATAGGAGAGGATTTTTTTTTGTCTTGACCCTTATTGTGATATGAAGTACCGTTATCTTTTGCTTGTTTTGAATGCCTGAAATTAGACAATATAATTTATGGTGACTTAAATTCGATTTCTGGAGAAATTAATTGAACATTTAAACCTGAAGCGAATGAGTTAAGGCGGCTCCGTGGCACAAGCGGTTAGACGCTCGCCTCTTGCCGCTGGGGTCCCGAGATTGAGTCTCAGTCACTCCATGTGGGTTTCGTGGTGAACCAAATTGAGCTTTGGCAGGTTTTTCTCGGGATTTCTTCTGCTTCCCCTGGCACAATTTCATTCCACCATTTCTCAATACTCATCTCATCCATTTAATTTCATTTTGTGCATCCGCCCCTGTGACTGTGCGTCAGGATTGGTCGGCCGGCACCCTTGTAGTTCATAGTCATCTATAAATATTCTATTCTGTAGTGTTCTGCCAGAATGAAGGTCTTTCATTGAAATCATAGCATTTTGATTGTATAATTTGCAGCTTTACTAGGGAATTGTAGGTGTTGTAGCTTCCCGTTGCTTTCCACACTGGTGAAGGATGATGATGATAATGATAAGGTTGGGAATGATGACCGCATGAGTTTTGGGGACCGTTGGGCCCAGAGCTTCCTGACATTTGTTTTACAAGTGAGGAAAAACTCCGAACAAAACCTCACCCAAGAGCCTGTCCCGGCCGCGAATCGAACCCGGGTCCGATGCGTGACAAGCAGCACGCTACCTCAAGATCACAGCGGTGGACCTCTATAAATATTGGGGCTTCGTCTCATCTCACCTCTCGACGGACCCTGAGTTGAACATGAGTTGAGTATATATATATATATATATATATATATATATAATATAAGGATATACTCGTATGCTTATTTTCTTAATTTGACCACATTCTGCAAAAATAAACCAACCCTCAAATATTAAATATTTGAGTTTATTGTATTTATTTATTTATTTACCTGATGGAGTTAAGACCTTAAGGTCTTCTTTTCCACTTCACCAGGGTTAAAATTATACATACAATAATAATTATGATAAATGATACATAATAGATAATTATAAACTACACAATATAAAGTTGACAAGGGAAGGAAAGAAAAATACTAATAATAATAATAATAATAATAATAATAATAATAATAATAATAATAATAATAACAATGATAATAATAACCTTAGTTAGTTAAGAAAGTTTAAAATATAAAGGAATATAAAAGTATACTGGAACATGTTATATTGTTATATACTATATTGTCTAAGGGAATATGAAGTGAGTTTCTTTTTAAACTGTTTTTGATTCGGGCAGTCCTCGATATTCGAAGGGAGGGAATTCCAGAGTCGTGTGGCTGAAACAAGGAAGGATGAGGAATAGTGAGATGTTCGATGTAGAGGAACAGCTAGAGTTAAATATTCTCTCGATCGTGTGTTCAAGTTACAGTGGGAGGATAGCGAATGAAAGCGAGTAGAAATGTAAAGGGGTGATGAGTTGGAGAAAGTGTTTTGTAAGAAGCAGAGGTAATGTATCTTTCGCCTGTCTTCCAATCGTGGTTAATGCAACTTCGAAAATATAGATCAGCAATTCACTGCAAGAATAATTAAAAACGAATGTAAATAAAACTAACATAACATTTAAAACTAATGTGAAGTCATATAAGTGTAATAGTCGAATTAAAAAAAACTTGCTCTAAAGCAGTAATCTGTAATAAATAACATATTTTTTGCGCGATAGTGCGCTTTGTCGTACTGACAGCAATGACAACCATGATTGAATGTTCAACCACCTACATTTCGAGGTTGCCAACTTAATAATTGTACTGTAATATTATATATTGCAAACCTCGTGCGGGAAGTAAAACCACTGCCCTTTATGTATACTGCATACAATGTATATACAAAAATATATCCAAAAAGTAGTGTTAATATACATTATACGAAACAAATCATTGCATTTTAAATGAACTTTATTTGAAACAATATAAAACAATAAATACGTACTTGCCACCGTTTTATAACTGATTGGTGTCACGGCCTGCTGTAGTATCAACTAATAAACATTGCCCACACTGTTAACGTTAGTAAATTTTTTTAACGAACGCAAATATTTCCAACGAAGGTGTTATTATTTTGAAAAAAACCATCGTGCAAAAAATAATGTACAACGCACGTATGTGAAGTGTTTTACATAATCTTGGAAATTAAAAACCAAGCGACAGCGAGATTTTTAAACATGTCCTTACTTCTGTAAAAACCACTTCCAAACCTCGCATATCCTATTGTTATATGTAGTACAACGTTAAAACAATCTCCACTAGGCAATGGTATTCGAGGAATCCACCTGCATGCAAACTCAAAACACCCCGTTCTGCACTGGATCACATACCCGCGCAGGGACTTTCTTTCTCTGGAGTTCACTAACTGACTCAATGGCACTACCGAACCCGTAGATTCATGGCCGCGCGAACATAAGCTCTTCATACATCTCTATCCTGAGCTAATGTTTTCCAATCATTCCCTGTATATTCTACTTCCCTCAAATCATGGTTAATGTTATTCTCCCATCTTATTCTTGTGATTTTCCAAGCATCCGTGACCGTCTTTCACTCCCCTTTCGTGCCATATGCCCTGCTCTGTTTGAGCCTTTGGTATGGATTCTCTGAAGTAGACCCCGCCCGGAGAACCGAATGGGGGACTATTTAATCTCCGGAAATTTTTATCCAAGTGGAACCCATGTCCGCGTTTCTTGACGGTTGTATTTTTTACGGTGAAAGATCGTCATTCTTCAGACTGAGGTACTTTCTTCTTGTGGCTTATCACTTTCGACCAGCCTGGCATGGGTAACACTATCGGCAGCAATGCTACCTCCGCATATCCCTAGCGGTTATTTAAGCACGCAAGCTACTCCATCACGACAAGGTAAAAATACCACGGAGAGTCTGGAAGTTCACTAGTAATTTTTATTATAATAAAATTTTTAATGCCACAATGTTGTCCTTCATGATATTTCTGGCTTTCTCCCCTGGCGTTGGCGGTATTGTAACTCATTTCTTAAGAAGAGGCACCTGATAGGTGGAGTTACAGTACCCCGATGTTATGATGGCTTATAAATGATAATGGAGTATCAGAAGAGCCCTTAACCTAAACGTAACCTAAATTCCATACCACATACAACCATAGGAATAATTCCCTTCAATGAAACATTCGTATGGTATTTATTCTCAAATTGTCGTAATCATTCCTCAAGTAGAGTCCATGTTTCGCATCCATATACTATAACTGGGAGAATAACTAACTAACTAACTCACTCACTGTTACTATCGAACCCGTAGGTTAATGGCCGCGCGGACATACGCTCTCCATACATCCCTATCCTGCGCTAATGTTTTCCTATCATTCCATGTATAATCTACTTCCCTCAAATCATAGTTAATACAATTCTCCCACCTCATTCTTGGTCTACCAACTGGACGTTTTCCTTCTCGTTTTCCTACAAGAAACTTCCATGCACGTCATTTATTCCCCATTCGTGCCACATGTCCTGCCCATCGTAGTCTACGAGACTTAAATTGTTCTTATTATATTTAGCTACATGTAGTTCACTGTTATGTAGTCTTCTCTATTTACCTGTCTGTTCATCTCTCATTGGTCCAAAAATTTTGCTAAGAACTTTATTCTCAAATACTTGTAATCTCCTTTCTTCCCTTAAAGTAAGAGTCCATGTTTCGCATCAATATAATATAACTGGTAGAATAATAGTTTTATATATTTTCAGTTTAACGTTTTTTGAAAGGAGTTGGGACACAAAGAGTCTCTGTAATGCATAGTAGCATGCATTTCCAGAATTGAGCCTATGTTTAATTTCTTTGTGCATCTCATTCCTATTTGTAATTATTGTTCCTAGGTATTTGAATTCAGACACTTCTTCAAAATTTTCCTCATTTTTCATTAGCTATCCATTTCCATTATATAATGAATAATACCTAAATTAAAACTTACTCAATTGCAATCTTTTATGTCTGCATCTGTATTCTGATAGCCGCAGGATTTGAGGATAAATATATTTTATCGTGTTATTAAAAATCTCACATAAATATAAAGTTTTGACGTTAATGAAATTTCTCATCCGATTTCATATTTGTAGGGAATAAAAGACATGTAAAAGACTTTTTCATCAGGAATTAGTAGATGTTCTTTTAATACAATACATTTTGTTCTGTTCAAAACTAGAAATTCATTATTTTAGTATACTTTTATTTTGTTATTGAATTACACTCGAATATTAGAACTAAAAACAAATATGTGCACAATTTTAATTAGTTCATAGTTCATTAAGACCAACTTTTTAATACTTAATTAACTCACTTGAACTATGGAACCCTTTGGTTCATGATCGCGCAGCTATAAGCTCTCTGTACACCCCCATCTTGAGGTAATTTTATCCAATCATCCCCTGTATAATGAACTTTCCTCAAATCATGGTTAATATTGTTCTCTCACCACATTCTTGCTCTATCAACTGGACACTTTCCTCAGGTTTTCCAAAAGGAAGCTCCCATACCCCTCTCTTATCCCCATTCGTGCCACGTATCCTGCGCATCGCAGTCTACTAGACTTAACTGGCTTCCTATAAAGTTCGAAATGGACAGCTAATGTCAAATGTGGGAATTTTCAAGAAGTGGCTGAATTCAAATACAATAATCACAAATAAGAATGAGATGCACTTACAAATTAAACATAGGCTGAATTCTGGAAATGCATGCTATTATGTATTACAGGGACTGTTGTCCCAACTTCATTCAAAAAAAGATAAACTGAAAACATATAAAAATGTTATTCCCTGAGTTATATTATATGAATGCGAAATTTGGACTCTTACTTTAAGGGAGAAAGGAGATTACGAGTATTTAGGAATAAAGTTCTTAGGAAAATTTTTGGACAAAAGAGAGATGAGCAGACATGTGAATGGAGAATACTACATAACAGTGAACTACACGGCCTTTATAGGAAGCCATATATAATAAAAACAGTTAAGTCTCGTACACTGCGATGGGCAGTCCACCTTGGACGAATGGGGGATGAAAGACGTGCATGGAAGCTTTTTGTAGGAAAACCAGACGGAAAACTTCCAGTTGGTAGATCAAGAATGATGGAGAATAACATTATCCATGATTTGAGGGAAGTGGATTATATAGGGGATGATTGGAAAACAGCTCTGGATAGGGATGTACGGAGAGCTTATGTCTGTGCGGCCATGAACCTATGGGTTCTATAGTGCCAAAGAGTTAGTCAGTTAGCTCACTGTTATGTAGTCTTCTCCATTCGCCTGTCTGTTCATCTCACTTTGGTCCAAACATTTTTCTAAGTACTTTATTCTCAAATACTCGTAATCTCCTTTCCTGCCTTAAAGTAAGAGTCCATGTTTCGCAACCATAATATAACTGGAAGAATAACAGTTATATATATATAGTTTAACATTTTTTTTTTCAGAAATGTTGGTACGAGAAGAATCGCTGTAATGCACAGCATTTTCAGAATTGGGACTATGTTTTATTTCTTTGTGCATGTCATTCCTATTTGTAATTATTCTTCCTAAGCATTTAAATTCAGCCACTTCTTCAAAATTTCCCTCATTTGTGATTAACAGTCCATTTCCGGTATATAATGTATGTGTACGTGTGAGCATATGTCCCGCGCCATAAGGTAGGAAACCTTGGCGCAGAGCTACGGGGCTTGAGGTGGTTCGAGTCCCCATGAGGGAAGAAATTTTCTCATGGTATTTCGGCCAGTATGGGACCGGTGCCCATCCAGCATCGTGAGGCATTTGGGGAGCTACAATAAGTAGCGACTCCAGGTTGAGAAAACCAGCTATAACGGATGGTGGACTCGATATGCTGACCACGTGTCACATGGATGATCTAAGTGACACATATGGATGTGAGGCCAGCAGCTGGATGGTAGGCTAGACCTGTCGCGCCAGGAGGAGGAAGAGGAGATATGTGAGTCATATACTTTGTTTTATTGAAGTTTATTTCCAGTCCTAATTTCGTAGAAATACTCAATTTATTATTTAAGCTGGCCCTTAGTATCTTGTCGCTATCGCTCAATAATGCATCATGAGCATAAACTAACAGCTTATTAATATAATTGAGTTGTTTGCCTTATTCATTCTCTAACCTTTTGATAGCATGTTCTAGTACAAAATGGAATAATAGAAGTGCATCTCCTCGCTTTATCACAATGCGAGTTAAAAGTCTCCGAAAACTGTTTGCCTACACGCTCCCTACTTTTGTGCCATTTAGACACATTCGTATAAGTCTAACTTTTTAGGAATTCCGAACTCTAGCAGGATACTATATAACTTCTCCCTCTTAACTGAATATTATGCCTATTTTGAAGTATACATATACATGATGTACAGTGCCATTATATCATATTTTCATTTCGTTTCTAAAATCTCTCTCATATCTACAGTAAGTTTAGTACAATTAAGAATATCTATCTCATCGGGAATTGAACACGTGAGTTTCCGGCTTCCAGCTCATTGTTTTAACCTTCTATAGTTGACGGGGTGCCTCAATAATAATAATAATAATAATAATAATAATAATAATAATAAGAAGAATAGTAATAGTAGTAGTAGTAGTAGTAGTAGTAGTAGTAGTAGTAGTAGTAGTAGTAGTAGTAGTAGTAGTAGTAATTGTGCCTTAGGCATGGATTCCTTTAAGTAGTCCCAGCCCGGAGAACCGAATGGGGGACTATTTTAACCTTCGAACAATTTTACCCCAATGGAACCCATGTCCTCGCTTCTTGACGGTTTGTATTTTTACGGTGAAAGATCGTCACTCTTTCGACAAAGGTACTATTTTTCGTCTGGCTTATCTTCTTCGATCTGTCCGGCATAGGTAACCCTTTCTGCAGCAATGCTACCGCCGCGCCGGCATGGCTCTTGTTGCTGTATTCAAATACCTAAGATCAATAATTACAAATAGGAACGAGATACACTAAGAAATTAAACATAAACTCGATTCTGGAAATGTGTGCTATTATGCATTACAGGGACTCTTGTCGTCCCAACTCCTTTAAAAAAAACGTTAAACTGAAAATACGTGAAACTGTTATTCTCCCAGTTATATTATATGGATGTGATACATTGACTATTACTTTAAGGAAGGAAAGAAGATTACGAGTATTTGAGAATAAAGTTCTTAGGAACATTTTTGGACCAGAAAGAGGTGAACAGACAGGTGAATGGAGAAAACTACAAACTAGTGAACTACGTAATATGTGTAGGAAGCCAGATATATTAGAACAGTTAAGTTTCGAAGACTGCGATGGGCAGGACATGTGGCACGAATGGGCAATGAAAGACATACATGGATGTTTCTTGTAGGAAAACCAGAGAGAAAATGCACAGTTGATAGACCAAGAATGAGATGGGAGAATAACATTGTCCATGATTTGAGGGATGTAGATTATACAGGGGACGATTGGAAATCATTAGCTCAGGATAGGGTTGTATGGAGAGCTTATGTGCGCGCGGCCATGAACCTACCTGTTCGATAAAGCCAGTGAGTTAGTTAGTTCGTTAGTTAGTTAGTTAGTGGGAGTAATTGGTTACTGAGGTCTATTATAAGAGACTTATATACCCACTAGAGCGACAGTGCTCTGTTTTTTCCAAAACCAAAGGCATTACTGAAAAAAAATTAATACATTAATGAGGAGATGTATTTAAACTGGGGTAGATAAGAGTATAGTAGTGATGTAGTTCTTTCATTACTGAGAGATGTGGGTTTAATTCCAGAGGGATTGTTGATGGACGATGTAATGACCGGAATTAGGGTTTATTACTTGCGGGGAGATGATGAATTTAATGGGGATGAGAGCGAATCCATCTTCAAGTCCATCTCGTTATGCGAAGCGCCAATCCATTACCCACAGCCGCATCTTATGTTTCATTCATGTGCATCCAAGTTCCTTGCTCCACTAATTCAACTGTTTTCTCTGATAATTTCTTACAACTAGAATCAGAGAGGTTATATATATATATATATATATATATATATATCACTCTTATGCAGTCTTCTCCATTCACCTGTCTGTTCATCTCTTTCAGATCCAAAATTTCTCCTAAGAACTTTATTCTCAAATACTCGCAATCTTCTCTCCTCCCTTAAAGTAATATTCCATGTTTCGCATCCATATAATATAACTGGGAGAATAACATTTTTATATATTTTCAGTTTAGTATTTTTTGAGAGAAGTTGGGACGACAACATTCCTTGTAATACATATCATGCATTTCCAGAATTGAACCTATTTTTAATTTATTTGTGTTTCTCATTCCTATATGTAATTATTGTTCCAAGGTATTTGATTTCAGCCACTTCTTAAAAATTCCCTCATTTGTCATTAACTGTCCATTTCCATCATACAGGGTGATTCTATAGGCCGTGCAAAAATTTGAGGAGCTTATAGAGGACTCGAAATAAACAACTTCTGATTAGTAACTTGTGGTACGGAAAGTAACCCTGGGTCAGTACAAGCCTGCGAAAGTCAGGAAATACAACGCGGATCTAAGCTTACTTTTCAGAGAGGCACTGGGTTCGATACAATACTGTATGCATTTATGAAGACGTTCCATCTGTTGTCATACCGTTTAGTGCAGTACAGCACTTGTGTACTCTTCTGTTCACATCTGATAGTCATTCGTGCGCTCTGTTGGTTGTTTCATATCAGTACAGAATATGCAGTGCATTGTAAAAGTCCACTACAAACATTATTTTGAAGGTAACTGCGTTTTTTTGTGTGAATGGTAATGCACGCGAAGCTCAACGCCTGTATATCGAAAATATCGAAAAATACGTCAACCACAGCCTCGAAAGTTTCAAAACGTTCACCATCGGCTTGGGGAGATAAGTTCTTTGCTTACATTGCATCATGTAGGCCAGCCGCGTACGACTCGAACACTTGCTATGGAAGAGGAAGCACAGCTCGAGACCAAGCTCTGTGTGTTTGCGGGGAGAAGTGTGGGGAGTGGGAGGAGGTACACTTCTATGCTTCTCAAATGCTAACAGCTGAGTCAGCAAATTCCTTTCAGACACACAGAGCTGGGTCCCGAGCAATACTTGCTCACGTGGAAGAACAAGCATCTACCAGCATGCGTGGCATCGCTCATACCATGGGAATTTCCAAAAAACAGTGCTTTGAGTGTCCTGCATGACAACCAGCTGCACTCATATCATCCACAGAAAGTTCAGGGTTTGAGTGTGGATGATTTTCCACGACGACTTCAATTTTGTGAGTGGATTGTTGACCGTTTTCAGAATGATCCCAATTGTTTTAAGGAACGCGCTGTTCACAGATGAAGGACAGTTCATCAGATATGTTTTTAATTGTAGTATTGGACGCAGCACAATCCCCACGCTGCATTCCATCATCACCAACAACATAGGTTTTCAGTGAATGCATGGGTCAGTATTATTTATGATCACATAATCGGCCGTACCTCCTGCCACCAACCTTGAATGGAGTGGAGTACAAGATCTTCGCCCAAGAAGTTCTTCCAGAATTGTTTGAGGATGTACCACTTATCATGCGTCATCAGATGTGGTTGCAATTAGAAGGCCCAATTGCATGGCCACTCCGCTTCCCTGATCTGACGCCTCTTGATTTTTCTTCTTAGGCATATCATAAGCCTCGTGTAAGAGACACCAGTTCCCAACCAAGAAGAACTTCTCGCCCGAATACTTGTAGCACCTGATGAGGTGCGTGATGTACTTGGTAGAGTGCGTCAGAACTTCCTACGATGATGCTGTCTGTATTCAATGTGATGTAGGAATTTTGAACACCTTGTGTTGTAAAACCAAATTGATTAATACACTTAGAATTGCTGAAGTGTGTGCAAAAAACAATTCTTGTCCATTCTGACATTCCCAGGCTTTGTATTGATCCAGGATTACTTTCTAGACCATAAGTTACTAATCAAAATTTGTTATATTTGAACCCCTTTATATGCTCCTGAAATTTTTGGCACAACTTTTTGAATCGCCCTGTAAGATGTATTTTCATGTGTGACCATATAACTAGTTTTATTGATGTTTACTTCCAAAGTGCATTGTGGTAGCAGTTAAAATTGGGCACTTAAGTGAGTGTAAGTTTAAAGTTGCTTGTCCAGAACTGTATACACCTGGGCCGTGGATATAAATTTGAATACAAAATGCGGAAGTCCCGGAGGATAAAAAGAATAACGTGAGGTGGAGGACGGAAGCTGTAAGACCTGCTTCAATATTCAAGACCAACGTGAGTCCTTATTCACAATACATGGAGTATTCTGTTATGCAGCCTATAGCTTGCAAGTGAATTTCTTTCTTTCCAGACGAGAATAGAAAACAAAAACGTGCAAAACGAGTGTTTTTAACATTTCTTCCTTAGAAATGTGGTTTCATAGATAGAAATAGTTTAAACTAAATAACTAACTAACGAAATAATACCTTATTCATAATTTATTAAAAGTGTTCGTGCGTATTCGTATGACCTTGTTGCAGTCCACTCGACTCTGTAATTTCCTCCCATCTTACATCAAGAACTGCCCCACTCAAAAACAATTAAAAAACTCACTAAATATTTCTTTAGACAATATAATATGTATCCACGACTAGGTGTATATTTATTATTCTTTTATATTATGTGTTTCCTGTGCTAAACCAATTATTGTATCAAATTATAGGTTATTATTGTTGTTTTAATACTCGTTTGTTCTTTCCTTGTCATCTGTATATTTCTAACCCTGTATCTATTAGCTATTAGGGCACTTGATAAGTAATAGCAATACCGTTGTAAATCAGCGATCCTAGTGGTGACCATTGTAATCTTGTAGCATGTTGTTGAACAGTCTTTATTGTATAAATCTGTAATATTGAAAGTCTGGAAATAGCAATATTTTGTGAATACATTCACTATCTCTCACATGTTGTAAGTAATACCACCCCAAAGGGATGTTTTGAAGTATTTGTTGGAATTATTTATATTTATTGTTAGTTTAATTTTATTAATCTGTGTTTTAGTAGGTGTAGCCTTTCTAACATTATTAGAGCGTACAGTCTTTGTTCTATAAATCTGTAATATTGAAAGTTTCGAAATAGCAATGTTTTATGAATACATTCACTATCTCTCACACGTTGTAAGTAATGCCACCCTAAAGAGATGTTTTGAAATATTTGTTTAGAAATTGGAATTGGGTAGATCTTGAACATCCACCAAATTCACTAGCCATCAGCCCTTTTGACTGTAACTTATTTTGAAAGATTGAAGAACTGTTATCGAAAGGATAACAAAGAGAGTTTTGCAATGGTATGGACATGTACAACGGATGTCGGAAGACCAGTGACCTAAACATGTGTTAGACTGGATGGTACCAGGCAGAAGGAAGAGGGGGAGAAGTAGAAGAACATGGTATGAGGGAATATATGATGCCATGATGAAGAGGGGTATGGAAGAAGGACAATGGGAAGATAGGAATCTCTGGAAAGCAGGAATCAAAGGCGAACTGCTATAAAGTGGAAAGCCTGTATTAAGTATTAAATAAGCATTGAAGAACTTGTACGAAGCATTCGATTTCAACCAAGAGTTGATATACAGAAAGTTCTAGATCGATCAGATGAGAGAGATATCAAGAAATGGTGCTGCAATGGAGTGCTCGTCTTCCAAGGATTTGGCAATGTGTAGTTGACTTGACAGGAGACTATAAATGAAGACGACCAAAGGGAACTTAAATATTTGTTTTTGTATTGTTGTAGTAGTTTTTCCATTATATATCGAATTTCCTTGTATTATTGATGAAGTTGTAGATAATAGATACTTGTTAATATATTGTCGCTAGGATGGCAGGATTTCTCTTTACGATATTACGGCGTAGATGAAACACAATGAATTTGTTTAAAATTTCATTTAACACTTTATTTCTTTCCACAATTATCAGTAAACTTTCGTTCACAATGACATCTCACAATTAATCTTTTTTTAATTTTTATCACAGCACAACTATTTTCCAGGCATTGCTGAATAAGTTCGCCACAATTTCTCGGTCACTTCGCACTGTCCAACATGAGACTGACTGTCGCAGTCGTCAAACACAGACTGACTGGCCGGCTCGCTCGCTCGCTTGTTGACAGCTATTTGCACTGTCCAGTGTGCCGTATCCTGAGATCAGTTTTTGTCCCTTGACGGCTAAGTTGTCGTGTACTGGATTTTGGCTGGTATGTCTGACTGGCCGGCCTCCTGCCTCCGCCCTTTTATAAGCACGAGGAAACTTCTAGAAATAGCTTCGAGATATTTCGAAACATAAAATAAAGAAAGAGATGGTGGTGGAAGTGTCTGGCAACACTCTCCAGACGCTTTGGCCGTCTTGTGCGGGTCCTGTAACTGGCGATGCTCGCCCAGCCCGCGCAATTCAAACTTCGCTAAGTGACACGTAACAGTAGGTATATATATATATATATATATATATATATATAAGACTGAGCAACAAAAAATAAACTTTTTTTTATCTCAGAAAAAAATATGATTCTGATAATATTTGTTCTCCTGAATTCAAACATGATATCGGTTTATCTCCATTGCTCAAGGTTTCCGAGAGACAGGAATTTATATTTTCAAATACTTTCTACTTTCGTAACTATACAATATTTGAACATTCGGACTCACCTAGAAAGTAAGAATTGACGATTTTCTGCTATATTTTGCCTGTGGAGCATCCCTCTTGATGGTCCGACAATAATCGGCCTGCATATTAGAATTCCATTTGCCTTGATATCTCTTTTCCATAGCTGAAATCTCCTGAGTTAGCTTATTTATTTTATTTTACAATGAACAAATGGACGTAAAAACGTTTATTAAAAATAACTATTTAAATCCATGAATTGAAATTGAAATTAAAAACAAACTGTGGGTGATGGAGAAATTCCGAATGCATATTTGAAAACACGATAAAAACTTCATCAAGTACGACTAATGGTACTCATGAGACAAAAATCATGCTGACCAGTGTAATTTAACCCTGATGACATGAGCCCATACCACTCGCTGACATTTATTGGTAATAAAGCATAACTATATTAACTTGGTTAAAACACTAACTCTAGAAAGCGTTCTAATCGTCACACTAGGAGGAACGGGATGTACAATTAGGTTAGATATATTGGTTAATATTACACATGAAATGCTACGCCTAAATAAATTAAAATTAATGCGATTTTATGTTTAGTTGAATAAGTGAAAAGAAAAATAATTATAAATTTATATTTTTTAGATACCCCGTGCTGATTACCCGGCGATGCCCGGGAATCTACTTATCTCGATATTCTTGGCATAAATGAGCTAAAAGACAACATTCGTTATTGTGAGTTATCCGTAAAAGAATACCCGCCATGTGCTGCTATGCTTGCACAGGAATCTACGTACTTGTCTCGATCTTCTTGGCATCAATGAAACAAAAATGGTTGTTGTGAGTTATCCGTAAGAGATAAACATATGCTGTCGCGGACTTTTTTGTAGAGCATTTTGAGATATTCAATTCTGTGTACATTAATTTTGTGTATTCGTTATGCTTTAGGCAGCGTAAGCCAAATAGCTACTTTCTTCACGTTTTCCACCAAAAAGTGCTATTTTAAGGGGATAGGAGTTGAGTATCACAACTCTCTTATAGGATATGCTCATCCCGGGAATCTCCTGAACATTTTGCCTAAAGCCCCATCACAATCGGATCAACGGTATGGCCGCGCATAAGGTACGAACAAACAAACAAACATTTTTATATATTACATTTTAAATTTACTTACTTACTTACTTACTCACTGGCACTATCGAACCCGTAGGTTCATGGCCGCGCGGACATAAGCTCTCCATACATCCCTATCCTGAGCTAATGCTTTCCAATCATTTCCTGTATAATCTACTTCCCTCAAATCATAGTTAATGTTGTTCTCCCACCTCATTCTTGGTCTACCAACTGGGCGTTTTCCTTCTGGCTTTCCTACAAGAAGTTTCCATGCACGTCTTTCATTCCCCATACGCGCAACATGTCCTGCCCATCGCAGTCTACGGGACTTAACTGTTCTTATTATATCTGGATTCCTATAAAGACCATGTAGTTCATTGTTATGTAGTCTTCTCCGTTCACCTGTCTGTCCATCTCTCTTTGGTCCAAAAATTTTCCTAAGAACTTTATTCTCAAATACTCGTAATCTCCTTTCCTCCCTCAAAGTAAGAGTCCATGTTTCGCACCCATATAATATAACTGGTAGAATAATAGTTTTATATATTTTCAGCTTAACGTTTTTTGAAAGGAGTTGGGACATCAAAAGTCTCTGCAATGCATAATAACATGCATTTCCAGAATTGAGCCTATGTTTAATTTCTTTGTGCATCTCATTCCTATTTGTGATTATTGTTCCTAGGTATTTGAATTCAGCCAATTCCTCAAAATTTCCCTCATTTGTCATTAGCTGTCCATTTCCATTATATAATGTATTTCTACGTGTGACCATATATTTAGTTTTATTGATATTTACTTCCAGTCCTAATTTCTTAGTGTTACTCAATAGTGTGTGCGTGTTGGCCTTTAGTATCTCCTCGCTATCGGCCAGTAGTACCACATCATCAGCATAAACTAACAGCTTATTAATACCATTCAGTTGTAAGCCTTCCTTATTCTCTAAAGATTTAATGGCATGCTCTAGTACAAAATTAAATAGTAGAGGAGATAGTGCATCTCCTTGCTTCAACCCATTCTGGATTTCAAAAGTGTCTGAAAACTGTTTGCCTACACGCACCCTACTCGTTGAGCCATTTAGACACATTCGAATAAGTCTAACTAACTTTTTGGGAATTCCGAACTCCAGCAGGATACTATATAACTTCTCCCTCTTAATTGAATCATATGCTTTTTTGAAGTCTACATATACTTGATGTACAGTACCATTATATTCCCATTTCTTTTCTAAAATCTGTCTTATACTAAAAATCTGATCTGTTGTAGACCTGTTTCTTCTAAATGCACATTGATGATCTCCTAGAATGTCATCAATATAGGGAGTAAGTTTGCTTACTAATATATTTGTTAGAATTTTGTACGAAGTTGAAAGTAATGAGATGCCCCTATAGTTGTTGCAATCAGTTTTATCTCCTTTCTTATAAATTGGTACGATAATTGATTCCTTCCATTCATCTGGAAGAGCTTCTTTTTCCCAAATCATACTAAGCAACCAGCGTATCTTGTCCATCAATTTTTCTCCCCCTGATTTTATCAGTTCTGCTGGGATCTCATCTGAACCTGATGCTTTATACATCTTCAATTTTTCAATTGCCATTTCAACCTCTAATGCACTTGGCTCTGCGACTAGCATTTCTGCTGTCTGTAACTTATCCGCCTCAATGTCCTGTTCTGTATGTACATTTAATAGCTGATTAAAATAACTTTTCCATCTATTTAATATACTCTTGGAATCTGCAATCATATCCCCATTTTCATTCCGAATTATGTGTTGTTCTAGCCTGAAACCCTTTCTTCTCTATACTAATTCCCTGATATAATTCTCTAATGTTCCTATTTTTTGCATTCATTTCAAGATCATTAATCTTCTCTCTCAAATATTCCCTCTTTTTACTCTTTAGTAACTTGGTGGTTTCCCGTCTAACACTACCCAATTGCTCTAAATTTACCTCATTTGGCTCGTGTAACCATTTCATTTTTGCTAGCTTTCTTTTCTTTACAATGTCGGCACATTCCTCATCAAACCATTTCTTGTTTTGCCTCTTTTTTAAACAACCAATGCTTTCTGATGCTGACAATTTAATAGTATCTCTTATAGCCTCCCATTCTATATGTATATCAGTTTCTTCTTCGTTTGCCACATTGTCATCTGAAGATTCCAGTACTTCAAATCTATTAGCAATTTTGATTTGGTATTCTTGCCGCATTTCATCATTTTTCAAGTTTTTTAATTCATATTTTACAGAATCATCTTTAGCGTTTGTTCCTCTCATAAGCGATAGCCGTTGTCTGATTTTCACCCTGACCAGATGATGATCTGAATTGCAGTCTGTCCCTCTAACTGATCTAACATCAATGATGCTACTGTGCCAGCGTTTATCCACTAATACATGATCTATCTGGTTCCGAGTTTCTCCATCTGGGGACGTCCAGGTGTATTTATGAATATCCTTATGCTGAAATGTTGTGCTCTTAACAATGAGATTCTTTGATGTGGCAAATGTGACTAATCTAACCCCGTTGTCGTTACTATCTTCATGAAGACTGAATTTGCCTATTGTTGGTTTGAATATATCTTCCTGCCCCACTTTTGCATTAAAATCTCCTAAGACAATTTTCATATGATATCGTGAAAGGCTATCAAATAAGCATTCTAATTCTTCATAGAACTCATCCTTGATCTTGTCATCTTTATCTTCTGTGGGGGCATGTACATTTACAATTATAAAATCATGTCGTTTACCCTTTAGAATTATGTATGATATCCTATCACTAACAAACTTATTATCTCGGATAGCGGATAGGATCCTCCTTCTGACTAAAAAACCCCGTTCCAAATGCAGGTCTTTCTGCACCCCCATAGTATAATGCAAAGCTTCCTGATTCTTGACTACCTTCTCCTGGCCACCTAACTTCCTGTAAAGCGACTATATCCAAGGGCGATTTATCCAATTCCCGCGTTAATATCTCTAGTGCCCCGCTATTGTATAAAGTCCTAACATTCCATGTTCCTAGGAACATGTCCCTGTGTTTGAGCCTTTGGCATGGGTTCCCTGAAGTAGTCCCCGCCCGGAGAACCGAATGGGGGACTATTTGACCTCCGGAAAATTTTACCCCAGTAGAACCCATGTCCGCATTTCTTGACGGTTGTATTTTTACGGTGAAAGATCGTCACTCTTTCGACCAAGGTACTTATTTCGTCTGGCTTATCACCTTCGACCAGTCCGGCATGGGTAACCCTATCGGCAGCAATGCTACCGCCGGCATAGCTCTCAGGATCATTTAAGCACACAAGCCACACATTTTAAATAAAACAGAAGAAAATGAACGAATAGAAGTAACTTAATGTGTATCGAATTACACAATACAGCATACCTAACAATAACAGTTATGATTGATTTCGTTTTCGCTGCGGTCCGCCACATCTCAATAACTGACACCAGTTATTAATTATTATATCAGGATCTTTGTCTCCCGATCTGCGGATGGTTATGGTCGGCACTAGGATATACGCTCGCTATCTACACTGACGATACACCAAAGGACTAAAGAGGGTTAATAAATCCCTAAAATAGCCGGAAGTATGGTTCATGGACCATACGGTTCCTTTCTCGGCCGCCGAGGATGCATCCAGGGAACTGGATTCATCATTGGCCGGCTCGGGGGGATGGATACGTTTTGGAAAAGTGATCCAGCTTCCTCCACATAGACTAGTCTAGTCTATTATGTCATTTTAGGAGTGATCTCGAGATAACGCCGTTATCAAGCCCGCAATGGTACCCGGTTTGATCCGCTGTCAGTACAAGTTCCTGGATAGTCCTGCGTCCTAGCCGAGTTTTCTAAGGCATCGTTTCCCAACCTGTGATTCACGAACCCACAGGGGGTTCGCAAAAACTTTTCCGTGATGGCGGGTTTCGACGTTTGGTCTATTATTATTTCCATCATTTCGGCAGCATTATTATTATTGTTATTGTTTTCAAATTTAATTAACCATATAATGCCCCTTGTTGCATATGTGTAACATCGGGAATGTATCACATTATTTCCACATTAAATTAATATTTACCGCGATTGCCTGATTTACAGTTATGTAGGCCTAACAACGTTAGAAATGGATTTGATTTCGCTACAACCAGGCCTACACGTTGTGTAACTTTTAAGCCGTAAACTAGTGTAACTTTAGGTTTTAATTGTTAAGGGTTAAGTTAATTTAAAGTTATTTAACCTTTAGCTTGGAATAACATTTTATGCACGTCTACTCTATGTATATCTAAAAGTCAGTGGTTCACCAACTCAGATCGTTGTGGAAGGGGGTTTGCGAATCGAGAAAGGTTGGGAACAGCTGTTCGAAGGTATCGTGAGCATCTATGGAATTTGCGTTAGTTCGAATCCCCATAGGGGAAAAAGTTTTTCATGTAATTTCAGCCAGTATTTGATCCGTTCCCCTCCCCGAATCGTGAGGAATTTGGGTAGTGTAATAAGTAGGGCAGGTTTCTCTGAAAACCAGCTGAATGGCATTTCCAGAATTGAGCCTACGTTTAATCTTTTGTAATTATTGTTCCCAGGTATTTGGAATCAGCCACTTCTTCAAAATTTCCCTCATTTGTCATTACCATTTCATATCCATTATAGAGTTTATTTCTATGTGTGAACGTATATTTAGTTTTATTGATGTTTACTTCCAGCCCAGATTTCTTAATAGAGTGTGAATTTTGTCCCTTAGTATCTCTTCGCTTCGCCTAATAATACTACATCATCAGCGTAAACTATTATTTGGGAATATCATTGAGTTTTATGGCTTCTTCAACCTCTAAATATTTGATGAACTTTAAAAACGTGAAAATGGTTTGCCTACACGTATCCTACTCTTTGTATCATTTAGATAATTTCGAATGAGTCCAACTAAATTTTTAGGAATTTCACATCCCCCCCTTAATTGAATCCTATGTCTTTTTCAAATATACCTTATAGAGTTGATACACATTGCCATTCTATTTTCATTTACTTTCTAAAATATATCTTGTACTAAAAAATACGATCAATATCTTTCATATGTTGGTCATCAGCAGCATCAAGGATTAGACCTGCTGGTCTGTTCCGATCTCATGATCGTATGTTTTTGTTCGCAAAACCCGAAAGGTATGTCTATCGATTGACTTGAAAAATTGTACGTACAGGGTTTCAGTTACGGCTAGTCTTTAGCCGTCATGTATTATGCTCTGAAACCATTAGTGTAGGATATAGTTTCCCAACCTGTGCAAAATATTTCAAGGAGGTCGCCAAAACTTTTTCTTAATGGTGGGTTTCGATCGAGGTTAGGTCCTATTATTATTTCCTTCATTTCTGCGGCAATTTCATAATAATAATAATAATAAATAATAATAATAATAATAATAATAATAATAATAATAATAATAATAATAACAATAAACATAAATAATATAACATAATCAATAATATTTATTATTATTTTAAAAATTAAATTAAACCCTATAATGGCCTTTGTTACATATATGTATGATCGGGAATTTATCACATTACTTCCACAATAAATTAATATTTACCGCGAATGCCTGATTTAGAGTTATGTAACAAGTTAGAAATGCATTTCATTTCGCTACAACTAGACCTACACGTTGTGTAACTTTTAAGCCGTAACTATAGTAACTTCTTCTTCACTTCCTGGTTTAGGCAAGAGTTTCCTGTTCCGTCTTCACTAATAGGTCTAAGACCATCTCTTCCGAGGACGTCCGACATCTCTTCTTCCTCTTGGAAAATAATGGAAGATTTTATTTGGTAATCTTCTTTCTTCCATTCTTTCTACATGTTCTTTCCACTGTATCTTGTTGTTAAATATATTTTCTTTTATGGAGTAGATCTGCAGTTCTTCACGGATATCCTCGTTTCTTATCTGGTCCTTTCTAGTGCAGCCTTTTACTCTTCTTAAAAATTTCATCTCGGCTGCTTGGATTTTACTTTCTTGTTTGGTAGTGGTAATCCAAGATTCACTCCCATACAAAAGGACAGGGACAGCCATTGTTTTATAAAATTTTAATTTTGTTTGTTGATGGGCTTTATTATTCAATGTTCTATTTATTGTACCACAAATAGCTTGAAACTTATGTGTTTTGTGTTCAATATCTTTATCATACCCATAGCTGATGTCACATCCTAAATATTTAAAGTGGGATACTTGTTCAATAATTTTGTCTCTAATTACTATTTTTGCACGCAGAGTATTTCTTCCACAAAATGCCATTACTTTTGTTTTACTTATTGAAATTTTAAAATTATAATCGCTACATATTGCATTTAGTTTGTAAGCAGCCAATTGTAACAGATCTTCATCATGGTGTAGTAAGACCAAATCATCGGCGAAAAGTAAGTTATTAATACTTGAGTTATTGTTCAATCTAAGGCCATTGTCCATTATAATTTTCCATTGTTTCATAATGTCGTCGATATATATATATATTAAAAAGAGTGGGTGATAGACTACACCCTTGTCTAACTCCTTGATTTATTAAAATTTCTTCTGACCTTTTTCCATCAGTTTTTATCACAACTTTAGTTTCTTCATATAAGCCTTGGACTGATTTTATTAGATGGTGTGGATATCCTCGTTCCTTCATTATTTCCCATAGTATAGATCTATTTACTCTGTCAAAGGCCTTTTCAAAATCAATGAACAACAAGTATGTTGGCAGGTTAAATTCTCTTATCTTTTCAATTAGTGTCTTTATAATAAACACATTATCACTACAGGATCTTCCTTTTCTGAAGCCTGCTTGTTCTTCTTCTAAGAGTGTGTCAGATATCTTCTTCAATCTATTATTTATTATTTTTGCATATAATTTATAAGTGGAGTTCAATAAGCTGATACCTCTATAATTTTTACTATCTAATCTATTTCCTTTTTTGAAGAGGTAACTTTATGTTTTAACCCCTAAGGGTTCAGTTAATAAGGTTATTAAACCTTTTGCTTGGAATTAAATTTTATTCATGTCGACTCTAGGTATATTTAAAAGCCAGTGGTTAACCAAACTCAGATAGTTGTGGAAGGGATTCGCGAGTCGAAAAAGGTTAGGAACCGCTGGTGTAGGAGATCATCTGAAACAAAAATTAAATAATCGCTCTAGCGATCACAATTTTTGATGTTTCATAATGAAACTCGGTATATGCTATTAAAAGAAACAGAAGCAGATATTATCAAAAAAAGCGAAATCCGACTATTATAAATGGGATTTACCTGAAATCGGAAATTTAAAATTGACTCTAGCAACCGCAATGTACACTTTGCACATATAAGTTTTCAGATACGGCGACTATTTAGCCGCTATTATTGTCAATCGCTATCATTATTTAAATCTAAATTAACTGATATCATAAGTTCGACACAATAAAACATTAACTGCATAACAACTATATACAGCATTCTATAAATAATCATCTAGGAAGCAACTTACTTTATTTTATATCATTTTAATTTTATTATATTCTATGTTTTTGTTAGTTTTAGCTAGTATTAGGTCACATCATCGTTGTATTTTGTTTAGTCTGTATTTTAATAATTTCTTAAAATTGTAATATGTATGTAATTTTTGTATAATTCTACTATTCGCTGGTTGAGTGGAAGAGAAGGCTTTATGGCCTTAACTCTGCCAGCTAAAATAAAGCATAATAATAATAATAATAATAATAATAATAATAATAATAATAATAATAATAATAATAATAATAATATTATTATTATTATTATTATTATTTTCTACAACCATTGGGTGTAAGAGTTCAACTGAATTAAAAAAAAATAATGTTTCATTCATTTAGGCTTAGCAACGCACGCAAGGTATTATCTAGTAAAATAATAAAATCCCCTCATGCTATTAAAGAGAACAATTATTTGTTGATACTTTTAGCAGGGACACAGTGTATATCACTGCTGCAGTAATCCGCTATGATGTAGTGCAAGCAGTTTAACATCCTGCATGTCAACACGCCTACCAACATAACATTATGTTTACTTACAGTAAATAGGCTTGCTTGTACCAAACATCCATCAGCTTAACATATGAAATCAATCATTTCTCTATAATGTATTAACTAGGTGCTTCAAACAATTTTCACCAATTAGGCCTACTAGGGCATTCGATAAGTAATGCCAACATTGCTATAACATAGAACAAATATTTGAGTTAGTTTTGACGTTACGAACTTCATTTATCGTCTCCTACCAAGTCAACTGCAAGTTGTCAAATCTTTAGAAGACGCCTCACTCCATCTGCAGCACCTTTTCTGGGTATCTCTTTCATCTGATTGTTCTAGAGCTTACTGGATGTCAACTCTTGATTGAAATCTAATGCCTCGTAGAAGTTTTTTGATATTTGAGAATAAGTTACAGTCACAAGGACTCCTGTCTGGCGAATTTGGTGGATGTTCGAGTACTTCCCAAATCCAATTCTAAAAAAATCTACTGAACATCTTTTTAGAACGGTGTTACTTACTAAATATGAGAAACAGTGAACGAATTAAAAAAATATATTGCTATTTCAACACTTTCAATAATACAGATTCATACAACAAAGACTGATCAACACATAGTATATGTTTACAATAGTCACCATTAGGATCGCTGATTAAACAACAGTGTCGCCATTACTTATCGAATACCCTAGTATTTTAAACAATTTATTGCATTGACTTTTTTAATTAAACTAAAATGGAGAAAGTTCTCGTCAATATCTGCTAAATATTTTTTTATTCAATGCCCCGGGTTGTCATTTCGACATTTCCGGTGTTATCTCTTGACAATGGTGTAATTATAACCCAATTTATTGGTTGGGGCGCCTGGATGATAGCGGTCCGCCAAGATAGCCCTTAATTCTAAACTTAATCTAAGTCATAAACAAATGATTATTATGATGGCCATATGATGTTCAGGGACCGTTTGGCTCTTAACGTTTCCTGATATTTGTCTTACCGGTGAGGAAAAACCCTGAAAAAATCTCACCCAGGAAGCTTGTCTCGACCTAAATTCGAACTCGGGCCCGCTGCTTGACAAAGTAGCACGCTACGACTGCATTCCCCTAACGTTCATCTCTCTTTGGTCCAGAATGTTTTCTAAGAACTTTATTCGCAAATACTCGCCAACTTTTCTCCTTCCTTAAAGTAAGAGTCCATGTATCGCTTCCATATATCTGGGAGAATAACAGTTTTTATATATTTTCAGTTTAACGTTTTTCAAAGGAGTTGGAACGTCAAGAGTCACTGTAATCCATAATAGCAAGCATTTCCAGAATTGTACCTATATTTAATTTCTTTCTGCATCTAATTCCTATTTGTGATTATTGTTCCTAGGTATTTGAATTCAGCCACTTCTTCAAAATTTCCCTCATTTGACGTTAATTCATTTATCCAGGAAAAAAGTAGGAAACATAAAACAGGAAGGCGAGGTAACAGTAAAGCTGTAATTGTAAAGAACTTTGAGTTCATTCATTGATGCATTGAATTGAATGCGAGTTTTGATCAAGAGTGTAATGAATTTTGAAGCGTCAGGTACTGAATCACTGGACCCCGTCCCCATCCCCGGTTTATTTCGCGTCAATTAGCCCTCAGGGATACAGAGAGTATAGCTTGTTTGTAACAATAACAATAACAAATAACCTACAACTATTATTGTATTTCTGAAAAATCTGAAGCTACTGTCACAGTATTTCAAGCTACCGGTTCTTTTACTGTTAAATTCACAACATAAACAAGAATTAGTACTAATAGGACTTTATTAGACTAAAAGTAAGATACATACAATGTTATTTAAAAATATGGGTCGCACGATCAGTAAGCCGTACATGCTGTTGACAATCCGTTACAATACAGTAATGTTTGGTAATAGTATAAAGAAAAACAAAAGGAAACAATAAAATTACAATTGCATAAAGAAAACACAAATTATATTACAATTACATAATAATAATACAATAACATTATACATTAATTAATTTATGTAGAATTATTAAGAATTAATGGTATTGCATTTTGATAACATGTATTTATTCATGAATGAGTGTTTTTCTTATTTTCCGCAGTTTGTCCAGAAATTAAAGAAAAATTAAATAAGAATATAAAAGGAAATACTTTACAATATGTGACAAGACTTTTTTTTTCCAAGTTCCAACCATACACCATGCGCAAGAAAGAAAGAAAGGAAGACCTCGGGACTCCTGGATGCAAGAAATAAGAGCTGGAATGAGAACAAAAGGACTGGAAGGACATGGTGTGGAATCATAGGGACGAGAGGAGAAGGAAAATAAAACTTTAGGCATAGAAAGAAGTCTGAATATTAAATATATATACATAAATAAATAATTATTATACAGGGCTTACATAATTAGCTACTTTAAAGGTGTTGAATTATATTTTAAATAACTATGACAAAAACAAAACTCATGTTAAATGAAAGAGTAACATCTCCAGTTTACATTATACGTTCATAGGTGTTCAATGTGAGCCCCATTTGTTACATGACACACATCCAATCTGTAGGCTAACTCTTCCCATACATTAATAAGCATATCTGAATTGAAGGAAGCTACAGCTTCCCGAATCCTGTCTCTCAACTCGGGCAGGTTAGCAGGCAATGGAGGCACGTAGACTCTGTCCTTTACAAAACCGCAAAGGAAATTTCGCACGGGGTGAGTTCCGGTTATCTAGGAGGCCATTTGAGATAAGTGCTGTCATCTGGACCATGACGACCAAACCAGTAATGACAGCGTTGAAGGTCTTACGAAAATGCATACATATGCGTCCCTACCGTTTACAATATTGTTAGAGGCTCTAAAAAAAGCCTACTGATTACGCTGACATTGCGCTTGAAATTTTGCAGCAGCAACATTCTCCTCATACACTCTTGGTTGTCCCACACTTTTGCCTTTGCACAGACAACCGGTCGTTGCTAACTGATTATGCCATCGACGGATGGCATTGATTTACAACTCTCAAACTGCAAAACACAAAACGGTTTCTGTTGAGGAGTTGCCATATTTGTTATTATTGTTAGAAACAAAACAAATGAAAGCTATCCGCTCACTCAAACAATTAATAGTATATTACGATGCGAGATTGGGAACTGATTTTTAGAGAATCGAGGAAAAATGTTTAAAAATCGAGCGATAGCCAGGTTTTTAATTTCCGAGATTCTGTAAAACACTTCACAAATGTGCGTTGTACATTATTTTTTGTGCGATGTTTTCAAAATAATAAATAATAGTAAAATAATATCTTTATTGGACATATTTGCATTCATTATATGCAATTGACTAACGTTAACAGTGTGGGCAATGTTTATTAGTTGAAACAACAAGAGGCCGTGAGAGCAATTATTGATAACATGGCTGCCAGTACGTATTTATTGTTTTATATTGTTTCAAATAAAGTTCAGTTCATTTAAAATGCAGTGATTTGTTTCGTACAATATATATTAACACTACGTTTTGGATATTTTCTGTATATACATTGTACATGGTATACATAGGAGACAGTGATTTTACTTCTCGCACGTGGGTGTAAATGTAATATTACAGCATAATTATGTAGGTTGGCAACCCCGAAATATAGGAAGTTGAACTTTCAATAATGGTCGTCATTGCTGGTAAGTACGACAAAACGCACTATCGCGCAAAAAGTATGTTTTATTACCAATTTGATACATCTCAATGATGGATAAATCATATTTGAAGTGAGAAATTATACGCTCAGACTGGGGTTTGAACCCAGGACATTTGGCTTTCTAGGCCAAAATTCTACCGACTGAGCTGTCTTAGCAAGTTCCAATCTAAACGCGTATTTTTCTCTTATAGAGGCTGTTAATTCCCGCGCCCCAAATTCTATGAAGCCTTTGCTTCTATCTTTGCAAATGGGGCTTCTTTATTAAGAAGACATTTATTTGGGAATTTTACATTGCATTATAAAGCCGGTACGGCTTCTTTCGATGTTTTTATTATTAATTTCAGACATCTGAATAATGGATAAATGATATTTGAAGAGAAAAATTATACGCTCAGACTGGGGCTTGAATCCAGGACCTTTGGCTTTCAAGGACAATACTCTACCGACTGAGCTATCTGAGCAAGTTTAAATCTAAAACTATCTTCTTTCCTGTTTCATTTCAGTCTACACACAACTTTCTACGCCTCCGAGTGATAATATTATTATTAAAAGTAGTACATTATTTAATGTAGACACTTTGTATTGAAAACCTGTTCATCAATGATATTGCTTCAACTCGTAAATCTGAATTTCTCTTTTATTTGTTGCAGGTATGGGGAAAGTTTGAGATATTCTTTCTGGAAGAGAATTCAGGGACAGAAAATCACAGTATACTGTACGTACGTATATAATTATACATTTTATGCCAATATATACTGAAATGTTCATGTAGATAGTCTCGTAGCACAAGCAATATGATCTCGTTGCAAGTTTTGTCGTATCGAGTATATTCATACATGATAGCTGACTATAACGGCTGTAGCGGTTCGCGTTCGCCGATATCATTAAGCGCCTCCTTGATACCGAGTGCAGGATTAAAAAAATATATGTAGCTGATTTATGTTTCACTCTTAGTTAGAGTGATCCTAACATAAACAAACGCTAATTTTATCCTTTCGCCATTCGCACCACGTTTTCTATCACATTGACAGGTGGAACGTGTGAAGTATGTGACATGTTATCGTTGAATGGGGTAGATTACAAGATAGCTGGTGAGATTGCTTCACTGAATTTGTGAAATAATTTAAAATAACTGTATTTTGATCACTAGTCAGAGGTTTACAAGATTTGTGTTAAAAAATTTAGATGGCGACACAGCAACAGAAGACTCGACACTGTCAGCCATTTTGTTGCATCAGGATCGACTGAAGCATGTCTCAAATGCATCAACGATGTGTAATAAACTGTTTGAAGTTGTAATTATTGATTAGGCATATTTTGGAATATTTTCTATATTTTGGATATTTTATTTTCATTCACGAATAGTAACAATTATATTTAAATGACATATTTTTAATTTAATGAAGGGAACTACTTTTTCGCTTACTTGTTGCTTCTTCATTGTACACCCTTAGATAAAAAATGAGTCATCCGCAGATTCTATCAAACGATCGGGGAACTTCGTGGGCGCTCGGAGAAGCCGTATTCACATCAACACTTTTAAATAACTGTACTCGGTTGTTTGCTAGTTAACGCAGTGCACACTCAAGCAACATGAAAGAGAGACCGTGGCTTAGTGTGTTTCCGTGGCCGAGAGGTTGAACATACATAATCTGCGTTCGTAAAATCACGGGTTCGATTCCCGTTCTACTTTTTTTAAACTGAATGTAGGAATAGCATTTCGCCTGTAATGTAGTTTCATATTTAATTTTATATTTGAGTTTTATGGCTTTAATACACACACAAAACACACAAAAACATAAATTAAAACCTTTTTCTAATAAATAAATGAGGAAAGACATTAATATTTTCTAAAACGAAAACTAAAAAAAAATCAATATCGGGTGTATGAATCCTCAGCATCTATTACAGCTCTCAATCTGCGCGGCATTGAGATTGCCTTGTGCCTATGTCCTTGTGGGTGCGCTGAGCTATGGTAAAACTTGATATGATTCATTATAAACAAAATTGTTAGAGGCAGTAGCTCTTGCGCAGACGTCTGCGCATCACTTCTACTGGATTCAATACAATGAAATTACCTAGAACAAACCCTGAATGTGGTAAATATGATTGTTACAATAACGACATTAACATTGATTTAATTCAAATGTCAAAATAAAATGTTGTATTTAATTCACAAAACATTTTAATAAACATCACGAAAAAAAACTTTATAATTGAGGACGCGAACCTGCGACCTTCCTTGACAGAAACAGTGACTGCATGCTTTACCGCTGACCGAACAGGACACGTAGGGGTGCTTCAGTTCATGCCACATAACACAGTAGCTCAGGGACTGCAACAATTACGATTATTTTCCTAGTTTGAACCCAGCGCTGTACCGAGTAGGACTTAGAAGAAATGTGCGTTCAAAAGATGACTCATTTTTTTGTCTAAGGGTGTACGTTGGTGTCCATAACCAATGAAAAGCGAGCAGGTCACGAGGTTTTGATTTGATGTGAATCACGTTAAGGGCGGACAGACTTTAGTAATTGCTCCTGCATGAACGTCATGGACCGGTCTGTATTAAAAAATTGCGTATTTTCTTAATGGTATTATACAACTATATTGTCAATGGAAATTATATTATTTCAAAAAATAATTTTCTCATTAATTTTCCTGAGGCTGTAAATTATTTGAGGGAAGAGAATGTAAGAATATATTTTTATGTGCTCATGAAAAGTGGTGTGTGCAGCCCTCGTTATTTATTTGCACTTTTCCGGTTTTTATGAGTTATGACGTTCTCTCTGCGGAAGTTACGTGTGTGTCCTGTAAGATAATTGCTAGCGGTCGTGCGCAACAGGGACACTCTTAAAAAACTAGAACTTCACTTCCGATGAAGACAATTAATTCTCAAAACTTCTGCATCTGATAAAATATTCCTTCCTTCCCAGATTAACAACATTACTTTTCTCCCATTAATATAATAATAATAATAATAATAATAATAATAATAATAATAATAATAATAATAATAATAATAATAATAATTTTAATAGGAAGCCATCCCATTCTTAGAAGTGGGTTACAAGTACGCCAAAGCCAGGAAAGAACACCAGAAATGTTATGACAACAAGGGAGCATTGAAAAAAATTGAGTTCCTACATGGTAATAATAATAATAATAATAATAATAATAATAATAATAATAATAATAATAATAATAATAATAGTAATAATAATAATAATAATTATCACGCATGGGGAATGAAATAGGGCTAGGAAAGTTTCTTCTAGAAAACCGGAGGCAAAACGACAAGTGGTTAGAGACCAGGATTAGGTGGCAGAATAACGATTAACAACATAAATTGAAGGGAAATACGTATTATACAGGGTTAGGTTGGAAAACATTAGCTCCGGTTAGTAGATTTATGGATAGCTTATGTCTGTGTTATCACATTGGGTCAAAATGACGTTAGTCAGCGATCTACTTAGTTCTTCGAATCAAAGTATTCATAGGTTGTCACAATGAAGAGCAAATTCATTATTATTATTATTATTATTAGGTATTATATATTATTAAGTATTAGGAACTACTATTATTAAATATTGTTAATCTAACCAAACAGAGTTTAAAGCCACTTTATTACTTTTTTTGTTTGTGCTATTCTAATGTTTAAGAGATTTTACCTGTAGTTATCCGTAACTGCCTGAATGGTCTAATTTTGTTCTTAAATACATTCCAATTAGATTAAGATTTAGATTATAATTTTATATTTATAGCCTAGTAGAGATGTACCAGTATCCAAAATGTGGCCTTCTCTTCCACTCACCCAATGACAAACATTAATGGGTGTACAAGAGGAAAGCCGGACATCATATACATTATAGAAAAGAAGAGATTACAGTGGTATGGCCATGTCAAAAGAATGCCAGAGCAAAGATTGCCTAAACTTATTGTAGAATTGATCCCAATGAAAGTGAGGAAGAAAGGAAGACCAAATAAAGTCTCGATAGAAGGTGTACAAGCTGCTATGATTATCAGGGGATTGGAGGAAGATCAATGGATGGACAGAGAGGAATGACGTTTGGTTTCCGGAAGACGGCGGCAGCTGTCATGATACCGGATGATGATGATGGTGATGATGATGATGATAATAATAATAATAATAATATTATTATTATTAGTATTATTATTAGTATTATTATTATTATTATTATTATTATTAGAGGATGTGAAGAATTTGAGTGATTGGGTTAAAGTAAACAAGAAAGTGAAATTAAGAACGTAATAAATAAAGACAGAGCAACAGCAATGTCATATGGAACATACATATAAACATGAAAAATAAATTACAAATATATAATTCAATAGTGAGAAGTACTGTCACACATGGAGTTGAAGCATGGAAATTCAACAGAAACTTATATCAATGGAAATGTATTTATTGAGGAGAATAGCAAGATGTTTAAAAGTGGAGAAAAATGGCATTTCTGACTTTCTCCCCTGGCAATGGAGGAATTGTAATCCATTTCTTAGGTCGGGGCATCTGGAAGGCGGAGTTACGTTACCCTGATGATATGATGGGTGATAAATGATAATGAAGCGCCAGGAGAGTGCTTAATCTAAATTCAGACCATGGGAAACCACAGGAACATTTCCCTTTAAGGAAAAATTCTTATGATTTGATTGGGAATCGAACACTGGACCTCATGAACTGTAGTCAGAAACGCTGACCAGTATCCCATGAAACTGTTGATTATATAAGATATAAAGAATTTAATTAGTATGGGCATGTACGACGAATGCAAGAAGAGAGGTTACCCAGAAAAACTTTGGAATGGTGTCCATCTGGAGAAGAAAAAAAGGAAGACCTCGAAATTCATGGATGCAAGAAATAAGAACTAGAATCAGTAAAAAAAGAGGACATGGAGTGGATGGATAGGGACGAGTTGAAAGGAAAATAAAACTTTAGGCACAGAAAAATGTGTAAACGTTGAAAATCTGAATATAAATAAAATATTATACATATTACAAATGCAAGAATGAAGCGATAAAATTAAATTCTAGATAATGTTACCTCCAGTTAGAGAGAGTGTGGGTTACTGTAGTGAAGCAGGAAGAGAGACTTGGTGATAATGTGGTAAGCTACATGTGTAGTTATTTCTTCTGCAAGACCAGACCTACAATACTTTAATGCTCCTCTACTACCCATTATACTACTTTATGCACCTTACCTAGCACTTAACGAAATGCGCCTAAAATTCAACATAGGCCTATTTATAGCGCTAAATTGTTCTCTTAAATTCTTCACACTAAAGTGCAATTCTCCAATTTCTATTTCTTTCAATATCATAGGAATACATTATACTGTACAATGGAAATGGGTAGATAATGATAAGTGAGGGAAATTTTGAAGAAGTGGCTGAATTCAAGTATCTAGGAACAGTAATTACCAACAGGAATGAGATGCAGGAAGAAATTAAACATAGGATCAAATCTGGAAATGTATGCTATTATGCATTACAGGGCCCCTTGTCGTCCCAACTACGTTCAAAAAATATTAAAATGAAGATATATAAAACAGTTATTCCTCCAGTTATATTATATGGATGCGAAACATGGCCTTTTACTTTAAGGGAGAATAAAATATTACATTTGAGAATAAAGTTCATAGAGAGATGAACAGACAGGTGAATTGAGAAGCCTAACTAACAGTGAGCTACATGGTCTTTATAAGAAACTAGATATAATAAGAAGAGCTAAGTTTCGTAAGCTTCGATGTACAGGACATATGACACGAATGAGTAATGAAAGAGGCGTATAGAAATTTCTTGTAGGGAAACCTGAGGGAAAACTCGCAGTTGGTGACCAAGTATAAGGTGGGAAAATAACATTAACTATGCTTTGAGAGAAGTAGATTATACAGAGAATGATTGGAAAATATTAGCTCAGGATAGGGACGTATGGAGAGCTTATGCCCTCGCGGTAATTAACCCAAGGTTTCAATAGTGCCACTTACTTAGTGTTTAGTTACTTACTAATTATTTAAAAACTAAGGTGATTAGACCTAAAGAACTAATCCACTGGCACCATATAGCCCATAGTTTCATGGCCGCTTGGAAGAAGATCTCCATGCATTCCTATCCCGAGTTACTGCTTTCCAACCATCGCCTGTATAATTTATTTCCCTCAAATCATAAAGCCTACCTGCTGTGCGCTTTCCCGTCTTGTTTTCCTACAAGAAGTTTCCATGTCCCTCTTTCATACCCCATTTTTGCCAAATGTCCTGCACGTCGCAGTCTGTGAGACATAACTGTTATATTATTATATCCCACTACTATATTCCATAGTATTCGATAGTAATTCTGCCCGAGGGCAGGTCTTTCACTACAATCATAGTATTTTCATGCTATGCTTTGCAGCTTTACTAGGGAATTATAGGTGTGGTAGTTTCCCGTTTATTTTCATACCTGTGATGGATGATAATGATAAGGATGATAATGTTGGCTGGGTGATTTTCGGGGACCGTTGAGCTCTAAGCTTGCTGACATTTGTCTTTAGGTGAGGAAACACTCCGAAAAAACCTCACCTAGGAGCCCAGTGTCCTAAAATTCCATATTCTTAGGAATATATCAAAGTGTTTGATCCTTTGTCATCGTTTCCGTGAAATAAACCCCGCCCAGAAAATTGAAAGGGGGACTATTTTTAACTAACTAACTGACTGGCACTATCTAAGCCATAGGTTCACAGCCATATATCCCTATCCTTAGGTAATCTTTTTCCAATCATTTCCTTTATATTCTACTTCTGGGTTAATGTTATTCTCCCACCTAATTCTTGGCCTATTAAATAGGAAATTTGCATCTGGTTTTCCTACAAGCGGTTTCCAGGCCCCATTTTAATTTCCCATTCATGTCAAATGCTCTGCCCATCACAGTCTACGAGACAACTTTTGTTATATCTGGTTTTCCATAAAGATCATGTAGCTCTCTATTATATACTCTTTTCCATTCGCCTGTCTGTTCATCTCTCTTTAGTCCAAACATTTTAGCCAAGGGAAATATTACCGTGGAACTCATCCGCATTTCTTGACGATTGTATTTTTACGGTGAAATATTTTTACATTTTCGTCCAAGATACTTTTTTTCCAACTCAATGGTATTAATCAGCTGTTAGTTTATGCTGATGGTGTAGTACTATTGGCCGATAGCGAGGATATACTAAAGGACAACACGCACACACCATTGGGTAACACTAAGACATTAGGACTGGAAGTAAATATCAATAAAACTAAATATATGGTCACACGTAGAAATACATTATAGAATGGAAATGGACAGCTAATGACAAATGAGGGAAATTTTGAGGAAGTGGCTGAATTCAAATACCTAGGAACAATAATCACAAATAGGAATGTAATGTACAACGAAATTAAACATAGGCTCAATTCTGGAAATTCATGCTATTATGCATTGCAGAGACTCTTGATGTCCCAACTCCTTTCAGAAAACGTTAAACTGAAAATGAATAAAACTATTATTCTATCAGTTATATTGTATGGATGCGAAACATGGACTCTTACTTTAAGGGAGTAAAGAGAATAAAGTACTTAGGAAAATTTTTGAACCAAAGAGAGATGAAGAGACAGGTGAATGGAGAAGACTACATAACAATGAACTACATGGTCTTTATAGGAAGCCAGATATAATAAGAACAGTTAAGTCTCGTAGACTGCGATGGGCAGGACATGTTACACGTATGGGCACCTCTGGCATAGCTCTAGGGGGCCATTTAGACATGCCAGTCACTCCACGGAAGGTAAAGATACCTTGGAGGGATTTAAAAAATAAGTTTTTACTTAATATATGATAAAGTAAAAATATATACAAATATACGCGAACATTCTATTGGCTGGATTATTCACTGCGGGCTAGATAGTGCATTTGTCATTCCATATTCGATATTGTTGATTTTGTTTTTCTAACTGTAAATATACGTCAGAACAACATGTCCACTAAACATTGAAATTCATTTAAATCGAATAATGGGATTGTTAGGGAAATTATGCACTACTACAATTTATAAAAATACAAAAAAAAATCTTTCAAGGATTATTCTTGTTAGGATCGTTCCGGCTCCAAGTATCATAGCTGCTCTTTCGTGGGCGTCCCCAATATCTTTTTCCCCTCTTGGTTGATAGTTCAGACTTTTCCTAGGCAATCTGTTCGTATCCATTCTGCAGACGTGTTCATACCACATTCTCCTATACGTTTCCATTTTATATGTCAAACTGAATATTTGTAGTTCTTTATGGATATCTTCACTTCCTTTTTTAAGTAGTAAACTAAAGTTATCACACTACAGGCCTCGGGAGGCCTTTGGGGTAGTAGGAGGTTAAGGCTCCCACTTTTTCTGGACTCTCGGCACTTGATGTCAGCCGGGTTGTCAGCCCTGATTGACGGTCGCCTTTACCCCCAGAACAAGTGTCTGGTACTCATTTCCGTTAGAGGCTGTATCGACCCCAGGCCCATAGTGCCGCCAGAAGGTTTGGGTCAGTTTAAAAATCCTGACCCCTCCGGACTTGAACCCTCGATCTTCCGGCTTGTAGTGTAGTGCCTTAACCACTACGCTACGGCGCGCCCCTCACTTCGTTTTTTAACCATTAAAGTATATCCTGCCACAAATCGTAAATATTTTACTTCTGCTGCTTCTATTCCTTTAATTGTTTATTCAAAGTCCATATTTCTGAGGCATAAAATATTACAGATATAGCCAATAATACTTTATAAAATTTTAAATGTGTTTGTTTTTTACTTTTTTTGCCAGTGTTCTTTTAAGTGTGCCACGTAAATATTGAGATATTTGTAATTTATTATATATGTCTTTCTTTTCAACTATTACAACCTAAATATACACCTAGATAATTGAAATATTTTACTTCTTCTAACGTTGTGTCATATAGGGCCAATTTCACCAACAGAGGTAACTGTATTACGCCAGTTTCCCCCGTGTATAATGCATAGCTTAAACTGGTATAATACAGTTACCTCTGTTGGTGAAACCTACCCTTAGTACTATTTTTGTTTTTTTTCCATTTCATTGCCACACTGGGCCATTACTTTAGTTTTCGTTGATGAAATTTCTAGGTTGTCATCTTGTGCAATATTATCATCATCACTCCAGGATTAGGCAATTTCCCGTTCCGACTTCATAATGCATCAGCCCATCGTCTTCTAGGTCTTCCAACATCACGTCTTCCTCTTGCTTGATAATTTCTTGCTAACAATGGATATCTCTCCTTACTCATTCCATCCATGTGATCAATCCATTCCTGTCTGTAATTCGTGAATTTATCCAATAAAGGTTGTACTTTCAAGCAATATTATTTAATTAAAAAATTGCTCTTTGTAAGTCAATCTCTGAAGAAGCCATTATAGCCTGATCATCAGCAAATATGATCATCTATAAAAATGTGTGTAATAATAATAATAATAATAATAATAATAATAATAATAATAATAATAATAATAATAATTCATTTTGAGAATTTTCTTCATCATTGAAGGTTTTCTCCAACCAATCTTAGTAATTAATATGAATTAAAAAAATAAATAAATATAAATGACTACGGACTTTAAACACTATCAGTTTGCAACAAACATTCACAAATTTCCCTTAATTAAACTTCTCCATCGTTCTCTGTCCTCTGTGTCGTCATCTGTTACACCAAATTTCCTCATTCGATTTAGAATGTTCTCTCAGGTTGATCTTGGTCTTCCTTTTCTGTTCCTTCTTTTAATTTTCCATGCATAGATGGCCTTTGGTAGTCTTCCATCCTACTATAAAATGCTAAAAAAAAATAAAAAAAACGAATCTTAAACCTCGGAAACAGTGGATTTACGAAAATATAATAATAATAATAATAATAATAATAATAATAATAATAATAATAATAATAATAATGTTATTGTACCTGGAAGATTTAACGTTGAAAGATTTTTTTACCACTGGACAATTTAAAAAATACAAAAATTACTCTTAAATCTAAATTATAATAGACAATAGAGGTGGTGTTGTATTATCATCATCTTCTTCAACGAATTGTAGTGCAAAAGGTTCGTTCCGGTCTCGTGCAGAAAACTGGTCTCTCATTCGTGCTCTTGGTCGTCCCATACATCGATACCCCTCTGGCTTATATGTGAATAACTGTTTTGTTATACGTTCTTGATCCATCCCTTGAGTGGTCGAACCAATTTTGTATTCTTTGATTCTGTCTGTTAAGCTGCTTCCTAATATATTTGCTATATTTTATCTTGTAAAGTAAATCCATCTACGTGCCTCAGAAAACTCACTTCTATGGATTCTATTTTTGTAGTTGCTTTTTTAGCCAGATGCCTGTTTTTGGAGCCGTATAACAACACAGGAACAACCATAACCTTGTAAAATTTCAATTTTGTTTCTTTCCTCATATATTTATAGTATATTACAATGCGAGGTTCGGAAGTGGTTTTTACAGAAGCGAGGATATGATTAATAACCTCGCTATCGCTTGGTTTTTAATTTCCGAGATTCTGTAAAACACTTTACAAACGTGCGTTGTACATAATTTTTTACACGATGGTGTTTTCAAAATAATAAATAATAGTAAAAAAAATAACATCTTTGTTGAAAATATGGGACACACCGTAGCGTAGTGGTTAAGGCACTGCGCTACAAGTCGAAAGGTCGAGGGTTCAAATCCCGGTGGGGTGAGGATTTTTAAAGTGACCAAAACCTCCTGGCGACACTATGGCCCTGGGGTCGACTCTGCTTCCGGAAATGAGTACCAGATGCTTGTTATGGGGGTAAAGGCGGCCGTCACGCAGGGCTGACAACCCGGCTGACATGTAGTGCCGATTGTCTAGAAAAAGTGGGAGTCTTAACCTCTTACTACCCCAAGGGCCTCCCGAGGCCTGTAGTGGGATTACTTTTACTTGTTGGACTGTCAACAGCACGTACGGCTTACTGCTCGTGCGATCCATATTTGTAAATAACATTGTATGTGTCTTACGTTTAATTTAATAATGTCCTTATGTATTGTACTTGTTGGAAATATTTGCGTTCATTATAAACAACTAACTAACTTTAACAGTGTGGGCAATGTTTATTAGTTGAAACTACAGGAGGTCGTGACACCTATCAGTTATGAAATGTCGGCAAATACGTATTTATTGTTTTATATTGTTTAAAATACAGTTTGGTTCATTTAAAATGCAGTGATTTGTTTCGTATAATGTATATTAACACTACCTTTTGGATATTTTTTGTATATACATTGTATCTAGTATACAGTGATTTTACTTCCCACACGCGGTTTGTAATTTGTAATATTACAGTATAGTTATTTAGGTTGGTAACCCCGAAATGTAGGAAGTCGAAATTTCAATCATGATCGCCATTGCTGTAAGTACGGCGAAATGCATTATCGCGCAAAGAAAATGTATTTTGTTTTGTCATTTTTCAACATTTTCACCATTCGGTGCCCTTAAATAACTACCGGTACTATACTGGGTGCCCCAAAGGCTTGTTAGAAACAAGACAAATCTTTCTTTTGTAGCGTCATCTGTTTGGAAAAATCCGTTGTTGTATGAAACTTTAGAAAAATAATTACGCTAAATATATGAAATATTTGTCTTCTGTTATTCGCAGTAATTTTTTTTCCTGAGTCTGTGAGTTTTAATTACAGTGTTAAAATGCCTAATTTTTAATTAAACTAACTTCCTTTGTTCGAGAAGAATAAAAACATGACGTATGAAAATGAAGAATGATAAAAAAAACATTTGACATGCTGAAAACAAATGAAAACTCTTTCTTTCTCTCTGTCAAACATGAATAATAATTGTAACATATTCTAATAATAATTAATTTTACAGTTCGTCTTCTACAGGAATTTTCAAACAGAATATATTGGAAATTAATATCAATGATCTGACCTTTGCGAGAGGAGATTCCTTTGTGTCGATTCCATGAGCTACATAAATTGGTGCGTTTCAATGTTCTGTTATTTTGTAGCTTTTAAAAAAAATATGATTAATAAATAAAGTTTGAAGTAATAAGTGAACACAATATGCCCATATCGAAAAGAAACTGAAGTAATGGCTTTCGAAGGAGTAAACCACAGAAGATAAAATAATGATCAATAACAAATTAATAGAACAAGTAAACAGTTTCAGTTACTTACAGTTTAACGTATCTTACAGCCAAAATAATCATTAATTAACTAACTCACTAGCACTATCGAACCCGTAGGTTCATGGTCGCGCGGATATATGCTGTCCATACATCCCCATCCTGATCCAATGTTTCCAATCATTCCCTGTATAATCTACTTCCCTCAAATCATAGTTAATGTCATACTCCCACCTCATTTTTGGTCTACCAACTGAACGTTTTCCCTCTGGTTTTCCTACAAGAAGCTCCATGCACGTCTTTCATTCCCAATTCGTGCCGCCCGTTCTGTCCATAGTAGTCTACGAGACATAACTATTCTTATTATATCTAGATTCCTATAAAGACCGTGTAGTTCACTGTTATGTAGTCTTCTCCATTCACCTGTCAGTTCATCTCTCTTTGGTCCAAATATTTCGTAAGAATTTCAATTTCAAATACTCGTAATCTCCTTTTCGCCGTTAAAGTAAGAGATCATGTTTTGCATCCAAATAATATAACTGGTAGAATAATAATTTTATATATCTTTAGTTTACCGTTTTCTGAAAGGAGTCGTGACGTCAAGAGTCTCTGTAATGCATAATAGAACGCATTTCCAGAATTGAGCCTATCTTTAATTTCTCTATGCTTCTCATTCCTATTATTTTGTGATTATTGTTCCTAGGGATTTCAATTCAGTCACTTCCACAAAATTTCCGTCATTTGTCATTAGCTGTCCATTTCCATTATATAATGTGTTTCTTTGTGTGACCATATATTTAGTTTTATTGATATTTACTTTCAGTCCCAATTTCTTAGTGTTACTCAATAGTGTGTGCGTGTTGGCCTTTAGTATCTCCTCCCTATCTTCCAATAGTACTACGTCGTCAGCATAAACTAACAGCTTATTAATACCATTGAGTTACAGGTCTTCTTCTTCATCCTCTAAAGATTTGATGGCATGCTCTAGTACAAAAGCCCAAATAATGATATTAACTTAATTTTAAATAAATTTTGTAATATGTGCGGAACAATACGAAAACATTAAAAATTACAAAATTAGAACTCTACAAAACTACATCAGTACTTATGTGAACATATGCTTGTGAAAATTGGGCACTTAATAGATCAGATAATAGGAAAATAGAAGTTCCTTTAATAAAATTCATACGTTGTTGGGTAAGAAATATAATGAAGAAATAAGAACCGAATTAAACATCTACAGTGTTACAGATAAAATTCAAGATCTAACTGGTTCCAACATATAGATATAATGACATCCAATAGTCTCCCACAAATTTTTCTTGACTACCAACTCAAAGGAAGAAGAAATATTTGGCGCCCATAACTGGAAGGAATGAAACGGTGTCTTTATGTGGAAACAGCTCTATGTTCTAATTCCATGACGTAGAAGAAGAAATAAAATTGTTATATATGGCTAGGGAGTCTTTCCTTTCTTCAATTTCTTCTTTCAATTATTTTCTTTATTTTCTTTTCTTCTCCAGAAAAGCCTGACCAGAGGCTATAAGTCGGCAACCCCATAACTGGTCTTGCCTTTCTTTGGCCAGCAACCAATCGAAGGGACTATTATGATGCTTTCAAGTCTTATACGAGAATTTCCTGGAAGGATCAAACTTATAACGACCATATGGATTCAGAAAGGGTAGATCTTGTACAGATTGATTCTTCACTCTAAAACTACTATTAGAAAAGCACAAGGAATTTAATATAGAAACTCGTAGTAAGACAGTGATGTGGACTTTCACCGGTGTTTTTCATTATATATATGAATAGAATAATAAACGAATGGAGGAAAACACAACGGCGATATATACCCATCAATAGGAACCTCAAACTCGATGCTATTCTTTTTGCAGACGATTTAGCTCTTGTGGTACTTTCCGAAAATGATTTTCAACGATCAATTTATAATTTACAAACATTGCTGTCAAATTTAATATGGAGATATAAATTAACAAAACTAAAATTATGGCATTTCATGAGAAGGACACCATACAAAGTTAAATCTGTCTCCATAATAAAATTTTAGAGAGATCTAATCAATTTAATTATTTTGGATATTGTCTCTCTGTCTGGGATGAAGAGGTTATCCCAGAAAAAATTACACGTTATAATAAAAGTTTGGGAATTTTTAATCAAGTTATGAAACAATCCCTTGTACAAAAAAAAGAACACCAGATTACGTTTATATAACACAGTGGCTAGACCAGTGTTGACTTATGGTAGTGAAGCATGGACACTAAAAAGACAACATGAAAGCAGAATAACGTCTTGTGAAACGATATTCATGCTCAGAACAGCGGTTTACACTAGATGGGATCGGAAAAGAAACACCGATATCTTAAAATAATTGAAGACTACGCCAATTTTTGGAATATATTAAAACAGTACCAACTAAATTGGAAACACCATCTTGAAAGAATGAGTTCAAATCGGATCCCCAAAGCTGTTTATAATTATATACCAAGAGGACGAAGATCTCTGGGCCGTCATATGAAACGCTGAAGGGAAAATTTTCTATAGGATCGTAACAGGCCTTGGTCTAATACTTGAAAGGAAGAAGAAGAAGAAGAATAAATATATATATAAATATATACAGGGTGTAACAATACCTCACCTACAAAATGATAGGACATGCAGAGAGGATAATTTGTTGTGAAGGAACATATAGTTGCAAAAACGTTGTTTATGAGTTATGCGCAGTTGAAGGTGTTCACCCGTAAGAGTCGGAATTGAATACAAACAATTGTACACATAATTTTATTGAAAAATATATGTTTTTATAATAAGTGTTCAAACAATAAATGTTTTGACATAAAAAAGAATCCTGCCATGATCGACCGTGCTAGCGATTGTTGCTGCGACGAGATCAAACATGTAATGAGGTAAAGGGTCGACTGTTTGAACACTTAGGCCTATTGCAAAAACATGTCTTTTTTTTAATAAAATGATACGTGTTTGTATTCAATTCCGACCCTTACGGGTGAACACTTTCATCTGCGCATAACTCATAAACGACGTGTTTGCGACTATATAATAATAATAATAATAATAATAATAATAATAATAATAATAGCTTTGTTTTACCTGGTAGAGTTAAGGCCTTAAGGCCTTGTCTGCCACTCAACCAGGTTTTAAAAGATACAAAAAAGTAGTCTTACATCTAAATTACAATATACATAAACGATTACATTATAAATACAATACAATTAATATTTATAATACATTTTGAGTTACTCTAGATTTAACAAATTAAATATATAATATGTACAAGACATATAAAAAATGAGAAAAATTATTAATGACATAGTATACATTTAAATAAATGGAGACAAATTAATTATTAGACAACAGGTAACTCTATAAGCGTGATTTAAAAGTGCCAAGTGTTCGGCAACTCCTGATATCTCGAAGAAGGAACTTCCAGGAGCGGGGAGAGGCTACTGTGAAAGAGAGTGTAATTTACGTCTGTCAGTAAGACGGAGCCAAGAGAGGTTATTGAAGTGTTCGGTAATATTGTGCGGTTTCTTATAAAAAACCACGCTCTGCGCCGCCATGTATAGTCTTTTGTTTCCGTTGCATATATTAGCGTAGAGTTCATAACAATCAAGGTTATTAATCAAAAGCCTTTGCCCGGGCCCATAAGAAGGAAAGATTGATTCATCTTTTTTTTCCAAACACTTAAACATAAATCAACAATAGATCTCAAAACACTAGAGTAATTTATGATTCTTATTTAAACTGAATGTATCATTATTATTATCATTAACCATGAAAGCTAGACGGAAAAAAGGAAGCTTGTATGATCTCCTAAATAAGTAAGTTTCAGTACGCGAATATATCAAACAGCAGCATGCACATAAATAATTTGAACATTAACCAGGATGTATATGAAAATGATGTTTAATGTAAAACAAGACGTCTGAAGTATAAGAAAAGTATAACAAATATAAATACTGATCATTCCTGAATTTAAACAAAAAACTAATAATAAATAATAATCATTAACATCAAAAACTATGTCATACTTCACTCAAACAACTTCATTCATACAAACAGTCCAAGCCAGGGTGGCTTTCCCCGGTCCTCCGGACCAAAACTCAACCCACGCCACGGGCTCGGCGTGCTCCAGACGACGTAGTCTAAACAAAAGTTCCGATCGAATGATAATGTTCTGAATGTGCGTAGCGTATTTGAGCGTTCCGAGATAGAAGGGGAGATGCGCAGCACAAACAGCGCAACAGGAGAGGTAACAAGGAGAGTGGGGGTAGATGCATAGAGAAGGGATATTGGCATAGTTCACGAATCTTTCTGTTCAAGGAGGATAACGGCACTGCAGTTGCGAACCGAAAATCGCACTTTCGGTTCAATATGGTCATAACGGCGGATATTGAAAATGAATCGAACGCAAGCATTATGAACACGCTGCTGTCTCTGCGACAAGTCATAGTTTAGATCATTATATATAATGTCTAAGACAAGGCATTTAATGATTTAGCATCTTTTTCTTATGAAGGTAGGAAACAGTGCTTGCATATATGAAAATATATGACATGAAAAAAACGGATTAAATAAAAGCAATTTGTTGGGGCATTTTTTTTTTGCATTTTCTTAACTTTTTTAGGAATAGGTCATTTTTTGGCAACTCTTTTAATTAAGGGATTTGAATTTTGTTTAATTACAGTAATTATCATTAGTCTTGTAACTGTGAAATAGCATTCTCATTTTATTCAAATATGGAAAAATCTTCATAATTTGAAAACTTTTTTACATTACAAGAAAGGTCCACTTTAACCTCCATATTCAGGTAAATTGGACCCAGAGTCTACCTTAGTATTTAGTCTATTTTTAAGTTTATTTACTCTCTTAATTTATATAGACAGGCACAAATAAATCTGAAAGTATTTATGACATCATAATATTAAAAAGCGTTGGTATTTATTTAATGTTTTGAAAAATTATTGTTGATTATAACGTCATGCACACATCATTCAACTGCAGAAAGCGACGGTCTTTGGGTTTAGTAAAATTACAAGGATATTAAATAAAATTAATTTAAGTTGATATTTTTTAAGGTAGCATCCTCATAGATAAAATACACGTATTCGTGTAAAGTGGAACCAGGCCCTCGTGGAGGGTCCACATTAACTGACTTCCTTTGTTATGTTAAATTATTTTATTCAGCCACCATGTCACATAATATCAAACCGAACCTGTCAGTATATTAAAACAACATCTACATAATATAATATATTTAGGAGTTTTTTTTCAACATTTCTAATATTCATTAGTAGAAATTAAGAATTGAATCTTAGCTTGAAAAACTTTTAAAATGGTAATTTTAATAAATATCACAAATAAACACTTCATCGCACAAATAATAAAAGAAACTAGCCTTGAACCTGTCAAAGTTAACGAGGGGAAGAAGTTAAAATAGTATTCTGTTCGAGGACAGCACCAATTAAAGAAGATATTAACAGGGTCCACTAAAACAGAAGGGTCCACATTACAAGAATTTCCCTATATTTACTTTCTAGTTCTCTTCAAAACTGACTACACTTAAATTTACGTATCTGGAAGTATAATCAAAATAAAGAAACTGGAATCTGCATAAATATAAGACCGCTTCAGAATTATAGTACCTTCTTGTGACGACATAAATCTCCCAAAATTAAAACATAAATCTGTGGTACATTCTATACCTGCTAGCTTGGTTGATACGTATTATGAAAATATAACTATTTTCAGCTCTACTTTCTCCTTAAAAGAAACTTTTTAAAGTACAGATGTGCATTTTAAAGTGAAGCTCTACTACATCTTCTTTTGTTTAGTTGAGAGAATGTAGACATAACAAGGTTAGTTACCGAGTAAAACAGGGGGCTGTGCACGGGGAGTTGATAAGGCAAGACGCGTCTCCATTAACTAATCCCACTTCTGACACCATTTCAGCCCGACTTGTTGTTAAATTGCATCATCAACAAAATGGTGGTCTTACATGAGGGAGAGCTAAGAGAGAGGCAAAATTAAGTTAGATGCATGAATATATAGAGACATCGTTGAAAACACAGGGCCTTGAATTTACTCCATGGACTCTACATACTGCTCCGAGGGGAATTTGCAAAATACAAAATAAATAGTAGTGCCAACTTAAGTACAACTGAACACCGCAAACAAGATTGAAGTCTATAAAAATCGAAAGGATTCTAAAAATTTGATTTATTTTAATTCTTGTAAATATCTCTTCTTGTTCTTTAAACTAAATATATATATAACTGTTATTCTCCCAGTTATATAATATGGTTGCCAAACATGGACTCTTACTTTAAGGGAGAAAAGGATATTACTAGTATTTGAGAATAAAGTTCTTAGGAACATTTTTGGATCAGGGAGAGATGAACAGACAGGTGAATGGAGAAAACGACATAATAGTGAACTACATGGTCTTTATAGGAAGCCAGATATAATGAGAACAGTTAAGTCTCGTAGACTGATATGGGTAGAACATGTGGCACGAATGGGGAATGCAACATAAGCATGGAAGTTTCTTGTAGGAAAACCAGAGGGAAGACGCCCAGTTGGTACACCAAGAATGAGGTGAGAGAATAACATTATCTATGATTTGAGGGAAGTAGATTATACAGAGGATGATTGGAAAATATTAGCTCAGGATAGGGATGTATGGAGAGGTTATGTGCGCGCTGCCATGATGTCAGTGAGTTAGCTAGTTAATTAGTTTGTTGTTTTAACTATTCTCATTAAGGTGTCTCAAGACATAAAAGAGGTTTTTTTTCGCAAAATCAAATACGCACACCCTCTATTTTTTCTGTTTGATTTTAATAACTCTAATAACGAATATTATTGCGTTTGGATCATGACAACCCATGCCGACTTCATGCCAAACGGAAGACAAGACAATTTATACTGGGTTAATATAGGATTTTGGAACTAAAAATTTATTTAGTAAATAAAACATCAATATACATAAAACGTATAACTATTTACTGTTTTAATATAAAAAAATATTATTGTTCAAATTTTCCTTTCAAAGTTTGCAAGTACTGATGTGTTTCGAAGCAAGTCGGCACAGGTGGCCTTGGACCTACGTACAACAAATTGTACTTGCAATTGTTTTAACATTATACAAACACATTAAGAAAGTATGCATTAAAAATCAAATACTTCAACTTTTTTTGGACATTCTAAATCTCATTGCCGCCTTACGAACTTTAAGTAGACGATTGATCAAAAGATGATGTCAGTCCTTTCCATAACTTTTTTCGGCCTGCCAACAAATCTTTTGTCTCATGGGCATAAGTGTTTAAATTTTCTAATTAGCCTTTTATTATTGGCTCTATCTATAGGCTATTAGTGTTCCACTGTCTTTTTTCTCGTTCCTATCTTTTTTTTTCACAGTGAGTCCTCCTTGCTGGCTTAAATTGTAGAATGGTTACGCAATTTTTGTTTCCACTGCAATCCGACACTTTTAAATAAGTTGACGTCAGAAATTGAGTTTCTCCAATTTAACAACAAATATACAGGATGTAACAGGATCTCACCGAGAAAATGATGGAGATGATAGATCATGCAGAGAGGATCATTTTTTGTGAAGGAACATATAGTCGCAAACATGTTTGTTTATGAGTTATGCGCAGATGAAGGTATTTACCCGTAAGGGTCGGAATTGATTACAAACAATTATACACGTATCATTTTATTGAAAATACATGTTTTTTACAATAAGTGTTCAAACAATCGACCATGTGCCTCATTGCATGTTTGATATCGTCGCAGCAGCGATCGACCAGCACGGCCGAGCATGGCAGGATTCTTTTTGACGTCGTCAAAACAGTTATTGTTAGAACACTTATTGTAAAAAATTTGAATTTTTCAATAAAATGATACGTGTACAATTGTTTGTATTCAATTCCGACCCTTACGGGTGAACACCTTCATCTGCACATAACTCATAAACGACATGTTTGCGACTATATGTTCCTCCACAAAAAAATGGTCCTCTCTGCATGGCCTATCATCCCTATCGTTTAGTGGGTGAGGTCCTGTTATATCCTGTATATTCCGTAAACATAAAAATGGGACACAAATTGAACGCAATCAGAAATTCGCTTTGTTTATAGTTCCTTAACGATGGACTTACAAGTGACCGAATGTTAAAGTGATTCACTGTAGAGTGAAATAACAGTGTAGAATTGACTGTTTACTAAATATAATATCAGGAGGATGTCTTAGTTTGTGAAACAGGGTGTAACGAGGTAATCCTGTTTATTTGTGACTTCTGAGCGCGTATAAAATCAGTTTACATCTAAAAGCATTAATTAGTAATACACTGGCTCCATCTCTTGGCTATAAATAGAAAACAAGTCCACACAACTCTGAAAAAGGATTAGCAAGAACTGAACTTGGTACTCTCTTCTCTGGAATATAATGCACGTCTTTTAAGTGGGCGACGGTGAAAAAAGAGTCAACAGAATATATATATATATATATATATATATATATATATATATTTATTTATTTATCCTGTTCGTGTGTATGCCACTCAACTCCTCCTAAACAACTGCATCGATTTTGATTATTTTTTGTTGTGTATGTCTGATTGGGTCCCTCGATTGTTTTGATTCACAATTGGACCCTCTAAAACAATTAGGTGTAGGAGTTCAGCTGAAGTGAAAATTGAAAAATAGCTCTTGCGGTCACATTTTTCGGTATATCCCATTAAAATAAACCGAGGTAGGTATTACCAAAAATGAGCGAAATTGGGCAAAAGTGGACGTTTACTTTAAATCCGAAATTAAAAATTGCCCAAACGACTGGACCGATTTTGATGAAAAATTTTTAGTGCATGTGTGATTGGACTCCTCGGTAGTTTAGATTCGCAGCTGGATTCAGTAGGTGGCGCTGCGATCGGGTTATAGGATTTTTTATGTCAGATGTATAGTCATGTGCTTTATCGACATATTCCGCGCGACAACGCGACGTCATCGTGCACGCTTGTTGAGCCACAACAGGATGACTGTGAGAAGTTTTCTTGCGAACTTATTTAACAATGATCTTGCAGAAGATTTCCGGGCTGTCGGCTGTGGTCTTGAGGCTTGTAGTTCCCCAACGTTTCGCCAGAGACTGCGTCCGGCATCCTCAAGGGTTGTCTTGAGACCCTTGAGGATGCCGGACGCAGTCTCTGGCGAAACGTTGGGGAACTATAAGCCTCAAGAACACGGCCAACAGCCCGGAAATCTTCTGCAAGATCATCATAGTAACTCCGGCCGTGAAAGCCGAAGTCAATATATTATTTAACAATATCTAAAAATGTTTTAATTACTGAATTTTATGGTAAAAAAAGTAACTTATATGCTTATCGTCCGGCATGACACGAGAATTGGACGTTTGGGCAGGACAACATCTGCCGGGTCCACTAATATATATATATATATATATATATATATATGTGTGTGTGTGTGTATATATATATATATATATATATATATAATAGCTAATACCCAGCGTGCGTTGCTACGCCTGAATAAATGAAATTTTAAATGTTAATTAAATTGTATGATTGTATGATATACTCTGAGACGAACCAAACATGGTGGTTGCTAGTTGGTTTTTAACTACGGATTTCGAAACCTCCACTTTTAATTGTCGGATTTCACTCATTTTTTAATAATACCTATCTCGGTTTATTTTAATAGGATATACTGAGTTTCGTGGTAAAACGTAGAAAAATGTGACCGCTAGAGCGATTTTTAAATTTTCACTTCAGGTCTATTCTTACACCTAATGGTTTTAGAATATCCAATTGTGAATCTAAACCATCCAGGGCCCACTCAAACGCACATAATAATAATCAAAATCGGTCCAGTCGTTTAGGACAAGTTCAGTGACACTCACACGTACAGAAGAATTATATATATATCATCATCATCATCATCATCATAGTACATTCACGAATTTAGGCCATTTGTTGACCTGTTTCGGCCTCAAGAGAAACACCATCCAGAAGTCTTTTGAGTGGACGTCCTGGTTTTCTTCTTCCTGCAGGTTGATATCTTAACATTAGTTTGGGTATTCTGTGATCTTCCATTCGATGAACATGTTGCATCCATCTTGACTTATAATCAGAAATTTTGTTTTCTAAAGATTCCATGTGTAATTCTTCTAAGATGTCTTCATTTTTTTTGTGATCTAGTAGTGTGTATCCTGCAGTCCTCCGAAGATATCTCATTTCAGCAGATCTAAGTCTCTGTATATCCTTCTGTTTCAACGTCCATACTTCGCTACTATACAAAAGAGTTGGAAGAGCCAGCGTTTTATACACTTTCAGTCTTGAATGCTTTTGGACTAACTGTGGCTTGAAGATAGAATTTATTAACCCTAAAATTCTTAAAAATTTAGATATTTTTGTATTTACATCCTTTTCTTCTTCATATGAGATATTGCATCCTAGATATGTAAAATTATTCACCTGCTCCAAAATTTTATTGTCCAGTACAATTTTACTTCTGACAGGATCTACACCTTGAAATGCCATAATTTTTGTTTTTTCTGTAGATGTCCTCAAACCATATTCTTCTGTACTTTTGTTAAGTTCATACAGACCTTTCTGTAGATTATCTTCGGAATTTGCTATTATTATTTGGTCATCTGCAAACAATAGGGTGTTTAATTTTCTATTTTCTGATATTCTTATTCCGAATTTATATGTTTTGTTCCAGCAACATATTACTTCATTGATATAAATTGCAAAGAGTGTTGGGGATAGGGGGCAGCCTTGTCTCACACCACGATTTATAATTCCTTCTTCAGAAAATCTGTTATTTAATTTAATCTTTATGGTGTTGTCTTTGTAAATATTTTGTATGTTCTGCCGAAGTAAATTGGGTATATTTCTGTCTTCTAATATATTTAAGAGTTTTGGTCTCTTGACTGTGTCGAATGCTTTTTCAAAATCTATGAAAGCAAAATGTGTTTCTAAGTTGAATTCTCTTCTTTTTTCAAGCAATAGTTTAACAGAAAATGCTGAATCAATACAAGATCGTCCTTTCCTAAATCCATTTTGACATTCCATAAGGAATTTTTCACTGAAACTTTTCAATTTTCCATTTAAAATGTCTGCATAAATTTTGTAGCATGTGTTTAACAAACTGATTCCCCTATAGTTGTCCATTTTTCTCTTGTCTCCTTTCTTGAACAGGGGTATAACAATGCTTGTCTTCCATTCTTGTGGTATATCTGCATTTTTGAATACATTATTAAAGAAGGACAACAGTCTTTCATGGAACTGTTTGCCTGCATATTTGTACAATTCAGAATTCAAAACATCTGTGCCAGTTGCCTTCCCATGTTTTAATTTCTTTAAACTATTGTTCAATTCTTCCAATGATATTATGGAATCTGTCTCATTATTATTTCGGAAAATTGTATCTTCATAGCTATTGTCAGTCCAAAGACTTTTATAATAATTGAAAAAATCTTCTTTTGTTACTCCGCAATTAATTTTGGTAGATTCTTTAATATCTTTATTCAAATGTTTTAATATTTTGAAGGCATTAGGTTGGAGCTTATGCAAATCTGATTCTAAATGTGTAACAAAATTTAACCATGTTTTCCTATGTCTCTTTCTTATTTCCCTCTTAACAATAGCTCTACAGCGTTTGAATTCTATTTCATTTCTACTTTCTTTGTGTTCAAATATTTTTATAAGCTGCATTTTTTTCTTCAATCAATTGTTTTATTTGTCATCCCAGATTTTTAGAGTTCTATTTCTTCTTTGTTGTATATTTACTTTTCCTAAAGTTTCATTAGCTGCATTTTGAATTATCATTTTAATGTTTTTCCATCTTCTTCGACATCATTACTTTCTGGAGTTGTAGCCATATATTGCTGAATTCTTCTCGAATATAACCATTTAATGCTGTCATCATAAAATAATTTTACCTGTACTTTTGTTCTATGCTCTGTTGTTGTTTCTTCTTTTTTAACCATCTTGGTGGAAATCTTATTCTTGCTTCTACTAGGTAGTGATCTGAACCAATATCATATCCTCTGTAGGCTCTGACATCGAGAAACAATTTAAAAATCTTATTATTTGCAATGAAATAATCAATGATTGATTTTGAGTCCTGACGATGCCAGGTATATTTATGTATGTTTCTATGATTGTAAAAGGTATTCGTTATTTTCAGTTCATTGTAGATAGCAAAATCTGTTAATCTTGTCCCATTCCTATTGCTGGTTGGTTCGCCAAATGTTCCAATATTATTGTTGACTTGAGCATTGCCCACTCTGGCATTTAAATCTCCTATTATGAGAATGTAATCATTTCTATTAATTTTGCTATAAATTTCTTGTAATATTTTATAAAATTCTTCATTGTCTTCTTCACGGCCTTCCTCTGGTGTATATACACCAAGAACTGTCAAATTACCTCTATTTATTTTCAGTCGAAGCTCTAATATTCTTTCATTCCAGTAAGTGTAGTGTTGAATTTTATTTCTTATGGTTTTATTAATCCAAATCATTACTCCAGCTTGTCCATGGGTTTTCCTGTCGACACCGCTATATATTTGTACATAATTTTGTGTTTCTTTCGTTCCTTTAAGTTTCTTCTTAGTCTCTGTAGTTACTGCAATATCAATGTTTCTATTTTTAAATATACTGTCTAGTTCCTCTTCTTTTTCATGGATGCTTCGGACATTCCAGGTTGCATATCTTACAATATCATTGTGCCGTTTTCTTTTAACCATATTTCTTTGCTGTGGGTCGTCATATTTCAATTCCTTCTGGCTTTTTTCGTGTTGAGACTTGAAAGTAGTTTTGAAGTTCCTTAGGACAGGTTACTGGCCCGACGCTAAGTAGTCCAGTGGTAGGGCTGCTACCTTTTAGTCTCTGGACAGACATTAGGATACCGCATTTACTCAGTACCTGATGGAACGGTTATACCGCCGTGACTCGGTCAATTATATATATATATATATATATATATATATAAAGTAGATAAAGAGAATAGGTAAGAAAGTAGCATTAAGAGCAAAATAAATAAAGATAGATCAATAACAGCTATGTCCTATGGAACAGTTATAAAGCCAGGAAAAATAAGTTACAAATTTATAATTCAATAGTGAGAAGTACTGTCACATATGGAGCTGAAATATGGAAGTGCAACAAAAACTTACGTCGATGTTCGTTATATATCGTAAAATGACTTTTCTTCAAATATTACGTGAGCACGGGTGATTACTAGAGTCATAAAACTCCTACAAAGTGCTGCATTCTCAAATCATAATACTTTTTATCTTTCAAAAGAGAGAGGCGAAGATCGCTAAACTGTTGAAGCATTGTTCATATACGTAGCTAGAAATCGGAGATTTATTATCAAATTGGATAGTAAATTTGACACAAAATCAAGATAGAGGGCTGAACTGCACTTCTACTTACTCTTGATTTTTCAGTGTATTGTTGTGAACTATAGCTCTTCTTATATATTTACTAACATTTTTCAATATTTTAAACTTTTTAAACAATTTTTATAACATTATTAGTCAATTTTCAAATATTTATTTAAATACGCAAATCACAATATTAACACCATTAGACAATATTGTGATGCTAACTGTTATTTTCTCTACAGTGTATGTTACTTAGTCTATGATTTTTCTATCGCTGGTTTGGGTTATCGCTGGTTAGAACGGCGTTAGGAAGTACTAAGTGAGTGTATACTCATTTTTAATAAACGTTTGGTAATTTTAATATTATTGATATTTTTTTAACGTAGATTTGGGGATTTATTGCAAAGATAGGTCATTTAAATTTCAAAGCGACGTGCTGCCATCTAGCATAAGCTGTATGAACTTTAGAACGATGTAGATAATAATCGATATATGGCAAGGATGATAATCGATGTGGTTCGATGGTGGGTTATCGCAGGCTCTATAAACTCTGGCGCATGCGCAATGTTGTCCTATAGGACTTGCGGCTCTATAACTCTGGCGCATGCGCAATGTTGTCCTATAGGACTTCGAAAAATATATCAAGTAAGTTTAAGTGCAGTTTTTCCTATTCAGAGAGACATTTTTATAAGGGAGCTGTCAACCATTGCAAGCCATAATCATTGTCCACATTCTGCAAACACATTTACCAAGTTATTTATCAACATGTTTTCAAAATTTATTGGTTCATCGCAATTTAGCAACAAGATCACAAAAAAATCTATACTTTCAATACCACAGCACAGGACATGTCTATATTGTAAATCTTACACAATATATATGACTGGACCATGGAACATAATTATACATTTTTATTTATTAGATACCCCGTGCTGATTACCCGGCGTTCCCGGGAACCTACTTCTTGTTCCCATCTTCTTGACATAAATGAGCTAAAATACGAAAGTTAATGTGTTTTATGTTTAGTTAAATAAGTAAAAAAAAATTATATCGTAATTATTTTTAGACACACCGTGCTATTTACCCGGCGTTGTCCGGGAATCTACTCATCCCGATCTTCTTGGCATAAATGAGCTGAAAGACAAAATATGTTATTATGAGTTATCCGTAAAAGAATACCCGCCATGTGCTGCTATGCTTGCACAGGAATCTACGTGCTTGTCTCGATCTTCTTGGCATCAATGAAAGACAAAAGTGGTTATTGAGAGTTATCCGTAAGAGATAAACATATGCTGTCGCGGACTTTTTTGTAGAACTTCTTGAGATATTCAATTCTGTGTACATTAATTTTGTGTATTTGTTATGGTTTAGGCAGTGTAAACCATTTAAGCATCCTAAGAACTACGTTTCTTACGTTTTCCACAACAACGGGTGATTTTTCAGGGTGTAGAAGTTGAGTATCATAACTCTCTTATAGCCTATATTCATCCCGGGAATCTCTTGAACATTTTGCAAAAATCCCCATCACAATCGGATCAACGGTATGGCCGCTCATAGAGTATGAACAAACAAACATTCATTTTTATGTATTAGATTATTATTATTATTATTATTATTATTATTATTATTATTATTGTTATTATTATTATTATTATGTCCCGTGCCGTAGCCGAGTGGTTATGGGTAAGGAGCCGTGGCACAGAGCTACGGGACTTGCACTGGTTCGAGTCCCCATGTGGGAAGAAATTTTATCATGGAATTTCGGCCAATATGGGACCGGTGCCCACCAAGTATCATGAGATATTTGGGTAACTACAATAAGTAGCGATTCCAGTTTGACATGATCAGCTATGCGGCTGGGGGACCCGATATGCTGACCACATGTCACCCCTACACTGGCTAGATTATCGTCTACCTCTGTGATTAACACATGTAAATGTGAGACCAGCAGCCGGCTGGTAGGTCAAGTGCCTTCTAGGACTGTCGCGCTTAGTTTATTATTATTATTATTATTATTATTATTATTATTATTATTATTATTATTATTATTATTATTATTATTATATAGCGGACTTCACAATGTTTCACAACATCTTCCTGCGCCAAATTAACCTACTGTCATTCTCCTCCACATCTCTTTTTCGTCCAATCCTTTCTCCCTCATTCTGCTCAAAACACCATTAATCCACGCTATTTATGGCCGACTTCTTCTTCTACCAAGTGACACTCATTATTACAGGCCTATTCGTCTTGGGTATCTGTGTTTTGAAATTCTTTTTACACGACCATACCATTTTAAGTGTATATTTTTTTATGAAATTCACAATTGAAGTTTGAACATTCATCTTTTGTTTAATTACACTGTTTCTTATTTTATCCCTTCCAGAAATTCCAGTTGAACGCTTCCTTAATTCACTTATTTTTCTATATTTTAATTCCCTTGTTTCTGCACCGTATGTCATTGTACTCCATGTCTTTGTAATAATAATAATAATAATAATAATAATAATAATAATAGCTTTATTTTACCTGGCAGAGTTAAAGCCTTAAGGCCTTGTCTGCCACTCAACCAGGTTTTAAAAATACAAAAAAAGTAGTCTTACATCTAAATTACATTAAACATAAACGATTACTTGTTATAAATGCAATAAAATTAATATTTATAATGTATTTTGATTTACTCTAGATTTAACTAATTAAATTATATTATGTACAAGATATATAAAAAAACGAAAAAAATATTAATGACATAGTATAAATTTAAATAAATAGAGAAAAATGAATTATTAGACAACAGGTAACTCTATAAGCGTGATTTAAAAGTGACAAGTGTTCGACAACTCCTGATATCTCGAGGAAGGAAATTCCAGGAGCCGGCAGAGGCTACTGTGAAGGAAGTAGAATAAGAGGAAGTGATATGAAGAAGAATTGTTAGCAGACTGTTATCTTGTGACCTAGTGTCAATATTGTGGTAAGAGGATAACTTCTCCAATCTGGACGCCAGGTATGTAGGAGTGTAGGAATTCAGAAGCTTGAAAAGTAGTGAAAGAGAGTGCAATTTACGTCTATCAGTAAGACGGAGCCAAGAGAGGTTATTAAAGTGTTCGGAAATATGGTCATAACGGCGGATATTGAAAAATGAATCGAACGCAAGCATTATGAACACGCTGCAGTCTCTGCGACAAGTCATAGTTTAGATCATTATCCTATAATGTCACAATAATCTAAGTGTGGTAACACAAGATTCTGCACAAGGATTTGTTTTAACGAAACTGGGAGAAAATTCTTTAAACGTCTAAGATAATGTAAGATGGAGAAAGTCTTTTTACATATGTGTTTCACTTGTGTTTGCCAGGTTAAATTTGCGTCTAGATGTAGTCCAAGAATAAGGGATAGTTATATTATTTATAGTAATGTTTGGAAGTGTAGATATGTCAAAGGTTGTAAGCAATCTTGCCCCATTAGAATTACTTGTAACTGTATTACGCCAGTTTATGCTATGCATTATACATGGGGAAAACTGGCATAATACAGTTATCTCTGTTGGTGAAACTGACCCTTAGAACGTACTTGAAGACCAGTTAAACTTGGATATGAGATCGTCATTCATTTTCGACAAGCTGTTATAGAGAGAATGAGGAGGTGAATGTACTCCTGATTATTGTGTTAAAACTATTTGGTTTTATTTTATAACTTTATAATAATAATAATAATAATATTATTATTATTATTATTATTATCATCATCATCATCACCATTAGTTAATTTGATATCTTTTTATACACCGGTTTGTCTTAAATAAATATGATCTAGAAATGTTTCTTGCAATAGAGACAGGATAAAATGGAAAATAAAGACTAAAAGTTTTTTGATGAAGACGAAAATAAATATAAATATATTGAACGGCAATTGCGCGAGGAATTAAAATAGCTTCGCCGCTATTCGAACACGCAGCCAGCGGATTGCGGCGAAGGGGTAACAAATCGATACGCAGTAATGCGGGATGCGGTTTTACGTGGCATGAATAGCCACACTCTGATATATCCAGAGCATTTTCGCTTTTCGCTAAGTATAAGAAGCTAACATAGTCTACCCTTGATTACTAGCACGGTCTCAAATTGCAGTTAGCTGTATCAAACTGCATGTAATAGAGCCCACTGAATAAAAATATGCACACTTAGGGTCAGTTTCACCAACAGAGGTAACTGCATTACGCCAGTTTTCCTCTTGTGTAATGCATAGCTTAAACTATCGTACCTCTGTTGGTGAAACTGGCCCTTAAACTGCAGTCGGAAATAAATGAAAGAATTATACCTCTTCCGAGCTAAGTTCCAGTTATAATGTAGACAAACCCAATGTATGGACAGCGTTTTCATTGTTCGAAGAACTGTTTTACCTCTAAGCGTGTAGGGAAATGTAGTTCGCCTCTAACACTCGAAAAAAAGGAAACAAAACTGGTCAACATGATTTTTGTCTCATAAGTACCAATAGTTGTACTTAATGCAGTTTTTTTATCGTGTTTTCAAATATGTATTCGGAATTTCTCCATCGCCCACAGTTTTATTTCAATTTCAATTAGTGGATTTAAATAATTATTTTTTTATAAACTTTTTTCGTCCACTGGTCCATTGTAAAATAAAATGTGGAACACTTTCATCAGGAGATTTCAGCTACGGAAAAGAGATAGCCTATGAAAGCAAATGGAATCCTAATATGCTGGCCGATTATTGTTGGACCTTCAAGAGGGATGCTCCACAGGCGAAATATAGCAGAAAATCGTCATTTCTCACTTTCTAGGTGAGTCCGAATGTTCGAATACTGTGTAGTTACGAATGTAGAAAATATTAAAGTGTTTGAAATTATAAATGTCTGTCTCTCGGAAACATTGCGTGATGGAGAAAAACCGATCTGATATTTGAATTCAGGAGAAAACATACTATCAGAATCACATATCTTTCTTTCTGAGACAAACACACTATCATGCAAGAAATATTACTATGTAGCATATTTATAGCCTATATAACATTTTAGCATGGTAGTGCGTTCTGTCCTACTTGCATGAATAGAACTATGATTGAAAGTTCAGTTTCCTAAATTTCGGGGTTGCCAACCTTTAAATAACTGTACTGTAATATTTCTAACTTTCTACTTGGGGCGGGAAGTAAAATCACTGCTCTTTATGTAGCCTATAGGCTACTTCGTACAATATATATACAAAAAATATAGCCGAAAGGTAGTGTTAAATACATTATACGAAACAAATTACTGAATTTTAAATGAACTGAACTTTATTTGAACAAATATAAAACAATAAATTATTACTTGCCGCCATTTTATGCCTCATTATTGTCACTGTAGTCTCACTAAATTATTTTTGATATTTACCGTATATAGGCCTTTCATTGGCCAGACTGCTAACGTCAGTTGTTTGTAATGAACGCGAATATTTCTAATAAGTATGTTTTTATTTTACTATCATTTATTATTTTGAAAACACCATCATGCAAAAAATAATGTACAAGACACGTTTGTGAAGTATTTTACAGAATATTGGAAATTTAAAACCGAGCGATAGCGAGATTTTTAATCATTTTCTCACTTCTGTAAAAATCACTTCCCAACCTCGCATTCTAATATAGGCTACTATTACGGTAGAATCTTAAAATACACATGTATAATCATAATTTTAATAGATTAAATAAGCATTGTTACATTTTTACGTAGGCGCAATGCAGAATATGTTGGAACTTCAGTTGTTTCAAAATGGTCGCATTCTATAGAATTTCTTAAACTATTGGAAAGGAAACGATTTGAAAGCGGAGATAAATTCTTTTTAACATTTTAAAACAAGTTTATGAAAAAATATCTTATATTAGCCATTGATGATGTGGTGAAAATAACAATTGAATTAACAGAAGAGTCAGCATAGAGCATACATTCTGCTCATAATTAAATTGGGAACAAAGGATAATCATATATCCACATCATGGAAAATGTATAAACTTCTGATTAGATAGACCCATATATAATTTTTGGAGGCACTCCGTAGCGTAATGTTTAAGGCACTGCGCTACAAACCGGAGTTTAAGGGTTCGAGTCCCGATGGGGTCAGGATTTTTAAACTGACCCAAACATTTTGGTAGCACCATGGCCCTGGGGTCGACTCAGCCTCTAACGGAAATGAGTACCGGACGCCTGTTCTGGGGTAAAGGCGGCCGTCACGCAGGGCTGACAACTCGGCTGACATCAAGTGCCGATTGTCTAGAAAAAGTGGGAGCCTTAACGTCCTACTACCCTAAGGGCCTCCTTGAGGCCTGTAGTGGGATCACTTTACGTAAGTTATATAATTTTTGCTGTAAATTAATAGGTAATGGAAAAAGTTACCGATGTGCAGTGAGTTGAGTTATTCGTAAATCTTACCTTGTATTCTGTCTTATTTCCCGTAGAATACGAAATTGCATAGGAACAATGTTTCTATCGATAACAGTTCCGTACACAATTCAGTCATATGGCGGGTAAAAGTAGCACCACAGTTCCCCCAGTACACGGAGTCGGTGAAGTAATATCTTACGCAGGTTTGTTTACAATACATCTGGAACTTAGCTCGGAATTTGTATAGCTAGTAGTCTCAATAAAATAAAAATAAAAATTAGCTTCAGATTTACATTAACTAACTGACTCACTAGCACTATTGAACCCGTAGGTTCATGGCCGTACTGACACAAGCTCTCCATACATCCATATCCTGAACTAATGTTTTCCAATCATTCCCTGTATAATCTAATTTCCTCAAATTATAGTTATTGTTATTCTCCCACCTCAGTCTTGCACTACCAACTGGGCGTTTTCCCCTCTGGTTTTCGTACAAGAAGATTCCATGCACGTCTTTCATTCCCCATTCGTGTCACATGTCCAGCCCATCGCAGTCTACGAGACTTAACTGTTCTTATTATATCTGGCTTCCTATACAGACCATGTAGTTCACTGCTGTGTAGTATTCTCCATTCACTTGTCTGTTCAACTCTCTTTGTTCCAAAATTTTCCTGAGAACTTTATTCTCAAGTACTCGTAATCTCCTTTCCTCTCTTAAAGTCAGAGTCCATGTTTCGCATCCATATAATGTAACTGGGAGAATAACAGTTTTACATATTCTCAGTTTAACGCTTTTCTGAAAGGCGTTGGGACGACAAGAGTCCCTGTAATGTATAATAGCACACATTTCCAGAATTGAACCTATGTTTAATTTCCTTCTGCATCTCATTCCTATTTGTAATTATTGCTCGTAGGTATCAGGGAGGTATGCCGACGGTAGCATTGTTGCCGAAAAGGTTACCCATCCCGGACAGGTCGAAGGCGAAATCCAGACGAAAAATGTAGCTTGGTCGATAGAATGACGATCTTTCACCGTAAAAAATATTACCGTCATGAAACGCGGACGTGGGTTCCACTGGGATAACATTTTTCGGAGGTAACTTAGTCCCGCATTCGGTTCTCCGAGCCGATACTACTTGAGGGAATCCACGTTATAGGATCAAACACAGGGACATGTTCCTAGAGACAAGGAATGTTAGAACATCCTGTATCATTCTTTATTTATTTTAACTTTATTGGAACTGGTTTTAAAGTTTGATACCCGATATCATGACTAACAGATTAAAAACTATTTTTAAAATCTATTGAGATACATTTCAGATTTATTTTATTTGGATATTCATGTTTGATGGGAAAATATTTTTAGATCTCTCTTTAGTGTTTATTTAAAAAAAACAATATTTTTGTAACCCCTATTTGGAGCATCCATCAGGTTTGCCTGGACGCTGGGAGCTTGTTTTATAAATTCAATGAAAAGAATAACCCTTATCGCTTCAAAAAACGTGTATGTCGGTGAATTAAATCTCTTCTAATCCCGGCAGTCGCCCGTCTGCTTCGTTCTCAATTAGTTGGTTGCCATGGTAACCTGGCTCCTTTTGCATCTTCTGACCGGATTGTTTTATATATATATATTGATAGGGTATTAATTGGGGTGATGGATTTTGGTGTGGGATTTATCATAAGTAATGCCACGAGTGATTTCCAAATTATCGATAAATTCACGACTCATGAAGTGAGGAGTGAATTTATCTAGAGAATTTGGAAATCAAGAGTGGCATTTGTTAGGACTATTTAACGAATAAAATTAAGCTGTTTACTCACAAATCATTATTTAACTATCATCATCATCATCATCATCTTCAAGTTAGTTATTTTAAAATATTTATATATTTAATGTAAACGGCGATGTTTGAAAACAAATGAGAAGCGACATCTGCTTCTTTTGTTTATCATTACAACCAGATCATACTATTTATTGCCAAAGGAACGCAATATTATAAGAATGCTCTCTAGTGGAGAAAAAATGAAACACATCGAACTGTATATTAATTCATTTCCGATGTCGTATGATGTAAATATGACAATTATATTTTTCTGGATTGTTACCTGGGAAAAAATACATTTAAGAAAGTGCAAACAGTGGTTTCTTTATTTTTTTTGGTGGTATAATCAATTACTACAAATATTTTTATATTAAATCCCACATGCGGCATGTGTTGACATTCATGCACTATATATACAATCTGGTAGCCGTATTTCTAACAGGCTCAGTCACTGCAAAATAATGGTCAGACCTGTTCTGAATATTAAAAAGGAGGAGCCTTCTTTAATATGGTAATTATAACACTGATAAATATTTCGTGAAATACGACTCTGTTTGGTTGTAAAACAGAAATCATTGAAACGTGATTGGCCATTGAGTCCCATTTGGGGCATGAGTTAAATAGTCACAGAAATGTGCGAATTTTAAGCTCGCGATCTAGTCAGGGTGGGTACGGTGAGCGATGAGGATCATTTATCACAGGAATTAACGAAGGAACTTTGTACGGGCAGCGATAGTTTTATCAATAATTGTTGTTTATAAATCACTCGATTTATTTAGTATAATAGTCACTATACATATTTTTAATAAAATGAAAACACTTGATGATACGATGTGTATAGCGATCTGGCTTATCTACGGAATACTGAAGAATTATTATCAGTATCGATTAATTACGTTGTTATTTTAAAATATTTAACTTCTTTGACTATTTAACTCATGCCCCAAATGGGACTCAATGGCCAATCACGTATCAATGATTTCTGTTTTACAAACAATCAGAGTCGTGTTTCACGAAATATTTATCAGTGTTATAATTACCATATTAAAGAAGGCTCCTCCTTTTTAATATTCTGAACAGGTCTGACCATTATTTTGCAGTGACTGAGCACAGGAGAAATACGGCTACCAGATTGTATATATATAGTGCATGAATGTCAGCACATGCCGCATTCGGGAGTTAATATAAAAACATTTGTAGCAATTTATTATACCACCAAAAAAAGAAACCACTGTTTTCACTTTCTTAAATGTATTTTTTCCCAGGTAACAATCCAGAAAAAAAATAATTGTCATATTTACATCATACGACATCAGAAATGAATTAATATACAGTTCGATGTGTTTCATTTTTTCTCCACTAGAGAGCATTCTTACAATATTGCGTTCCTTTGGCAATAAATAGTATGATCTGGTTACAGTGATAAACGAAAGAAGCAGATGAAGCGTGCCTATCGCTTCTCATTTATTTTCAAACATCGCCGTTTACATTAAATATATAAATATTTTAAAATAACTATAGTTAAATAATTATTTGTGAGTAAACAGCTTAATTTTATTCGTTAAATAGTCCTAACAAATGCCACTCTTGATTTCCAAATTCTCTAGATAAATTCACTCCTCACTTCGTGAGTCGTTCATTTATCGATAATTTGAAAATCACTCGTAGCATTACTTATGATAATTTAATTTGCTGATTTAGTGGAACTTATCCTAAGTTCTTCCTTCTCGATTAGGGGTTATATTGTATATTTGAAATAGTAGCGGTCTTTATTTTCCCGCACGCAATGAAACAAAACTTAATCGATGTTGTCCCTTCGCTAGCTGGGAGGATTTTGTTTTGTACGCGTCTCCGTTTTATATATTGAAAACTTCAGTATTTCTTCAATTGTTCAGATCGCTACAGGAGAAGAGGTTACAATTTATTGCTATTGGTTTAAACATATGTGGACATATATTACATATATATGAAGAGTGTGACTTTCCTTTATTTCTGTTTGTGATGTAGCTAATAATAGGTGTGTCTATCTCCCGCTATTTATTGACAATGTTGCCAAGTTGTTCATAGTTAGGCCTTTGAGTTTTCTATTAAGGGCCAAACAGCTGATTTAAAAACCGTTAGTTTCAATTAATTTTAATGTGTTATTCGTAGTTTTTTTTAACTGATATGTGTCCAAATATTAATTTGAAAATTCATAGTGAAACTCCAATTGTAAACGTTTTGTCATACTCGTCATTCATAAACATTATTCTGACTTGACATTCTAATCTGTTTTCAAATAGACGTTCTGACATATTTCTATTAACAAAGAGTTTGGTATCTATAGGTTCGTATTGTATTCAGGTACCTGGAATTCATGCATTCCTTTGTTATACCATACGTCTTCTAGACTTTCTGACGCCGTCTATATTGGAATAACCGAAATTTAACTAAAGGAGTTGTCTTAGTCATTTATAAAAAAAAGGAAATCAACAATTATATAATTAATACAGTTGATTTATTAATATGATCATTTGATTGAAAATAAATGTCTGAGTAATTTAAAGTCCAAAGTCGATATGTTTATATATATTACATCTTTATATCTCGAATTATGGGCCTATATTTAAATAATTTAGATTTAAGGAAATATTTACTTTATATTTGAAACTAAAACAACATGGAGGAAAATTCGGGTTACAATATATATATTGGCATCTTTTAAAATAAATCTAAATTTATGTTTGCTCTAACCTCGACTTCATTATTACCCAGTGTAAGGTGATCTATTATGATTTCTTTTCTTCGTAAATTGAATATTTATTTATTTATCTTTATATTATATCTGACTATATTTTGACTCGCATTAAAAGCTTTAGTTGTGCTTTTTACTTACTCTATGCCTATTCATTCAGTAGTTAGCATAAGTCAGATATCAAAGTCAAATTCCAAAAGCTTGCTCAAGCGTGTGTTAGTTCCTTTATCCCAAAGCTTCCACGATTGTATTTTATAAGTCAGTAAACATTACATATTGGGAGAATTTAGTAAAGAAAGTTGAATTCCTCTTTGCCTCTATGGGCCCGGGCAAAGATGTCACAAATATGAACAATCTATGCTTTCCAATCAAAATAGTGATCAACAATATAACCCTGCGTGGGTGCAAAATGGTAGTAGAACGAGGTTAAATAATAATAAGACGCCACAAAAATGGTTTGGCAGAGCGTGGTTCAAAAAAGACTGCACAAAATATATTAATTGGTTTTTCTCGTATAATTTATCATATTATTATTATTATTATTATTAATATTATTATCGTATCATTATTGTTATTATCCTATAAAATGTTGTCTGTACATGAAATTTACATTGCTACATTATTGTACCTTTAACTGTTTAAAATTAGTGTAGTGTATATCTATATTTGTCAAATATTTATTTGTATTTGTGCTGGTTGAGTGGGAGAGAGGGCCTTACGACCTTAACTCTGCCAGAATAAATAAAGTATTATATATATATATTTATATATATATATATATATATATATATATATATAATTATTAATATACAGATTTTTAATGTTTGCACATATTTTTGTGCATAAAGTTTTATTTAAGTCTTTAGGCTTTTTAGCATTGTCATGTTTTTTTGTGACGAACAGGGAGCTGGCCTGATGCATCAACGCCCAACCTGGAGGACCAGGTGGTTTCTGGTCTAAGTTTTCTTCTTCTAGCCTTTATCAAACCAATGAAGAACTGCAAGGCAGCAGTATCTGTACCCTAGATAAGGGGCCCTCACAGTGTACTATCAGCCGGGCGTACTGAACCCTGTTTTTTTAACGAGGTTGTTACTCCTCCGCCTCAATCTTTCCTAACCTGGCTTGTGACTGGCTTTGGCGGGTTTATAGGCTATATATATATATATATATATATATATATTCTTGTAAGCCCATGTTTCCCTTAACAGAGATTTAGGCGCTGTCCCTTACAGGGAGGAATTTGAACATACTAATTTAGTTAGACTTGTTTTCGTATAGATGTCATTTGAGTGGTCCGTGGTCAGCGTTCCGCCTCATACTGACATCTAGGAAACCAAGGTAGTACCTTACTAGGACGGGAAATTTTGCTTAGAGGCCTTTTCATTCAGGGTTAAGGATTTTTACGAGCCTGAAAATCTTCATACGCGGGACCCACGGCTTAAAGTCCCTCCCGGAGGACTTGCTTCTTGGATTTTTCCATGCTAAGAAAATCCATCGACCCCGGCCGGGTTTGAACCCGCGACCCTCGGGACCAGAGGCAATATATATATATATATATATATATAAGAAAAATAAATGTTTGTACTAGATTTGTCCGGTAGTTGTAATGGATAGCACACTGGAGTACCAATCCAGAGATCCGGGTTCAATTCCCGTCCAGGTATTTATTTTTCTTATCATGTTTTATAAATATATTTAAACTTTAAACGTTTTAAATACTTCTTCAACAAATAGAAGAACACAGGAACAATTGGAAAGAACATCTGCAAAGAATGACAAAGGATAGGATACCAAATATGGCACTGATGTATAATCCTGGAGGAAGAGGATCCGTAGGAAGACCAAGAAAGCGTTGGGCTGAATAGTTGTGAGATCGGAACAGGGAAAGACCTATTCCGTGATGGATGGTGATGATGATTATATTTAAACTAGCTAATACCTAGCGTGTGTTGCTACACCTAAATAAATGAAACAGTAAAGGCTAATTAAATTGTATGGTATATGCTGAAACGAACCAAACATGGCCGTTGCTTGTCAGTTTTTTATTTCGGATTTCAGGTAACCTTTTAATTGCCAGATTTTTCTCGCTTTTTTGATAATATCTACTTCGGTTTATTTAATAGGATATACTGAGTTTTGTTGTGAAACATCGAAAATTGTGATCGCTACAGCGATATTTAAATTTTCACTACTGGTGAACTCCTCCTACACCTAATACTTCTATAGAGCCCAATTGTGAATCTACGCCATCCAGGGATCCACTCAAACACACACAAAAAAAAATCATCAAAGTCGGTCCAATCGTTTAGACAGTTTTTTAATTTCAGATTTCAGGTAAACCTCCATTTCTAATTGTTAGATTTCGCTCATTTTTGGAAAATAACTATCTCGGATTATTTTAATAGGATATACTCAATTTCGTTGTGAAACATCGAACATTGTGACAGCTAGAGCGATTTTTGAAATGTTCATTTCAGATGGACTCCTACAGCTAAAGATTTCAGAGGGTAAAATTGTGAATCTAAATTATCCAGGGACCCACTCAAACACACAAAAAAAAGATCATCAAAATCGTTCCAGTCGTTTAGGAGGAGTTTAGTGACATACACACATACAGAATAATTTTTTTTTGTGTGTGTTTGAGTGGGTCCCTGGATAATTTAGATTCACAATTTTAACCTCTGAAATCTTTAGCTGTAGGAGTCCACCTGAAGTGAAAGTTTGAAAAATCTCTCTAGCTGTCACGATTGTCCATGCTTCACAACAAAATTGAGAATATCCTATTAAAATAATCCGAGGTAAGTATTTTCCAAGAATGAGCAAAATCCAACAATGTTTACCTGAAATCCGAAATCCGAAATTAAAAAATGTCTGGATAATTTAGATTCACAAATTTAACCTCTGAAATATTTAGCTGTAGGGGTCCACCTGAAGTGAAAATTTGAAACATCGCTCTAGCTGTCACAATTATCCTTGCTTCACAACGAAACTCAGTATATCCAATTAAAATAAACCTAGGTAGATATTATCAAAAAATGAGAAAATCTGGCAATTATATAAAGATAATACTTAACTAACTAACTCACTGCCACTATCAAACCCGTAGGTTCATGGCCGCGCGGACTTAAGCTCTACACACATCTCAATCCTGAGGTAATATTTTTCAATTATCCCATGTTTAATCTACTTCCCTCAAATCGTGGTTAATGTTATTCTCCCACCTCATTCTTGGTCTACCAACTGGGCGTTTTCCTCTAGTTTTCCTACAGGAAGCTTCCATTCCCCATTCGTGCCACATGTCCTGCCCATCGCTGTCTTCGAGACTTAACTGTTCTGGTTTCGTGGAAAGCAACGGGAAGCTACCACACCTATAATTCCCTAATAAAGCTGCAAAGCATAACATGAAAATGCTATAATTGCAGTGAAAGACATGCCCTCGGGCAGAATTACTAAGAATGTATATAGAACACGTTGCTTAATTCTTCATTCTTCTGCCTGTTTTTTTCTTTTTTGGTCCATATATATTTCCTAAGAACTTTATTCTCAAATACTCGTAATCGTTTCCTCTGTCTTAAGCCTTAAATTGGAAAAACATTAATTTCTCGTGGAAGTTATTTCAATGTGCTGGATCGCATTGAAAACGAAATCATGCATACCTGTTATTATTTGGTATAATCTGTAATTCGACACACACGTTTAAGTGAGTTCTTCTTTCGTTTTATTTTGTTTTATTAAAATGAATAAATAAAACTAATTGATGTATCCTACTGGATATATTACCAATTTAAGGATTAAAGTAAGAGTTAGTGTTTCGCATCCATATAATATAACTTGGAGAATAACATTTTTATATATTTTCAATTTAACTTTTCTGAAAGGAGTTGGGTCGACAAGAGTTCTTGTAACGCATAATAGCAAGCATTTCCAGAGAATTGAGGCTATATTTAATTAATTTCTGCATCTCATTCCTATTTCTAATTATTGTCAAAGGTATTTGATTTCAGCCACTTCTTCAAAATTTCCCTCATTTTGTCATTAACTGTTCATTTCCATTATATAATGTATTTCTATCTCTGTGAACATATATTTAGTTTTATTGATATTTACTTCCAGTCACGATTTCTTAGTTTACTCAATAGAGTGTGCGTGTTGGCCCTTAGTACATCCTCGCTATCACCTAATAATACTACATCATAAGCTTCTTCAAAAAAAAATTCATAAATTTGCTTTAAATTCAGCTGTTTGCACTGTAAAACAAAAGGCAGCACAATGTATTGATCAACATTTTAAAATTCATAGAAATTTTAAAAGAAGCGAAGAATACAGACCTACTCAATGAAAACACACCCACAGACCTAAACCTGTTGTACAACTTATACAACAACATCGGTACCAGTTAAAATGCAGAAGATGAAACATTGTTTTTGAAAGGCCTCCATATTGGAACTACTTGAAGAAGTTTAATAATTTAGTTGAGGACGACTGACCTACCAGGTATCCATTTCATAATAATTACTTGAATAAATATTATTTTAATTAAACTTGGAAAATATATTTGAAATTAAATTGGGTTGAATTTGGAAATAGTTGCAATTGCATTTGTTTGATATTTAAAACGTTGATGTGTAAATGACCTTAGGCGCTGTGGAATACAAATTGCTGTTTGGACTCGCGTTACATCGGGAAGCGGTTAATGGAAATGATTATGCTAACGAGCAAACATAATGTAATGCGTGTTAACATTTATTTCTCTCATCCGTTTGTGCTTCCTCACAATATATAGTGTTTGTAATGAACAATCAGCTTTTTGTACATGTTTCATTTGTACGTAGTTAGAGCTAATTATTACACTATAATAATAATAATAATAATAATAATAATAATAATAATAATAATAATAATAATAATAATAATAATAATAATAACAATTACAATAATAATAACAATAATAACAATTACAATAATAATAACAATAATAATAATAACAATAATGATGATAATGATAATGATGATAATGATAATGATGATAATGATAATAATAATAATAATATTAATAATAACAATGATTTTATTTATTTATATACAGAATTTTAATGTTTACACATCTTTCTGTGCCTAAAGTTATATTTTTCTTCTCCACTCGTCTCTCTCCACCCAAATCCATGTCCTCCAGTCCTCTTGCTCTCATTCCAGTTCTTATTTCCTGCATTCGCGAGTTTCTAGGTCTTCCTCTCCTCCTTCTTCCAGGTGGACACCATTCCAATGTTTTCCTGAGTAATAATAATAATAATAAAATAATAATAATAATAATAATAATAATAATAATAATAATAATAAAAATAATAATAATGATAATGATAATAATAAAATAATAATAATAATAATAATAATAATAATAATAATAATAATAATGATAATGATCATAATAATAATGATGATGATATTGATAATAATAATAATAATAATAATTATTATTATTATTATTATTATTATTATTATTATTATTATTATTATTATTATAGTATTATTAATGATGATGATAATGATGTTAATATAATGACAATAATAATAATAATAATAATATTAGCTATAATATTACTAATAATAATACTATTCATAAAAATATTATTTTATTAGGTATATTCCACAATACAGTGTTTCTCCTTCAACCAAAGGTCATTTGTCCCCAGAGGTTCCTGTCTGAAGCATCTTCTTCCCTGAAATCTCTAGCTTCCATTTTTCTCCTCCCTCCATCTATCCAACGTTCTCTAGGTCTACATCTTCCATTAGCTTCCTAATCAAGGATTTTTTCGGTATTCTACCTTCTTCCATTCTTATGATGTGTCCTGCGTGTAGATACGCAGTAAAAAATTAAATCTACTAGGACAAAATTCTGAATTCCATTCAATTTTGAATGTAAAAAATGCAATGAAAATAAAAGTGTGGAAAAGCATGTTTAAAGATTTGCATGAATCTTAAACTTAACTGGTGAAGCCTTTTAACTGACGTAATTTAGGACGCTTAGAAGCGCCATAGGCCTCTGAAACTTTGCCAACATATGCATTAGAGTATAAACTATTTTTTAGTACAAAAAACAAAAAACAAATGTCAATTTTGATCTCAAATGGTGAATATTTCACATCAGCCCCCTTAATATAAGAGAAAAATCTGTGTTTAAATCGTGATGTCTAATAGCTTAAATCGTTAAAGCACTGGTGTTCAGAACCAGATATATTGGGTTCAAATCTCAATTTAGGCATATATTTTTTCTTCAAATTTAACTTGTCATTTTATACGTCCTCAACTTCCGAAGCCTAATTATAAAGAATCAGAAAAAAAGTTTGTAAAAATTTGATCTGAAGAAAGTAAGATATAAATAATAACAACAGCTTTATTTTATCTGGCCGAGTTAAGGCCTTAAGGCCTTGTCTGCCTTTCAACCAGATTAAAAAAAATAGTTTTACATCTAAATTACAATATACATAAACGATTACATGTTACAAATACAATATAATTAATATTTATAATGTATTTTGATTTACTCTAGATTTAACGAATTAAATATATAAGACGTACAAGATATATAAAAGAACGAAAAATTATTAATGACTTAGTATACATTTAAATAATTAGAAACAAATAATTATTAGACAACAGGTAACTGTATAAGCGTGACTTAAAGGTGCCAAGTGTGCGGCAACCCCTGATATCTTGAGGAAGGAAATTCCAGGAGCGGGCAGAGGCTACTGTGAAGGAAGTAGAATAAGAGGAAGTGCTATGAAGAGGAATTGTTAACAGAGTGTTATCTTGTGACCTGGTGTCAATATTGTGGTAAGAGGATAACTTCTCAAATCTGGACGCCAGGTATGTAGGAGTGTAGGAATTCAGAAGCTTGAAAAGTAGTGAAAGAGAGTGCAATTTACGTCCGTCAGTAAGACGGAGCCAAGAGAGGTTATTAAAGTGTTCGGAAATATGGTCATAACGGCGGACATTGAAAATGAATCGAACGCAAGCATTATGAACACGCTGCAGTCTCTGCGATAAGTCATGGTTTAGATCATTGTATATAATGTCACAATAATCGAGGTGTGGCAACACAAGATTCTGCACAAGGATTTGTTTTAACGAAACTGGGAGAAAATTCTTTAATATATAAGATAATGTAAGATGGAGAAAGTCTTTTTACATATGTGTTTCACTTGTGTTTGCCAGGTTAAATTTGCGTCTAGATGTAGTCCAAGATCTATTACTGAAGATGAATAAGGGTTCATTATATTATTTATAGTAATGTTTGGAAGTGCAGATATGTCAAAGGTTGTAAGCAGTCTTTGTTGTCCCATTAGAATTACTTGTGACGTGTTAGGATTTATTAAATGTAGATTGATTGGTATAAAAGTTTAAGAAGGGCTCGTTTAGAAGTTGGGGGAGAACATTAATGAAAGTGGTGGAGTTCTTTTGACCCCGATGTAGGCTGCTACTGTAGGAGTGATGTTTGACCTGGTTAGGGTGCGATCTGGAAAATATGTGTTACGTTGCCTGAATTTCTTGACGCCTTGGGAATCAATAACCTCCTCCCAACTTCGCCACCAAATTTACCCCAACTTTAATCTCTTAACCGCCAGACCCACCTCCAATTTACAGTTTTTAACTCAAATTTAATTTGTTCTTTTAAAACTGTTATGGACTGAAGATAACTTTACCACAAGGTTAACCTTAATACTTATAAACTTTAATGCACAGGATGCAAAAGTATCTCATAACTAACTATCTAACTAACTGAGACTATCAACCCGTAGGTTCATGGCCGAGCGGACGTAACTTCTCCATACATCCCTATCCTGAGCAAATGTTTTCCAATCATCGCCTGTTTAAACCACATCCTTTAAATCATAATGTTATTCTCCCACATCATTTATGATTTATCAACTGGGCGTTTTCTCACTGGTTTTCCTACGAGAAGCTTCCATGCACCTGTTTCATTCCCCATTCGTGCCACATGTCCTGCATATCTTAGTCTGTGAGACTTAACTGTTCTTATTATATCTGGTTTCGTTTAAAGACCATGAAACTCACTGTTATTTAGTATTCTCCATTCACATGTCTGTTATCTCTCTTTGGTCCAAATTTTTTCTAAGAACTTTATTCTCAAATACTCGTAATATTTTCTTCTCCCTTAAAGTAAGAGTCCATGTTTCGCATCCATATAATATGACTTGGAAAATAACAGTTTTATATATTTTCAGTTTAACATTATTTGAGAGACGTTGGTATGACAAGAGTCCCTGTAATGCATAACAACACTCATTTCCAGAATTGAGCCAATGTTTAATTTCTTTGTGCATCTCATTCCTATTTTTTCTGCCTTCACCGAAATGCATTTTATGCAATCACCCTGATGAAGAAATGGACGAAGGTCATCTGAACAATTGTATCGCTGGCAAACATGAAGTTTCTAAGACCTCAAAGTATTGGAGAGCAAGACTGCTAATGACTTCATTGTTAGATGCAGCACATTAGACAACAACAACAACATTCCTATTTGTGATTATTGTTCCTAGGTATTTTAATTCAGCCACTTCCTCAAAATTTCCCTCATTAGCTGTCCATTTCCATTATATAATGCATTTCTATGTGTGACCATATATTTAGTTTCATTGATATTTACTTCCAGTCCCAATTTTTTAGTGTTACTCAATAGTGTGTGATTTGGTCCTTATTACCTCGTCGCTATCGCCCAATAGTACTACATCATCAGCATAAACTAACAGCTTATTAATACCATTGAGTTGTAGGCCTTCCTCATCCTCTAAAGATTTGATGGCATGCTCTAGTACAAAATTAAATAGTAGAGGAGATAGTGCATCACCTTGCTTCGACCCATTCTGGATTTCAAAAATGTCCGAAAACTGTTTGCCTACACGCACCCTACGTACACATACTTAGTTTTATTGATGCTTAATTCCAGTCCCAATTTTTTAGTGTTACTCAATAGTGTGTGATTTGGTCCTTATTACCTCGTCGCTGTCGCCCAATAGTACTACATCATCAGCATAAACTAACAGCTTATTAATACCATTGAGTTGTAAGCCTTCCTCATCCTCTAAAGATTTGATGGCATGCTCTAGTACAAAATTAAATAGTAGAGGAGATAGTGCATCACCTTGCTTCAACCCATTCTGGATTTCAAAAATGTCCGAAAACTGTTTGCCTACACGCACCCTACGTACACGTACTTAGTTTTATTGATGCTTAATTCCAGTCCCAATTTTTTAGTGTTACTCAATAGTGTGTGATTTGGTCCTTATTACCTCGTCGCTATCGCCCAATAGTACTACATCATCAGCATAAACTAACAACTTATTAATACCATTGAGTTGTAGGCCTTCTTCAACCTGTAATGATTTGATGATATGCTCTAGTACCAAATTGAATTGTGGCGGAGATAGTGCATATCCTTTCTTTAACACATTATGAATTTCAAACATAACCGAAAACTAATTCCCCGCACGCACCCTACTCTATGATGCATTCGAATAATTAATAATAGCACCATGAATTCTACCTTCTAAGGAATTCGCGTAGTTTACATATTTCCTGTGTGACGTACTAGCTGCAATGAAAACAGTTGAGGAACATTAGTTAAAACATGATACAAATTTGTGTAAAATACTGTTAACTTCACCCTAAACAACATTTCCATCTCTGTTTCATGCATTTGACTTCGTTTCCTTTGAAAACCGTGCATATGTATATTTCCTATTGTACCTCCTCTTCCTTCCCCACTACACTTCTAATATTGATTTTAAATCAAAATTTCAGTAAGAGAAATAGCGTTAGAACAGTTGTGACATCTATGTGACTAAAAGATAAATGAATCGCTGGTTTTCAATGCCCCAAGTTTATTTCCCGAAAAAAAAACATTATTTCAGTGAGAGAGAAATATTTTGTATTGCTTTGTTTGAATTTAAACATTTGAACTACAGAGAGATTTACTTTTATTCACATAGAGGTCAGAGGTGTGCACTGTAAAACAAATTAACAAACACACACCGAATTTAAACAAACAGTCAATCAACTCTCATTCAAGTGAAGCAGTGCGTGCAATAATGATACAAGTCAGCTTCTCTCCAGAGAAAGCGCTAACAATAAATATTTAGCGGAATATTTAGGATTATTATTATTATTATTATTATTATTATCATTATTATTATTATTATTATTATTATTATTATTATTATTATTATTATTATTATTATTATTATATGGATGCAATACATGGACTCTTACTTTAAGGGAGAAAAGAAGATTACGAGTATTTGAGAATAAAGTTCTTAGGAAAATATTTGGGCCAAAAAAGACATGAACAGACATGAGAATGGAGCATACTACATAATTGTGAGTTACATTATATGTATAGAAGCCAGATATAATAATAATAGTTAAGTGTCGTACGCTGCGATGAGCAGGACATGTGACACGTATGGGGGATGAAAGAGATGCATGGAAGCTTCTGGTAAGAAAACCAGAAGGAAAACGCCCAGTTGGTAGACCAAGAATGAGGTGGGAAAATAACATTATCCATGATTTGAGAGAAGTGGATTATAAAGGGAATGATTGAAAAATATTAGCTCAGGATTGGGATATATGGAGACCTTATGGCCGCGCGGCCATGTACCTACGGGATCGATAGAGCCAGTGAGTTGGTTTATTATTATCTTTATTATTATCAGTTGTAGTAGGAGTAGCGTAAATGGTTAAGACAATACGTTACAAACTGAAAGGTTGAGGGTGCGACTCCCGGCGGAGTCGATTATTAAACTGACCCGTAGCTTCTGGTGGCACCATGGTCCTGAGGTCGACTCAGCCTTTAACCTAAATGAGTACCAGTTGCTTGTTCTGTGAGTAAATGCGGCTGTCACGCAGGGCTGACAATCCGGCAGACATTAAGTGCCGATTGTCTAGAAAAAGTAGGAGCATTAATCTCCTACTTTCTCAAGTGTCTCCTATGGCTGTAGTTTTTATTATTAATAAATCTAAATATATGTACACACATAGAAATGTATCATATAATGGAAATGGACAGTTCATGACAAATGAGGGAAATTTTAAAGAAGTGGCTACATTTAAATACCTATCATAAATAGGAATGAGATGCACAAAGAAATTAAACATAGGCTCAATTCTGGAAATGCGTGCTATTATGCATTGCAGAGACTCTTGATGTCTCTACTCCTTTCAAAAACGTTAAGCTGAAAATATATAAAACTATTATTCTACCAGTTATAATATATGGATGCGAAAATTGGACTCTTACTTTAAGGGAGGAAAGGAGATTACAAGTGTTTGTGAATAAAGAACTTAGGAAAATTTTGGACCAAAGAGAGATGAACAAACAGGTGAATGGAGAAGACTACATAACAATGAACTACATGGTCTTTATAGGAAGCCAGCTATAATAAGAACAGTTAAAAGTCTCGTAGACTGCGATGGGCAGGACATGTTGCATGTATGGGGAATGGAAGACTTGCATGGAAGCTTCTTGTAGGAAAGCCAGAGGGAAAATGCCCAGTAGGTAGACCAAGAATGAGGTGGGAGAATAACATTAACTATGTTTTGAGGGAAGTAGATTATAAAGCATTAACTCAGGATAGGGATTTATAGAAAGCTAATGTCCGCGCGGCCATGAACCTACGGGTTCGATAGTGCCAGTGAGTAAGTAAGTATGTAAGTAAGTAAGTAAGGTACAATAATTACAAACAGGAATGAGATACACAAAGAAATTAAACATAGACTCAATTCTGAAAATGCGTGATCAGAAGTTCAAATATTTCTCTTTCCAGGATCACTGGAATTGTTTTTTCTATTCTTCCTAGTTTTGAAGAAATAAATGTTTGAAGTCTGTTTCCTTCTTTCTGAATAGCCCTGTATATATAATAGGAAAGTGACCGCTAGTAATGACCATAGAAATGGCGAACAAAGTATAGAACACGCTGGCTGTGATTTATAGTTTCTGAACAGAAAGCAGGGCGTGTGCTATATAATACTCTGTTCATTCAAATCTCATTCATAATTCAGCGAAATTAATTGTTCCACCAACTTGCGTATTTAACTACTTGTTCTAATCGATTCTACGACAGTTGATAAAAGCGTATTTATAAATTACACAGACTTTAATGAGTAATCGTGTTCCTGCTCCATCTAGTTCATGGAATTAAATACTGCCTGCTAAATGGCACAAACTTTGTTAAGAAACATCTACATTGTATTATTTTTCTCTAATAATCAAATTTGTTTTTGTTAGGGCATCAGAAAATGCTTTACAACAATTCCTTTATTCTTTAAATAATATCTCTAAAATACAATTTAAGAATATCTACATCTAAAACAAAAATATTAGCTCTGAAAGGAAAATGTGCAATAAGAACAAAAATAATGACAAACAATGTAATTATCGACCAAGTTCAGAATTTTAATTATTTGGGATGTCGTTTAGGCAATGACAGAAATTTAGATAAACACACTAAAATACAACGATTCAGTTATCTATGTGGCACAATTAAACGCACTTTATTGAATAAGACTAGAAAATAAACTATTTTGAAGTTTTACAAAGTATTGGCAGTTCCATCTCTTATCTACGGATGTGAAACCTGGACATTAACAAAGGCAGATAGTAAACAAATAGAGGCTGCTGAAATGAAGATGTTGAGAGCAATAGCAGGATACCAAAGGACCGATAAAAAGAAAAACGAAGATATAAGAACAGAACTTAATATATTTAATCTCTGTGAAATAATAACATATTATCAAAATGCTTATCTTCAGCACGTATTACGAATGAATGAACAGCGCATACCATGAAGAATGTATAATTATAAACCAAAAGGAAGAAGAATGTTAGGAAGACCATTGAAGAGATGGAAGGGCCAATTCGACCTATAATGAGATCAGAACAGGCCATTGGGCTTAATCCTTGTTGTTGTTGATGATGATGATGTTTTTGTTAGGGGATTCCTAATAAATTAGTTGTTTTCATGAAAAAGTCCTGCACCGTAGCCGAGTGGGTTAAGGCAAATTACCTTAGCGCAGAGTTTTGGGATTGCATTGATTCGAATCTCCATGGGATAAGACATTCTCTCATGGAATGTGCGGCAGTATGGGACCGGTGCCCACCCAACATCTTGAGGAATTTGAGTAGCTACAATAAGTAGCTAGGTTCAGGAACCTGGAGGACCCGACATGCTGACAACATATCACTACTACACTGGCAGGATGATTGTGTACCTCTGGGAGTTACGCATGTGGATGAGAGGTCAGCAGCCGGGTTGTAGGGCAAGGGACTTGTAGGCCTGTCGCACCATGAGGTTAGAGAGAGTTTTTTTTAAATATTAAAAAAATACATATCTTCACCAACCTTATCTACCACACAACGAAATGACAATGGAAATTATATATATATATTGGTGCGAGGCTCAATTGTAGGCAAGAGATCTCAGGGTTATGAACTCTTTATAAGCAAAAGAACAACGTATAAATGTACACTCAATTTTAACGAATCCAAGAAACTGTTTATTTACGGAGAAATACACTTTTGATAATACAGTTACAAAGTTTTATCTATGAGTGGAGTCGCTGAAATACTTAGAGGTCCATGTGCTCGAATCAATATTTTCAAAGTCCAAATGCTTAACGGTCTATAACTTTAAATTTAACTATTTCTCGGACGAATCTAATATTTAAACTGAATCGGAGATCGCGGTCTGCAGGTCTACGATGTTCCAACACTGAACACAGAGTCACTGATAGTGATAGTGTATTTTGATATAAGTTCTCGCTTATAAAGGCGGTGGCTCCTCCCACTTTTCTCGAATCCACTCCTTACAATTGAATATATATTTATGTTACAATAATATTATTTACTAGTATGTATAACATTTCTAAGAACTGGGTAAATTGGTTCTTTGATATTTAATAGATAAATGTTTATCAGTTTCTTTGTAAACTGTCAATGTTAAGAGATTATCTTTTCTAGAGGTGAATGAATGTCTTTTGTTGTCTGTATTAGCCAGGTAGTAATTCTTTATCATCATTTATTGGAATTGCTTAGTAACGTTAATTGGTTTCTAAGAATTGGGTCAATAGATTTTTAATATTTTTAATAGATAACTAATAATGTTGTGTGATTCCGGGTTCTGTGGCCGTGGTCCATAGTTGGTGTTGATACCAGACGTTTCGCCCTCAACTGCGGAGGGCATCTTCAGTGGCGAGTGCTTCTAGGCGTGTTTCCTGGTCGGAAGATCTACTTAGAGTGAGCTCTGATAACTAATGTTATCTTTTCTTAAAGAATGACTATTTCTTATTAGTTGTATAGCCTGCTAATTGGAATTAGTTATATTCTTTTGACAATACCCTTTTTTGTGTTCCTATATTATTTGTAACTTGGGTAGCAGGTAGAGTTCTGACAATACCTCTTTATTCCATTATTTGTCATTTGTATAGCAGGTAGCGTTTTACAGTATTTTATTCTAGACAAATGTACGTGTAATTTTTACCTGGATATATTTCTACTTTTCCACATACATATTTTATAGCGATATTAGTAATATATTCTATTTTCATTATTTATAGATTTATTTAATTTTAATAACAATTTAATATATTTCGGAACATTTTAGTTTCAGATCCATGCATATTAGAGTTGTATCTTAGTTTATATGTCTCCTATCATATTAATCGCTACAATATATATATATATATATATATATATATATATATATATATATTGTGTTCGCTACCGGGGGTCGTCTTCATGTAGTTTTCTTGTAATAAAACACAACAGATGATCGTGAGAACCTTCATAACTAACTAACTCACTGGTACTATCGAACCCGTAGGATCATGGCCGCGCGGACATAAGCTCTCCGTACATCCCTATCCTGAGATAATGTTTTCCAATCATACCCTGTATAATCTACTTCTATCAAATCATACTTAATATTATTCTCCCATCTCATTCTTGGTCTACCAACTGGGCGTTTTCCCTCTGGTTTTCCTACAAGAAGCTTCCATGCAAGTCTTTCATTCCCCATTCGTGCCACATGGCCTGCCCATCACAGTCTACGAGACTTAACTGTTCTCATTATATCGGGCTTCCTATAAAGACCATGTAGTTCATTGTTATATAGTCTTCTCCATTCACCTGTCTGTTCATCTCTCTTTGGTCCAAAAATTTTCCTAAGAACTTTATTCTCAAATACGTAATCTTCTTTCCTCCCTTGAAGTAAGAGTCCATATTCCGCATCCATATAATATAACTGGTAGAATAATAGATTTATATATTTTCAGTTTAACGTTTTTTGAAACAAGTTGGGACATCAAGAGTCTCTGTAATGTATAATAGCACGCATTTCCAGAATTGAGCCTATGTTTCATTTCTTTGTTATTATTGTTCCTAGGTATTTGAATTCAGCCACTTCCTCAAAATTTCCCTCACACGAAAACCTTCATAATAACTTTATTTGATTCGATAAACTTTCAGTGGCATTTCATTTTCAATTTGCTCCAAGAATTAACTTTTATTTTAAGTTTAATTAGCACACAGTAATTTTCATAGTTTCTAGCACTTTCACTTACCACATTTTCGTCTTGCCTCAGTTCACTATATCGCTATCCAACACAACTGATTAACTCCCGACCCTGGTAGCAGTTTATATAAGCCGGGGAAGGACGTTTGTCGACTTGCAATCAATACTCTTCTAGAATGGAAGTTTCTGGCATCGAACTTTCCTGACATGGAGGCTAGACGCATAGAGAAACTTCCGGAATGAAAGTATAGACGCATTAATAATTTTGCGCGGGTGTTTCAACTCGCGAGTTAACGACGAGGTGAAGAAAATAAGAAGAAGGAAAAGAGACGAAGAAAAAAAATAGTAGAAGAAAAATAAGGAAAAGATAAGAAAAAAGAATGAGAAGATTCAATAATAAGGAAGAGGAGAAGATAAAGAAAAGAAGATGGGAAATGAGGTGAAGAAAATAAAAAAGGGAGATGAAGAAAAAAGTAGGAAAAAAAAAATTATGAAAATGAAAGAAAATGAGATGAAGAGACGAAGCGATAGGAGATACAGAAGAAAGAGGATGTAAAGAAAAAATGAAGGAAAAGAAGATGATGAAAAATAAAAGGAAGTGAAGATGAAGGAAAAGAAGATGAAGAGTATTATATCCTAAAGATTAATTTAATAATAGGGCCTATTAGTTTGGGCAAGCTGGATGACATAATGGGCGAGTTAGTACACCGTATTAGTATAACGTTCACAACAGGTGTTTGTTAGCGGGATTTTGTGATAAGTTGGCTGTACTGATCCTGGTAAGTCAGTCGTCCTCAACTAAATTATTAAACTTCATCAAGTAGTTCCAATATGGAGGCCTTTCAAAAACAATGTTTCATCTTCTGCATTTTAACTGGTACCCGATGTCGTTGTATATGTTGTACAACATGTTCAGGTATGCGGGTGTGTTCTCATTAAGTAGGTCTGTATTCCTTGCTTCTTTTAGAATTCCTATATCTTCAAGGATGCTGATCCTGTTGTTACACTCTCTGTGTAGTACTGACATAGTATTATCGATTTTGTCGAATTAATGTACGTTTCCAGTATGTGTTGGAAATACCGTCCCGACCGGGGATCGAACCCGTGCCCGCTGCGTGACAAGGCAGCACGCTACCTCGAGACCACGGCGCTGGACTCTGTGGTAATTATTTGTTAGCTTAATTTTTCGGTTTGGAAACCTATATTACAACATCGTCAGCAAAAAGTAGGTTTTTGTTTGTAGGGTTTCTATGCGCCTCGGCAGATCATTGATATTAAAAATAAGAGTATCTCAAATCCAGGTCCTGTTAACTTGCTAATTGATTATATTTTAAAACATTAGTACATTTAAGTATTGATTACTCATTGAACTGTTATAGGAAATATCACTATGAAGTTTATTGTAAATATCAATTATCTACTTCTCCGGGATTTTCAAGAGATTTCTGTATTCACGATATTCATGATACTCTTTGCACTTATCTCGAATATGATTTGAAAAAGAAAAAAACCGAACTAAAAAAACAAAAATAATTTTAATTTCCAACACGCTTGGGATAAAATTGAAGTGGTCAACAAAAAAATCATCTCCAGCACATCTAGAATAGAACTAGAGTTACGTACAAAAAAAAACCATCAAATCGTGGGGTGCTCTATATGAATTAATATATATGATAATAAACAAATATTGGTAAAAGTAAAGTCTCTAAGAAGAAAATGTAAAAACCATAAAATGCACCCCACGGTTTTGATGGTAAAATTATTTTTTTGTAGATAACTCTAATTTTATTCTAGATGTGTTAGAGATGATTTTTTTTTGTTGACCACTTTAATCTTATCCCAAGCGTGTTGGAAATTAAAATTATTTTTCATTTTTTAGTTCGGTTTTCTAATAAAGCGTGTTGTTTTAGTTTTTTAAACTACAATTTATTTTTTAGTTTGGTTTTCTAATAAAGCGTGTTTTTTTAGTTTTTTCAAACTATTATTTATTTTTTTAAATTTTTAGTTTAATTGATTGTCATAAACCGGAATCCCATGAAAATTTAAGGACTAAAAAGTCGATAAGTCCGCAACCTATTATACCGGTTTTTATTTTTTTGATTTTCTGATGAACCTGGCGAGGATCTTAAGAAAAAATTATGAAATTATTGTATTGTGATTAGTCCTTTACAAGTATACAACGCTTAAAGTCGATCCAAGGTCAAGCTATTATAAAACGTGTAAAAATGATATTGCCCGTTCTGTTTTCGGACAGTTTCCATTAGTAATAAGAGTTTTTTTATCTTTGGAGTTTACAGGTGTAGCTATTTTTTAATCTTTAAACGCATGCTTAATATAACGCATTATTATTAACGTCATAAGTGATCAGACTAATAGGTACCTTTGTCTTTCTTTCACATTAAAAATACAGGGAACACATGGCGAAGTCTCAAACACAGGGACATGTTTCAAGGAACATGGAATGTTAGGATATTACATAAGAGTTGGGCACTAGATTAAACTGAAAAGTTTACACTGGTCAAGATGATTTTTGTCTCATGAGTACCAATAGTTGTATTTAATACAGTTTTTTATCGTGTTTTCAAATATGTATTCGGAATTTCTCCATCACCCACAGTTTTTTTATTTCAATTTCAATTATTGGGTTTAAATAATTATTTTTAATAAACATTTTTTCGTCCATTTATTATCTTGGCGCCGTGAGCGATGAGCACGGGGAACACTTTCATCAGGAGATTTCAGCTATGGAAAAGAGATATCAAGTCAAATGGAATCCTAATATGCTGGCCGATTATTGTTGAACCATCAAGAGGGATGCTCCACAGGCGAAATATAGCATCCATTCTTCATTTTTTACTTTCTAGGCGAGTCCGAATATTCGAATATTGTGTAGTTACGAATGTAGAAAATATTAAAGCATTTGAAATTATAAAACAGCTGTGTCTCGGAAACCTTACGTGATGAAGAAAAGCCGATATCAAATTTGAATTCAGGAGAAAAAATACTATCAGAATCACATATTTTTCGTTCTGAGACAAAAAAAAAGAACAAATTTCTTGTTGCTCAAAGTTATGAGTATTTGAGAATAAAGTTAATAGAAAATTTTTTGGGCCAACGAGAGATGAACAGAGAGTCAAATGGAGAAAACTACTTATTAGTGAGCTATATGACCTTCGTAGGAAACCAAATGCAATGAGAAGAGTTAAGGCTCGTAGACTGAAATTGGCTGGACATGTGGCACAAATAGGGAATGAAAGAGGACATGAAACTTGGAAAAACCTCAGTATGCAGGCCTAGAAGTGAGATGAGAGAATAATATTAACCATTATTACATTAAATTATACAAGATATTACTAGGAAACATTAGCTTAGGATAAAGATGTATGAAGAGTTTATATCAGCAATACCACGAACCTACAGCCTCAACAGAGTTAGTTAGTTATTATTTATGTCAATAGTAGTTCGTAAATAGATTATTTCTATATGGCACAATGTAGGAACTAAGGTGCATATTCCATGAACAGTACATACAAAGTTATTCTCCGTCATTTTTACAGAATGAAAATTAGTTCCATGTTTTTCCACATAATTTATAACTGAAATATAATTGAACATTATATACATATTGTAAGATGTTTCGCTATATTTTTAATTTATCGATAAGAATATTCAAGTTAATAGAATTAATGAAATTGAAATGCTCCAGTAACACTCGATGATTCCGATATTTATCTCCCCTCGAGAATCAGGATGGCTCAGTCACTCAGATCCATGTACTCGACAAAGCAAGCTGTTAGATTTACAGTTATGGTCACAAATATCAAGAGTTCTTCATTAACTGTCTTGTTTCCACACCAAATTTTTGCCACCTGTATAGTGTTGTTCGATAAATTAACCTTTTACGTACATTTTTAGCTAAATATCTTCTGTAAAGAAACAATAAAATTATTCTTTTAAAAAATCCAAAGAAAATTATTATGAATAACAAATACGGAAAATAGAGAACCTTGGTATAAAATTCACTTCGAATAATTACGTTTCCAAATATTATTTCAACAGAATACGATCTTAATATTTAAACAATCATTAAACCTTACAGAGCAGATTATGTAACCATTGCTAAATATAAAACAACTTAAAGCATAATCATATATATATATTATATTCAATGGAATATTTCTTCAAGGAAGAAAAAATATTACCCGGTAACTAATTTCTGAGTACAGCTATCATTTTATATGTTTTGTCACTAGACATCAGTTTACACTGAATAGGATTCTTAGATTCTCCATTCAAATGTAGTGACCACATGCATCTTCACGTTGGTAATTACCTTAATACATGACACGTCTGCTGTAAATGTGATATTTTAAAATGGAGGTTTTCTGGAAATGTTATGTAGAGATGTAAATAAAATATAATCACCCCACATTAGTCGATATTGTTTCGCATAAATTGTTCAAAACGAGAGGTTTTGTAGAAATGTAAATAAAAAAAATCATCACGCATACAAGTAAACATTATTTGGCGTAACATTGGATGAAGTTGTAGTTAAAGTAGATCCCCATCCTTGTATTAACTGAAGTTTCACAACGGTTCGTCCAAAAGAGTCTTGTGGCTGAGGTAAAAAATGTGCAGCATGATTTTCAGCACAGAGAATCATCGGATCTTGAATTCAAGTAATGCATTCAATAATTCCAAATTGTAGGAAATATGAAATGACATTAACTTGAACCAGATACTCTAAGATATTATAAATCACATAGTAAATTAATAAAGTTTATAGAAATATTACCTTGATTCATGTAACCTGCGGTCGCCATTTCAAACATTCTCTCTTGCATTCAACCTAAATCATAATTACATATTATAATAACAGTACATTTCATGATATTGTAATAATAATAACAATAATAATAAAAATAATGACATTAACAATAATAATTATAAAATCATAGAAAAATTAAATAATAATAATTACAACAAGAACTAATCGTTAAAACATTTGTTTTTGCTCCTCATTGTGTTCCTTACAAACTTGAAGGAAATTTAATAAAAAATGTAAAAGATAAAATTGATGGCAATAAATTGACAGATGTTGTGCACAAAATTCAGTGTGGTGATTGTGGAAAGTCTTGTGTAGGCCAAACAAACTAATTTATAAGAAAAAGAATAGACGAAGATAAAAAGAACATGAGTACACCAGGTGTAGAACATTCAGTAATCAGTGAACATAGAATTAATCGAAATCATAAAAATTAAATGGGATGACATAACATTTTTACACAAAGAAAACAATTACCAAAAAAATTAATAACCGAAATGACCTATATAAAAATAACATTATAAAATATTAAATATACAAAAATATTTAAATGATTGGTGTGAAACATATGATTGCTTGTTAATTATTTTATATCATAAATTAAATTTTAAATTTGTTCATTCAAAACTGCAAAACTAAAAAATGTCCTGGTGATAGTAACTATGTTTTATGAACAACCATATCATCAAAATATTCTCACACAAGGATATTGAAATGTCGACTTGATAAATTAGCTTTTTGACTGAGATAACGATTAGCTTTATTGTAATTATTATTGATAACTACCCTCAGTGAAAAATATTTAACAAACTTATAAATAAAAATTAAATACTTAGGGCCTATTACAATTTTAAAATGCTGACTAAACAAATCACAATAGTCTAAAATTATATAGCATTAACAAAACATGGAATTTCTAGCAGGAATTAATAGACTTAAAATACTAAAATGTAATTAAAACAATAAATACTGACTGATTAAAACCCCAAGAAAGAAGTGAGGGAACACGTAGAAAACTATCAATACATTTATAATAACTGGAAAGCCCACAAACGTGCATAGATAGCAGTTTACTACCAACATAGGAATCCCAAACGAATGGTACCTAAACCCTCTAAGCTATACTGAATAACATGTGCATTTGGAGTGGGGAAGATGACTTTATGGTAGGAGTCATCGCCCTTATAAGGCGAGGACGCATGTGAAAACTTACTATCGCTCGTATATTGTAAGCAGCTCTTCAAATCGTGATATCAAGATCGTTCGCGATCCTTATTATTTTAGAAAATCTTAAGTATTTTAAAATAAAAAAAATTAGTAATTTAAAATTTAAGTGATATTAAATACACGGGACATAAATAAGCTCATCGACTCTACTCTGAATATCAGTGAGATATAAAACGACTGTAATTCTGTGTAAATTATGGTGCAAAATAAACTGGAGTAATAAGTTTAAATTTATTTATAATTGTATAAACATTATAAAAGATCCCTGAGTTCTCATTTGCTACCGTGAGCGAACCGGCCCAAATTATAGTTAAAGGCCTGGAGGACTGGAAGGACAAAAACAATAATAATTATAATAAAATCATACAAAAATTGAATACTTAGGGCCTATTACAATTTTAAAATGTAGACTAAGAAAGCACAGTGGTCTAAAATTGGATAACAATAACAAAACATGGATATATAGTTAAAGGAGTATATATAATAATGGTACTTAACAACTAAAAGTTGCCCACTCATACCCACATTCATTCCTCGAAGCGATTCGCGTGGTCCGCGACAACACTCCGTGGTTCCAGAATTTGTATTTAATGTCCCTGTGGAACTCAGGTTTGCACTGGTGTGCCCCCAAGGACTTTGGATCTACTTACCAACGGAAGCTGGTGTTCGACCACTGTAAATGCTCCCTGTCCGTGGTAAGTGCGTCGGAGCTCAGCCGGACCGCTCCGCGGCCGCCCTAAGCTGAACGAGCACCGACGCACCCCCCGCCACAACCACACGCACACGACCAACAAGTCAGGGGCACGTAGCACTACAATAAGGATTACTGATGATGAAATGTTGAAATAAATTTTTATCTAATGATTTTTTATAATTTAAAACTATTTTTTACCCTTTTCGAGGTTGGTATTTGCATTTAATGGTACTTGCAGACATCTGGAATTTTAATTTGTTCTTTTAATTCTAATTTATTAACGTAATTTTTTGAAAGCTAATAAAATGAACAAAAAATCAAAATAATTAGTAAATATTAAAGGAAAATAAATAAATGTAATAAAAAAACGAAATAAGGAAAAAGAAAAATTACATAAATTTGATTTTTTCTTGATGAGATTCACAGTAGTTTTTCTTAATATTACACTATAGTGTGTTAGGTAATCTCACTATCTTTTTGAATTCTTCTAACTTTGAAATAACTGGGGAGAAAGGCAAAGTCCAAGAAGGTGGAACTTTCAATCCTTACCGTAGATTACTTGGTAGCCACACCCACCGTGCCCATTATCTTGCCGGTCGCGTTAATGTCAGAGAGCGCACTGGTGCTCCCCAGTCCAGGCCGCCCGTGATACCCAGCCCAGGGTCACCGATTCTCCTCAGTCGAGGTTCGCCGGTGCAGCCCCAGTCCTGGGTCGCCGGCGGTCGCCCAGTCCAAGGGTCGCCGGTGCTCACCCAATACAGGGCCGCCGATGCTCACCCACGTCATTCTTGTTTCTTGAATTCATCCGTCAGGTTCACTTTAATACTGAAAAACAAGAAAGGCATCATGTCAGCACAACACTCAGATATTCAGGAAAAAAATAAACTAATGCACTACCTTGATCCACAAGACTCTATTCTACAAAATGTGGATCTTTTGTGAACCAAGAATTGGCATATATCATTAACTATAACTTCATCAAATTTTACGCCAAATAATATCTGCTTATATGGAGTCATGTTTTTTTTATTTACATATAAATATTGCATTTCTAGAAAACCTCTCATTTTTAATTATCACAGTATGGCAAAGCGAGGATGAAGGTGTTGTACTACATTGTTTGAAGCACCTAACACTCTTCTCAAGGGTAAACGATTTCAAGTGACAGAAAACTAGCGGAAATTGCTAGCTGCACACAGAATTAATTCGCATGTAATATATTTTTTCTTTGAAGAATTTTCATTTAAATATACAAACAACTATATGTGATTTTGTTTGAAGTTGTGTTTTCTTGAGCAATGATTCTGCATGTATATATATATAATTATTTTATATTTAAATTGATATAAAATGACCTGTTTTCACCGTAAATTTATGCAATCAATTTATGTATTGCGTAATAAAATAATCCTTTTTGTTACATCCATCCAGGCTAGAATATTCTTACCAAATATTCTCTACAGTTTTCCATCCTCATATAATTTATTTTACACACTCATAGTGCTGGAATTATTTGAATGCTTTCCAAGTAGTGTTATTTTCAATCTCAGCACCATCAATGTTGCCTTGGTTTTCTTCATTTCATCAAATTTATTTTGAAATGTTTCCTAGAAAGGTAAAAGTTTATAACTTATTAGTAGCTAAAATTGACATTTTCACAGGTATTGTGGTATTTCTGTAATTTCTTCTTCCCACACACACACACACACACACACACACACACACACACACACACACACACACACACACACACACACACACACACACACACACACACACACACACACACACACACGCACGCACGCGCGCACACACACACACACACACATATATATATATATATATATATATATATATATAAAAGTAAAGTGATCCCACAACAGGCCTCAGGAGGCCCTTGGGGTAGTAGGAGGTTAAGGCTCCCACTTTTTCTAGACAATCGGCACTTTATGTCAGCCGGGTTGTCAGCCCTGCGTGACGGCCGCCTTTACCCCAGAACAAGCGTCTGGTACTCATTTCAGTTAGAGGCTGAGTCGACTCCAGGGCCATAGTGCCGCCAGAGGGTTTGGGTCAGTTTAAAAATCCTGACCCCAACGGGACATGAACCATATATATACATAACAACAACAAATTATGGACATTTTGATGAATTGTTGGAATTCAAATAATTAGCAACAGTAACAAACAGAAATAAATTATGCATAAGATCAACTGTGGAAACGCATGATATAGGTTGTACTATACATGACGGAGTGTCTTCTGATCTCAAATCCTCTTAAAAATGTTAAATTAATAATATATAAAATGGTGATTTTTCAAGTTAATATTAAAAAGGATGCGACACAGTTCTCTTACTTCAATACATAAGAAAAGTGGGTATTTGAGAATAAAGTGCATAAGAAAATATATTGGCCAAACAGAGGCATATAGACAGGTGAATGGAGGAAACTACATAGCAGTGAACTCCATTATATTGATAGAAAACCAGTTATCATATGAGTCAAGTTTCGTAGACACCTTTGGGCAGAACATTTGGGTCATTTTAAAAATGGACGAGAGGAGTGGAAACTTATTGTAGGAAACACAGAGTGGAAATCATTCAGTAGGAAGGCAAAAAATGGGTGGGATAATCTACTTCCCTCAAATCATAGTTAAAGTTATTCTCCCACCTCATTCTTGATCTACCAATTGGGCGTTTTCCCTCTGGTTTTCCTACAAGAAGATTCCATGCACGTCTTTCATTCTCCATTCGTGCCACATGTCCTGCCCATCGCAGTCTACGAGACTTAAATATTCTCATTACATCTGGCTTCCTATAAAGACCATGTATTTCGCTGTTATGCAGTCTTCTCCATTCACTAATGATTAACAATATTAATAATTATAATAATAATTATTATTATTATGTTTATAATAATAATAATAATACAAATAATAATAATAATTAACAATAATAATAGTGATTAACAATAATAAAAATAATGATAATGTTTAATAATAATGATTAACAATAATAATAACAATAATTATAATATCAATATACACATTTTACCTGGCATAGATAATTACTTAATTCCATGTCTCTGTCTCTCTGTCTGTCTCTCTCTCTCTTAAAAGGGGTTAGATAAATTTATAATATAGTATTAGTCTTATTTCTAAGTCTAAGTTAGGTATTCAAGTACAATAAATAAATACACAATCGACAATTTTTTTACTTTTTTGTCTGAGGTTTGCATAAAAATGTGATTTTCTTACTACATGGATTCCGCTGATCGGGAAACGGGAGCCTGTTTCTCTACAGCACGTCAGGTTTTAACACAATCGTCCTAATCTATAGCCAATGCAATCTGAGAGCTGGAGGCAAAATGGAACAAATAAAATGATAAGAAAGTAATATGAGAGACAATTTATGATATTAGAATGCAAATATGGTGATGTGGACATTTACTATAAGCAGGTATTTCCTTTGACGTTTGTCTATGAATGACCGTTTGATGCCTTTCTGTTTGTATGTCACTTCTCCTTCATGTTTGATACTCCAGCAGTAGTCAGACGTCATGTTTATTCCCCAGCGGCCTTGATAACGATGTTCCAGTTCCTGGTGTGTCGGCCAAATTTTCCTGAAAACTGCCTATGTGCGACATTAGAAGACATACTTTTAAGCTCATCTTGGATCTCAACTGTTTAAACTTCTGTAGCACATCTGCCATTATTTCTTGTAACAATCAAGCTACTTATTCTCGCCGAAGAAACGATACAAAACTTTTTTTTGCGCGATAGTCGTACTTACAGCAGTGGCGACAATGATTAAAGTTCAACTTCATACATTTCGGGGATGCCAACCTAAATAACTATACTGTAATAAAAGTAACTAGTTTGTAATATTACATATTACAAACACGCATGTGGGAAGTAAAACCACTGCTCTCTATGTACACTGCATACAGTGAGTATAACCTATACAAAAAATGCGTTTGTTTACCCTCATTTCTAAATATACTTCTTTGTGCATTTCCCAGCCCTACAAAAGTGTAATAATCTAAATTCTAAAAAGTACGCAGAAATTATATTAGAATTAAGAAACGAATTCTACATTAGATTTCAAGACTTCAAGCAGAATGTTATAAGTTTCAATCTGTTTTGTTCCTCTTTCTCCATTAATATGGACGAGGTCCCTGAGGAGAGCGTCAATGTGCGTAAGACCTAAAGAATATGTTTAACAATGTCCCCTTACCGCAATTCTATCGCGACTACTTTCCCAGAGAAAAATATCCGGGCATTAATAGACGTGCACTTCATTTCACAACACTTCAGGTGTTCTCCGGGATGAAACATGTGAAGTGCGCAACGAGAACGCGAATAACCGACAGTCATCTGGAGAGTTCGCTTCGAGTTGCTACATATCAATCAAATCAGATATTGGATACATTGTTCGTGAGAAGCAGTGTCAAGTGTCGCACTGACAGTCAAAAATTAATTAATTACTTTTAATATAACAATTTTATTTATAATTTGAACTAAAATTTATATTAAACATGAAAGGGTTAATAATACTTTCTTTATATTGTTCAATTTAGATTTTAGAATTAGATTATTCTTGAAAAATTAAAAATAACTAATCTAATATATGATTAATATTTTAAGAAAAAATAACATATCAATATATTAGCGATTTTATATTTAAATTAATTGATTTTTCTTAGATCCTATCTAATAGGTAAAAAAATCGATTTGTGTGGCCCGGAAACCAATTTTCACCTTTACGGCATTATCCCTTCCCAAGAAAAAGTTGGACACGATTGTTCTAATGCTACACACTTACTTTGTTTTATATTTTAAATGGAACTAACTTACCTAGTATTTTAGCGAACCTTAATACACAATGTTTTGAATTCACAGCCCCATTGATTGAGAAAAGAAAATATTTTGATTCTGTTTATGTTAATCCCAATTTTCCTGAAATAAAAGATCGCGAAATCGTAATTATTTTTATAGCGAAACAAATTTTGAAATTTAATCATGCTGTAACCACGTAACCGTGATGCTACTGTTGAACCTCGACGTTCAAATATCTTAGCTTATTTTATTGAGAAGACTAAATAATCTTTTGTATTATTATTTAAAAAAAAGTAATACGAGTTTTATATCTAATGTAATATGAAACAGGTCTTTAGTAATGTAGGTAGTAAAAAAATTATATATTTATTTATTACAATCTTTACAACTAATTTATTAAGAACTTTAAGATTTACGTAAAAGATTAACAGATTGAAACTTAAAACATTCTCCTTGAAGTCTTGAAATCCAATATGGAATTCGTTTCTTAATATATTATTTTTGCCTGTTCATATTAAAGGTATCTTAGTCGAATAAAAAAACTGGTTGTTGAGGAGGTATATAGTATAATTTCTCGGAGATAAGTGACGTCAGTGCCCCTAGCGTTAAAGAAAATTTTATATTTAGGATTTCCTGGATTAGTAGCTATATTCATCTATTAACTAACTAACTTAATTGTACTAGGTTTATAGCCGCACGGACATAAACTCTCCATATATCCCTATCCTGGGCTAATGTTTTCCAATCAACCCCTGATTAATCTACTTTCCTCAAATCATAGTTAATGTTATTCTCCCACTTCATTCTTGGTCTACCAACTAGGCGTTTTCCCTCTGGTTTTTCATCTATTAACCCAACCTATTTGAGGATTGGTAACCCAAGGTGCCGGACGAAAAATATGTATTTATCAGATGTAAAATCTTCGATTTAATTAATATACATTCTTCCCTTTTTTTCCATTGAAAGTGGAATTATATTTGCTATGTATCCGATATTTTGTACGGTTCATAGTTTAAAATTTGAGTATTTTTGTGTTTAGAAAACTAGAATGAAGATCGCGCCCCCAACAGACCTTGTTTGACAAACACCCTAACATGTATGAAACTAATATACAAGGAGCCGTCTTAAAAATGGCCAATAACACTGGTCTAGATTCAAAATCTATCCGAGTTAACAGTGGTTAATTCCTATTCATTTTGATGTGAAATAAACAAATGTGATGTTTAAAATATTTAGTTAGCTCTGATTCTCTTGAAAAACAGGAAGTCATTTTGTGATAGAGGGAAATTTTGTAATGTTGGTAATTATTTTCTTGTTACAAATATAGGTTGTAAACACTAAATAAACCATATTTTGTTTAATATTTAAAGGAAGTGACACCAATTTTAATTATAATATTTTGTTTAATGATTTAACTCTTGAACTGGAGTGGCCAAAAAGAAAGACTGAACTTCTTGGCTCCAGGCTTCAGGAGTGGAATTTCCTGGAAGAAAATGTGAAAGTGTCTATGTGTATATACCAAGGAAGAGACTTCTAATGTCATTATTTGAAATGGAAAACAACCTTGTCTGCTGTGATGTACCCTACATGGCGTGATGACATCTTTGAGAATGGAGCATAATCCTGAAGACTGGAGATTTTCATGGACTCCTCCAAGTTAACCTTGAAAGCTGTTAAGCTTCACAACAGAAATGCACTGCTGTCTGTACCTCTGGGTCATGCTGTACATATGAAGGAGAGCTATGAAAATGTAAAATTTCTCATTGAAAACATTAATTATGAAGTCCATCAACAGCAGATATAGGACATTGCCATCAAACTTGGAATGCAGTTAATATGTACCACGTTTTGCTGCTTTCTTTGCAAGTGGGGCAGCCGCTACAGGAATAACTTATAAAGTATGTAATGAACACTCGAACAGTTTCTCTTTAATGCCATGTAAGTTTTGTTCTTTTATATATATATATATATATATATATCACGTAAGAGAAATTAAAAAACTTTGAAACCCCGTCCATCATTTTGGAACACTCTGTATATCAAAATTCAGCCTGCATATGTTTGTCACTAATATACTTCTAAACCCACAACCGATCTTAATGAAAAGTTGTACATATATGTTTTCAAGTTCGCCGAGTTTTTAGCCGCTATCAGTTATGTTGAAAACCAGTAGCGTAGAAGTTATCATGAAATGAAACTTAAAAAGTCACTCAGGCGATTTGTAAATTTCGATGTTTCACCACGAAACTTAGCATTTACTATTAAAATTAATCGAGGCAGGAATAACCCAAAACTCTGCGAAATCCGACCATTTTAAGTGGGGTTTACCTGAAATACCAAAATAATAATTGACTTTAGTAAAACACCATCTTTGATTCTTCGAAACGCATAACATTGTGTACACACATTTTCAGGTACGGTGAGTGTTTGGCTGCTATTTTGCTCTAAAAACATTAGGTGTAAGAGTTTACCTGAAAATGAAATTTAAAAAACCTATTTCATTTTAGGCATAGAAGCGCACTCCAGCCATTAGCTAGTCGAATATAAAAAAAACAATGGATTAGTTATATCAGTGATAGGAAGCGTTGGAAATAAATCTTTAAGAAGACCTACGTTTTCAACCAAATGCAGTTCCGGGTCTAATAAGAAGTATATTTATTACTGTATTCTAGTAATATGAATTATTAGTGCACATTTCTGCAGTCTGTATAATGAATTCATTCAAACTTACCTAACTTCCATATTATAAAACCACAGATTTTTATGACTGATATACTAGAATTATAGTTATCCATCAGAAATTTAAAACCATTCAGACGTTGCTACGTTACAAACAATCAAATCCAATAGTACCGGGAGAGAACCAATGCTGCATCGATCAAAAGTCCGTAACTCAATTCAAGTGTCATCATCATCATCATGAACAAATTCGTTTTAGGCCATGTGGCCTGTACGGTAAACCTAGCGAAGATGGTCTTGATCTTTCCACCGATGTTTTGGTCTTCCTTGGTCCCTATGTCCATTTGGGGTATATTTGAATGCCAATTTTGGAAGTCTATTTCTTGCCATTCTTCTCAGATGATTTTTCCATTCAATTCAAGTGTAAAATTTGGATTTCTGCATTATTCAGTAAGGAAAGATATTGTGACTCATGTTTTTGTTGTATCAGCCCTAGTTTTTGCTTCAAATCAAAATTATTACTTCTTTCAGTGAGAAATGCTTATTGAAGTTATTAGGAAACATAGTTGGATCAAAAAAAATAAAATGTCCGAAAAAGAAAATGCCAAAGTTGTAAAAAAGAAAAGTTGGAATTTTTGTAAAAGACCTAGAAAGAAAAGAAGAAGAAAAAACTTTACAAAACGAAGTAGAAAAAGAAGTTTCTGTCATTGACGAAAAAATCAAACGATTAAAATATATATATATGAATAAACTAATTTTAGTGTGGGATAATTTGCAATGTTTTACCGTAAAATACTTCATGTTCAAATAATAAAAAAATAATCAGTATTTTTATATTCTTATTTAAGACCTTAACAAAAAATAAATTATGTTTTTATTACGTACACATATAATGTATATAGGCCTATTAACAATTATAATTTAATAAGATTAAAAATATTACGAAGTTTATTTTATACACTTTTAATCTAGAATATTTTTGGACTAATTGTTACTTGAAGATGGAACTTACTAACCCTAAAATTATTTTAAAAATTAGATATTTTTGAATTTACATCCTCTTCTTCTTCATAAGAGATATTTCTGAAGTATGCATCAATAGTAATTCTGTCCAAGGGTAGGTCTTTCACTGCAATCATAGCACTTTCATGCTGTGCTTTGCAGCTTTACTAGGGAATTCTGGGTGTAGTAGCTTACCGTTGCTGTCCACACCGGTGGAGGATGATGATGATGATAATGAAAATGATGATGTTGATGGCCGGATGATTTTCGGGGACTGTTCGGGCCCTATGCTTCCTTACATCTGTTTCTAAAGTATTTTATATCAAAATATTCTTCTTCTTAATCAAAATTTCAAGGATTTTCATGCTGTTTATTTGCAGAATCACTCCTCTGATGAAGACGATTTGGATGTGCATTCACTGTATCCATCTCTTGGCTGATCTTCCTCTTGTTCTTCTCCTGTCCATTGGTCTATCTTCTTTAGCTCGTTTTACAAGTCGTTGTTTTCCATTCTTTCTATAAGACTTTCCAATATTTTCGTCTGTCTATAATAAATTTGGTTATGTCTTGAATATGACATTTGTCCCTAATTCCTGTGTTGTGTATCTTATCAAATAATTTTTTTGTCCTGAAGAATTGTTAAGATCTTCATTTCACGTGTGCTTATTATTTGTTAAGTTTTTTGATATATCAGCCCTAGTTTCTGCTCCATATACGATAATTGGTCGAACTATCATTTTGTATATGTGGAATTTGCTTTCTATTGACATATGTTTGTTGCGCCAAAATTAATCTTTCATATATCGTATCCTGATATTTGTGCTGCTTTATCAGCTTGTTTCTTTATTTCTTTTATTAATTTTTTTAGTGCTTGTTATTAGCACACCTAAATTATTAAATTCTGATACTGACAATTCGACAAACGCTAGGAAAAGGATTACGATTTGGAAAAACAAAAAGTAAAGTAAAGTGATCCCACTACAGGCCTCAGGAGGCCCTTGGGGTGGTAGGAGGTTAAGGCTCCAACTTTTGTCTGGGCAATCGGCACTTGAGATGTCAGCCGGTTTGTCAGCCCTGCGTGACGGCCGCCTTTATCCCCAGAACATGCGTCTAGTACTCATTTCCGTTAGAGGCTGAGTCGACCCCAGGGCCATAGTGCCGCCAGAAGGTTTGGATCAGTTTAAAAATCCTGACCCCACCGGGACTTGAACCCTCGACTTTCTAGCTTGTAGCGCAGTGCCTTAACCACTACGCTACGGCGTGCCCCTTAGAAAAAGAAAAACATATCAAAATATTACTGAACAAATTTTTGTTTTCTACCCAAGGAATACATATTTAAAATAAATGGATTTATATACTTCTAACCTGTGTATCAAGTTTCAAAGCAATGTTGAGTGATTCCGGGTTCTGTGGCCGTGGTCCATAGTTGGTGTTGATACCAGACGTTTCGCCCTCAACTGCGGAGGGCATCTTCAGTGGCGAGTGCTTCTAGGCGTGTTTCCTGGTCGGAAGCTCTAAGTAGAGCTTCCGACCAGGAAACACGCCTAGAAGCACTCGCCACTGAAGATGCCCTCCGCAGTTGAGGGCGAAACGTCTGGTATCAACACCAACTATGGACCACGGCCACAGAACCCGGAATCACTCAACATTATGATTACCGGCCGTGAAAGCCTGCATTCAACTTTCAAAGCAATGCTGTGGCAACATAGAGCCACAATTAAAAAAAAACTCAGAGCTGTCAGAAGCTGAAAAGAACCAATAATTTCACTGTAAGTAACAATTGTATTGTCCAAATGACATACTAATAATTTATTCCAACACATAATTATTATACAATTCTACGTTTGCTGACAAATATGATTATTAATTATTATAGCCTTTTAACTCTATTACAATAAATCTATTTCTATATTCTAACATTAAGATAGTGTATTGTAATTTATTTCCTAGATTTGCTTGTAAACAGAGAAGAAAATTGATTACAAAGATAAATAATTCAAGCAAGAAATTTGTCTTTAAAAACTTCAACCGAGGTGATTACGTAATTCTTGACTAGTTACATTAAAACATTATGACATTGATTTATTGATCAAGAATAAATTTTAATCCGAATTAGAATTCTGAATCTCTTTAATATTCCTGTAGTTCGTACCAAGTTTTAGAGGGAATTGATTTATTATTAAGTACAGTAATTTATCTCGAGAGGGAAATTTTCTGTAATAACGACATATTATGACTATTTGTGGCAAAGTTTACGTTCATAAACTACTTTGAAAGGCCACGAGAAAAATGGACTGTAGGACTAGGATTCATTTAAAGAATACTCTAGTTATATTTAACTTTGGTTTATTTTCTCACTTTAACATTTCCACTTAATCACTTCACATTTAATGCCTAAAACAAAACTTATTAACAACACTTTTTGTAAATTCACGCATTACTGCGGAGATGGAAAGTGCGTGTTACGTGCACGAAACTTTAGCCGCATCTGAGGGCTTGAGGTTGACGCAAGACATTATAAGCATTCAGACTCAAGCTTCCAGAAGCTTCTATATACAAAGGAACTTAATTTCGCGGACAACAAATGAGCGCGAAAAGCTACAAGGGCCAATGATAATTATATATTTAATTATTGCCTCCCAACTATGGTAAGAAAAAAGGCATGTAAGAATGACTTGCGATATTTTTGATGATGCAAGTTTTAGATTATTCCATAAGAACTTCAATGCAAGAAGGACTTATCATCATCATCATCGTCATTTCAAGTATTAGGCCCAGTGGCCCGTTACGGTCTCCCGCCATCTCCGAAAAGGTCGACCCACAGATCTTCTGCCTCGAGGAATGTAGTGAAGAATTTGTTTTGGTATTCTGTGACGATCCATGCGCTGAATATGGGCTAGCCAATTGTTTCTATATTCTTGGAGGTATTCAGATATAGGTACGATGTTTAACTCTCTGGCTATTGTTGAATTTCTTTGGTGGTCTAGAAGGCTATAACCTGCAGTTCGTCGCAGAAATTTCATCTCCGTGGCTGTAATATGACGATCATCCTGAGTTCTGATGGTCCAAGCTTCACTGCCGTAACAGATTATGGGTCTAGCGAGAATTTTATAGATTTTCATTCTTGTGTGTCTCTGCACATTTGATGGTTTAAAAACTTGGTTGACAATTCTTAAAGCTTTATTATAGTTTTGTATTTTAAAGGATATATCACATTCCTCATTATAAGTTAGATTATATCCTAAGTATTTAAATGAATTAACTTGCTCTAATATTGAATTCTGAATACAAATTTTATTTCTTACTGGGAATTTCCCTTGAAAGGCCATGACTTTAGATTTTGTTGTTGATATTTCCATGTTAAATCGTTAGGCTATTATATTAAGATGATGAGTGGAATATTGTAATTCATCTTCATTATTGCCGAAAAGAGCGTGATCATCTGCATATAAGAGTGTGTCTAAAATTGTGTGTCTTGAGAGAGGAATATTACCATGAACTGTCAATCTCCAGTGTCTGATGATAGCATTAATGTATACATTAAATAGAAGTGATGATAGAGGGCATCCTTCTCTGAAGAAGGACTTGAAGAAGGACTTATAGAACATGTATTTAGCATTTAAATACAAGTCATATAAAACTTTGAAAATAAAAATATATAAAAATCAAGTAAAATAAGAATTATCCAATGACACATTGAATTAATAAAGTGATTTCAATTCTATTTGAGTTTATGCTTTTATTTTCTGTTTAACCAGAGCTTGACAGTTTATCAAATCTAAGACGCACGAATCCCTCATGAATTGACATATGTCTTTTAAATTGATTAATGGAAATTGGCTATGGTGGTAACTGATAATTTAAAAAATAGTGGCAGAATTCGAATACCTAAACAATGAACTAAACTCACTGACACTATTGTACCCTTAGGTACGTGGCCACGCGGACATATGCTCTCCATCATGTTTTCCAATCATCTCCTGTATAATCCACTTCCCTCAAATCATGGTTAATGTTATTCTCCCACCTCATTCTTGGCCTGCCCACTGGGCGCTTGCCCTCAGGTTTTCCTACAAGAAGTTTCCATACTCCTCTTTGATTCCCCATTCGTGCCACATGTCCTGCCTATCGCAGTCTACGAGATTAACTCTTCGTATTACATCTGGTTTCTGTAAAGATCATGTAGCTCTTTGTTATGAAGTCTTCTCCATTCACCTGTCTATTCATCTCTCCTTGATCCAAACATTTTCCTAACAACTTTATTCTCATATACTCGTAATCTTCTTTCCTCCCTTAAAATAAGAGTCTATGTTTCGCATCCATATAATGTAACTTGTAGAATAATAGTTTTATATATTTTCAGTTTAATGTTTTTTTGAAAGGAGTTGGGACGTCAAGAGTCTCTGCAATGCATAATAGTGTACATTTCCAGAATTGAGCCTATGTTTAATTTCTTTGTGCATCTCATTTCTATTTGTGATTATTGTTCCTAGGTATTTGAATTCAGCCATTTCTTCAAAGTTTCCATCATTTATCATTAACTGTCCATTTCCATCATATAATGTTTTCAGATAAATAAATATATAAATTTAATTTTAATGACATTTACGCCTAGTTGTGAACAACAAATAATTCTGGAGAGCGGTTTATAAATTCTAATGATTTTATACTTACATGGAGATAGAATGGAAAGCTGAACATCTATTTTTCGTTCTATTATACGCTTCGTTCATTTTATAGAAATGAAGTTAGGATTTTTTATTTAACAGGGAGAATGTGCATTTAAAAACTTGTACAAATGTAAAATCGAGGGAAAGTTTTATCTGTTTGTAGAATTAATCACGCGATTCACAAAGCTCGAGGTATCGACTATCGATGGCTAGAGTTCGACAGACTTTATAATGGGTGTTGGGAAACTTTTCAGAGAAGGTGTTTTGTTGAAACAGAAGCCAGATGTTTTGTATCCTCCTGACCTAGTTCCTTTTCGACTTATATCTTTTGTTTGTCTCTTCTTGAGCTATTTCATAGAGTTCTCTTCTTGAGGTCATGACATTATTAATGAAAATATGTATCTTTTAACCCAGCAGTTCCCAACCTTTTTCGACTCGCGAACCCCTTCCACAACGATTTGAGTTTTAAATAGAGCCCTACATACAGTAGTCATACTTAAAATTGAATTGGAAGTAATAGATTTAATAACGTTATATTATGTATAACTGTAGGCTTTCACGGCCGGCGTCTTGATCCCTATTAGGTTCGTCTTCCGGGCATATAGGCCGTGGTCCAGTCGTTCTTCTACTCGACGTTTCGTCTACTGCTGCGGAACTATTAAAACCCTGGTGGAACGAGCCAAAAGGATTTCGGAACCACAGTATCTACAAGAAGAAATTAATCATCTCCAAGCAGCGTTTCAATCCAATGGATACAGCAAAACAGATTTTCGCCGAGCCATAAATCCCAATAAATACAAATCCGAAAACGGGAACAAGGAGGAGGCAAAGGGTAAGGTGTACCTACCATATATCAAGACAATAACGGAGAGAATTGGTCGAATATTAAATAAATATAACATATCTACAACCTACAAGCCAACACAAAAAATCAGCAATATACTGCGCCCAGCCAAAGATACAAGAGATCCGTTAAGTACTGCCGGTATATATCGCATCCCTTGCAGTTGTGGACAGGTTTATATCGGCACAACAAAAAGAATGGTTACCACAAGATTGCAAGAACACAAGAGGCATTGCAGACTAAAACAAAAAGAAAAAATCAGCCGTAGCGGAACACTGGATGAACAACCAAGAACATGTAATAAGATTCGAAGAAACACAGGTACTGTCCCAAACATCACATTATTACACCAGACTGTACAGAGAAGCCATTGAAATATATAAACACAAAAATTCCTTTAACAAAAAAGAAGAAACCATGAAGATAAACAAAATCTGGATCCCGGCACTGCACAATACGACAACGAAGCCTATGACTTCTGCTAGCGACAGCCTGGACAAAACAGCACGCAACACGGACCGCGCAGAAAACCGCCTCTCCACCAGGGGCGTGCCTATAAATAGGGAGGGAGTTTCCAACGACCAGCCAGTCTGCAGCCGATGTTGAGGAGTTCACAGAGAGCACGCAGTATCTCCTGAAGATGTCTACCGCAGCAGTAGACGAAACGTCGAGTAGAAGAACGACTGGACCACGGCCTATATGCCCGGAAGACGAACCTAATAGGGATCAAGACGCCGGCCGTGAAAGCCTACAGTTATACATAAGCAACCTCTACGGGAAGGATGTATTTCTTTCTATTCGGAAATTTGAAGAATTAAGAAAGAAAAAAGGACGCTTTCTGTGCAATTTAAGCTTTCTTCTACGGTGCAGAGACACGGGAACTATCCCTCAATTTCTACGATGCAAACAAATCTTTAAAACGACAAAGGCTAAGAGGATATATGGACGAACGGAACGGGCTCTTCTTAGAGAACGAATTCATGATACAAGACGAACCCTAGGGATGAATGATCAAGAACTTTTTTACTTACATCTGAAGATTAGCAATATTCTCAGTAAGAGAGACTGGGAGAAGGTTGACAACATCACATACCACAGCTTTTGCCGAACCATAGAGAAAAACACGGAACGACAGAAACAAAAATACATAAAAAATCATCAAGAAAACAGAAATAAACCACCCAACTCAAGAGCGGTAGTTAATTTGACAGACCGGCAACTCAACGAAGAAGAAATATCGGTACTTGCCAAAGGAGGAAATTTTGCTGTAACACCTAAAACAGTACCTATTGAAGACATCATAGCCAATGTAGAAGCCGGAATAAGGCAGCTGCCTATTCATCAGAGTGAGGAAATAAGGGGCGAAGTGTCTCGCATTCTCCGTAAAACCAAACCACCGGTGAGTAATTTATCACGAAAAGAAAAAGTAGCTTTACATAATCTAAACGAAGACAAAGACATCATCGTTCTTCCTGCAGATAAAGGAAATGCCACCGTCATCATGGAAACAGAACAATACAACCAGAAAATGCAACAGCTTTTAGATCCAGAGACATACAAGATTCTTAAAACTGATCCTACAGCAAGAGTTCTACGTAAATCCAATAAACTTATCAAGAGCTCCACACTTGATGAAGACACTAAACGAGGATTGTACAAATCAGAAGCACTGCCACCAAGATTGTATGGATTACCAAAGATACACAAGGAAGGAACACCACTCAGACCTATTGTTTCGGCCATTGGATCACCTACATATGAACTCGCCAAGTTTCTCGCCTCACTATTGAAACCGTATATTGGAAAAACTGACACGTTTGTAAAAGACTCCACGCACTTCATAGAAAAAATAGACGCTCTGAAACTCAAGCCAAACGATAAAATAATAAGCTTCGATGTGGTTTCTTTATTTACTAAGATACCTATCCCAGACACTATGACATACTTGCAAGAACTCTTTCCCCCAGACATAGTAGCGCTGTATAACATATGCCTCACAGAAACGTATTTCCAATGGGGAGGAATATTCTACGAGCAAATAGATGGCGTGGCCATGGGAAGTCCATTAAGCCCCGTAATAGCCAATTTTTACATGGAACAATTTGAAAAACAGGCCTTGGAGAATGCTACATTAAGACCTTCAGTTTGGCTGAGATATGTGGACGACACATTCGTCATTTGGGAGCATGGTGAAGAAGAACTTGATAACTTCAGGCAACATTTAAATGGTATTTGTCCCAGCATCCAATTCACCCTGGAAAGAGAAGAGAACAACAGTCTACCGTTTTTGGATGTTTTAGTAATTCGAAACCAAGACATGACACTTGGACACAAGGTATACAGGAAAAAGACTCACACAGACAGATACCTACATAAGCGGTCCAACCATCATCCCAGACAAAAACGCGGAATAATTAAAACCCTGGTGGAACGAGCCAAAAGGATTTCGGAACCACAGTATCTACAAGAAGAAATTAATCATCTCCAAGCAGCGTTTCAATCCAATGGATACAGCAAAACAGATTTTCGCCGAGCCATAAATCCCAATAAATACAAATCCGAAAACGGGAACAAGGAGGAGGCAAAGGGTAAGGTGTACCTACCATATATCAAGACAATAACGGAGAGAATTGGTCGAATATTAAATAAATATAACATATCTACAACCTACAAGCCAACACAAAAAATCAGCAATATACTGCGCCCAGCCAAAGATACAAGAGATCCGTTAAGTACTGCCGGTATATATCGCATCCCTTGCAGTTGTGGACAGGTTTATATCGGCACAACAAAAAGAATGGTTACCACAAGATTGCAAGAACACAAGAGGCATTGCAGACTAAAACAAAAGGAAAAATCAGCCGTAGCGGAACACTGGATGAACAACCAAGAACATATAATAAGATTCGAAGAAACACAGGTATTGTCCCAAACATCACATTATTACACCAGACTGTACAGAGAAGCCATTGAAATATATAAACACAAAAATTCCTTTAACAAAAAAGAAGAAACCATGAAGATAAACAAAATCTGGATCCCGGCACTGCACAATACGACAACGAAGCCTATGACTTCTGCTAGCGACAGCCTGGACAAAACAGCACGCAACACGGACCGCGCAGAAAACCGCCTCTCCACCAGGGGCGTGCCTATAAATAGGGAGGGAGTTTCCAACGACCAGCCAGTCTGCAGCCGACTGTTGAGGAGTTCACAGAGAGCACGCAGTATCTCCTGAAGATGTCTACCGCAGCAGTAGACGAAACGTCGAGTAGAAGAACGACTGGACCACGGCCTATATGCCCGGAAGACGAACCTAATAGGGATCAACGTTATATTAACTTAACCCTTAACGGCTTAAAAGTTACACAACGTGCAGGCTTAGTTGGAGAGAAATGAAATGAATCCCTAACGTTGTACATAACTGTAAATCACACATTCGCAATAAATATTAATTTATTGTGGAAATAATGTTATAAATTTGCGATCTTATACATGTGTAACAAGGGGAATTATAGGGTTAATTTAATTTAATTTTAAATTTATTTTATGACAATGCCCCAGAAATTAAGGAAACACTAATAGACTTAACCCGCTTGGGGTTCGCGAACCACAGGTTGGGAAACGATGTTTTAAAGTATGTCGAAGGGATTCTAGCGCAAATGACAGTCTTAAGGCCGGTTTACACGCTACGTCTTACTGTACGTTTTATAGGACAGGAAAAATCCTATCCGATAAAACGTGGCATGTAAACAACAAAATGTACGTCTTGTCGAGTGGGAATAAAATCCAAGACCAGATTGAAGAACTAATGGGAGAAGCATCATTTTGCGACAAAACGTACGTTTTGTATTCCGTTTTGTATGTTCCGTTTAAATGGGACACGCCGTAGCGTAGTGGTTAAGGCACTGCGCTACAAACCGGAAGGTCGAGGGTGGGGCCAAGATTTTTAAACTGATCCAAACCTTCTGGCATCACTATGGCCCTTGGGGTCGACTCAACCTCTAACCAGACACTTATTATGGGGTAAAAGTGGCCGTCACGCAGAGCTGACTACCCGCCTTGACATAAAGCGCCGATTGTTCAGAAAAAGTGGGAGCCTTAACCTCCTACTACCCAAGGGTCTCCTGAGGCCTGTAGTGGGATCAATTTACTATGAAGGAGAAACATCTACAACCAGGAGATTGGATGGACCGACAAAATTGGCTGTTATGAATCGGACAATGTCAAGGCGATGATCTATCTATGTATATATCTATCTTTCTATCTTTCTATTTATTATTATTATTATTATTATTATTATTATTATTATTATTATTATTATTATATACCTTATTATATAGGTACCTTATTATACTACGTCTGTTGACAATCAGTAATGAAGATGGAATAAAATAGAGACGGTCAATTAGAGGAAATTATAAAATTTAAGGAGAATGAATGTTTTCACCTGTATATAACATTTAGCGTAGGAGCGGGGAAAGCTATTAGCAGACTATAGTGAAGAGAAATGGGAAAATTGGAATAATGAGAATTGAAGAAACCGAGAAGCATGAAGAACCTGCCACAAATTACAGTCATTAATCCTGGATTGAGGTGCAAGAGCTGGAAAATTGGTGCGAGACAAGAATTTGTTCCAATGGCATTAGTAAGCCGGTCTGTATAGCTCGTTGGTAAAGTGCTAGCTCGATGTAATGCAAGTTGCGGGCTCAGTTCTAGCCCAGGTAATTTGTTTTTAAATTTGTAAACTTAAGAGCCCAACACAACTATAGGCCCACGCATAACCACAGCATGGATTTATTTATAACTAGCTAATATACGACGTGCGCTGCTACGCCTAAATAAATAAAAATTAATGTGCTTTTATGTTTATTTGAATAAGTATAAGGGAAAATAATTATACATTTATATTTTTTAGGTACCCCGTGCTGATCTTCCGGCGTTGCCCGGGAATCTACTTATCCCGATCTTCTTGACATAAATCAGCTGAAATACGAAGATTAATGTGTTTTATGTTTAGTTAAATTAGTGAAAGGAAAAATTTATATCGTAATTATTTTTAGATGCCCCGTGATGTTTCTTCGGCGTTGTCCGAGAATCTACTCATCCCGATCTTCCTAGCCTAAATGAGCTGAAAGACAAACATTAAGTACTTCTTATGACTAGTTCAATAAGTAAAATGAAAAATAATTATAAATGTATATTGTAATTATTTTAAGATTCCCGTGCTGATTACCCGGTGTTGTCCGATAATCTGCTTAACCCGATCTTGTTGGCATAAATGAGCTAAATGACAAAATTCGTTATTGTGAGTTATCCGTAAAAGAATACCCACCATGTGCTGCTATGCTTGCACAGGAATTTACGTACTTGTCTCGACCTTCTTGGCATCAATGGAAGACAAAAATGGTTATTGTGAGTTATCCGTAAGAGATGAACATATGTTGTTGCAGACTTTTTTGTAGAGCATATTGAGTTATTCAATTCTGTGTACATTAAGTGTGTGTATTTGTTATGGTTTAGGCAACGTAAGCCATTTAAACATCCAAAGAACTACTTTTTTCACTTTTCCACTACAAAAGGCAATTTTTAAGGGTGTAGGAGTTGAGTATCACAACTCTCTTATAGCTTATGTTCATCCCGGAAAACTCCTGAACATATTTCAAAAAGCCCTATCACAATCGGATCAACGGTATGGCCGTGCATAAAGTACGAACAAACAAGCCAACAAACAAAGAAACAAGCATTTTTATATATTAGATAAAAATGGCTAAATATTTACATACATATCGACTGAACATTCGCAAAATATGGAATAAAATATGGACTAAAGATTCTCAAAATATGGAGTAAAACGTGATTTAAATATTCTGAAAATATGGAATGAAGGATATCAAAATAAGTTATACAGTGAAAATACATGGTCTTAAATCTGGAGTAAAATGTGGACCAAAGGTTGTCAAAATAACTGAAGTAAAATATGGACTAAAGATTCTGAAAATACGGAGTAAAATATGGATTAAATATACTGAAAATATGCAGTGAAATATAGATTAAAGTTTCTCAAAACAAGGAGTAAAATACAGACAAAAGATTCACAAAATATGGAATAAAATATGGACTAAAGATTCTCAAAATATGGGGTAAAATATGGAATAAATATACTCAAAAGATGGAATAAAATATAAATTAATGTTTCTCAAATTGAATAGTTCTCCGAAAAGAGATCTAATCTACAAGCTACATATTGCTGGAAAACGAGAAAAAAAAACGTATAATGTTACTTTTGAGGCTATTACCTTTATTATATGATATTCATTTTAATCTCTCATCCTATTGGAAATATATACAGCTAATTTGAATTTAAAATAACATGCTAATACCTAAATACTAACAATTTTTTACAGAATTGAGTACAAAAGTGATCTATCTCTATAGAGTGGAAAAATGATCTAACAAGTATTTAACTAAAATGCTATAATAAGAAATATAAAATACATATTGAACACTGATTCAGTTACAAAAGTTTCTTACTTGATCAGTTTCAGTATTTATTTTGTATTTAATGTTATTTCGTTACATTCTTTCTATCGTTATTATTTTCACTCAATTTATCTAAGATTCTGTATATAATTCACGGAACTCTGGTGGAATGAATTTGCACATGTGCTATTAATGATTTGACTAATTGCTTCCGCCATTTTGTTACATATAGATCACTATTCGGTTGAAAGCCAACTTTTAAAAATGAATAAAACAAGTTTGGAAGAGAGTAGGGATAATTTTACATGCGTCATGCCGTGATGCTCACTATTCCACTGAAAACTCAACTTTCGAATTTTTGTGGGTTAGATTTCTTTTTGGGACAACTATTCAATTATAGAGTAAAATATGTACTAAAGACTCGCAAAATATGTGGTAAAATATAGTAAATGTAAAGTGATCCCACTACAGGCTTCAGGAGGCCCTTGGGATAGTAGGAAGTTAAGGCTCCCACTTTTTCTGAACAATCAGCACTTGATGTCAGCCGGGTTGTCATCCTTGCGTGACGGCCGCCTTTACCTCCAGAACAAAGTCTGGTACTCATTTCTGTTAGAGGACCCCAGGGCCATAGTGCCGCCAGAACGTTGGGTCAGTTTAAAAATCCTCCGGGACTCGAACCCCCGACCATCCGGCTTGTAGCGCAGTGCCTTAACCACTACGCTACGGCGTGCCCCCAGTAAAATATGGACTAAATATTTCAATTAATTAAATAAAAATAAATTGATTTTCATATTTAATAAGATATAATTCAGTTACAGCTGTTTCAGTACACTGTACCTTCTTCAGACATGTTAACAAATTACGAATTGTGTTATTATAGTACATATTAGTGATGGGTAATTCGAGAGTGAGTCGTTTAAAAAGAACACTTCACTACTGTGAAGTGTAAAAAAGTTACTCACTTTTAGTGAACTGCCAGTTCAGAGTTCACTACTGCTACTTAAAATTAAAATTTACTTTTTATTTCAAGCTCTAGATCATAGATGTCTCACTCCAAATCAACTTTCGCTCATTCGTTGATTACTCTACATTTCTCCGCCCATCGACCTTGCATGTTCCCGCCTCTTTCCTACGTCATCCATATCGCTCGTACCGCAGTGAATGTCTGAGAAGAACGAACTATCTTGCCAGAGTGAACTGCCATAGAGGAACGAACTATCTTGCCAGAGTGAACTACCATAGAGGAACGAACTATCTTGCCAGAGTGAACTGCCATAGAGGAACGAACTATCTCGCCTGAGTGAAGTTACATAGAAGAACGAACTACCTTGGAAGAACGAAGTGGTATAAAAGAACGAACTATATTAGAAGAGTAAAGTGTTTTAGATTAACGAAGTGGTATCAAAGAACGAACTACCTTGGAACGAAGTGGTATAAAAGAACGAACTATCTTAGAAGAGTAAAGTGTTTTAGATGAACGAAGTGGTATCAAAGAACGAACTACCTTGGAAGAGTGAAGTGTCTTAGAGGAACGAACTACCTTGACAGAGTGAACTGGCTTTAAACACTTCTGTACTTCAAACTCTCAACATTCGACACGCTCCTTCATTCAGTACATGTACATTACGCCACCTTCCCGCTCTTGCTTACGTCATCACTCATACGCAGCATTACTCAGGGATTACTCCTTTTGATCTACGGCATTACTAACGCTACAAATCTAATGTAGTCTAATATTAAAATCACTTTACATTTTATTTACTGGAATTCCGAAAGTATTTAATAAAAATCCATTTTATCCAAGTTTTAAAACAACATATTTTACTAGGTTTACAAAAAGCTGTTTGCAAAATTTAGTAAAAATCTTACCTTGCTAAACATTTAGGGCGAATATGCCGTGCAAGTTTAAAAGCATCTCGCCCCCTGAATGAAACTGTGTTTAGAACAAAAGTTACACTTTGCTTTACCATCGCCTAAATCGGCGAAGGCACCCCAAATTTCACAACTTTTTCTTGATCGCGAATTTGAAGCCATTCTGTAAAAGTGCACACACAAGGCTAAATTTTGTTGGCCTACCCAGTATTCACCCTCTTTATATTTTTAGTTTAGGGGTTGTAAAGATTAAGATCAAGTAATTGCCAATAGTACGATTTTGCATATTTCTTTCTTTTTCAATAAGTATTATGCAAATAATATGTGTAAATAATACATATATAAATAAAATAAAATATATCTTCCTTAAAAGTTTTAAAATACTCCACACCTTTTTCTTTTCTTCAAATCATAGAGTTACGATTTTGTTTTTTATTAACATTTACAACTTGAAATAAAATATGTAAACATTGAAAATCTGTATATAAATACAATTATGCAAATAATACAGTTATAACAGAAATAAAAAGGAGGTATAAATAATTATAAAATAAACAAAAGTATGGTAGCAGTCATATTAGAATTTTTGTTACTCAAATAAATTAAAATAGAATTTACAGAATTATTTACGTTTATCTTTAAAATCCACAGCTACCACGTGGTTGGTTAACGTCAAGTCACCCCATGCTCGTGTATTCGTGCTTCCCCCCCTCCTACAGCCCGTTTTTTTTTCTTTTTTTTTTTTTTTGCTTGGCGAATGAAGGGCTTCGCTAAATTTTGTGAACGAACTAGTTCAATTGAATGGTTCATAAAAGTGAGTGCGAGTGAACGAACTACTTCTCGAAATGAACCGGTTGGGCACAACGCTAGTACATATCAACTGATCTAAGCAACAATACGACAATAATATATTTAAATTTAAAAATTAAAAAAATTAAAAAATGAATACTTTTTTTTATTGTATTATTGCTTAGATCAGTTGATATGTACAATAATAACACAATTCATAATTTGTTAACATGTCTGAAGAAGGTACAGTGTACCGAAACAGCTGTCACTGAATTATATCTTAATAAATATGAAAATCAGATAAAACTGCAAGTTTTATTTTTATTTAGTTCGTTAATATTGATTTTCATCAAGTAAACACCATCTCAATTGAGTATTGAATATTTTAAAATATGATTTATAATTATTTTTTTTTACTTATTCAACTAAACATAAAACATATTTTATTTATTTAGGCGTAGCAGCGCATGGCGCGTGTTAACAAGTTACCTATAAATATGTCATATAGTTGAAACAAATGAGGTTCACAATAAACCGCAAATTTTATAAAGTTATGAATGAATATTTGTGTAATTTTGTGAACTCGTCCATTAAATAACTTTATGAAACTAACAGAGAGCTCTGGCGAGCGAAGTACATTTATAAAAAGTTAGGTTGAAAGCGTTAAAAAGTGTGGTAATGCAGTGGATAATGATGATAACGCTAATTATCTAAAAGCATAATTACTATACATAATTTTTAATTGTAGCTATTTATATGACGGGTTTGTAAACAAACTTTTTTTTCACTACATTCTACAATTTCACCGTCTAATTTTGCCATCTGCCGTAAAAACTGTACTTAAACTGTACCTAAATGCCTTCCTTCTGGATGCCTTACTCCGTTCTGTAAAGTCTACAGTGTGAATATTTATTATTCATTTTCTTGATGGGCTTTATAAATATATATTTCTCCATTTCATTCCATTTTATTCTATGTCATTAGTAACTTTTTATTTATAACACACATAAAATGAAGACATCTTAGAAGAATTACACACGGAATCTTTAGAAAACAAAATTTCTGATTATAAGTCAAGATGGATGCAACATGTTCATCGAATGGCAGATCACAGGATACCCAAACAAATCTTGATATATCAACCTGTAGGAAGAAGAAGACCAGACGTCCACTCAAAAGACTTCTGGATGGTGTTTCTCTTGAGGCCAAAACAGGTCAACAAATGACCTAAATTCGTGAATGTACTATGATGATGATGGTGATGATAATAACTTTTTATATATTTTTTCTATCTTGTACATTTTATATTCATTGGATCCTGGATATGCCTTTTTATTCAACGCCCCAGGTTGTCATTTCGACATTTCTGGTGTTCTCTCCTGTCATTGTGGCGTAATTGTAACCCACCTCTGAGGTTAGGGCGTCTCGAAGGTGAAGTTCGTTATCCAGATGATGTGGTGGGTGATAAATGATAATGAAGCGCCAGAAGAGTTCTTAACCTAAACTTAACCTAAATTCCAGACCGCCGTGTGTGTGTGTGTGTGTGTGTATGTGTGTGGGTGTGTAGGAAGTGTTGAATGCGGCTGTGACTCACGAAGTTCACAGTGCGGCTGCAACTTCTCCCATCGCTGGCTGATTGATTTGAAATCACCAGCCGGGTCTCTGTCTTATTGACATTTGTCCCGTCATAATATAATAGATAGTATGAAACTGCTCTAATTAGAATAGAAGTAATAGATATATTCATACAAGTACCCATGGCATTGGGCGTATGCAGCATTGATTGTACTCCGATTTTGTTATTTAACGACTCCTGCTGTAATTTATGTTTATCAATTTACTATATAGTTTAATTGGACTGTATTCTAGTAATGATTCCTGTGAATGGCCAATCCCAGCTCGGAATAGAAAGGGGTGACCAAATTTATTTTTATTATTATTATATATATTATTAATAACTTTAAGTTTGTAATTTAGTAATATGTGTTAGTTATGCGTTTTGAATAATCAGACCATGGGCAACCACAGCAATAAATCTCTTTAAGAAAAATTCCTGTGGTTTGATCGGGAATCGAACTCGGGATCTCATGAGCAGTAGACAGAAACGCTGACTACTAGTCCACGAGACTGGTCTGGATCCTAGATATGTAAAATTATTCACCTGCTCCTCAGTCAAAAGATCTATAAGACTATTTCATATCAAGATATCCCCAATAGCGTGCTACGCAATCACCACATTCTGTGCTCGGGTGAACATAGCAAATCTGAAAATACTAGAAATTTGCCAAAATTTCTACCTCCGGAAAGTACCTAGGGTTTCAAAATCAGCGAGCTCCCGACTCATATACCACTTAACCTAGACTGACTTCTTCATCAGAGAAATAGCGTCAAAATACAACCTGACACACACCCCAGCCTACGAAGCACACATAAGAGAGAGAGATCAGAAAAAGCAGAGGACATAGACCGCAGATTCTTCCTGACCCCAGCGACGAATACTGAAGAATAGAAGGAACCGAACTTCACTCTGAGACACGTATTCACGAGGACCGCCACACATGGATTCCACTACTGAATATGTACCCAAGAAAAGGTTCCACCTCGCATCGAACAAGTGCCTCTGCTAGCTATGTGACCAAAAATGTGAACAATATCACTTAATTAACTGTATAGCAAGTAGAACGCTCTAAAATGCTACGCAGATGATAATAACTTTTAATAATTGTATCCTAACGTATACAGCGTGTTTAATAAATCTTTAAAAAATGTTATTGTCAAGTACAATTTTACTTCTGAAAGGATCTACACTTTGAAATGCCACGATTTTGTTTTCTGTGTAGATATCTTCAATCCATATTTTTCTGTATTACTGTGAAGATCATACAAAAACTTCTATTGGTCTTTTATACCTCCCTTAAATTATGGTTAATATAATTGTCCCACCCCATTCTTTGCCTAAGTACTGGTCGACTTCTCTTTGATTCTCTAGCATGGATTTTTAATCGCCCTCTTTCATTCCCCATTCTTGCCACTTGTTCTGTCCGTCGTAGACTACGAGTAATATAATGTATGATTAAAAACTATAAAATAGTTAATAGTGGAATGCAGGCTTTCACGGCCGGTAATCATGGTAATAAAAGATTCCGGGCTATGTGGCCGTGGTCTATAACTGGCGTTTCTTCCAGACGTTTCTCCCTCAACTGCGGAGGGCATCTTCAGTGGCGAGCGCTTACAGCTGTTGTTTCCCTGTCGTAGACTCGACTGCGGTCGAGTCTACGACAGGGAAACAACAGCTGTAAGCGCTCGCCACTGAAGATGCCCTCCGCAGTTGAGGGAGAAACGTCTGGAAGAAACGCCAGTTATAGACCACGGCCACATAGCCCGGAATCTTTTATTACTATAAAATAGTTACTTTGCAGGTCCGTCTCCTCAACTTAAGTTCTTTCACAGACGGACCTACAAGGTAATTATTTTATAATTTTTAATCGTACACCTCAACAGAAACTTACCATGAATGTTGAGACTTAAATGACTTTTTAGGATGGAAAAAAATCCAAGGGATAAGCCCTTCTGGAAGGACTTTAAGCCGTGGGTCCCAAGTAACTATATTTTCAGGCTCCTAAAATAACCACAAGCCTGAATAAAATGCTAATGTTTAAAATTTAACAGACTTCATTATGCAAGTATTAATTTAGAGCTGACTAGATGTGTCATTGAATTGGAATGATGACCACATAAAAAGGTAAAGTGATCCCAATTCAGGCCTTAGGAGGCCATTGGGGTAGTAGGGGGTTAAGGTTCGCACTTTTCTAAACAATCGGCACTTCATGTCAGTCGCCCTACGTGACACCCGCATTTACCCCCAGAATAAGCATCTGGTACTGTTACAAATAGGGCTTAACCTAATGAGACGTTATAAAATGGGCCTAAATTAATACTGAAATAAATATAAAGTAAATACATTAAAATCAATCAGGACATATATATATATATATATATATATATATATCAAACAATTTGTACATTGGAAAATTTGACACACATAGGTAGAAAAGTGAAAGCGAACTTCTTTCCAAATAGTAGGATTATTGCAGTAAGGTAGCTAAACTGAAAAACACATGAAGGATATAAAGGGAGTAGTGGAGAGAGAGAGAGAGGGTGTTTTGCTATTGTGACGTTGGAGCTTGGATCGTGGATGCGGAGCTGGACGGGGATGGCTTCGAGCCTGGGGTGAGTAAAGTTTGTGTTTTGCAAGATAAGTCTACCCTAAAATTATAAACAAAAACGCTTTTCACATAAATTATTAACTACTCTATATAAAATGAGCATTAATACATACATTATCGTAAATTACTAAGTTTCAAACCATACAACCCAAAAACTTGAACTTCGAAGTATTTGTATATATTAGATTCAAGGAATAAACGTGTTTCAATAAGTCAGGTCTAAATTAAAATATTGTATCATTATGTTAGTATATTAATCTAAATTAACAAAAACTACTCTCTCATCCTCTCTCTACAGGGTTTAGTTTGGCACTTTATTGATCTCTGAACGGTGGTAAAACTATATTTTTATGATGTTTTAGCTATTTAGAATTTTATTGCAGATATAATCTGTATTAATGTGAAATTTTGTTTAATAAAATGTTAATGTTTTACTTAATATATGTCACCCCATTTCATTAAGGAAGTTATCCATTTTCTAGATAAACCAGTCAGTCTTAGCTGCTCTTAGGATACGCTACCTTACATCCTAATCCTAGATTTAAACCCAGAAGAAACCCATAATATATAAACAAGACCACGCTAGCTAGATAAATTCTTGCGTTTCTCTCCAAGCACATTTATGGCACGCTTAGCAAAATTGAAACAGGTACTCATTTCATTAGAGACGCAGTCGACTCCAGGGCCATAGTGCCGCCAGAAAGTCTGGGTCAGTTTAAAAATCCTAGCCCCACCAGGACTCGAACTCTCAATATTCCGTCTTGTAACGCATTTCCTTAACCACTACGGTAGGACGTGCCTCATACTTACAACGTGCTACTCACTACATCTGTAGGTAAACAAGTAACTAAATTAGATAATCCTGATGGTGGAACCCATGTCTCAATGGGAAAAATAAGGATAGTCGAATAAGAATGACTCCTTCTTCGGCTTTCCCCCACTTACAGGTTTGCCGTCTTCAGTTTCCATTTATTTCTATAATTCCAATCTCCTTCTTCCAAATTCCTAGTTCTGACATAGGTTTTCAATTTCCATCTTGGACTGCCACGTTTATTTCTACCAGGAGGGTGACCATTGGTATATATTTTTCGGCCATATTTCATATTCCATTCTTTTTACATGGCCATACCATTTAAGTGTTTGTTTTTCAATCCTCTTAGCAACAGATGTGGTGACATTAATTTCTCTACAAAGGAATTCATTTCTTATTTTATCATGTCTTGTTTTTGAAGACTTATTCTAAAATAATCAAATTCAACTGTTCTAATTTTATTCTTTTGTAATTCCGTCAAATATCAAGTTTCACTTCGATGTGAGAAAATGGACTCCTAATTGAGAAAATCAGCTATAACGGCTGGGGGATGCTACACGCTGGATAGATGTTACATCTATACTGACTGGATGATCGTCCATCTATGTTATTAAGTTGTGGGTGTCAGTTCAGTAGCCTACTGATAGGTCAAAGGGACTTTTATGCCTTCCGGGCCATTGAGGAAAAAAAACATTGTAATCGGAGAAGTTCATGAACAAAATGGGTGCATGTGTGCAACAAAACGGAGGTTATAACGAGATTGGAGTGTAGCTTGCCTGTTCTTTAATCTGTGTTAACATTTTAAGTGCATGTTATCGCAATGCTTGCAGTTTCATTCAATTCCCGCGAGAGCCTGGCGTTCGATACAAAATTCAATTTTAAAATTTTAATTTTCTTGCATTAGTCTAGATATTGAAGAACTGTTTTGATCAGTTCGCATTAGTTCTGATTACCTTCCATTGTGTTAATTAACTTGATCATGTTTCCATTAATTTAAATTTACTATTTAACTCATGCCCCAAATGGTAGTCAATGATCAATCACGTTTCAATGAATTTTGTTTTACAACCAATGAGACCTCGCTCTTTATCAGCTCCTGTTTTTGTGATAAAGAAAGCTCCTCCTTTTTAATGTTCTGAACAGCTCAGAGCATTATTTTTCTCCAACAAATACATTGAATATAGCAAATAATGAACAGATTTCTTGATTTTATTGAGTTGTTTACTAAAAAATAAATTAATAACCTATAATGTTGATGATAATATACAGTTTGACGTGTTTCATTATATCTCCACTAGGGTGCATTTTTACAATATTGTGATCCTATTTGGCAATATAATATGATCAAGTTGCAGTGAATATACATAGCATCATGTTTCTGATTTTTTTCCAAACATCCCCGTTTACATTAAATATATAAATATTTTAAAATACCGGCAAATACGTATATTTAAATAATGACTTTTGAGTAAACAGCGCAATTTTATTCGTTAAATAGTCCTAACAAATAGCACTATTGATTTCCAAATCCTCTAAATAAAGTTGGAAATTACTTGTGCATTACTTATGATAACATTGGTTGACAAGATTTTCTTCGCAATAAATCTGATTAGTGAATCTAGTGCATTTTTTCATACTGAAATCAGATATGTAGTCATAATTTTTCCATCAGACACAGTTTTTTGTGACAGCTACTTTTTAAAATCTTATTTTAGCATTCTCTTTGACCTTTCATAGGAACCTTTACTCTATGTTTAACTATTTTATTCAAGTTTTATTCTAGGAAATTATATGTAATGTCATGCTGAAGCATCAAAAGACAAGGCTGCTCAGGTTCATTCATGTTTTGACATGCTCAGACCTGTTAATCTGGCATTGTGATGTGTCAGTCTCACTACGTTAAAAAATAATGTCCTAAACGTGAATCTCTTATCCCTGGCCAGAAACATATGTCGCATGTCCCTTTAGTGAATCCTGAAAAAATATATTTACCTCTATTACATATTAAATTAGGAGTAATGAAAAATTTCGTCAAAGTTATGGATAAACTTTCTGAAGGATTCTTGTATTTGAAATCGAAATTTCCAAAAATCAGTGAGGCTAAACTGAAAGAAGGAATTTTTATAGGACCATAAATATGATCATTAATGACTAATGAACATTGTGAGGACTGTTAAATCCATTTGAAAAAGCAGCCTGGCAATCTTTCAAGAATATATGTTGCAATTTCCTTGGAAACCATCGTGGCCTAGTAGCTGATCTTCTGGATTCTAATAAAGCAACATGTACCGGTATTTAAACATTCACTTCTTGGACTCTCATTTAGACTTCTTCGCGGAAATTCTTGGGGCTGTCAGCGATGAGCACGGTCAGCATTATCATCAGCAAATTTCTACAATGGAAAACAGGTACCAAGGCAAGTGGAGTTCTAATATGCTGGCTGACTACTGTTGGACCAAGAAGACAGATGTTTCAGATGCAAAATATGCCCGAACATCACTATGTACCACTTTCTAGGTAAGTCAGAATGAGTAGTATTATAAAAAAATATATAAAGAAACTCAAGGATAAAAAATGACGCAAACAATGTAACAAAACTAGAAAGAAAATCTAATAATAACAAAACATGGGTAACATTAACATATACAGGAAATGAAATCACAAAACTAGCCAGAACTTTGAAAAATATAAATAAAACATTAACATAGCTTATAAAACAGGAAACAAACAACATAATATACAATGGCATAGAAGAACACAACAAATTCAACAACAAGAGAGTCTACAAACTAACATGTAAAGATTGTAAAAAATGTTATATTGGCAGACAAATGTTATGCAAGCAGAAATTTCTGTACAAGATATAAAGAACACCTACAAGATTTCATACACGCGGGTGATAAATCAAGCTATGTTAAACATCTCATTAACGCAAGTCATCAAATGAACGCAATTGAAAACACTCTCACGATAATCCACCGAGAAAACATTCCAGCTAGGATAAATATATTTGAAGACCTCGAAATTATAAAGGAAACAACACCTCACTTCTTAATGAGAACGCACCCCAGTCAAACCCATTATACGAGGTCGTCAAAAACTAGTCAGTTATTACTACAAACAGTTGGAGTATACATCACCGTACACAACAACAAAGAGTAGCGGAGGCTCAACCTGCAGAAGATGGAAGATAACTTCCGAAAGAGCTCCAGTTAATTTTATATACAATATTTTAACAAAGTTGAGGACGACGGCACCTACCAACAGGTACAATTTAATTTTTAACTTTCATCATATACTCACATAATATATTATTTTTATTCTTGTGAAAAAAAGTTAATTTTTGTAGACCAGTGTAATCGGTTCTCGAACCTTGCGGATGTGTTCGAACCTCACTCGTGACAAGTTTCCTGGGTGATGTTCTTTTCGGAGTTTTTCTTTACTTCTAAGACAAATGTTAGGAAACTATAAACCCAAACGGTCCCCGAACATCATCTGACTATCATAAACGTTATTATCATGTTCGCCATATTTAGTATGAATGTGTGATTTTCGTTTTAATGTTGTGTTGTCTCGGAGGAGGCCGTGACATTAAGCTGATCTCTCACTCAGGGAGGCCCTCCATGTCCTTGTGTGGTCAAAAAAGTATGTGTATGATGTATAGTTATAATCGCTCTCCCGACAGGTCGCACCACTGTAAGACCCGGATAACGTGTCACATAAAAGTAGGCTATAGGTAAGTTAGGATAATGTAGACCTTTCTGTTTGAGTGGACCATGTTAATATCTTCTTTAATTGGTGCTGCCGTCGAACAGAACATGTTTTAACTTCTTCCCCTCATCAACTTTGACGGTTTAAGGCCACTTTCTTTTATTGTTTGTGCGAAGAAGTGTTTATTTGTGATATTTATGAAAATTACCACTTTAAAATTTTTACAAGCCAAGAATCAATTCCTAATTTCTCCTATTGAATATTACAAATGTTGGAAACACTCCTGAATATATTATATTATGTAGATGCTGTTTTAATACATTGACGGATTTGGTTCGATATTATGTACAAAATAATTAGACATAACTAAGGAATTCGGTTAATGTGGACCCTCCACGAGGACCTGGGTTCACTTAATGCGAATACTATATTTTATCAATGAGGATGCTATCTGTAAAAACCATTTCCTTAATTAATTTTATTTAATATCATTATTTTACTACACCCAAAGATCGTCACATTCTGCAGTTGAATGACGTGTGAACGTTATAATCAACAATAATGTTTCAAAATATTAAATAAATATCAACGATCTTTAATTATGATCAGTCATAAATATTTGCAGATTAATCTGTGCCTGTTTGTATAAATTAATAGAGTAAATAACTTAAAAATAGGCTAAAAGCTAAAGTGGATTCTGGGGTTCACTTTACCCGAAGATGGAGGTTAAAGTGGACCTTTCTTGTAATGTAAAAAAGTTAATAAATTATGAAGATATTTCCATATTTGAATAAAATAACAATGATATTTCATAGTTACAACACTAATGATAATCACTGCAATTAAACAAAATTCAAATCTCTTAAATAAAAGAAGAAAAACAACAAATTCAAAACAGGGGTCCACATTACCCGAAGTTCCTACACCTATAATGTGAGAGGTTAAACTACGTGAATGGAATGGAATATTCTATGAATAACACCTCAGCGGCATTTTACAATGAAATGTACTTGTATTAGCTACTAACGACTCACACACTCTCTTGGGTAACACTAAGAAATTGGGACTGGAAGTAAACATCAATCAAACTAAATACATATGTCCACATATAGGGATGTCCGGATCTTTGATCTACTCAAGTCCGGAGGGTCTGACTTGGCCAAATTCACTCTCCTCACCTCCAAGTTGGGGCCCCTCGGGACCTTCTTAAGATCTTTTAAGATGCAAAAGAGACAGTGGGGTGTGGAAAGAAACGGGAAGCTACTACGCCTATATATCCTTAGTAAAGTTGCAAACATAGCATGATGAGTCTTTAAGGAAAGAGTGGGGAATGCTGAGTTTGCAGTGAAAGACCTATTCTTGGGCAGAACACTATGTTATATATATATATATATATATATATATTGGAAAAGGACAGTGAATGAAAAATGAGGGAAATTTGGAAGAAGTACTGAATTCAAATACCTAGGAACAATAGTTACAAATATTAATGAGGTGCAGAAAGAAATTAAACACAGGCTCAATTCTGGAAATGCATACTATTATGTATTACAGGGACTCTTGTCGTTCCAACGTCTCCCAAAGAAGTTAAACTGAAAATATATAATACTGTTAATCCATCAGTTATATTATATGGATGCAAAATATGGACTCTTACTTTAAGGGAGGAAAAGAGATTACGAGTATTTGAGAATAAAGCTCTTAGGAAAATATTTGGAACATTTATACAAATGCAGGGGACTTGACAGAAGTCATTGTCCATAATTATGAGAAAACAATAATATATACAATACATTAAAACAATAAAACATTATGGCAAAACAGAAAGTTTGGCTCTTGCTTCCCAGTATCTATCCTTCAGCGTCGCAGAGTGAAGTGCCTGATACTGTAAGCAGGTGGTTTCTGTCCATGTTGGTGTTAGTGGAGCACAGTGGGCAATGATGATTTCTGTAGATTCCAATCCGATGTAGAGCTGCAAGACAATCATGTCCTGTGTTTAGTCGAAAATATGCTACAGCTTCCTTTCGAGGTGCATCTGATGTAGTGTGGATAGTGTTTTTCCATTGGTTTTCTTGAATTCGGATATGAAGATTGGTTGAGAATGCGTTTTTTTATCGTTTGTGTGATATAGTGTATTGCTGAGCGATAATATGTGTTTAAATTAGGTTGCTGTAAACACATTGCTCCTCGTTTTGCCAGCATATCGGCTATTTAATTTCCATTGATTCCGCAGTGAGATGGTATCGATTGTAATACTACTGTCTTATGTGTTTGATAAAGGTCAGTGAGTAGTTTATTGCAATCTACTACTTCCATGCTTTGAGCTGATTTGAAAGATGTTATTGCTTGTATGGCAGCTTTGGAATCAGACAGAATGACGATATGGTCATTGGTGTGTTGACGGCATATGATTTGTGAAAGTGCAGTATGAACTGCCTTTATTTCTCCATCAAAATCCGTTTTATTTGGTCCAAGTGGAGTGTATAGAGAGAAGAGTGAGCAATGGATTTCAGCTCCCACAGGGCCATTGTGATCGAGCTTAGAGCCATCTGTATATATATATATATATATATATATATATATATATGTAACCATTTAGAACAGGGGTATTTTGTTTCTATTGCTTCCAGGGCACATAATCTTAGTATTTTAGGGTTGGTGTTTGCTTTAATCAGTCCTTCTTCTAAGAGGTCTAGACTGTGCGTAGGGATGTAGAGATTTAGAGGGTTATCTTGTACAGATAGATTTCTGGGTTATTTTGTATGTGATATTTACTTTGTAGCTCTATAGCATGTTGCAGAAAGTCTTGTTGCGTTTTTAATTATATATCATTGTTATGATAATTGGACCAGTAATTATCATCTGGAAGTCTGATTAATTTTTCATAGAGGTTCATGGATGTCATCTCAATTTCTGTTTTGATGTCTAGGGTTCTGTGTAAAAAGCAGCATCGCGTATATTGGAGTCGTCTTGATTACACCTGGAATGAGCCGAAAGATTTGGTTTTGTAGTTTCTGTAGTTTCATAAGCTGTTGAGAAGAAGCTGTGATGAGTGGTTCGCAACAGTAAAGCATAATTGACTTAATGTACATTTTATAGGTAATGTTCAAGGTTGAAGTCGCACTACCCCAAGTGCTTCCAGCTATACGTTTAAGTACAGAAAGGCGTTTTTGAGATTTTGTGATTATGTTGTCTATTTGTTTTTCCAGGTTAGTTTGTAATCAAAAATTACACCAAGGTATTTAGATTCATGAGACTGTGAAATTGGTTGATTGTTCAGTAAGAGATTCAATTTTGGGGCTTGATGACACAGTGAAAATACTTGATAAGTCGTTTTATTAAGATTGAATGTCATTGCATTTTCTTCTGCAATTGTCCTATGGAATGTAATGCTTCGTTGAGTCTATTTGTAAGTGCAGATCTATTTGAATATTTTTTGCAGACGTCCAGATGACAAGATCATCTGCGTACATAAGAGCATTGACTACTCTTATGTTTTTTATGGCACATATGACGCCATTGAGAAAGAGATTAAATAATGTACTGCTCATTACAGCTCCTCGAGGGGCACCAGTTCTCAGTTGTTTGAATTTTGAAATTTATTCTCCATACTTCACTCTGCAGTATCGTTGTCCTATGAAGTCTTGAAGCCATCTAACTATATTTTCCCTTATTCCATATTCAGCTAGTTTCAATATGAGTTTTTTTTTCCAAATAGAGTCAAATGCATTTTAAGATCTATGAAAACTGCTGCTGTTATTTCTCCTTAATCTAGACTGTCTTTGATATGTTGACTTAAACTTACAACTTGTTGATTTGTTGAACGGTTTTGTCTAAAACCAGCTTGTTCAAATACTAATATATTGTGTGCTTTGATGTACCATTTTAATCGGTTATTTACCATTATTTCCATTGTTTTCTACATAATGCTTGTGAGAGAGATTGGCCTATAACTTTCGATGTTTGTTGGATCTTTGTCTTTCTTAGGTATGGGAATAATTACAGCTTTCTTCCATTTGGTGGGAACAGTGGATTTTTCCATGATACATTATATAATTCTAATAGAGTTGATCTGGCATTTTACCCCATGTGTTTAAGAAATTCTACATGAATATTATCAGCCAGTCGGTTTTTGTTTTGTATCTGATTTATTGTCATAAGTAGTTCATGTTTTGTAAACGCTTTTGTAAATATGTCATTACTTATTGACTGGTTTGTATTTGGTTGTTCAGTGTTGATCATTTTTACACGCTTTATATTAGCTTGACCTGTATCTATCTATCTATCTATCTATCTATGTAACGGAATCTTTCAATGCGATTTTCACCCACTTAATATCATTGGATCGACTTGAAACTTTGTATACTTGTAGAGGACCTGTGACAATACAATAATTTATATTTTGTTTCTAAAATTCTGGCCAGAATCATCCGAAAATCTAAAAAATGAAAACTGGTATAATAGGTTGCGGACTTGTCGAGTTTTTAGTCAATCGTTGTAAGAGCTCAGTTGGTAGAGCAGTGAACTTTTAGTGGTATACAATTTCAGTAATCCGTACGTCGCTGGTTCAAATCCAGCTGGGAGGGTTTTTTTATAGAAGAGTATTACTTTTAGCTCATACTACAATAGTATCGAATTTAAAGATATTTACATTTTTATCTTATTCTGTAAAATATTAAAACTAAAAAATAAAAAATAAATAATAGTTTTAAAAAACTAAAAGAACACGCTTTATTAGAAAACTAAAAAATGAAAAATAATTTTAATTTCCAATACGCTTGGCATAAAATAAAGTGGTCAACAAAAAAATAATCTCCAACACATATAGAATAAAATTAGAGTTATCAACAAAAAGAAAATAATTTAACCATCAATAGCGTGGGGTGCTTTTTATGATTACATTTTCTTCTTAGAGAGCTTACTTTTACCAATATCTGTTTATTATCAAATATATTAATTGATATAGAGCACCCGACGCTTTTGATGGTAAAATTATTTTCTCTTTGTTGATAACTCTAATTTTATTCTATATGTGTTGGAGATGATTTTTTTGTTGACCACTTTATTTTATTCCAAGCGTATTGGAAATTAAAATTATTTTTCATTTTTTAGTTTTCTAATAAAGCGTGTTCTTTTAGTTTTTTAAAACTATTATTTATTATCTGCTTTTTTTGTTACTGAAGAGTGTTTCTTTATGCGATTTGTTCTTTTATGTTGATGGGAGTAATGTATTGCAAAGGCTTTCGCAATTTCATTGCCATTGGTTAATAATTTGTTGTTGATTTTTAGTGGTTGTTTGTTGATTTTTGAATTCTGGTTTGATAATTTGTTAACATGTTTAAAGACGCGTTGACTATCTTTCCAACAATTTATTTTGGAGATGAATTTATTAAACGTTGACTGTTTTGCGAGAGCAATGTTTTTCTTCATTTTAGCTGCAAGTTTTCTCCATGAAATTATATCTTTTGTTGACTTTGTTTCTTCTGCTCTGGCCCTTGCATTGTCTCTTTGGGTAGGGGTACAAAGATAGACTAGCCTCCACGTGGTGTACCCTGGAAACGAAAATTATTTCGGCCAAGTAGTCTTATCACATAGCAGACATGAGTTCACAAGAAGAGACATCAAATCGTTCATTTAAGAACGACAAACTCATTATAGCACAATGAAATACAGGTGCTCTTATTCAACAGAAAAAAAAACTGAACTAACCAATGTTTATGCAAATGTATTTCCTCTCTTTTGGGAGAAAAAAAAATTCCATCACTACTACCTTTGACAGCCGGTAGGAAGTTCATTTCCGCTGCTTGAATCTTACTTTTTTCTTTTTCCTTCAGGACCCAGCAAATATAGGATATAAGGTGAAGAATTATGAATATAGTATAGAGTTTAGAAACACGTGAAAAGCTACGGAAGTTAGAATGACTAAAAAAAAATGCAAGAAAAACATGTGCACAGAGTCATGCGAGCAAGTTCACAAAGTTTGTGTCCCACGATAAGCCGGTAGAGGTAGTTACTGTCGTCAAGTAGTTAACAGAAAAACTAACATGAGTCTTAAATTACAGTTCGTGCCTGTCAGTTGTTAAATATCATGGCCTCATGATTTACTCCACTCTATTACTTCCTCTTGATTTATTATGTTGGTTTATTACATACAATTTCTGCTCATTTTGCAGGCATAGAACCTCATACATTATTAGCCTATACCAGCGGTCTCCAACCTTTCTTGACTCGCGAACCCCTTCCACAATGATCTGAGTTGGGTGAACCACAGACTTTTAAATATACATACAAGTAGACAGGCTAACTATCTGATTCATGACCGCACGGACATAAGCTCTCCATACATCCCTATCCTGAGTTAATGTCGTCCGATCATTCCCTGTATAATCTATTTGCCTCAAATATTGGATAATGTTATTCTCCCACCTCATTCTTAGTCTACCTACTGGGCGTTTTCTCTCTGGTATTTCCTAAAAGAAGCTTCCATGACAGTAGACATAATAAAATTGAATTGCAATAAAATGTTTAATAATCTTAAATTAACTTAACTCTTAACGGTTAAAACATAAAGTTACTCAAGTTACGGCTTAAAAGTTACTCTACGTGTAGGCCTAGTTGCAATAATAAATACAAGTTTTCGTAAGTAATGCCACGAGTGAATTTATCTAGAGAATTTGGAAACCAAGAGTGGCATTTGTTAGGACTATTTAACGAATAAAATTAAGCTCTTTACTAAAGGGTGTTCTTTATCACCTTCTCTTTTTAATTTATATATAGATGAAGTTATGTTAAACTGGCAGATTAATTTAAATAAACATTTAAAAATAAATAATAAACTGTTGGATACAATGTTATTTGCTGATGATCAAGTAGTGATTTCTAGTTCAGAAGATGATCTACAAAGAACTATTTTTAATTTGGAAAAAATAAGTGGCAATTACAATTTAAAAATTGCAAAGTCTAAAACTTTTTTTTTTAAATTGCAAAGTCTAAAACTAGGTGGCCAGGAGTAGGTAGTCAGGAATCAGGAAGCTTTGCATTATACTATGGGGGTGCAGAAAGACAAGCATTTGGAACGGGTTTTTTAGTCAGAAGGAGGAACCTATCCGCTATCCGAGATATTAAGTTTGTTAGTGATAGGATATCATACATAATTCTAAAGGGTAAACGACATGATTTTATAATTGTAAATGTACATGCCCCCACAGAAGATAAAGATGACAAGATCAAGGATGAGTTCTATGAAGAATTAGAATGCTTATTTGATAGCCTTTCACGATATCATATGAAAATTGTCTTAGGAGATTTAAATGCAAAAGTGGGGCGGGAAGATATATTCAAACCAACAATAGGCAAATTCAGTCTTCATGAAGATAGTAACGACAACGGGGTTAGATTAGTCACATTTGCCACATCAAAGAATCTGATTGTTAAGAGCACAACATTTCAGCATAAGGATATTCATAAATACACCTGGACGTCCCCAGATGGAGAAACTCGGAACCAGATAGATCATGTATTAGTGGATAAACGCTGGCACAGTAGCATCATTGATATTAGATCAGTTAGAGGGACAGACTGCAATTCAGGTCATCATCTGGTCAAGGTGAAAATCAGACAACGGCTATCGCTTATGAGAGGAACAAACGCTGAAGATGATTCTGTAAAATATGAATTAAAAAACTTGAAAAATGATGAAATGCGGCAAAGAATACCAAATCAAAATTGCTAATAGATTTGAAGTACTGGAATCTTCAGATGACAATGTGGCAAACGAAGAAGAAACTGATATAAATAAAGAATGGGAGGCTATAAGAGATACTATTAAATTGTCAGCATCAGAAAGCATTGGTTGTTTAAAAAAGAGGCAAAACAAGAAATGGTTTGATGAGGAATGTGCCGACATTGCAAAGAAAAGAAAGCTAGCAAAAATGAAATGGTTACACGAGCCAAATGAGGTAAATTTAGAGCAATTGGGTAGTGCTAGACGGGAAACCACCAAGTTACTAAAGAGTAAAAAGAGAGAATATTTGAGAGAGAAGATTAATGATCTTGAAATGAATGCAAAAAATAGGAACATTAGAGAATTATATCAGGGAATTAGTATAGAGAAGAAAGGGTTTCAGGCTAGAACAAACATAATTCGGAATGAAAATGGGGATATGATTGCAGATTCCAAGAGTATATTAAATAGATGGAAAAGTTATTTTAATCAGCTATTAAATGTACATACAGAACAGGACATTGAGGAGGATAAGTTACAGACAGCAGAAATGCTAGTCGCAGAGCCAAGTGCATTAGAGGTTGAAATGGCAATTGAAAAATTGAAGATGTATAGAGCATCAGGTTCAGATGAGATCCCAGCAGAACTGATAAAATCAGGGGGAGAAAAATTGATGGACAAGATACACTGGTTGCTTAGTATGATTTGGGAAAAAGAAGCTCTTCCAGATGAATGGAAGGAATCAATTATCGTACCAATTTATAAGAAAGGAGATAAAACTGATTGCAACAACTATAGGGGCATCTCATTACTTTCAACTTCATACAAAATTCTAACAAATATATTAGTAAGCAGACTCACTCCCTATATTGATGACATTCTAGGAGATCATCAATGTGCATTTAGAAGAAACAGGTCTACAACAGATCAGATTTTTAGTATAAGACAGATTTTAGAAAAGAAATGGGAATATAATGGTACTGTTCATCAACTATATGTAGACTTCAAAAAAGCATATGATTCAATTAAGAGGGAGAAGTTATATAGTATCCTGCTGGAGTTCGGAATTCCTAAAAAAGTTAGTTAGACTTATACGAATGTGTCTAAATGGCTCAACGAGTAGGGTGCGTGTAGGCAAACAGTTTTCAGATACTTTTGAAATCCAGAATGGGTTGAAGCAAGGAGATGCACTATCTCCTCTACTATTTAATTTTGTACTAGAGCATGCCATTAAATCTTTAGAGAATGAGGAAGGCTTACAACTGAATGGTATTAATAAGCTGTTAGTTTATGCTGATGATGTAGTACTACTGGCCGATAGCGAGGAGATACTAAAGGCCAACACGCACACACTATTGAGTAACACTAAGAAATTAGGACTGGAAGTAAATATCAGTAAAACTAAATGTATGGTCACACGTAGAAATACATTATATAATGGAAATGGACAGCTAATGACAAATGAGGGAAATTTTGAGGAATTGGCTGAATTCAAATACCTAGGAACAATAATCACAAATAGGAATGAGATGCACAAAGAAATTAAACATAGGCTCAATTCTGGAAATGCGTGCTATTATGCGTTGCAGAGACTTTTGATGTCCCAACTCCTTTCGAAAAACGTTAAGCTGAAAATATATAAAACTATTATTCTACCAGTTATATTATATGGGTGCGAAACATGGACTCTTACTTTAAGGGAGGAAAGGAGATTACGAGTATTTGAGAATAAAGTTCTTAGGAAAATTTTTGGACCAAAGAGAGATGAACAGACAGGTCAATGGAGAAGACTACATAACAATGAACTACATGGTCTTTATAGGAAGCCAGATATAATAAGAACAGTTAAGTCTCGTAGACTGCGATGGGCAGGACATGTTGCGCGTATGGGGAATGAAAGACGTGCCTGAAAACTTCTTGTAGGAAAGCCAGAAGGAAAACGCCCAGTTGGTAGACCAAGAATGAGGTGGGAGAACAACATTAACTATGATTTGAGGGAAGTAGATTATACAGGGAATGATTGGAAAGCATTAGCTCATGATAGGGATGTATGGAGAGCTTATGTCGAAAGGAAGTGGGGTCACTGTTCGCGAGGACCTAACGAAGTGTCGCTATCGCCTGCTACAAGACAGTATACAGAAATACGGTATTCAAAATGTATGGACAATGGACGGTGCCGTCATAGCTAAAGTAAATGGCGAAAAACGCAAAATTAGATTTTCTACGGATATCAACTAGATAGGACCTGAGTGTAAAATATGTTTACTTTGTCTTTTCTTTGCTAACAATTATATTGTTAATTTATTTCTAATTTAGGTAAGTTTTAAGTTTATTATTTTATTTAGGACAACTTACTTGTTTTATTTCGCTATCGCCTGCTACAAGACAGTATACAGAAATACGGTATTCAAAATGTATGGACAATGGACGGTGCCGTCATAGCTAAAGTAAATGGCGAAAAACGCAAAATTAGATTTTCTACGGATATCAACTAGATAGGACCTGAGTGTAAAATATGTTTACTTTGTCTTTTCTTTGCTAACAATTATATTGTTAATTTATTTCTAATTTAGGTAAGTTTTAAGTTTATTATTTTATTTAGGACAACTTACTTGTTTTATTTTAATTTTTTAAGTTCTTTGTTTAGCTAAATTATTTTAATTTTATTAGAGTTATTACAGTACATAGTTTATTTTTACTTTCTGCTATTGGCAACATTGAGCTGACAAATGAAGACTTGTTTGTAACGACCATTAGCCAATCAGCAAGAGCCACGCCCGCTCACCCTGCTCCCACCACTAGTATCAATACAACGCCCGCAGCGTTCACTCTAAGTAGAGCGTCCGACCAGGAAACACGCCTAGAAGCACTCGCCACTGAAGATGCCCTCCGCAGTTGAGGGCGAAACGTCTGGTATCAACACCAACTATGGACCACGGCCACAGAACCCGGAATCACTCAACATTACTTGTTTGTAACCTCTGACTCACTCACCTTCTCCAATCACCCTCTTATTGTGCAGACAACTTTTAACGCAGGTAGCAACATTCCTCAATCCCAACCATCCCCTCCAACAACAAATACTACTAGTCTACTTAAGAATGCATTTTCTATTGATAAATCATCACTTAAAATCGCTCACGTAAATTCACAAAGCATTCTGTCCCACTTTGATGAGTTTGAAACCATATTTTCATCTCTTGGACTGAGCGCCATTTTAATTTCGGAAACCTGGCTCACCCCTTCCATACCTTCGTCCCTTGTTCACCTAGACGGATATACATTGCTCAGAAATGACAGAATAGATAAAAGAGGTGGAGGAGTTTGTGCCTTTATATCAAATGAGCTTAATCCAAGAATTGTCCACAAGTCCCCTTCTGTATATTCCGCTCACCCCGAGTTCTTATTCGTAGAAATTCAAGCCAGTCTAAAAAAATGTCTCTTATGCAAAGTATACAAACCTCCAAAAATAAGGCACCTTTCCGATCTAGAAAACGCTCTGAACGATTCGTTACCTCATTATGAACACGTTATTGTCGCAGGCGATTTTAATACAAATCTTCTTCAGACTGACTCACCAGCCATACAACTTAAAAATATGTTCCAAAGCTTAAATATGACAATTGTTCCTTTCTCTGCCACACATTATACTGCTAATACCGACACTCTACTGGACTTAATAGTGACTACACATCCACAGAAAGTACTGTCATATGGACAAATTCCTGCTCCCGGCATATCTGCTCATGACATTGTATTCGTAGAATACTCACTCCAATGTCCTAAAAGACGCTCTAAATTGATTACGTACAGAAATTTACAAAACATAGACGATACTAAACTAAAATCAGACGCTTTAGAACTACCTTGGTACACAATATGGAATCTTAGATCAGTTGATGAAAAAGTAGACACATTTAATACACTGATATTACAACTATATGATAGACATGCACCAGTAAAAACTCGACGATTTTCCCGCCCCCCTGCACCCTGGATGAATGACTCAATACGTGAACTTATGTCAAAACGAGACAAAGCATACCGAACATACAGACGACATAAAAATGACGAGAACTGGCAACTATACAAACAACTTAGAAACACAACTACACAAACTATACGCAATGCCAAACTACGACACGCCCACAGTATAATCGGACCTGAAATAAGTGCACGGGACACTTGGCGAAATCTCCGTGCAATGGGACTTAGACAGTTGAATCCCTCAACTGACTCAATAGACATTTCTGTAGATGACTTAAATGAACATTTTACCTCAATACCCATGACACCTCCAGACAACAAGACTAAAATAGACATTCTTAAAGACTTATCCCCATCCCCACATATAGGAAGAGATAAATTTTACTTTAACGACATTTCGCCTATAGACGTTAAAAAAGCACTCAAGCGGATTAAATCCAATGCACAAGGAACAGATAACATCAGCATTTTAATGCTAAATAAAATCATTGACATTATACTACCCACAGTGACTCATATTTTTAATGCTTCCCTTATAACTTCTATCTTCCCTACTGTATGGAAACAGTCTAGAGTTAGGCCTATACCAAAAAATAAGTACACCTACTAACTGTAATGACTACCGACCGATTAGCATCCTTCCGACATTATCTAAAGCCCTGGAACATATTGTACATAAGCAAATGACTGAATATCTCCAAGAAAATCACCTCCTTGATCCTTATCAATCCGGCTTTAGATATGGTCATAGCACAACCACAGCTTTGCTAAAAATTACTGAAGATATTCGTGAAGCCGTGGACAGACGTCAATTGACTCCTTTAACCTTACTTGACTTCAGCAAAGCTTTTGACACAGTAGACCACGACTTACTTATGATAAAGCTCAAGCACCTACACTTGTCTGACAGCGCTGTAGCCTGGTTCGACTCATACCTGCACGGTCGTCAACAATACGTTTCATTAAACTCTAGATCTTCGTCTTGGCGCAACGTGCCGGCTGGAGTCCCCCAGGGCAGTGTTCTCGGACCTCTTCTTTTCTCAATCTACATAATGACTTGCCAACTGTACTAAAGCACTGCCGTTATCACCTCTACGCTGATGATCTCCAAATTTACCTACATTCACCTCCTCATTCTCTCTATAACAGCTTGACAAAAATGAATGACGATCTCATATCCATCTTTAACTGGTCTTCAAGTATTGGTCTAAATCTAAATCCTAACAAGTCACAAGTAATTCTAATGGGACAACAAAGACTGCTTACAACCTTTGACATATCTACACTACCAAACATTACTATAAATAATATAATTATCCCTTATTCTTCTTCAGTAATAGATCTTGGACTACATCTAGACGCAAATCTAACCTGGCAAACACAAGTGAAACACATATGTAAAAAGACTTTCTCCATCTTACATTATCTTATACGTTTAAAGAATTTTCTCCCAGTTTCGTTAAAACAAATCCTTGTGCAGAATCTTGTGTTACCACACTTCGATTATTGTGACATTATATATAATGATCTAAACTATGACTTGTCGCAGAGAGACTGCAGCGTGTTCATAATGCTTGCGTTCGATTCATTTTCAATATCCGCCGTTATTGACCATATTTCCGAACACTTTAATAACCTCTCTTGGCTCCGTCTTACTGACAGACGTAAATTGCACTCTCTTTCTCTACTTTTCAAGCTTCTGAATTCCTACATCCCTACTTACCTGGCGTCTAGATTTGAGAAGTTATCCTCTTATCACAATATTGACACTAGATCACAAGATAGCAGTCTGCTAACAATTCCTCTTCATAGCCACTTCCTCCTATTCTACTTCCTTCACAGTAGCCTCCGCCCGCTCCTGGAATCTCCTTCCTCAAGATATCAGGGGTTGCCGCACACTTGGTACCTTTAAGTCACGCTTATACAGTTACCTGTTGTCTAATAATTAATTTTTCTCTATTTATTTAATTTTATACTAGTGTCATTAATCTTTTCCTGTTTTTTTATATATTGTACATATATATTTAATTCGTTAAATTTAGAGTAAATCAAAATACATTATAAATATTAATTGTATTGTATTCATAACTTGTAATCGTTTATATTTATAGATATATATTGTAATTTAGATTTAAGACTATTTTTTTGTTTGCATTTTTTTTTAAACCTGGTTGAGTGGTAGACAAGGCCCTTAAGGCCTTAACTCTGCCAGGTAAAATAAAGCTATTATTATTATTATTATGTCCGCGCGGCCATGAACCTACTCGTTCGATAGTGCCAGCGAGTAAGTAAGTAAAGTCTAAAACTAAAATTTTAGCATTTAAAGGACATGATACCTTAAGAGCAAAAATAGTAATTGATAATAAAATTTTAGAGCAGGTGAACAGTTTTAAATATTTAGGTTTGAATATTTTATCATATGTTAAAGTTGAAGATATTAATGACAAAATAAATAAATTTAATCTAATGTGTGGCACTATTAAAAGAACCCTTAAAAACACAAGAAAAGAAACAAAAATTAAATTTTATAAAATAATGGCTGTTCCTGTATTGATGTATGGATCAGAATATTGGACTATCACTAAAAGACAAGAACAAAGATTGGAAGCAGCTGAGATGCGATTTTTAAGATATATAGCAGGATATACTCTGCTGGTTAATAAAAGAAATGAAGATATAAGAAAGGAACTAAATATTTTCATACTTACAGACCGAATAATTAAATATAGGAACGACTGGAAAGAACATATTGATAGAATGCCAGAAGGAAGATTTCCAAAAATATTGCTAAAATATAAACCGTGCGGAAGGAGAATGTTGGTCGCCCACACAGAAGATGGTCTGAACAATTTTAACAATTCTAGGTTTCATGAAACCGGAACGAGGCAACAGGCTTAATCCCTGGATGATGATGACTAAAAATAATTATTTGAATATACAGTGTGATTATAAAGTCCCAGTACATTTTAAAGAAATCGCTCACATATCGTATTTCTGTTACAGCTATTCGAATGATACAACTATGTTCACCATTGAAGAGCGGATAGAGATTGTTGCTGCGCGTTTAAGAGGCCGGTCGTACGAAGAAGTTAGAGATTGATTTCAAAGGAAACCCTCACGGGAGACGTGTATCTTGATATGTTGCAACTTTTCTTACAGCCACAGTTACAGCAAGACGGTATCATTGATACAGTGGTGTTGCAACAAGATGGAGCACCACCACACTTTGCTCTGGCTATACGCGGGTATATCAGTGACAGGTTTCCCAAAAGGTGAATTGGAAGGGCATTTCCTCGTAGCTGGGCACCTCGTTCGCCAGACCTCGCACTCCTGAACTTTTTTGCTTGGGGGTTCATCAAGCAACAGGTGTACAGAACCAAGTTTCCTAATCTGCAAGTGCATACACCAAGCGAGTAAAATGATTACAGAGGATATGTTGGTGCATTTTTTCCGGGCGACGCGACGGTGCGTCGTTGGGAAATAAGTTTTGAGATTGATGGAGGTTATGTTGAACACTAACTTGATAGTAGAAACTACCTTATAATTTTTGTTTTATTTGCGTTACGTTATCAACAAAATGTACTGGGACTTTATAATCACACTGTAGTTACCGGCATTTTAAAATATTTATATAGTTAATGTAAACGGCGATGTTTGAAAACAAATTAGAAATGTGAGGTTATGTATATTCACTGCAACTCGATCATATTATTTATTGCCAAATAGGATCGCAATATTGTAAGAATGCACTCTAGTAGAGAAATAATGAAACACATCAAACTATTATAATCAAAATTATGGATTAATAATTTATATTTTGAATAAACAACTCAGTAAAATCACTGAATCTATTCATTATTTGATATATTCAATATATTTGTTGGAGAAAAATAATGGTCTAACCTGTTCAGAATGTTACAAAAGGAGGAGCTTTCTTTATCACAAAAGCAGGAGCTGATAAAGAGAAATCGATAAAGAGCGAGGTGAAACACGACTATCATTTGTGTAAAACAGAATTGATTGAAACGTGATTGGTCATTGACTACCATTTGCGACATGAGTTAAATAGTCATTGTAATTACTCACCTCTTCCTTGGAATTCACCGAGGAGGTTGCGCCTGCTTTCCATGTCACAGAGCTTTCAAGGCAGGAACCTCAGAAGTTAAACAAAGTCTCAAATCACTTTCAGCACAAAGTCTGTTTCTGTATTTATTTCCTAAATAGGCATTTTTCGCACAAATAGGGGTATATATATGAAACAAGGAGCATTATAGGGTTAATTTTACAATAATAATAATAATAATAATAATAATAATAATAATAATAATAACTATTATTATATTATACAATGCCGCAGAAATGAAGGAAACAATAATAGGCCTATCCTCGAAATCCGCCATTACGGAAAAGTTTTGGCGAGCCCCTTGAAATATTTTGCGAACCAGAGGTTAGGAAACGATGGCCTATACTAACTAACTCACTGGCACTATTGAACCCGTAGGTTCATGGCCGCGTGCACGTAAGCTTTCCATACATCCATATCCTTAGCTCATACTTTCCAAATATCTTCTGAATAATATACTTCCCTCAAATCATGATTAATATTATTCTCCCACCACATTCCTGGTGTACCAACTGGGCGTTTTTCCTCTGGTTTTCCTACAAGAACATTCTATGTTACTCCTCTTTCAATCACCATTCGTGTCACATGTCCTGCCCATCAAAGTTTACGAGACTTAACTGTTCTTATTATTTCTGGTTTCCCATAAAGACCGTGCAGCTCACTGTTATGTAGTCTTCTCCGTTCACCAGGGTGTTCATCTCTCTGGGCAAAAAATTTTCCTAAAAACTTTATTCTCAAATAGTTGTAGTATTTTCACCTCCTTTAAAGTAAGAGTCCATGTTTCGCTTCCATATAATATAACTGCGGGAATAACAGTTTTAAATATTTTCATTTTAATGTTTTTTGAGCGAAGTTGGGACAACACCAGTCCCAGTAATGCATAGTAGCATGCATTTCCAGAATTGAGTCTATGTTTAATTTATTTCTGCACCCATTCTTGTTTGTAGTTATTTTTCCTAGGCATTTTAATTCAACCACTTATTCAAAGTTTCCCTCATTTGCCAATAACTACCATTTCCATTATATAATGTATTTCTATGTGTAATCATATATTTAGTTTCTTTGATGTTTTCTTCCAGTCCCAATTTGCTAATGCTACTTAATAGAGTGTGTGTGTTGGCCTTTATTATCTCCTGGCTAACGTCTAGTAACACATCAATAAATTTATAAGAGGACAGAGTTTACAAAATTAAAAATTTTATAAAGCAATGACAGACTCTGTCCTTTTGAATGGGAGCGAATCTTGGATTATCACTACCAAACAAGAAACTAAAATCCAAGCAGCCGAGATGAAATTTTTAAGAACAGTAATAGGATGCACTAGAATGGATCAGATGAGAAATAAGGATATCCGTGAAGAACTGCAGATCTACTCCATAAAGGAAAAGACATTTAACAACAAGATTAAGTGGAAACATCATGTAGAAAGAATGGAAATAAATAGATTGCCTAATAAAATCTAACTTAATTTTCCGAGAGGAAGAAGAGATGTCGGACGTCCTCGGAAGAGATGGTCTTAGGTCCATTAGTGAAGAAGGAACAAGCAACTATTGCCTAAACCAGGAAGTGAAGAAGAAGAAGAAGAAGAAAAGATGAACTTCTAGAGCAATTAATTAATACCTTAAGAACACTGTAAAAGAGCATTAACATATGAACAATAAGGATTAAGTATAATTTATAAGCTATAAATTCAAAACTGTATACATATGTAATAGAAAGTATGTAATATCACATTATGATGGGGCATGCTGCTAGTAAAATTTCGTTAAAAAATCCTAGTTAGGTGAGAGGATGAACAAGGCCTACAACTCAACGTTATTAATAATCTGTCAGTTTATGCTGATGATGTAGTATTATTGGGCGATAGCGAAGATATACGAAAGGCCAACACACACCCACTATTGAGTAACACTAAGAAATTGGGACTGGAAGTAAATATAAAAAACTAAATACATGGTCACACATAGAAATACATTATATTATCGAAATGGACAGCTAATAACAAATGAGGGAAATTATGAGGAAGTGGCTGAATTCAAATACCTAGGGACAATAATAATAAATAGGAATGAGATGCACAAAGAAATTAAGCATAGGGTTAATAATGGAAATGCGTGCTAATATGCATTACAGGGACTCTTCATGTCTCAAATCCTTTAAAAAAACGTTAAACGGAAAATATATAATACTATTATTCTACCAGTTATATTATATGCATCCGAACCATTGACTCTTACTTTAAGGGAGGAAAGAAGATTACGAGTTTTTGAAAATGAAGTTCTTAGTCAAATGTTTGGGTCAAAACAGATGAACATACAGGTGAATGGAGAAAACGACATAATAGTGAGCTACATTATATTGTTACATGTCGTGTAAGCGGTGTTTGAATTGCGCGGTTGAGTCGCCCCTAGCGGGTTAGTGACCCGCAGAGCCGCTCGAATGGCCTGGAATGTGTTGCCAGACCTTTCCACCAACGTCTCCTTCCCCTTGGTGGAGAAAGATCGGAAGCCTGAGGGTTCTGGGCTTCGAAATTGCTTGACGTTATTACTAAAGCTTTCCTCCCCGCTTATATAAAAAGCGGAGAAGGCCGGCCAGTCAGGTTTTGCGATAGTGTTGCGATAGTCTGATAGTGAACGCCAAGAAGTAAAATTGGAAGCTAGACTATGAGGAAGCATTGTGTCTGCAACTGTATTAGAAGTGATTATCTAATTAACGTTATAAAAATAATAGTTGTGAAACAAAATTGTATTTGAAGATTTACTGATAATTGTGGAGAAGAAAGTAAAGTGAAAAGGAAAATTTTAAATAACAACTATGCACTTATTTAAGTCTAAATAAGTAAGAGGAAAACCCCGTGCTATCCGCGACAATATGTATAGGAAGCCAGATGTAATAAGAACAGTTAAGTCTCGTAGACTGCGATGGGCAGGACATGTGGCACGAATGGGGAATGAAAGACGTGCATGGAAGCTTCTTGTAGGTAAACCAGAGATAAAACGATCAGTTAGTAGACCAAGAATGAGGAGGGAGAATAAAATTAACTGTGGTTTGATGAAAGTAGATTATACAAGAAATGATTGGAAAGCATTTGCGCAGGATAGGGATGTATGGAGAGTTTATGTCCATTTGGCCATGAACCTACGGGTTCGATAGTGCCAGTGAGTATGTAAGGAAGGTCATAGAATTTTCGTCGTTATGTAACATTAAAAAATTACATTATCGAAATATATTCCATTTTTTGTTTTTTTTTATATTGAGATGTGCTGACCTCTAAAAAGAAACTAGACACATATTTATGAGGTGCTTTTAAGTTGAAACAAGAGAAAATCAGTCTCACATATTCCATAACACAATCTCTTTGAATGTGAAAACACGATAAAGTGTTTGTAGTTGCTGAATTTATACGAGTTTTTTTTTAAAGAGAAATGTTGAAGTAAAGGGATCAAATGTGAACAGGGATAAGATAAAAAAAAGTAGCAGAAAAGGAAGAGACACGTGTCCTTACAGTGTCCCTTGGGTCTGCACCCCAGTGATCTTATCAAATGTAACACAACTTTACCCTCGTCTGAAGACAAGTAGTGCCACGTGTGTTTTTCCTTCAGGGGAAAAAATGAAACTGTACTAATTCCGAGCTAGGTGCCAGTTGTACTGTATTCAGGCTTGTATAAGGTACTGTTACGCCAACTTTGTCTATAGGGGAACAGCGGTGCTTTTACCCGCCATATGGCTGGAAGAAAACATAAAAAAATTAATATATGTTCTCACATAGAAATACATTGTATAATGGAAATGGACAGTTAATGACAAATGAAGGAAATTTTGAAGAAGTGGCTCATTTCAAATACCTAGGAACAATAATCATAGATAGGAATGAGATGCAAAAATAAATTAAACATAGGCTCAATTCTGGAAATGCAACTATTATGTATTACAGAGACTCGTGTCGTCCCAACTCCTTTCAAAAAACGTTAAACTGAAAACATATAAAACTGTTATTCTACCAGTTATATAAAACAGATGCTCTAACATGGACTCTTACTTTAAGGGAGGAAAGAAGATTACGAGTATTTGAGAATAAAGTTCTAACGATGATTTTTTGACCAAAGAGAGTTGAACAGACGGGTAAATAGAGAAAACTACATAATAGTGAGCTACATGGTATGTATAGGAAGCCAGATATAATAAGAACAGTTAAGTCTCGTAGACTACGATGGGAAGGAGATATGACTCGAATGGGGAATGAAAGACGTGCATGGAAGCTTCTTGTAGGAAAACCAGAGGGAAAAACGCCCAGTTCGTAGACCAAGAATGAGGTGAGAGAATAACTATATCAATGATTTGAGGTAAGTAAATTATACAGGGGTTGATTAGAAAACATTGGTTCATAATAGGGATGTATGGAGAGCTTATGTCAGCGCTATAATGAAGCTACAGGTTCTACGGTGCCAGTTAGTTAATTAGTTAATGATTAAATACAGAAATAATATTAATTTTATGTAGATTGAAGAAAAATAGAAGAAATATCCAGAATCTAGTATTTTCTTATACTTTAGCTTGAGGTTAAGAATCTAGGATACAATTCCTGGAATTTCCAATCTTGACTACGTTGTAACAATGGTAGTAGTGCCCTCTAGCGGAAAGTTTGCCAACCAAACAAAGCAAATAATAAAACTGAGAGCTTGTTTACGTGTAGGAACGAACGGATCATATTGAAATTGTTCCCTATCCTGTTTTTATTTTCTGTTTCTACAAACTCACATAAAGATTTTCTATTACAATATCCATGAACTGTCTTCTGTGTACACAGCTTCAGTGGCGGTTTCCAAGCAGACAGCGCACGCCCTTGTTTAAGACACTGGTCTCCTAATATAAATTAATAAACAAAAATCGAAGAAAACAGTAAACAATTAACTCGAAGCAGTATTGTCAATTTAGTCACTTTGTAGCTAGATCTGGTCATTTTCAAAACATAACCAGCTACAAATTTGTGAAAAAAGTCACCAAAAGTTTTCTGGCCATTTGTCGCCTTTTATTTTGCCACTTCTAGCCATTTTTATTACAATTTGATTATTTTTATAGAATTTGATTATTGTATAGATTTTGTAATAATAACGGATGGAGATTGACAGATTTTGCGACTACAAAAAATTAAGCAAAATGAGTAGCTTCTATCCAAAGAATATACACAAAGAAACGTTGACATCCTCCGATGGTACTACTATTATAGTCAGTTAGACCATGTATTAATGCAGAACAGGCTCTAGTTTATATATGTCCATCCATAGTAATTCTTTCAGGTCTTACACTGCAATCATAGCATTTTCATGCTATGCTTTTCTGCTTTACTAGGGAATTATATGTGTGGTAGCTTCCCGTTGTTTTCCACACCGGTGAAGGATGGTGATGATAATGATAAGGATGATGATGTTGGCCGGATGACTTTCGGAGACCGTTGGGCCCTAAGCTTCCTGACATTTGTCTTACAGGTGAGAAAAAAACCGAAAAAACCACACCCAGGAGCCTGTCCCGACCAGTAATCGAACCCGGGCTCGCTGCGTGACAAGACAGCACGCTACCTGGATACCACAGCGGTGGATATATATATATATATATATATATATATATATATATATACACGAGAAAGTAGATAGATATTTACACCAACACTCAGCGAGAGTAAGAAATAAACAAAGAATATTCCATAGAAATAGAATTTCTGGTGAGAAGAGAATAAAAATATAAGTTGGATAAACTTAAAAGGTCCACCGCTGTAGTCTCGAGGTAGCGTGCTGCCTTGTCACGCAGCGGGCCCGGGTTCGATCCCCGGTCGGGGCAGTTTTTCTGGGTGAGGTTTTTATCGGGGTTTTTCCTCACCTTTAAGACAAATGTCAGGAACACTTTAAGGCCCAAACGGTCCCCGTAATCATATGGCCATCATCATCATCCTTATCAATATCATCATCATTATCATCCTTCACCGGTGTGGAAAGCAACGGGAAGCTATCAGACCTACAATTCCCTAGTAAAACTGGAAGCATAGCATGAAAATACTATGATTGCAGTGAAGGACCTGCCCTCGGGCAGAATTACTATGGATGGATGGAAACTTAAAAGGAACATAAACTAAAGAAATATTAAAAAATAGAATTACAGAATATTTGATTGTAATAATACAGTGCGATCAGTATGGCATTGGACAGCAGACGCGAGGACGCGGGGATTCCACTGTCACTGCTGGCTCATTCGCGACGGGGAACGGACAGCTTAGAATTGCGGTGTCCAATGCTATTCTGATCGCACTGTATATTTATTTTTTAAAATATGTTTCATATTCATAATTCAATCACCATATTATAATTATAACAATTCCAATAGAGTAAAAAAATATATACGGACAAAATTGTACTCAGAAGTACAGATTGGCAAGTTCATTTTTTAAGTTTCGAAACATAGCTTCCTTCAAGGATAAAACTTGCATTTCAGCCATTTCTAATCATTTTTAGAAGTCAGTTTTAGCCACTTTTTCTCACTGGGTGTTGGCAACCCTGGCTCGAAGCTCTTAGTGAGTGCCTGCTCTTCGATAAGCTTTTATTTACTTGGAAATAAATTAAAGTTTCTATAAAAGTGAAATAGATAACAAAACAAAAATTACACCACTTATTAGACAGACCCTGCTGAGTTGATTGATACCCAAATTAAATAGTTGGTAGTATTTTCTAATATTTGGCAATCATTATAACATTGAACTGGAGATTTTACCTTAACTTTGATATTTCAGATTTTAGGTACATTTTTCACAGAACCTATTGTAGATACAAATGTAATTATACAGGGTGTTTCAGAATAAGTATTACATACTTCTAGAATTTGTGGAAGGGACTTAATAGATACAATTTTGATAAGGAACCCATGTTTCGATGTAAAATAAGTTTGAAGATCGAAATACAATGGGTTGATATCGTATGTCTTGTGTTTCAGAATACGTATTACAGACTTCTAGGGTTGTAGAGGGGACTTAGTAGATACGGTTTTGATACGGAACCCATGTCCAGAAACGTACTATTTCGATGTAAAATAGGTTTGAAAATCGAAATACAATGGGCTGATATCGTGTGCCTTGTGTTTCAGAATAGATATTACAGACTTCTAGGGATTGTACTACAAGTGTGGTTCCACGTGTTGTTCGTTGCACAAGTATACCCGCAACGCACGTTTTCATGCACACGCCCTACAAGACCTGGTGTGTGCTCAATAATTTCTGCTGCCGCTGGAATTCGTGCAAGAAGATCTTCCTCCTACTCGACAGGTGTAGTGCAATCCCTAGGAGTCTGTAATATTTATTCTGAAATACAAGACACACGATATAAAACCATTGTGTTTCTATATTCAAACTTATTTTACATTAAAATGGTATGTATCTGGAAATGGGTTTAATATCAAAACTTTATCTACTGAGTCTCCTTTACAAGCCCTAGAAGTGTATAATACTCGTACTTATTCTGAATCAACCTGTATATCTCACAGTTTACATAAGGGAGGTTAGGGATTAAATTAGTAATTGTAATATAATTAAGAAAAAAATAAATACAAAACATTTTTCATAAAAATTATAAACTTCTTAAAGAAATTTTGGAAACATAATAAAGGCTTTTCTTTAAAACATTTTTAACCTCAAATGTCAAACTAGTCATAAACAACGTGAATAAAAAATATTCAGTTCTTGGTACATCACCAGTCTTATATTATCAGGGCAGCGTAACTCCGCCTTTCAGGCGACCATAAAGTCGAAATGACAACGCGATTGCATTGAATAAAAAATTATTAATAGTACTGTTATTATTATTATTATTATTATTATTATTATTATATGGAGCTGAAGTTTAGAAATTCACCAACAACTTAGAACAAAATCGTATGTCGATGGAAATGGATTTCTTGAGGAGAGCAACAAGATGTTTGAAAATAGAAAAATAAAAAAACTGTCATACGAGAGAAAATGAATATAAGGTATTCAATAGTAGATTATATAAATACAAGAAATTAAATTGATATGGGCATGTATAACGAATGCAAGAAGAAAGGTTACCCAGAAAAACATTGGATTTCTGTCCACCTGGAAGAATAAAGAAAGGAAAACCTCGAAACTCGTGGATGCAGGAATTAAGGACTGGAATGAGAACTAGAGGACTAGAGAAATGGAGTGGATGGATAGAGACGAGTAGAGAAGGAAAATTTAACTTTAGGCACAGAAAGATGTATAAACATTGAAAAATCTATATATAAATGAAAAATACTATTACTGTTATTATTATTATTATTATTATTATTACAATTATTATTATTATTGTATGTCCACCGCTGTGGTCTCGAGGTAGCGTGCTGCCTTGTCACGCAGCGGGCCCGGGTTCGATCCCCGGACGGGGCAGTTTTTCTGGGTGAGGTTTTCATCGGGGTTTTTCCTCACCTGTAAGACAAATGTCAGGAAAACCTTAAGGCCCAAACGGTCCCCGAAATCATATGGCCATCATCATCATCATCCTTATCATTATCATCATCATCATCTTTCACCGGTGTGGAAAGCAACGGGAAGCTACCACACCTACAAAATTCTCTAGTAAAGCTGCAAGCATAGTATGAAAATGCTATGATTGCAGTGAAGGACCTGCCTTCGGGCAGAATTACTATGGATGGATGGATTATTATTATTATTATTATTATTATTATTATTATTATTATTATTATTATTATTATTATTATTATTAGACACGCCGTAGCGTAGTGGTTAAGGCACTGCGCTACAAGCCGGAAGGTCGAGGGTTCGAGTCAGTGGGGTCAGGATGTTTAAACTGACCCAAACCTTCTGACGGCACTATGGTCCTGGGGTCGACTCAACCTCTAACGAAAATGAATACCAGACGCTTGTTGTTGGGGTAAATACGGCCGCCACGCAGGACTGACAACCTGGCTGACATCAAGTGTCGATTGTCCAGAAAAGTGAGAGCCCTAACCTCTTACTACCCTAAGGGCCTCCTGAGGTTTGTAGTGGGATACCTTTACCTTTATTATTATTATTATTATTATTATTATATTATTATTATATTATTACAATTATTATTATTATTACAATATTATTATTATTATTATTATTATCATTATTATTATTACTATTATTCCTATTATTGTTACTATTATTGTAGTTATTATTATTATTATTATTATTATTATTATTATTATTATTATTATTATTATTATTATTATTATTATTATTATTATTAAAGGCATCGATTCGTTAAAAAAATGTAGATTTTAGACTACTTTCAGAATTAATCTGAAAATGTGAATTTGTTGTTGAATGCTAAACAATCTTTTCAACACGCACTTTGCGTCGCCACCGAAATATATGCGTACACGCTTTGCTACTTTCAATGCATATGCTAAAATTTTGTGAGGCGAGGGTTTCAACACAACCACTTGACTGGCTGCTTTTCAATTCCAGTGAAGAAGGAATTGAGCCAGTTTCAAAACTTGCAAGTTTGGTCAGTTTTTTTTATTCATCTCTGGGAGGATGTAAAATAGTTGAGTGACGTCATAACAAGCAGATAGTGACATCTAGGTGAGCTTTTAGTGCCGGGCTTCTGTGTAGGGTATCTCCTTGCTATTCTACGAGACAAGCCTTCCCATGGGAGGTATTGATGTTGCAACTACAGCTTGACTCCAAATATGTTTACCTCTTTCAGTCTTACAAATTCTCAGCATTACTTCAGGCGGGGAGCATACAGGTTTAAGTACTATAAAATATGTGATATTGATATACAGGGTGAAACATAAGTCAGTTAACCATTGAACATGGTTGCAAGGAAAAAAAAAGTCAGATTGCTTGAAACTGGGGTTTGTATACGGGACCTTCATAATATAATCTCAAACACTACTACTTGAAGTATTTGCTAACTAGGGAACAATTTCGGTAGATTTTTATAGATGTTGTAAGCTACAGAAAATAATATATTTGCATTTTTTGATTAACTAACTTATGCTGCAGATGAATAGACAGGTGAATGGAGAAGACTACATAACAGTGAACTACGGGTCTTCATAGGAAGCCAGATATAATGAGAACAGTTAAACCTCGTAGACTGCGATAGGCAGGACATGTGGCACGAATAGGGAATGAAAGACTTGCATGGAAGCTTCTTGTAGGAAAACCAGAGAGAAAACGCACAGTAGGTAGACCAAGAATGAGGTGGGAGAATAACATTAACTATGATTTGAGGGAAGTAGATTATACAGGGGCTGATTGGAAAACATTGGCTCAGGATAGGGATATATGGAAAGCTTATGTCCGCGCGGCGATGAACTTACGGGTTCTATAGTGCCAGTGAATTAGTTAGTTGGACTTATGCTGCACCCTGTACATTATTTTATATCTAGAACCATCAAATCTTTCATATTAAATTTTAAAAGTAGGAGTATTCACTATTGTTAATATATTGGGCGATAGCGAGGAGATACTAAGGGCCAACACGCACATTGTATTGAGTTACACTTAGAATTGAGACTGGAAGTAAATATAATAGTAATAATAATAATAATAATAATGTTTTATTTATTCTGGTAGAGTTAAGGCCATAAGGCCTTCTCTTTCACTCAACCAGCACAAATACAAATAAATATTTGCCAAATATAGATATACAGTATATAGGCCTAAAGAGTTAAAAATACATTAAATGTTGCAATGTGAATTTTATGCACAAACAAAATTTTATACGATAATAAAAATAATAATACTTACGATGATGATGATAATAATAATAATAATAATAATAATAATAATAATAATAATAATAAATATCAAATATCAATAAAACTAAATATTTGGTCACACACAGAAATACATTATATAATGGAAATGGACAGTTAATGACAAATGAGGGAAATTTTGAAGAAGTGACTGAATTCAAATACCTAGGAACAATAATTACTAATAGGAATGAGATATACAAAGAAATTAAACATAGGCTCAATTTTAGTTATGCGTGCTATTATGCGTGCCAATTTCTCTCTAAAAAGTTTAAACTGAAATCATATAAAGTTATTATTGTACCACATACATTATATGGATGCGAAACATGGACTCACACTTTAGGGGAGGAGTAAAATTACGAGTATCTGAGAATAAAGTTCTCACAAAAATGTTTGGAATAAAGAGAGATAAACAAACAGGCGAAAGGAGAAAATGCATAACAGTGAACTACATTGTCTTTATAGGAAGCCAGATATAATAACAGTTAAGTCTCATAGACTGCGATGGGCAGGACATGTGGCACGAATAAGGAATGAAAGAGGTACATGGAAGCTTCTTGTAGGAAAACCAGAGGGAAAATTCCCAGTTGATAGACCAAGAATGAGGTGGGAGAATAACATTAACCATGATTTGAGGGAAGTAGATTATACAGGAGATGATTGGAAAACATTAGCTTAGGGTATGGATGTATGAAGAGCTTATTTTCTCGGCTAGTGAGTTATTTAAACTATAATTTCCAGTTGCTGAGGGTTTTGGTTTTTTAAGCTGTTTCTATGTGACGTAATTTTCTAATTTATTTAATACTAGCTATTACCCGGCGTGCGCTGCTACGCCTAAACAAATGAAATATTGAGGGTTAATTAATTATATGGTATACACTGCGACGAACCAAACTTGGCGGTTGCTAGAGTAAATTTATAATTTCAAATTCCAGTTAATCCCCACTTTTAACTGTCGCGCTTCGCTGATTTTTGGATAATACATACCCGTGTTTATTTTAATAGGATGTTCCCAGTTTTATTGTGAAACATTGAAAATTATGATCGCTTGAGCGATTTTTAAATTTTCGTTTCAGGTGAATTCCCACCTAATGATTTTAAAACATAACGCTAAACACTTACCGCATCTGAAAACCTGTGTATGTACATTTTTACGAATATCAGTTGAACAGTTCAGAAGTCTATAAAGAACAAACAGACAAACATATGTTCGTTTTTATAAATACAGTATATAGATTAAAGTCTGGCTCTTTGAATGAGTCTCCTAGAAATAAGAAATCAGTTTATCTAGCGGACATGTTAATGCACTTATGAAGCCTGCGCACTAATTAACTCAAATTAACTCATCGTGACCCAATTGCATATTCCTGTAACCCTAACTTTACATGCGAACTTGACTTGAAAATTGCCACATTAAGAGCATACGGACTTCCTATGTGATATTCTTGTCACCAGAGACCGCTCTGTTAATAAAACTGGCTACGTACAATTTATTATATAAAACTTTCCTCAGTAGAGGATTGCCTCAAGGACAAAGTGATACAGACAATTAATTTTTGTAATTGATGAAATACATTTTGTAAATATATTTTAAAAAATTCAACTTGTAGGCCTAATTGAAGTATACATACTATGAAGTAATTTTGTAAATATTGTTTCTTAAAATTGAAATTGATCCTCTAATGGCAGCGATGGCAATTCTAGAAAGATACACCCTGTCCAAATCTAAGGAATTCCAAAATTTGGCTAAGAATCCTGGTATAGTACCTCTTGCCCCGAACATCAATCATGTGACAGTTATACTATCTAGTTGGTATTTATCTTTGTAATAGTCAATTGTTGGCTCATAATTATATGGCTTTCTTTTCAGAGCCAACTTCCTCAGGTTGGCCACTATGAGTCTCAAAACGAATTGTGGGATCTAATATCATACCAATTTTAGAGGATGGTCTAAATGCAATAATATATATTCGTCTGTTACTCGTACATCCGCGTTCTGGATAAGATCTACAGCCAAAGCTATGCCAAGGTGAAGACAGAAATTGTGGGACAACCATTCAGTCTCAAAAGAGGAGTACGACAAGGCGACCCAATTTCTCCTAAACTTTTTACATGCGTGCTTGAAGACATATTTCGAAAACTAAACTGGAACAAGAAATACGGAGTAAATATAAACGGGAGCAGGCTATCCAACTTAAGATTTGCTGACGACGTGGTATTGTTCGCCAGATCCCCTAAACAACTCCAATCAATGCTACAAGAGCTCTCAGAAACTAGCAAAATTGCAGGCCTTTCGATGAACAAAAGCAAGACACAAATTATGTCTAATGGTCCGGAAAACCCAATCAAAGTCGATGGAATGGATCTTCAATATGTAAGCGAGTACATATACTTAGGACAACTACTCTCCTTCCATCAGAAAGTAGAGAAGGAAATAAGCAGAAGAATAGCTCTCGCCTGGAAGGCGTTCTGGTCACTGAAATTTATACTGCTGGACAAGTCACTCAACCGGAAACTCAAAATGGAAACACTACAAACCTGTGTTCTTCCAACACTGTTATATGGCTGCCAAACTTGGAATCTTACTGCCAACTGAAGTACACACTCCAAGTATGCCAAAGGAAAATGGAGAGGAAAATCTTAGGCATAACTCTGAAGGACAGAATCTCGAATACAACACTTCAAGCGATATCCTCAACAACTGATCCCGCACAACAAGCCATCAGGAAAAATGGAAGTGGGGAGGCCACGTCGCAAGAATACAGGACGACAGGTGGACAATAAAAACAACCATGTGGGACCCGTACACAGGCAAGAGACAGCGCGGAAGACCAAGACGACGATGGGCTGACATCTTCAAAGAACGAGCAGGGGCGCAATGGTCCAGAGTCGCCAGATGCAGGAAAAGATGGAGAACGATGGAGAGCCAACTGTGTATTAACTAATCACAGAACAGACAGTGTATACAAACCAAGTGCTACATCCAAGTCAACTTCTCACCACGGAGTAGCTCACCGGGTGACACTCTCAAATAGAGCTTAACCCCTGTACAGGGAGGCCTTTGCCCTAAAGGGACATATCAGGCTTTATTTATTATTTATTTATTTATTTATTTATTTATTTATTTACTCCCATTAATGGCCACACCATGTACTTCCTCATAAACTGTGTATCCAAAATCTCGCAAGGCTTCTGCCATATTTCGAATAGTGTGGTGCCGAATATTTCTCAGTGATTCTCCAAATGGACAGGCCCCAAGGACGTGTGCAAGGATTTCGTGCTCTCTGCGACGTGTACAGAGGGTATCGTCCCTAGACCTGCCCGGCAAAGAACGCACCGCCGATACATTGGCTTGCATTTTAATCGCTTCTCTCCATTCGGAACAAGACAATCCCTGATGGTCACGAATCCATTGATTTGCCGGTGTATATTCATTGTAGAGAACAACGCCTTTTCCTTTATGAGGAAGTTGACTCCAGAGAACTGCTTCTTTATCTCTTAGTTGTTTCCTGAGTTTCCTTGCATCTGGTAGAAGACTTCGAGTGTTAATGTTGATGTCACTAGGTTCAATGTTAAGATCTCTCACACATTGTAAACTTTCCTCTTTTAGGTTTCGGAGAGTAGTAATGTATGTATCTTATACTGCTTGGTCCTGTGTACAGGAAAGTTTTCTATCTTGTGCATTTTATCTTTCATTCGATAAATCTTAGAGTAATTAAAACATATTGCAAATAATAATTGTATTGTACGTATCTATCTACAATAGTGTAACCCTATTTGAGCATAGTCATTTGTTTGTTAGAGTTACAGGACCACGTTAATTTATTTAGGCAAAGATGTACCATGTGATAATTTCGTTTATTGTAATTTGGATGTAAGGGTGTATTTTGTATATTTCTAACCTGATTGAGTGGTAGACAAGATCTTAAGGCCTTAACTCTTCCAGGTAAAATAAAGCTGCTATTATTATTAGGCCTATTGTTATTATTATTATTATTATTATTATTATTATTATTATTATATCCAGGAAGGATAAAATCAGAAATTCATATATAAAAGAAAAAATGCAGGTACAATATTCAATATTAGATTTTATAAAGAAGAAACAATTAAATTGGTACGGACACATTAGAAGGATGGAAGAAGGAAGACTACCTAAGATAATCATGGATTGGAAACCACAGGGAAGGAAAAAGAAGGGTAGACCAAATATTACATGGACTCAGGGAATCAATGAAACTAAGAGGGAATGGGAAATAGAGGAAGATATATGGATGAACAGACAAGAATAGAAAAATGTGTTGAAACAAATGTGTAGTTAACTGTGAACATGGGTACCGGAAAAATGTATATTCATGGTAAAAGCCGGAATAATAAAAATATTATTATTATTATTATTATTATTATTATTATTATTATTACTATTACTATTAATATTATAAATTGCTATATAATAATAATACCCATACCCATTTTTGAATTGGGCCCGTGGCCGCGAGAAGGTACTACAAACCTCCACTTGTGCCCTTTTATATTGCTGAGGTTCGGGGAAAAGAAACATCACCTTGTTGGCGAGCTGTGCTTGATATAAGAGAGGAGAGAATCCCACGATAGGATGGCTGAAACAAGGAAAGATGTAGAGGTACAGCTAAACAACTAACTAGCTAACTCAGTGGCGCTGTCGAACCCGTATGTTTTTGGCCGCGCGGACATTGGCTCTGCATACATCCCTATCCTGAGCTAATGTTTTCCAATCATTCCCTATATAATCTACTTCCCTCAAATCTTGATTAATGCTATTTTCCCACCTCATTCTTGGTCTACCAACTGGGCGTTTTCCCTCTGATTCTACTGCAAGAAGCTTGCATGTACGTCTTTCATTCCCCATTCGTGCCATATGTCCTACCCACCGCAGTCTACGAAACTTAACTGATCTTATTATATCTGGTTTTCTATAAAGATCATGAAGCCCACTGTTATATAGCCTTCTCCATTGTCTCGTCTATTTGTCTCTCTTTGGTTTAAAACATTTCCTAAGAACTTCATTCTCAAATACTTATAATCTTTTCTCCTGCCTTAAAGTAAGAGTCCACGTTTCGTATCTTTATAACGGGGAATTATAATTAATTATTCCTTATTATCAGATATCCATCCATAGTAATTCTGCCCGAGGGCAGGTCTTTCACTGCTATCATAGCATTTTCATGCTATGGTTGCAGCTTTACTAGGGAGTTGTAGGTGTGGTAGCTTCGCGTTGCTTTCCACACCAATGAAGGATGATGTTGATAATGATAAGGATGATGATGGCCATGTGATTTCGTGGACCGTTTGGGCCTTAAATTTATCCTGACATTTGTCTTTCAGTGAGGAAGAATCCCGATAAAAATCTCACCCAGAAAAACTGCCCCGACCGGGGATCGAACCCGGGCCCGCTGCGTGACAAGGCAGCACGCTACCTCGAGACCACAGCGGTGGACATTATCAGATATATAGAAACTTGTATTGAACTTTTATAGGAATAAATCACTATGAGCTTTAATTTAAGATAAATTTAAAAAAAAGTTTCATATATCTCCTTATAATCAATCTTGTAAGTAGATCGCAATTTCAGAGTCGTCAAGAGTGTACTGAGGATGGGGTCGCCAAGATCCTGAGATCGCGATCTACCTGGAAGATTAATTATGAGGAGAGGTATGTAAGATTTTAATTTATCTTAAATGGAAACTGTTTATAATTTTAGTAAACATTTTTTTAATTCTTGTATTTCAGGGATTCTTTTCTGTATGTCTAAAATGTTATATGTTTGTGTGTTACAGGTAAGTGAAACTGAATGGACGGAAGCTTGTATAATTATTGCTAAACGTAAGTAGACGTTATGTTCACTATATTCAAGTAAAAGTATATGTGTTTTATTTTTACCTTTGTGAATACTGTAAAAGCTCCTTATTCGCGGTTCCTTTATTATCATTTTCATTTTGAGAATTTTCCTCATCATTGAGGGTTTTCTCCAACCAATCTTAGTAATTGACGTGAATTTAAAAACAATAAATACCCCAACTGGACATAGGGACCAAGGAAGACCAAAACATCGGTGGAATGATCAAGATCCATCTTCGCTAGGTTTACCGTACAGGCCACATGGCCTAAAACGAATTTGTTCATGATGATGATGATGATGATGATAAATAAATATAAATGACTACGGACTTATAGACTATCAGTTTGCAACAAACATTCACAAATTTCCCTTAAAGTTCTCCATCGTTCTCTGTCCTCTGTGTCTTCATCTGTTACACCAAATTTCCACATTGAATTTTGAATGTTGTTCTTCCACTTTTTCTCAGTCTTCCTTTTTCTTTTCCTTCTTTCAATTTTCCATGCATAGACGGCTTTTGGTAGTCTTCCATCCTGCATTGTTCTTACGTGTCCATACCATTTTAGCCTTCCTTTATTCTTTGGGTTAAAAATTGCAGCGCAGTTCCTCGGCTAAAATGTCTTTATTCGCGGATTTAGTCGGTATATTAGAAGGATTAGTGTCCTTTATCAACCATCAGCAGTATTTTTTTCTGCAGGCAGGTGCCAAGGCGGCCTTTACAAATAGTGATTCAAACAAAATGGACAAATAAATATCAAAACAAAACAAACCTTATTGTCACTAACCCTAAAGTTCATTGTTAAAAGCTGTTGTCGTATTTCACGTGCCGATATGTACTTTGATAAATGCCTCCATCGCCACGATCGGTATATTATTGTTTCAACTTCTCATTCGTTGCAATAATTTTGATTGAATAACATGTGTCTCTTGTGCTTTTTTCTCAGTATATAATGTCCAGTAAAAGGAAATAAAAATTAGTATCGAAGAGAAAAAAAATAGTGCTGCCGCTTAAAGTAAAAATAAAAATGCTTGACCGTTTATACACGTTGGGGAGTTGTTTTGCTTCTATATCACGCTGTTTCAATGTTAATGAATCAATAAATCCGAAACCAAAATAAGGAATTCTATTGCAGAATTCACAGCTGAATATCAATCTTATATTGAAATACCTTTTAAAAGCGGCAAAACAAGAAAAAAGTACCAAGTTCTTTAAGTCCTTGCCTAAACCTGACAGTAAAAATTTATTTTGACTATTTAGCTCATAGATCGATAATTGTGCCTCTTCCTGTTCATAATGAGAGATATCTCTGAAAATTAACTTCTTTGACAAAGATATCGATTGACCAATGTACGATCGCTATGATACAGCAAGAAATGCCAAAAGAAAGCAACTTCAAAAATTACCAGAAAAAAGAAAGGTTTGTTCTGTTGCTCTAAGAATGTATTTAATATTGTATAATGAATCTGCATTATTGTTAATAGTTATTTCTCATACAATAATCAGTTATTGATTTTTCTCTCGCCAAAGAGATTTAACAGTGAAGATATGCTATTTATAACTATACAGCCGGCTTAGAAATCGTTTGGTAAATATTAAACATTTTAATTAATTTTAGCTTCTCATGTTGTATTATTCGCTAAATAGTCACTCCAAATCCAACGCGAGGTTGAGTTTTTCATTGGACTATTTAACTCATGCCCCAAATGGCTGTCAATGACCAATCAAATTACAATGAATTTTGATTTACAATCAATCACAATCGTTTTCCACCTGAATTTTATCACTTTAATTTTATCAAGTGGCTCCCAGATTGTATATATATAGTGGACGAATATAGCCAGATTCTGCTTGCGAGATATAATAGAAAAACATTAGTAGCAATTGAATATACAATAAGAAAGAAAACACTGTTTGCTCTTTCTTAAACGTATTATTTCCCAAGAATTAAAGTTGCAGGAAAAATACAATTGACATATTTACATCATAGGACATCAGAAATTAATTAATAACCTGTAATGATGTGTTTCATTTGTTCTCCACTAGGGTGCATTCTTACAAATATTGCGATCCTATTTGGCAATAAATATGATTTCGTTGCAGTGATGATCAAATAAAACATAACGTTTCTCATTTATTTTCAAACATCGCGGTTTGCATTAAATATATTCCATTACTTAATAGTAATTCTGCCCGAAGGCAGGTCCTTAACTGCAACCATAGCATTTTCATGCTATGCTTGAAGATTTACTAGGGAATTGTAGGTGTGGTAGCTTCCCGTTGCTTTCCACACCGGTGAAGGATGATGAAGATGATGATGATAATGATGACTATGATGATGATGGCCATATGATTTCGGGGACCGTTTGGGCCTTAAAGTTTATCTGGCATTTGTCTTACAGGTGAGGAAAAACCCCGATAAAAACCTCACCCAGAAAAACTGCCCCGACCGGGGATCGAACCCGGGCCCGCTGCGTGACAAGGCAGCACGCTACCTCGAGACCACAGCGATGGACATTAAATATATAAATATAATTAAATAACTATATTTAAATAATGATTTGTGAGTAAACAGCTTAATTTTAATCGTTAAATAGTCATAACAAATGCCAATCTTCTTCTTCTTCTTCTTCTTCTTCTTCTTCTTCTTCTTCACTTCACGGGCTAGGCAAATTGCCTGTTCCGCCTCACAGTTGTTCTGTCTATCTTTTCACTGGCCTTCCTACATTCCTTGAAGCTCTTGGCTTGTAGTTGAATGCTGCTCTTGGTAATCTTGATACATTCATTCTTTCCACGTGTATAAACCATTTCTCTCTATATTATCTGATTTTCTCATCTAGTGGATATATATTTATTTCTGTTCGTATATCTTCATTCCTTATCCGATCCAATCTTGTGCAGCCTTTTGTTCTTCTAAGGAAGTTCATTTCTGCGCTTTATATTCTACTTTGCAATTTTTTGGTCATTACCCAAGTTTCGCTCCCATAAAGTAATGCAGGAACTGCCAAAGTTTTATAAAACTTCAATCTAGTATCTCTTCTTGTTTTATTATTTACTGTTTTATGTATAGTTTCGCGTATCATTTGAAATTTCGATAGTTTCATATGTATGTCTCTTTCGGTTTTTGTGTTTATAGTAAAATTACAACCCAAATAATTCAAATTTGTTACTTGTTCCAGAGGTTTGTTGTCTATTACGATTTTTGATCTTATATGCTCGTTTCCCCAAAATGCCATTATTTTTGTTTTTTCTTTTGATATTTTGAAATTATATTCTTGGCATAACTGATTTAATTGATGTAAAGAGTACTGCAAAATGCCAATCTTGATTTCCAAATTCTCTAGATAAATTGGAAATCACTCGTGGCATTACTTATAATAATTTTTATTTTATTCTGTAACCTTGGAACGTATCCCCTGTATACCCATACACATTACCATTCCTTATTCGCGGTTTCTGTATTCGCGGCATATTTGTGGAATCTATCCCCTGCGAATAAGGAGCTTTCACTATATTTTATTTTGAGGACATTGACATTCAAAATATATGAAATACACATTCTACGAGTCAGCAAAATGTAATAAATTGGACTTGCTGATGAATTTTCATAGTTACCGAGTACCTGCGTGACGAACATTTATTTTTAATTGCGGTAGTTCTATATTGTGTTTTTAACCTTCAACCTTTAGTCAATGTAATGAAAAATGCTAACATTTGAGTAGGGCCTTTGTTAGCGTGGTTAGATTGGTAATGGTATTGTTGGGGTGAGTGTAGAGTTTATGTTATTGGAACAACTAATGAACCAAACATCGTCTCAAATTCCACATAACACAAACCTCTTGAACGAAATATCAGGTGTCCTATTTATCACTCTGATTGGTTAGTTACAAATAACCAGGATAATATAATATGTTATTGATTTGGCCCTTTCTTTGCACCATTTGATGTGGTATTTTCCACACTCTTTGCCGCACACTTCGCATACACATTAATTCTTTGGATCATGGAATAGCTTGAGGGTGCAGATTTTGTGATGAAAACCATGGATGCTGAGCCTAGTCACCACATGTCGGAGGTCATAGTTCGTTCTGGTCTAGTCTCGATTCAGAAAGCCATCTGACGTATATAAGTCCTCTTGTATTTCCACTCTTTTTTTCTTTCCATTTTTGAAGTGCTAATTTCCAGGCTGTCGTGGCGGGTAGTTTAAGCCTTAGGTCTTCTAAGAAGAAGGTTTCCTTTGCCATTTCATACACTAGTCTGGAGGGGGTAATCCTCTAGAGCATAGGGTGTTCTTTAGGAACGATGCTTTTATTTTTTCTATGTCTTCCACATTGCACTCTGTTAGATGATTGCATATTAGTGTGAGGTCATTGGTTACTATTGGTGTGATGTTTAGATGAAAGAGCTTCATGGCTGTTTCCAGGGATAGGCGTGGGAGGTTCTTTACATTGTTCATGGCAAGTAGTGCTTGTGTGCGTCTTTCTTTGAGATGGGTCGTGAATGTCTCTCCGAGTGTTTGCAACTTACAGGTGGAGAAACTTAACATATAAAAGTGAGTATTCAGCTACAGAATTTGAAAGAAGGATAACTGATGGAAGAGGAATCATTGGTATGTTGAACTCAGTGCTTTGGAATAGAAATATAATGCACACAATGGAGAAAACTATATTTCAAGTTCTGTTACAAAGCATTTTATTATATGGGTCCGAAACCTGGACAGTAAGTAGAAAAAAGCCAATAAGCTGTTAGCAGAAAAAATGGATTTTTGGAGGCTATCGACAAGAATTTCAAGAAGGGATAAAGTCACAAACAGCACAATAATAGAAAGCATGCAAGTAAAAAATAGAAAAAATAGAAGAAAAACGTTTGAAATGGCATGAACGCCACATAAGAATCGAAGACGTTAGAATACTAAAGAAGATCCTTGATTGAAAAGCTAATTGAAGACGTGGAAGAGACAGACCTAGAGAACGTTGGACAGATGATGTGAGGAGAAGTATGGAAGCTAGAGATTTGAGGGAAGAAGATGCTTTAGACAGGAACCTCTGGCAACAAATCACTTTGGGTTGAAGGAGAAACACTGTATTGTGGAATATTGCAAATACAAATAAAACAACACTAATAAGTTAATACTCTGTATGATGATGATGATTATTATTATTATTATTATAATGTTGAGTGATTCCGGGTTCTGTGGCCGTGGTCCATAGTTGGTGTTGATACCAGACGTTTCGCCCTCAACTGCGGAGGGCATCTTCAGTGGCGAGTGCTTCTAGGCGTGTTTCCTGGTCGGAAGCTCTACTTAGAGTGAACGCTGCGGGCGTTGTATTGATACTAGTGGTGGGAGCAGGGTGAGCGGGCGTGGCTCTTGCTGATTGGCTAATGGTCGTCTCCTTGTTGTCCCTAGTGTTGATGCATTTATTTTCTAGTGTACGGTACCAGGCCTTAGACAGTTTAATACCTTCCTCTTTTCTGTTAATATTTTCCTTATGCTTGTGTATTTCTATAGCCTCTCGATATAATCTAGGGAAATAGTGGGAAGTTGTGGCTAAAACTTGTGTATCATCGAATAGAATCTGGTGTCCATTCATAATGGCATGTTCTGCTACAGCCGATTTATCCATTTCTCCTTGTCTGCAGTTTCTTTTGTGTTCTGATAAACGGGTGGCTATACTTCTTTTCGTGGTCCCTATGTATGGTTTACCACACGAACAAGGAAGTCGATATACGCCGCAAGTGGAGAGAGGTGGCCGAGGATCCTTAGCTGAGCGAAGGCAGTCTTCTATTTTTCTAACCACCATCCAAGACAAAAGCGAGGTGTCATTAAGACACTGTTCGACAGAGCGACTAAGTTATGCCAACCACAACACCTTAAACAAGAACAACACCATCTGTTCAATTGTTTCCAGAAAAATGGCTACACATCCAAGGAAATAAGACAAACCATACATCCACGAAGACAGCACGTCAGAATGGATAACACACCCTCGACCAGCATAGCCTACTTACCATATGTACAAAGAGTCACAGATCGTATCGGAAAACTCCTACGAAAATACAACATAAAAACAGTTTACAGACCTACAAGAAAAATAGAAGACTGCCTTCGCTCAGCTAAGGATCCTCGGCCACCTCTCTCCACTTGCGGCGTATATCGACTTCCTTGTTCGTGTGGTAAACCATACATAGGGACCACGAAAAGAAGTATAGCCACCCGTTTTATCAGAACACAAAAGAAACTGCAGACAAGGAGAAATGGATAAATCGGCTGTAGCAGAACATGCCATTATGAATGGACACCAGATTCTATTCGATGATACACAAGTTTTAGCCACAACTTCCCACTATTTCCCTAGATTATATCGAGAGGCTATAGAAATACACAAGCATAAGGAAAATATTAACAGAAAAGAGGAAGGTATTAAACTGTCTAAGGCCTGGTACCGTACACTAGAAAATAAATGCATCAACACTAGGGACAACAAGGAGACGACCATTAGCCAATCAGCAAGAGCCACGCCCGCTCACCCTGCTCCCACCACTAGTATCAATACAACGCCCGCAGCGTTCACTCTAAGTAGAGCTTCCGACCAGGAAACACGCCTAGAAGCACTCGCCACTGAAGATGCCCTCCGCAGTTGAGGGCGAAACGTCTGGTATCAACACCAACTATGGACCACGGCCACAGAACCCGGAATCACTCAACATTATGATTACCGGCCGTAAAAGCCTGCATTCAACTATTATTATTATTATTATTATTATTATTATTATTATTATTATCATCATTATTATGACTGATTGATGTGTGATATTTAATCATCATATGTATCCTATAATTAATAGACAAGTTTAAGGAAACGTGTGAACAAAGGTCTAGTACACTATATTTCATGGGTTTTTTTATGTGTGTGTAGTATTTTACATTATTATTTGGGTGTTGGCAACACTATTTGGTCAAGCAATACTTCAGTATTCTCGCGAAATGGCGTCGCTTCGGTCGACAATGCTTTTACCGGTTATAAAATAGTGAATTTACTTGTTAAAAATGTGTTTTACATTTACTCAAATGTGCATATGTGCGTGAATATATAATATTTGTGTTTGTAGTGAAAAAAATATGACTGACATAAAATATTTGCAGTTCAATGAAGTAATATTGAAGTTAGAAGCTGGCCAAACAGCGGCCATGCGGTGAGTTACTATTGAAATATACCTCTTGTATTCAGGGCTAAGCAAACTGATAAAGAACTGCCATAAATGTTATGTTTACACATTTGTTAATTTCTAAAATATAAATTAAACAAATATAGTATATTTGCATGTTGTCAATTTATAGCAATACTTGAGATAGTGTTTATATACGTAAATTTAATAAAACAAGTAAACAATTTTAACTTAAGATTTAACGTATCTTACTGCTAAAATAATGACATAAACTTAAAATTAAACAAATTTTATAACATGTATGGAACAATAAGAAGAACTTTAAAAAATAAAACATTAAAAATTACACAATTAAAATACTATAAAACAATGGCAGTAGCCATGTTAATATATGCTTGTGAAAACTGGACACTTAAAAGATGAGATAAAAGGAAAATAGAAGTAGCTGAAATGAAATTCTTACGTTCAGTAGCAGCTATACATTGTTAGATAAGAAATATAATGACGAAATTAGAACCAAATTAAACATATACAGTGTTACAAATAACATTCAAAATTCAAGATCTAACTGACTCCAACATATAGAAAGAATGACTCCCACAAATTTTGCTTCACTATCCACCCGAGGAATAAGAAATATTGGACGCCCCATAACTAGATGGAGGGATATGGTCTCTTGATCTGGAAACAGGTCTATGGCCTAATTTCACACGTAGAAGAAGAAGAAGAAGAATAAGAAGAAAACTTGAGATAGTAACTGTAACTTTCAAATGTCTTCCATTCTTTCTATATGACTTTTCCAATATTTTCGTCTATCTATAATAAATTTGGTTATGTCTTGAATTTGATACTTGTCACTAATATCTGTGTTGTGTATCTTATCAAATAAAGTTTTCCCCTGAATAGTTCTTAAGATCTTCATTTCACACGTGCTTATTATTTATTTAGTTTTTGTTGTATCAGCCCTAATGTCTGCACCATATACGATAACTGGTCGAACTATCGTTTTGTATATGCGGATTTTGCTTTCTATTGACATATGTTTATTACACCAAATTAAAATTTTCAAATATTCTGAAATTTGTGCTGCTTTATCAGCTTGTTTCTTTACTTATTTTATTAGATTTTTTGTTATTAATACATGTAAATAGTTATTAAAGTCTGATACTCATTCTATAATGTTTTGTTTCCACTTCCAATTTGCTTCTTACTGGTTCTTTTGATACAACAGTACTTTTTTTATAATTTGGAAAATGTAAATTCATGTATTCGAATTGCGATTAAATATTTTGACAGACACGAGTATGATGGGCACCCCTTGTCCACAGTAATGTATAAGACAGGAGACCGATCTCTTATCTGCTTTGTCTTGGAGCACATTGAAGCGCTGATGCTTCACAAAAGTACCAACGTTTATAATATTAACTTCCTCCAGATTGCAATCCCTTCTGAGGTCATAGAAGGCAGGACAGGTATTGTATGTAACTAAAGCATAGCAAAGTTATTGTTTTCTTTGCTTCTCAATATTTTGATATTAGCTGATGATATATCTGGTGGTGACTTAGGGGTTAAGTACTTTGCCTCTGGTCCTGAGGTTCGAGGTTTTAAAACCTGGCCAAATTCTATGGATTTTTTATTAATGACTATTTAACTCATGCCCAGAATGGGAGTCAGTAACGAATTACGTTTCAATGAATTTTATTCTACAACCGATCATAGCTTTACCTAGACTATTTAACTCATGCCCCAAATGGGAGTCAATGACCAATCACGTTTCAATGATTTCTGTTTTACAACCAATCAGAGTCGTATTTCACCAAATATTTATCAGTGTTATAATTACCATATTAAAGAAAGCTCCTCCTTACAATACTGCGTTCCTTTGGCAATAAATAGTATGATCTGGTTGCAGTGATAAACAAAAGAAGCAGTAGAAGCGTACCTATCGTTTCTCATTTGTTTTCAAACATCGCCGTTTACATTAAATATATAAATATTTTAAAATAACTATAGTTAAATAATGATTTGTGAGTAAACAGCTTAATTTTATTCGTTAAATAGTCCTAACAAATGCCACTCTTGATTTCCAAATTCTCTAGATAAATTGGAAATCACTCGTGGCATTACTTATGATAATTATCGAATGTTTTTTACCAAAATATAAAAGCTCCTCCTTTTTAATATTTCGAACAGTCATAACATTATTTTGCAGTGACTGACTCTCTAACAGGTACGTTGAATATAGCAAATAATGAACAGATTCTTTCGACCTACACATCTGATAATTGTGTATTCAATAATTTTGTTTTTAAATACATACTGATTTTACTGAGTTGTTTCCGGAAAAAAATAATAATAACCTATAATATTGGCTATAATATACGGTTTCATGTGTTTCATAGTTTCTCCACTGGAGTGCAGTCTTACAATATTACAATCCTATTTGGCAATAAATAATATGATCTGGTTGTAGTGATGAACAAATTACACATAACCAAACATTTCTCATCTGTTTCCAAACATCGCCGTTTACATTAAATATATAAATATTTTAAAATAACTATATTTAAATAATGATTTGTGAGCAAACAGCTTGATTTTATTCGTTAAATAGTCCTAACAAATGCTACTCTTGATTTCCAAATCTTCTAGATAAATTCACTCGTGACATTACTTATGTTAATTCTCCTCAATACAGAGCTTTGTCCCCAGTGGAACAATATCAAAATATAAAATAGGTTACTATATTGACATATAAAATACACAAAGTTAGATATTATTTTTCAGAACTCTACACTGTTTATGGTATTTAACATTTTCCAATACTGTTATTTTAACGCAGTTCCAATAATGGGTCATATTATAATATTATAATGATATTGTGAAAAGAAAAATTAATGTTTGAACCACGAATCTAACCGTGGACCTCTAGTTCTCCAGACTATTTTGCAGCCCACTACACCATTCCAGACCTGGCACAACCATTAACAATTCTTTTCACATATACAAATGTATAATTCTCGTTTCGTTCACTGTCAGGTAGGTGTCACAACCATCGTCAACGGCCGGCTTCGTTTAGAAGTATCTATATTTGAGAATTTTTACACCACTACTTTTATAAACAGTAAAGATGCTATTTAACATTTTCTAATACTGTTATTTTAACACAGTTCCAATAATGGATCATATTATAATATTATAATGATATTGTGAAAAGACAAATTAATGTCTGAACCAGGAATCGAACCGTGGACCTCTAGTTCTCCAGACTAGTGTGCAGCCCACTACACCATTCCAGACCTGGCACAACTATTAACAATTCTTTCCACATATACAAATCTATAATTCTCGTATCTGACAGCGGACGAAACGAGAATTATAGATTTGTATAGGTGGAAAGAATTGTTAATGGTTGTAACAGGTCTGGAATGGTGTAGTGGGCTGCACACTAGTCTGGAGAACTAGAGGTCCACGGTTGGATTCCTGGTTCAGACATTAATTTTTCTTTTCACAATATCATTGTAATAGTACTATTTATGGTGTTACACCATTTGGAACCGTAGTGTTTTCTTATTGTATATCCTATCCAGTTCATTTTCGTCTTTTTATTTCTATTTTAATTTCTTTCCGGTCAGTTTTTTCCTCGTAATTCTTTATTTGATATTGTTGTTTCTGCCCATTTTATACTCAATATTTACTTTAGGCATCTATTTATAAATACTCACAATTTATTTTCTACCATTTTACTAGTTTTCACGTTTCACAAGCATATAATAGCACTGAGGTATAGTTATATATATATATATATATATATATATATATATATATATATATATATATATGATATGAAAAGAAAAAAGAATGCTTGAGTCGGGATTTGAACTCGAGTCTCTAAAGTCTGTACCTTTAGCGCTCTAACCAACTGAGCTACCCAAGAATTCCAATACAAGCATACAATTGTCTTATACGTGTAGTATTCTCAATTCACACAAGAGGTAGCGGAAATTTATTCCAACTGCCATCTCGCGGCTAACATAACAGTTAAGCAAATTTTTAAAGAGAATATAAAAGCGTAACTGCTATAAAGTAAATATTCTCTTTAAAAATTTGCTTAACTGTTATGTTAGCCGCGAGATGGCAGTTGGAATAAATTTCCGCTACCTCTTGTGTGAATTGAGAATACTACATGTATAAGACAATTGTATGCTTGTATTGGAATTCTTGGGTAGCTCAGTTGGTTAGAGCGCTAAAGGTACAGACTTTAGAGACTCGAGTTCAAATCCCGACTCAAGCATTCTTTTTTCTTTTCATATCATATTTGCCTTCATTGCCAAATGTCAAAAATATATTTATAATATCTATATATATATATATATATATATATATATATATATATATATACACCACATAGGGCTCGGAAGTTTAGAAAAATCCTCTTTTTTATTTTATGTCTGAAGTCGAGGCACGACATAATATATATATATATATATATATATATATATATATATATATATATATATATATAATATATATTAAGCTTGCATTGTTCAATGTTAAACATTTAATTATAACATCGATAAAGCGTCACTGCTATAAAGTAAAAATATTCTCTTTAATTTTTTACTTGTTATAGTCAGCTACTAGATGGCAGTGAAGACCGAATTCTGGCGACATCTAGTAATAATCGAGAATATAATACATATATAAGAAAAATAAGTGTTTTGAATTGGATTCGCCTGGTGGTGTAATGGATAACATGCTGAGGTACAGACTCAGAGTTCCGGGTTCGAATCCCGTCCAGGCATTTATTTTTCTTATACCATATTAAGCTTGCATTGCTCAATGTTAAACATTTAATTATAATACACACATTTTGGGTCATTTTAGGTCAGAAAATGGTGGTTTTTATTGGCCATTTTTTGTTCTTTTTAGACTTTTCTCGTTTATTGGTCCTTTTTTAACCTTTTGTAGGTCTTAATGGTTTTTTGCAACTTTAACTTCTTTTCACTACATTTATACAATTTATATAATTCAAGAATCCGCAGAGTCTAGTTTTAGTTCCAACTTATTTTAAAAACATTATCTAGTTTTACTTTCCAAAGATTTTTCACATAGCAAACAATTTTGTTCCGCGAGAAACTATTGAACTCTCATAAAATATCACATTATTTTCAACCACCAGCCCAGTGACCGTCTGAACTATTGTATTTCGACTTCAAAATTTCTATTAAATTGCCACTTTGTGAAAATTACGTCGAGCAGAGGGTGGAGGCAGGGAGATTGACTTTATCAACTCGTAAGCAACTGAAACTCTTTTTACGTCGTTTTTACAGTTTTTAAATCCTTTGTTGGATATCTTTCGAAATTTTAAAGGCCTTTAATAGGTCCTCAAATTTCGAACCCATATATTGTGTTATTTGTTGATATCGGCTATTATAGTTAGGAGGTTATGCAGAGATGCAAGTCTAATGGTGTTATAGTAGCAGACGGTCATCGACGCATATCTCTAGCTGTCAAATTAGCGTATCGCGGCGCCTGTGGTCATGATAACTTCTCCATCTGTGTCACGTGTTCGATCCAGTCGTGACACTGCTTCAATACGTCAGTGGTAACATAAGGTCATTTGCCCTACAGCCAGTAGCAGTGTTTGTCACTGCAGTCCAGGTTTCTGTATAATTACATAGTTTTAGCGTGCGTTTACAAATACCAAAAAAACAAGTCTGGGGAAAAGAATCATATATATTCAATGCAGGATTTAAAGAGAGTTCATGGCTTGCTTGATTTAGGTTAGAGCATGGAATTTATTAAAAGTTACCGACGATCACGATATGCGAATATGTTCAATGTTTGGGAGCTTTGAAGAGGAGATACATATGTTAGGAAAAGGTAAAGATTTGGAATATTGGATGCGTCAGTTGTTACCAGAAAGATTTCTAAATTCAAATCGTGGGAGATGGCATGCTACGAGTTAATGGTAAATACAGAAAATTGCATAAACTTGGGAATAATAATAATAATAATAATAATAATAATAATAATAATAATCCATCCGTCCATCCATCCATCCATCCATCCATAGTAATTCTGCCCGAGGGTAGGTCTTTCACTGCAATCAGAGCATTTTCATGCTATGCTTTTCAGCTTTACTAGGGAATTATAGATGTGGTAGCTTCCCGCGCCGTAGCCGAGCGGTTAAAGTAGGAAGCCGTGGCGCAGAGCTACGGGACTTGCGCTGGTTCGAGTCTCCATGGGGGAAGAAATTTTCTCATGGTATTTCGGCCAGTATGGGACCGGTGCCCACCCAGCATCGTGAGGAAATTGGGTAGCTACAATAAGTAGCGGCTCCAGGTTGAGGAACCAGCTAATAACGGCTGGGGGACTCGACATGCTAACCACATGTCACCCCTACACTGGCTGTTGATCATCTACCTCTGTGATTGACACATGTGGATGTGAAGGGCCAGCAGCCGGCTAGTAAAACAGCAACCGCTGAAAAGTGGAAAGACCTCAATCGGATCGGTAGCTTCCCGTTGCTTTCCACACGGTGAAGGATGGTGATGATAACTATAAGGATGATGATGATGGCCGGATGATTTTCAGGGACCGTTGGGCCCTAAGCTTCCTGATATTTGTCTTACAGGTGAGGAAAACCCCGAAAAAAAAACCTCACCCAGGATCCTTTCCCGACCGGGGATCGAACCCGGGTCCGCTGCTTGACAAGGCAGCACGCTACCTCGAGATCACAGCGGTGGACAGTAATAATAATAACGATAATAATAATTGGCCTACTTATTGGTTTTTAATTTATATATAGATTTTTAATGTTAATGTATTTTTCTGTGCTTAAGATTTTATTTTATCCATCCACTCCATGTACTCCAGTCCTCCTGTTATCATTCCAGTTTTTTTTTGTTTTTTTTTGCATCCACGAGTTTCGAGGTTTTCCTTTCTTTCTTCTTCCAGGTGGACACGTTTCCAGTGTTTTTCCTAGGTAACCTTTCTTCTTGTATTCGTCGTACCTGCCCATAGCAATTAATAGTTTATATCTTACACAATCTACTACTAAATATTTATTAACTTTTATAAGATTCATGATGTGTTCCGTTAAGATATTATTCAAAAATAAAATATAAAATTATGGAATATTCACCTGGAAGGTCCGTCTCCTCAACTTAATTAATCATTTAACTGTAGCGCTTTCGGGACTTGTCCCATCATCGGCAGGAATCAAAACTATGCCGATGATGGGACAAGTCCCGAAAGCGCTACAGTTAAATAATTAATTGAGGAGATGGACCTTTCAGGTGAATATTCCATAATTTTATATTTTAATTTTAAATATTTATTATTTATTTTTTCTCGTATGACTTTATTTATTTATTTTTTTCCAATTTTGAATATCTTATTACTCTCCTCAGGAAATCCATTTTCATCGACATACGTTTTGTTGGATTTCCATGCTTCCGTTCTTCCATATGTGACAGTACGTCTCACTGTTCAATTATATATTTGTAACTTATTCTTCCTGGTTATATGTATGTTCCATAGGACACCATTTATCATTGCTGTTATTTGCTCATCTTAATATCACTTTCTTGTCTTTTTCTAATTTTACCCCCAAATACTCAAATTCTTCATATCCTCTAATATACTCCTTCTGATCTTCTAATATCAAATCTTCGATTTCTGCTCCACATCCCATATAAATGTTTTTTCTAAATGTATTTTCGTCCGATAATTTTCTGAACACAAACTCCAAGTCTTCATATTCTTGCGCAATTATTATCTGCTCATCCGCAAATAACAGTGTATATATTGTATCTGTTGATCCATCTCCAATTGGTACTCCCATTTCTGAACATTTTTTACTCCAGTTTGACAGTGCTTTATGTATAAATATTAAAATATTGTGGGTGATAAGCTACAACCTTGACGAAGGCCTTTTGTTACTTAAATTTCTTCTGATACATATTTTCCAATTTTAATTTTAGATACTTTTATTATAATCTTAGGCTATATTTGACAATCTATGCACTGATTACAATTTACAAATTTCGGTGAGTAAGGAAAAAACTATGGCATTTCAAGGGAAAATACCGATATTATCTAAAATTGTTATTAACAATAATATAATAGAACAAGTAAATAACTTCACTTATCCTGGCTGCAACCTTTCTTACGACACATGTAAACACATAGACATACAATTGATCGAATTCCAAAAACATATAGGAACAATGAAAACACTCTTCTTCGAAAAGTACGCCCAGAAACAATTCTAAAATTTTATGAAACAATGGCTCTTCCAACTCTACTTTATGGCTCTATAACCTGGACTCTTACTACAGGCAAATTAAATAGGATTGTAGCTGCAGAAATGATTAAGGCCTTTAGCGGGTTATACACTTTATGACCACATGCTTAATGAAGATATCCGCAAGCTCTCAATAGCTGAACCATCCAAATATACCAAAATAATTGACATGAACACCTCCTTAGAATGCCATTCAACTACAGACCCACAGGACGAAGAGCCCCAGGACGACCTAAGAAGCGATGGGGGGATCAATTTCTATCCTGAAGCGGAATAGGCCAATGGCCTAATCCATGACTGCAATTGATGATGATGATGAATTTCAGATACTGCAATGTATACCATTTTTCTTGCATAATAATAATAATAATAATAATAATAATAATAATAATAATAATAATAATAATTTATTTAATCTGGCAGAGGTTATCTTGCAAAGTGAAAGATTCCTCGAGTACTGAAATGAGAAAATGGATGTTTCTTGAGCTATAATAAGGTGGAGCGACGTGCAGCAGGGAATTCTGTGCCTTAGTGGATGAGTTAACTGACAGATTTGACAGGCTAAGCTTGTCCTATAAATAAATAAAACCTACAAAATCCTATTTCTTCCCAATCCTACTTTTATTTCTGTTATCTACAGTTACTGACATCTGTTTTGACGTTTCCCTTCAGTAATCGTATGATAAAGTCAACAGAACTAAAAGGTTTTATTTATATAATCATGATCATCATTACAGTAACACTATGATATAATGTAAGAAGTAAAGAAACAAGCTGATAAAGCAGCACAATATCAGGATATATGAAAGGTTTAATTTGGCGCAAAAAACATTTGTCAATAGAAAGCAAATCCGCATATACAAAACGATAGTTCGACCAGTTATCATACATGGTGCAGAAACTAGGGCTGATAAACAAAAACTTAACAAATAACACGCACATGTGAGATGAAGACCTTAAGAACTCTTCGGGGAAAAACATTATTTGATAAAATACACAACACAGAAATTAGGGACAAATGTCATATTCAAGACTTAACCAAATTTATTATAAGGCTATCCGCTGTTAAAGTGATCCTCATCAAAACAAAACCATGTGACCTGCTCGCTTTTCATTGGTTATGGACACCGACATACGATGTAGAAGCAATACGTACGCGAAAAAGTAGTTTTTGAATCCATAAAATACAGACAGACACACTCACACTCATTTATGTATATATATATATATATATATGTGTGTGTGTGTGTGTGTGTGTGTGCGCACCGCTGTGGTCTCGAGGTAGCGTGCTGTTTTGTCACTCAGTGGGCCCGGGTTCGATTCCCGGTCGGGACAGGTTAATGGGTGTGTTTTTTTTTGGGGGATTTCCTCACCTGTAAGACAAATGTCAAGAAGATTATGGCCCAACAGTTCCCGAAAATCATCCGGCCATCATCATCCTTATCATTATCATCATCCTTCATCGGTGTGAAAAGGAACGGAAAGCTATACCACACCTGTAATTCCCTAGTAAAGCTGCAAAGCATAGCATGAAAATACTATGATTTCAGTGAAAGACTTGCTCTCGAGCAGATTTACTATGGATATATATATATATATATATATACAGATTTTTAATTTTTACACATATTTCTGTACCAAAGTTTTATTTTTCTTCTCCACTCGTCTCTATCCATCCACTCCAATGACCTCCAGTCCTCTTGTTCTCATTCCAGTTCTTATTTCTTGCATCATCAATAAGTTTGGAGGTCTTCCTTTCCTTATATATATATATACTATTTATTACTATGGATGGATATATGTGTATGTATGTATATACATATATATATATATATATATATATATATAAAATTGGTGAACCAGAACTAAATTTAATTTTGGAGACTGAAGAAACAATAAAATCGTGTAGTGAGATCACATATTTAGGAATTATAATAAATAAAAATGGAAGTTATGAAGAAGAAATAAGAAATAATAAAGGAAAAAATGCAATTGCTTGCCTCAATGAAATATTGTGGGATAAAAATATAAGAAATAAAAATAAAATTAATAATATATATATAAACATACAATTGTTAAAAGAATAATTACTTATGGAGCAGAACTTTGGCCATTAACAAAAACAAATAAGTATCTTTTGGCAACGGAAATGGATTTTATACGAAGGACAGCAAGAATTTCAAGATGAGAAAAAATAAGGAATTCAGTTATAAGGGAGAAAATGAAGATTCAAGACACTATTTTAAATTATATTAAAACTCAGCAATTAAGATGGTATGGACATGTCCAGCGAATGGAAGAGGATCGGCTACCAAAATCTGTTTTGGAATGAAAACCTGAGGGAAGACGAGGCAGAGGAACACCTAAAACCTCCTGGCGTCAGAGAATATATTCATACATGAAGTAAAAATATCTACAACCAGGAGAATGGATGGAACGTTAAATTGGCTATTGGGAATCGGACGATGTCAAATAAATTAATCAACCGATAATATATATACATTTTTGTCAAAGTAGTTTTCGGTGTCAACTAGATAGGATCGGTGAAGATCTTGAAAAACTTTTAAAAGTGTGAGAACAACCTCAATTGCTTTATTCCTTTGAATTCGCTGAAAGTCAATTGTTCAGTTTCGACTTTGAATGTATGAATTGTATATCTTTGTCTTATGAAGTGTAAACTAACACTAGAAGACTTTTACGTAGTGTTGGAGACATTCTCCTGAATGAAGTGATAAAGGAGGCTGTTGTACACCCCTGATTTAATGTACCATGAAATAAAGCAATGCCTTCATCTTGCGTCGGAAACAAGGCATTGTAACACTTGCATAATGAGCACATGATTTTCACATGTTGGTAGCACTGGGGGAATAAGACAAACGTGGCATCTCATTTGTTTCCTCTCTTGTACGTGTGTGGCAGCCATTTTATGTACATGTGAGAAGATGGTTCTTTATCTAAGGAGCCATAAACTACACACGTCTTTTCAAGTAATTCTAGAAGTAACTCGAATTACCTTCTTCAGACTAAGTAAACAAAATACAACGTCAAGTTACTCAATTAAGAAGAGTTAATACTACTAAAATTCATTGTAAATCACAGTTGAGGTTATGTAATAAAATCTTCTTCTTCTTCGGCTTTCCCTCACTTATAGGTTTGCCGTTTTTAGTTTCCATTTATTTCTATCATTCCAATCTCCTTCTTCCAAATTCCTATCATCCGTTATAGTTCTTCCATAGGTTTTCCATTTCCATCTTGGTCTGCCACGTTTATTTCCTCCAGGGGGTGGCCATTAATATGTATTTTCATATTATCTTCGATTTTCCATTCTTTATACAATGTACATGGCCATACCATTTAATAGTTTGATTTTCAATCCTCTTAACAACATATATGTTGACATTCATTTCTCTCCAAAGGAATTCATTTCTCATTTTAACCTGTCTTGTTTTTTAAGGCTTCTTCTAAGATAATCAAATTCGACTATTCTAATTTTATTCTTTTGCAATTCCGTCAAAGACCAAGTTTCCCTTCCATATGACAAGATATTCTGTATTATGCTCTTATAAATTTTCATGTTAGTTTCCTTTGTAATATTTTTGTTCCAAATTATTCCATTCAATGTCTTAGCTTCATTTTTTGCCATTGCAATTTTAGTTTGTACATCTGATTCGTATGTACCTAAACTAGTAATTATTGTCCCAAGATAATTGAAAAATGTAAAAATATTAAAATAAGTACCTGATATATGAGTCGTCCACAACTAAAATGCATTTTTTAATGCCTCAGTTTGTCCTTTTGGACATTTCTGGTGTTTTCTCCTAGGCATTGGCATAATTGTAACCCACTTCTGAGTTTGGGGCGCCTGTAAGGTGGGGTTACGTTTCCCCGATATATATGATGGGTGATGATGATAGTGGTGCGCCAGGAGAGTCCTCAGTCCTAAGCTTAATCTAAGATGAATATGAATGAAGATGATTGATGATTGCGATGGCCATATGGCCTTAAATTTCCCTGACATTTGTCTTACAGGTGAGGAAAAACCCCGATAAAACCTCACTCAGGAAACTGTTCCGACCGGGGATCGAACTCAGGCCCGCTGCGTGACAAGGCAGCACGCTACTTCGAGATCACAGCGGTGGACACTAAAATTAATTTCTGTTTTAAAAAAAATCGTCAAGTAGTTAGAATCATCTAGGCCTTTCAAAAACATGTTCCATTTTCCAGTGCCAAAGAACATACCGAAGATGGAACATGTTTCTGAAAGGCCTACATGTTTTCAACTACTTCTTCATCATCTTCATGAACAGTTAAGGTTAAGGCTTTTTATTAACCTGTTTCTGTTTCCTCCAGATGAGTCTGTAGTCTCCATCTTGACAGCGGTCGTCTAATGTCTTGTTTACCCCTAGGTTTGTAGTTTAAAGCCTGCCAAGGGATTCTGTCCTTGGTCAATTTTGTTGGTATTCCTTAATTTCCTGCACTATATTTAGTGCATTAAATTTTTGCCTGATAGACTCACTTCTTATACGATCCATACGTGTTACTTCCATTATATGTCTGAGAAATTTCTGCTGCTTCCAATCTTTGTCTATCCGTCTTTCTCAACATCCATATTTCACTACCACATTTTTTAGGCTGATTTGCTGCGATATTGTGAACTCATATTGTTCGAATTATGTCAATATTTAGTCTTGAAAATGACAGCTTCGCTGTTGAAACCTGTTGACTTGTTTAATTTTTAAACGGTGAAATGGATACATCGACTACATGTTCTACGAAATTTAATGGCTCCGTTAATTATATTATATGGACATTTTTGACCAAAGAAATATGAACAGACAGGTGAATGGATGTCTACATAACTGACATGGTGTTTATAGGAAGCCAGATATAATGAGAACAGTTAAGTCGCGTAGACTGCGATTGACAGGACATGTGGCACGATTGGGGAATGAAAGGCGTGCATGGAAGCTTCTTGTAGGAAAACCAGAGGGAAAACACCCAGTTGGAAGACCAAGAATGAGGTGGGAGAATAACATTAACCATCATTTGAGAGTAGTGGATTATACAGGGGATGAATGGAAAACATTGGCTCAGGATAGGGATGTAAGGAGAACTTATGGCTACGGGTTCGTTAGTGCTCATGCGTTAGTTAGTTAGTTTGAATTTTGGTATCTAAATAAGTATTGAATTCTGATATCAAATTGCCTAAGTATTTACAATTAGTAACTTGTTCATTGATATTGTTCTCTATTGCAATCTTTAATGCTAATATGGTTTTCCCACACATGGCCATCGATTTTGTCTTTTGACTACTTGACGAAGTTTTTTTTATATAGGCATCCATTAGAGTTGAGTATGACTGATATATCAGGTACGTATTTAATTATTTTTAAGAGGAGTTAGAAATGAAACTTAACTCGTAATAAAAAATACATATTTGATTCAAATTAATTACTGACTCTGAGGGAGCTGATGTTTTTCAATCATCTCCTGTTTAATCGACTTCCCTCATATCATTGTTAATATTCTTGCTCTACCAACTAGGCGTTTTCCCTCTGGTTTTACTACAAAAAGTTTCCATGTCTCTCTTTCATTCCCTATTCCTGCCACATGTCCCACCCAACGTAGTCTACGAGACATAACTTTTCTTGTTATATCTGGCTTCCATAAAGATTTGAAATTATTTATTGTTTTTATGGGTTTTAAGCTTTTTTTTTCCCCTTATTATTTAGTGAACATATTTAAGTAGTCATATAGTTCACTTTATGTAGTATGTTATTATATCTGGCTACCTATAAATACCACGTAATTCACTGTTAGCAGTCTTCTCCATTCACCTGTCTGTTTATCTCTCTTTGGTCCAAAATTTTTCCTAAGAACTTTATTTTCAAATACTCGTAATCTTTCCTCCTCCCTTAAAGTAAGAGTCCTTGTTTCGCATCCATATAATATAACTGGTAGAATAACAGTTTTATATATTTTCAGTTTAATGTTTTTTGAAAGGAGTTGGGACGAAAAGAGTCCATGTAATGCATAATAGCATGCATTTCCAGAATTGAGTCTGTGTTCAATTCCTTTGTGCATCTCATTCCTATTTGCAATTATTAATCCTAGGTATTTTAATTCAGCCACTTCCTCAAAATTTCCCTCATTTATCATTAACTGCCATTATACAATATATTACTATTGATTTTTACTTCCAGTCCAAATTTCTTATTGTTAGTCAACAGAGTGTGCGTGTTGGCCCTTAGTATCTACTCGCTATCTTCTAATAATACACTAGTACAAAATTGAGTAGTAGAGGAGATAGTGCATATCCCTTTTGATCATAATTACCAGGTAAAAATACTATGTCATACAGGAAGCGCAGATTATATGGGGGATGATTGGAAAACATTATACCAGGATAGATATGTATGGAGATGTCATATCTGCACGACCATGAACCCATGGGTTCAATAGTACAAGTTAGTTATACTCTGATCAGCCTAAGAAACATACTTGTGGAAAATAAATGGGCGAAGCACATGACTGTTGCAGGTACTGCGATTCGTTCATGGCCAAAGCACAGTTCAGCGGAAGCGAAAAAATAAATCATGTACTCGATTAATATAATTATGTATTTAAAGCTATTTATATTAACTATAGTTGGTGAGAATATATTATACACCTAAATGTTTCTTCGAAGGTCGGAGAGTAACCAAAATTTCACATTTGTTTGAAACTGGTTGATTCTTGAGAGGAAATTAAATGTCAGTTACAAATATAATAATAATAATAATAATAATAATAATAATAATAATAATAATAATAATAATAATAATAATAATAATAATAATAATAGCTTTATTTTACTTGGCTGAGTTAAGGCCTTAAGGCCATGTCTGTCACTCAACCAGGTTTTAAAAAAGTATAAAAAATAGTCTTACATCTAAATTACAATAAACATAAACGATTACATGTTATAAATACAATACAATATTATTATTTATAATGTATATTAATTTACTGTAGATTTAACGAATTAAATACAATATGTATAATATATATAATAAACGAGAACAATTTATTAATGCCATTGTATAAATTTAAATAAATAGATAAAATGAATCATTAGACAACAGGTAACTGTATAAGCGTGACTTAAAAGTTCCAAGTGTGCGGCAACCCCTGATATCTTGAGGAAGGAAGTTCTATGACGGGGAGAGGCTACTCTCAAGGATGTACGTAGAATAAGAGGAGGTGCTATGAAGAGGGATTGTTAGCAGACTTATCTTGTGATCTAGTGTCAATATTGTGGTAAGAAGATAACTTCTCAAATCTAGACGCCAGGTAATTAGGAGTGTAGGAATTCAAAAGCTTGAAAAGTAGTGAAAGAGAGTGGAATTTACGTCTGTCAGTAAGACGGAGCAAAGAGAGAGTATTGAAGTGTTCGGAAATATGATCTTAACGGCGGATATTGAAAATGAATCGAACGCAAGCATTATGAACACGGTGCAGTCTCTGCGACAAGTCATAGTTTAGATCAGTATATATATATAACGTCACAATAATCGAAGTGTAGCAACACAATATGGCGGCTGTCGTATAGTTTATGGTAACTTAACTCGGTGATAAAAATGTGTGATCAAAATTATAAAGAACACTCTAAAGGGAAATTGTTAAAGAGTGGTGAAAAAAAAATGGCGTTAGATCTTAAGTTTATGGAGTATAATCCTGGCACTGTATTGTTAAATTAACTGCAGTGTGTCTGAGAGTAGTGTTGTACGTATTCGCAGGGAACTAAAATAAACTGGTTACATCAAAACGCCCAACAAAAAGAGGAGAAGGCCTAACCTGTTTTTAAGAGTGGTGGACGATTTTGTGAAGTGTGTATAAGGTGCATAGGTTTTTTTAAAAATGTTATTACTGTAAGTACAACAAACTAACTAACTAACTCACTGGCACTATTGAACCAGTAGGTTCATGGCCGTCCCGCGCCGTAGCCGAGCGGTTAAGGTAGGAAGCCTTGGCGCAGAGCTACGGGACTTGCGCTGGTTCGAGTCTCCATGGGGGAAGAAATTTTCTCATGGCATTTCGGCCAGTATGGGACCGGTGCCCACCCAGCATCGTGAGGCAATTGGGTAGCTACAATAAGTAGCGGTTCCAGGTTGAGGAACCAGCTATAACGGCTGGGGGACTCGACATGCTAACCACATGTCACCCCTACACTGGCTGTTGATCATCTACCTCTGTGATTGTCACATGTGGATGTGAAGGGTCAGCAGCCGGCTGGTAAAAGGGCAACCGCTGAAAAGTGGAAAGACCCTCAATCGGATCAGGTTCATGGCCGCGCGGACATAAGCTCTCCATACATCTCTATGCTGAGCTAATGTTTTCCAATCATCCCCTGTATGATCTACTTCCCTCAAATCATTATTAATGTTATTCTCCCACCTCATTCTTGGCCTACTAACTGGGCATTTTCCCTCCGGTTTTCCTACAAGAAGCTTCCATGCACATCTTTCACTCCCCATTCGTTCCACATGCCCTGTCCATCGCAGTCTACGAGACCTAACTGTTCTTATTATATCTGGCTTCCTATAAAGACCATGTAGTTCACTGTTACGAAGTCTTCTCCATTCACCTGTCTGTTCATCTCTGTTTAGTTCAAAAAAATTCCTAAGAACTTTATTGTAAGTACAGTCATTTTAATTTAAATGTTTGGTTTGAATTAATTTAATATTAACAATTCGGATTTAATTAGCTTTGACATCCATTTTGTGTGTGTGTTAATACAACCTGCAACATTAAAAAATTAAAACGATTGTTGTGCATTAATTTATCGGCTTGTAACAAACAGCTGACAGAGTTCGCATGAACTTATACACGTGCCGCGCGGAGTAATACAGGGTGTCCCATTCAATCCACCCACATTATACGAAAGAGAAACTCAAATAATTTTCATTGTCACACACTAAAACACTTATATATGTGCACCATTAGTAGCACGAACAATATCAAGTCTGTATTAGATTTCATGCCATGTTCTCTCCAACATGTCCATTGGTACTGTTGCAATTGTGTCAAGGATTCGGGTTCGTAAGTCATGAAGATCTTGTACTGGAGTCGCAAACACACGGTCTTTTACATACCCCAGAGGAATAAGTCCAGTGGAGTGATGTCTGGCGAACGTGGTTTTATGTCATTATTGTCCAACATGCGACAGATGAATTAGCTACAAAAATTAAAACAAAAATTATTTGAGTTTCTCTTTCTTTTAGTACCAAACCTCATTTCACAATTCCGCATACTTTGAGAGTTATGATTAATTAAAATGTGGGAGGTTTGAATGGGACACAGTGTAGATTGGGAAGTTAAATGTCAAAGTGTGTTTCTTAGGCTGGACAGACAATAGTTATAAACAGGAGTGTTGTATTCAGCCTTTTCCAGTATTCTTTTATTTCCTCAGGTACTAAACGCAGGGCAATCCCTACTTGACCCGCAACTTGTGACGTCACTGGCTTTAATTTCCTACTTTCTCGTCTTATTCATCTAAGCAATAAGTCTGTTTTCTTCGGATTCCGTATCAGTCTTTTTTTTTTCTAACTCTTGAACAACAAGTTCTCTTTGTTGGAATGTGATTCCAGTTGGCTCCTGCGCTCAATATCCGCGCATTCCTCCCTTCTTCTGTTTCTTAGATTTCACATTCCACTTCAGCTATTTCTTCAGACTTACTTCATTCTTCACGTTATTCTGTGTGAAGTTTATGTTTCTGCTATCTCCATCCGTTTGTCGGCTCTTAGTTATTTTTATTATCTGCATAGAAAACGTTTCAAGAGAATCCACTTACAAGGGAACTATCAGCCATTGCATGCCGAAATGTACCTTGAAATTTCTTCCAGAGAAGCGTAGTGATTTACCAAGGAAATGTCAAAATGTTATTGTTATGGATTCAACTGGATTTATTAGGCTTAAAGGACCTTCGGGACTTGGAAAATTTGGTAGCGGTTTCCTAGCCGAGCGTTAGTATGAGGATGTACAGTTTACATGCATTGAAATAAACAAAAGGAGTCTTATCTTAAACTATTTTATTACTAAAGTATAAATAATTAGAAATCCTAAATATCTCTAGCCCTAATTCTATTCTAAGCCTATATTAAAATACAGTACTATCTCGGGGATTGAGAAAGGAAGTTGTGGAATTTTTAACTTTAACCTAATCTACATGATTAAATACCCTTTTTTAACATATAGTTTCAAAAATATTATATTGTACATGAATTTAAATCCAAAAGGAATGGAATACATTATTAAGAAAAATGGTCGGTGACTTACCCTCAGCAGTACACACACAGACAGACCGAGCCTATCACTTCTCAAGTGTTATATACTTCAAAAATGACCTGATGTCACCCTAAAAACTGTACTATTACATTCCAATGGAACTAAATGTAGGGATGTTTACAGTTAGCTTCAATCAAGACTTTGATCTGAACTATACTCTATCTCAATACAGTTAGCTTCAATCAAGACTTTGATCTGAACTATACTCTATCTCAATACAGTCAGCTTCAATCAAGACTTTGAATGAATAATTAAAATAATCTATAAAACAATAAAAAATCTATATAAAGAACTATGTATTCACAACATTCCCCCCTTCTCAATCCCAAGAAAGGGTCTTTTAAGGCCCTTTTTGGGGCCGCTGCAGTTGTGTACTTAGACTACGCACAAGCATTTTAATTGATCTGGATTTTGTTTACATTGATACTACAGATTTGCTCTATCTCCTGTTCCTAAAGCTACCTAACTCTTTCTAACCTATGATTTACAAACAGTAATTTTAACAGGAACAATTTTTTATATATTATGAAATTTAGTGTGTTCAAGTTAATCCATTTTCTCTTTACAATTTACCGTAGTTCCCTTCCTCTATATGGGACATAGACGTGTTCATACTTTATCAACCACATTTATCTGGTTTTCAAATTACATCTGGAAAATGGATTAGCCTGTCACTCCGAACCTGAAACAAGAAAACATATATAAAACACAATTTATCTACTCTTCTTCCTTTTCAACTGTTCCATAGTTCGGTTTCTTCAATGCTGTTACTTTCACACACTGTCATTCTGAAAAAAAAGAAAAATCTAAAACTTTAATTAGAGCTTATCACTTTCTTCACAACACTCGGCTTTCCCACTAGCCGCGTTCACCGAGAAACTTGAGCACTTAGTTCTTGTTTGGCGCCGCGCATGTCCGCGCTCATGCTGATCTAATACAGCATCCCTGGTTGAAACCGATGCCTGGGACCACGTTCGATGATGGTATCTTCCTTCGGCCGGGAGAGAGCCATGCCGGATACTGGGTCTGTCCTTTGAAGTTCTCGAGACCAGCGATTTCTTTTAGGAGCCATGGATTATCCGGAGGATAGGTTTAATGGGATTTCTGTGTTTTTATCCAATTTTCTTACTGTATATTACTGGTTGGGAATTATTATATGATCCACGGACGATCAGAGGTTCGGTTTGATATGGTTAAGGTATTTGCTTGGTCTCTCATGTCGCACCGTATTGACTGGTGGACATTTCCATGTTGAATGACTATCCCTGATGTAGTAAGTCGTACCCGCATAGACCCTGTCTTCCTCCTTTTTGTTTTTGGTATCAGCTAGTCTAAGTTTCGTGGTGTGGGGGATGTCCTAGGTGACTTAACATCCTCCGTCGCTTCTAGTTAGCCCAGTCGTGTTCATATAGGTTGAGCATAGTCTATCCAGGCATGTGTGTAGTCGTTGTTCGTGCCAAAATGTGTTTTTCTTGTCTTAATGGTTCTTCTTTTGTTTACTTTGATTTTTTTTTTGTAGTTGTGTTTATTCTTAATTACTACGAGTCTACACCATGTATTCCCAATAGGTTCAGTTGGGCCTTTGAAATGAAAGCATTGATGCTTATGGGCTTATCGGGATGACTCACCTATCTTATAATCAAAATGTCCCGAATTTTTTTTTCTTTTGAACATCCATGTACATTTTTTTTTTATATATAATTTTCCCTAGGTTTGAGTTCCTCTAAATTTACTCCTAGTTAGTCATATCTCAATGTTACAAACAACAAAATTTGTATTTTGCAAATTTTTTTTTTTGTTAACTGGAAAACGGGAAAGAGTGCTCTTATGCCTATCAATTCTGTGTATAGCCATCATCAACAAATATCAGTTTCTAAATAATTTGTATCTTCCCTAAAACTTTCAATTTGACATTACTTCAGGTGTCTACATACTCATAATTTCCATAATTAGATCGGTCGATATTTTGCTATACTTAGCAGCCCTAAATTTGGCCTAATTCCAAGGGTTTTGTCTAGTCCCTTTCTTTATAATAGAGTCCTAGGTTCGACTGGGTGCGCTCGTCTTCACATCAGTTGGAAGGACATATACTACACTATTTATCATGTAAATGCTACTTGACCAGCCTAATTAGTCCTTACAAACACTAATTCATATTCGTATCCTGAATTTACGTCATCGTTTCCTTAGGGTCCTGAGTTTGAGAGCATTCTTTCCTTTCTCCAAGTTTGACCCCGTCCAAAATACTAGTGTACAACAAGAAATGCAACATGAATACCCTTTAAATAATTATGTACGGCGAAATATTGTGCTTAAGTTAATCCATTTTCTCCTCGTAATTTACCGAAGTTCTCCTTCTATATGGAACATTTGACATATGACGTTTACCTACTCCAAATTATTGCTACACGGTCATTTGGTGTTAAAAACATGCTAGACAGCAGGGGAAAAAAATGGATTAGCTTATCACTCTGCACCTGATGGCCTAACTGTAATCTCTCTCTCTCTTTCACCAAGATAGTAAGTTCATAGGCACTAACGGTACATTTGTCCTGCTGTCTTTGAATGCGAAACCTTGACCTTCTCATCCTTAGGCTATATTTCGTTTTGGATGTTTCCAGCACCTTACTGTAACTGTATGTGATTTGATATAGACCTAACTGTACTAGTCAAGTTAAATCTGATTACATATTCTGTCTAATATGAAACCTATAATATTACTAATATGAAACCTATAATATTAATACTATTTAAAATAATTAATAAAAATATCTAGTCCTAAATTATCCTAAATTATCCTATTTATAACAGTTATCGTCCGCTTTTAACTGCAAGGCACAGAAATCGAAGCCAGAATCCAGCAATGGCAACCCACTTAACTAACTCGCTGACATTAGGTTGATGGTCGCGCGGATATAAGCTCTCCATACATCCCTATCATGAACTAATGTTTTCCAATCATCGCCTGTATAATCTACTTCCCTCAAATCATGGTTAAAATAATCCATCCACCTCATTTTTGGCCTGCCAACTGGGATTTTTTTCCCTCGGTTTACCTACAAGGAGTTTCCGTTCACCTCCTTCATTCATCATTCATACCACATTTCCTGTCCATCATATTCTACGAGGCTTAACTGTTCTTATTATATCTGGTTTTCCTATAAACATGATGTAGCTCACTGTTATGAAGTCTTCTCCGTTCGCCTTTCACTTCAACTCTCTTTGGTGTAAACATTTTTCCTAAGAACTTTTTTCTTAAATACTCGAAATATTTTCTCCTCCCTTAAAGTAAGAGTTCGTGTTTCGCATCCATATAATATTTCTGGGAGAATAACAGTTTTATATATTTTTAGTTTAATGCTTTTTTAAAGGAGTTGGGACGACAAGAGACCCTATAATATATAATAGCACGCATTTCCAGAATTGATCCTATGTTTAATTTCTTTGTGCTTCTCTTTCCTGTTTGTAATTATTGTTCCTAGTATTTTAATGTAGGTAATTCTTCAAATTTTCCCTCATTTGACAATAGCTGCCTGTTTATATTATATATAGGCCTAATATATTTCTGTTTGTGACCATATATTTAGTTTTATTATTTCTACTACTATTCTTGTTATTATTATTATTATTATTATTATTATTATTATTATTATTATTATTATTATTATTATTGAGGCTTTTGCCGTGGCTGTAGTTCCCGCCCGGATAACCAAATAAGATATTATTTTACATCTGGCAAATTTTGCCCCTGTGTAATCCATGTCCACGTTTCTTGACGGATGTGCTTTTACGGTTAAAGATCGCCATTATTTCAACTAAGAAACTTTTTAAATCTGGCATATCGCCTTTAACCTTATCGACCTAGATGACCCTTCTGGCAACAATTCTATCGCCGGTATATCTTCCGAGGTCATTTAAGGCGAGCCACTCCACCACGAAAAGGTAAAAATAACATAGGAGGGATTGTTTTAATATTATTATTGTTGTTATTACTATTATTATAAGGGAGTAAATAAGATTGAAGACACTGTTTTAGATTATATTAAAACTCAGCAATTAAGATGGTACGGACGTGTCCAGCGAATGAAAGAGGATGAGCCTCCAAAGTATGTTTTGGAATGGAAACCTGAGGGAATACGAGGTAGAGGATGACCTAAAACCTCCTGGAGCCAGGGAATATATTTATGCATGAATGAGAAATATCCACAGCCTGGAGATTGGATTGACCGACAGAATTAATTATTAGGAATCGGACGACGTTAAAGATATTAATCAACTGTTGATATATCTACTATTATTATTACTATTAGTGTTATTTTATTACTAGTATTGTTATCGTTACCATTATTCTTATTATTATTATTATTATTAAGTTATTATTACTGAATCCAATTATAAAAACTGTTGTAAGAATAATAAAATATCATTTGGTAAAACAGTATCATAATATGGAACAATATGGGTTCTTAGCAGGTAGATCTTGGATATATTTGAAACGGAGGGCAACAGAAGAAAAGGTGAGATCAAAAGAACAGTTGGTTCAAAGAGTGCATCGGAGTATGATGTCGAGAAGATTAACAGAGAGTGATGCAGAGAATAGAGATTTATGGAGAAGTAATATTTACAATAATTGTAATTATTGGTTATAGGAAAACTAATGTATTGTAGAGAAATTCCTAATAAAGAAAATTATTAATATAACCTTTATTATCGTTATTAATAATACCGTTATTTTTATTACTATTGGACGTTTTCCCTCTGGTTTTCCTATAAGAAGCTTCCATGCACGTTATTCATTCCCCATTCGTGCCATATGTCCTGCCCATCGCAGTCTACGAGACTTAACTGTTCTTATTATATCTGGCTTCCTACAAAGACCATGCAGTTCACTGTTCTCCATTCTCCATTCACCTGTCTGTTCATCTCTCTTTGGTCCAAAAATTTTCCTAACAACTTTATTCTCAAATACTTGTAATCTCCTTTCTTCCCTTAAAGTAAGAGTCCACGTTTCGCATCCATATAATATAACTGGTAGAATAATATTTTTATATATTTTCAGTTTAACGCTTTTTTGAAAGGAGTTGTGATGTCAAGAGTCTCTGTAATGCATAATAACACGCATTTCCAGAATTGAGCCTATGTTTAATTTCTTTGTGCATCTTATTCCTATTTGTGATTATTGTTCCTAGATATTTGAATTCTGCCACTTCCTAAAAATCTCCCTCCTTTTTCATTAGCTGTCCATTTCCGTTATATAATGTATTTCTACGTGTGACCATATATTTAGCTTTGTTGATATTAATTCCAGTCCCTATACCTTAGTGTTACTCAATAGTGTGTGCGTGTTGGCTATTATTATCATTATTATTATTATTATTATTATTATTATTATTATTATTATTATTATTATTATTATTATTATTATTATTATTATTATTATTAGACTGCGATTTTAGGTTGTATTAAAACTCAGCAGTTAAGATGGTACGGACATGTCCAGCGAATGGAAGATGATCGGCTACCAAAATCTTTTTTGAAATGGGAACCTGAGGGAAGACGAGGCAGGGGAAGGCCTAAAACCTCATGGAGTCAGGGAATATATTTATACATGAAGGAGAAACATCTACAACCAGGAGATTGGATGGACCGACAAAATTGGCTATTGGGAATCGGACGATGTCAAAGACATTAATCAATCGATGATCTATCTATCTATCTATTTATTATTATTATTATTATCATTATTATTATTATTATTATTATTATTATTATTATTATTATTATTATTATTATTATTATTATTATTATTGTGGTAAAGTAATGTGATATGGTAACAAGTAGTGTGAAGTTTATTAACAGTGACGTCCTGATGAGACTCGCACTTTGATGTGAGAAACAAACCCTGCAGTTGCTACGTCGCACTACAAAGCTCCCACTGCGACACAACCACACCACGTGGACACACAAAGCATTCTTCTGCTCTCTCATTAATCAAATATTCACTTACCATAGCTTCTTTGAGTACCACGTTATACTATTGTTGGTTAAAATTATCATCTTCAAGCTGGAAGGTCAGACGTTCGAGTCCCAGTCGCGTTATGCTTTTTAAACTGGTCTAAAACTCTGGCGGCACCATGACCCTTAGGTCGAATATGCCTGTAAGGGAAATGAGTATTATTGATGTCGCTGCTCATCGGACATGGAAGAAATGTAGGCTGGAAGTTGTTGAACGACACTATTGATGGAGGGAAAGTTAGTATTTACAATGTATCATGCTTTGCAAAAACATTGACCCACCAATAATTAAAAAACTAATAAAATATTTATAGTTACAACGTAAATCATCATCATCTTCACTCCAAGGTTTAGGCGATCCGCCTGTTCCGAATCCACAACAATTCCTTCCGTCTCTTCCTAGGTCTTCCTTCACCCGAACTTATCTACAACTTAAACAAAGTCAATATAATATATATTATAGAATTTCTATAATTAGGAAGTAAATTTTAATAAAATCGACTACTAAATAACTAATTACTGATACTGTTGAACCCGTAGGTTCATGGCCGCGCGGACATATGCTCTCTATACATCCCTATCCTGATCTATCATCATTATAGTACATTCATGAATTTAGGCCTTTTGTTGACCTGTTACGGCCACAAGAGAAACACCATCCAGAAGTATTTTGAGTGGACGTCCTGGTCTTCTTCTTCCTGCAGGTTGATATCTTAACATTTGTTTGGGTATCCTGTCATCTTCCATTCGATGAACATGTTGCATCCATCTCGACTTATAATCACAAATTTTGTTTTCTAAAGATTCCATGTGTAATTCTTCTAAGATGTCTTCATCTTTTTTGTGATATAGTAATGTGTATCCTGTAGTCCTCCGAAGGTATCTCATTTCAGCAGATCTAAGTCCCTGTATATCCTTCTGTTTCAACGTTCATACTTCGCTACCATACAAAAGAGTTGGAAGAGGCAGTGTTTTATACACTTTTAGTCTTGAATGTTTTGGACTAACTGTGGCTTGAAAATATAATTTATTAACACTAAAATTCTTAAAAATTTAGATATTTTCGCATTTGTATCCTTTTCTTCTTCATATGAGATATTGCATCCTAGATATGTAAAATTATTCACCTGCTCCAAAATTTTATTGTCAAGTACAATTTTACTTCTGACTGGATCTACACCTTGAAATGCCAATGAGCTAATATTTTCCAACCATCCCCTGTATAATCTACTTATCTTAAATCATGGTTAATTTTGTTCTTCCACTTCATTTTTAGCATGCTTACTGGGCTTTTTACTCTCTGGTTTTCCTACAGTAAGCTCCCATCCTTCTCTTTCATTCCCATTCGTGCCATATGTCCTGCCCATCGCAGTCTACGTGTCTTTAACTGTTGTTATTATAACTGGTTTGCCATACAGATCATGTATGAATAGTTCACTGTGTATAGTCTTCTCCATTCACCTGTCTATTCATCTCTCTTTAGTCCAATTTTTTTTAAGAACTTCAAATACTCGTAATATTTGCTCCTCCTACGTTTTACATTCATATAATATAACTGGAAGACTGGAAGAATAACAGTTTTATACATTTGTTAGTTTAATTTTTTTTTGGGAGAAGTTCCGGACTACAAAAGTCCCTCTAATGCATGATAGCATAATTAGAGAATTGACCCTGTGATCAATTTATTTGTTCATCTCATTTCCTGTTTGTGATTATTGTTCCTAGGTATTTGAATTCAGCCACATCTTCAAAATTCCCCTCATTTGTCATTAACTGCCCTTTTCCATTGTGTATTTCTATGAGTGAACATATATTTAGTTTTATTGATGTTTACTTCCAGTACTAATTTCTTGTCTTCCTACTCCATTTCGCGACAGGCCTAGAAGGACCTTCGCTTGCCAGCCGGCTGCTAGCCTTACATCCACGTGTTAATCACGGATGTAGACTATCATCCAGCCAGTGTAGGGGTGACATGTGGTCAGCATGTCGGGTCTCCCAGCCGTTATAACTGGTTTTCTAAACCTGGAGCTGCTACTTATTGTAGCTTCCCAAATGAATAACGCATGCTGTGTGTTCACCGGTCCCATACTGGCCGAAATTACATGAAAAAATTTCTTACTGTTACTCAATACAGTGGGCGTGTAAAAGTACTATTCCAACTTCAATATTCCTCAAAATTCGTATATCTGTAATTATTAATTTATTTTGAAATACTTTACATCATGTGACGCGATTTTTTTTTTTCGAGTTCCAATCATATACCATGCGCATGCGCCAACAAACACGAAGTGGTTTACACGATGGAATCACGGGATGCAGCCAACATTTACATGATAGTTAACGATCATAAAAGCTAACCTAACGCAATTTAAGTACTCTAAACTGTGAAATAATACAACGCCCGAAATAAATAGTAAGTTCTGAAATTCTGAAATACATGTGTACAGTTAATTAGTACATATTCTATGTTGGCAGCACTGGAACAAGTCTTTGTTGTTGCATAGAATATTTGTTATAGTCAATATTGCTGCCACGTCTTCTGTATGCAGTTAAATATCACAGTAAAATATATTGAAATAATCTTTGGAAAATATATAAAAATCATTGTAAATGGTGGGAAAAATTAAACAAAATGAATCCCTAGGAATAATATTTGACGGGAGTTTATGAAGGAATTAAAAAACGTCGCGTCACGTGTTGTAAACTTTAGCCATTTATTTTGTTCCCTCTATTACAGCTTTGGATACACAGCCATATATCAATACTGATATTCCTTAGGCATGTCAAGTACTTTATTGAAATTATGTGAAGTTTTCACTATAAATCACTAATTGATAACTCTCTTTGGGACATTTTGGTCTCTCTGATAGCTGTTTTGCGAATCATAATCCCCGTGCGTCATATTTGTAAACATATGACATAATTGGCTTAGAAATCCCCAATAGTGCAATATGTTTCTCTCCCTGTGTTAGAAATCTCTGAAAAAGTCATTTTCATTTCCTAGTGTTTTTTTAATTAAATTTCATTATTTAATTGTAATGAGTCTTATTTTTTAGAGAGCGTAATTTAATTTTAATTATACATAAAACTTTCCTCATTAGAGGATTGCCGTAAGGACAAAGTGATACAGAAATTAATTTTCTAAATTGATGAAATAAATTTTGTAAATACACTAAAAAATTTCAAATTGTAATTGAAACATATTATATAAAGTAGAAATTTTGTAAAGATGATTTCTTAAAACGAAATTATTCCTGCAATGGCAGCGATGGCAATTTTAGAAAGATATACCCTGTCCAAATCTAAGAAATTCCAAAATTTAGCTAAGAATCCTGGTATAGTACCTCTTGCCCCGATCATCAATCCTGTGACAGTTATACTATCTAATTGGTATTTATCTTTGTAATAGTCAATTATTGGCTCATATAGGCCTATGGCTTTCTTTTCACAGTCAACTTACTCAGGGTGGCCACTAGGAGTCTCTAAACGAATTGTGGGATCTAAGATCATACCAATTTTAGAACATGGTCTAAAAGCAATAATATATATTCGTCTATTACTCCCATTAGTGGCCTCACCATGAACTTCCTCATAAAGTCTTTATCCATAAACAGTATTTCCGTGTCCCACAGACCATATTCTCGTTTGTTAATCACTGGTTTCATGAAATCGATAAAATTATATATTTGTTTTGCAATTTGTTACGACCACCAAATTAAAAACATAGATGTTAAATTTTGGGCAGACGAGGTTAGGAGAGAACTCCAAAAGATTGGGATGGGCTGGATATGGGAAAAAGGGACTGAAAATCGCAAGAACGTGTGGAGAAAAATAAGGAGGAGGTACTTAGATATAAACCAACAAGATACTTTCGCCGAATGTACAGAAAAACGCTCACTGTGTTTACAAAGAGACCTAAAACACGTCTGGGGAAAAGAATCGTATTTACTCAACCTAGGATTTAAGGAGAGATCAGGGCTTGCTTGGTTTAGGCTAGGGGCATGGAAATTTCTAAAAATTAGCGACGATCACGATATGCGAATATGTCCAATGTGCGGGAACTTTGAAGATGAGATACATATATTAGGAAAATGTAATGATTTAGAATATTGGAGACGTCAGTTATTACCGGAAAGATTTCTAAATTCAAATCGGGAAAGATTGGCATGCTACGAGTTATTGGTAAATCCAGAAAATTGGATAAACCTCGGTAAATTTCTGTACAAAACGCGGAAAATAAGGACAACACTCATTCATGAATAAATATATGTTATAAAAATGCAATACCATTAATTATTAACAATTATATATAAATTAATTAGTGTATAATGCTATTGTGTTATTATTTAATTGTAAAATTATTGTGTTTTCTTTATGTAATTGTAATGTTAATGTTTTTAGTGTATAATGCTATTGTGCTATTATTTAATTGTAATATTATTATTGTGTTTTCTTTATGTAATTGCAATGTTATTGCTGTTTTTGTTGTTTATTTTTCTTTACACTAGTACCAATTATTACTTTATTGTAACGGACTGTCAACAGCACGTACGGCTTACTACCCGTGCGACCCATATTTGTAAATATCTTACTTTTTGTCTAATAAAGTCCTACTACTACTACTACTATTTTTTTAAACATTTATCTCTTGTTAAAAAATAAAATAACTATAATAAGGGGTATATAAAACCTGCACAATAAATAATTCAGTATCTAAGTTGAAATAGGAAAGAAATTGTCCAATGAATTCTACCGAACTAAAGATTTAAAATAAGGACATTGTTTATCCCCTGCACTTTTAAAATTTATGTTCAACAAGCAATAAAAATGTGGAATAAGAAATGTTGGAATACGAGAATAATATGATGATGATGATGATAATAATAATAATAATAATAATAATAATAATAATAATAATAATAATAATAATAATAGCAATAGTAATAGTAATAATAATAATAATAATAATAATAATCACAATCAAACTTCACGGATTAGGTCTTTGCCTGTTCCGATCTCACATCTGTTCAGTCCAGCGCTTTTTTGGTCTTCCTACCGATCTTCGTCCTCCTGGATTATACATCAGTGCCATATTTGGTATCCTCTCCTCTGTCATTCTTTTCAGGTGTTCTATCCAATTGTTCCTGTGTTCTTCTATTCGTTTAAGAAGTTGATGTACTTTTAGCTCCTCTCTAATATTCTCATTTCTAATATGTTCTTCTCTTCAAAATATCCTCAATACTAAATACAAAATAATCTATTTTTATAAACAGGTCCCAAAACTGCACAATAACCTCTAAAATAATAATTTAATTACCAGGTATTAAAAATAATTTTTAACTATAGAATATTATTAACTATTTTGACAGACAACCTTTCACAGCCCGTAGGAATCTCATTTTCGCTGCCTGTATTTTACTTTTTTCTTTTTCCTTCAGGACCCTCACTTCCATACATCGCCATTGGTAGTGCCATCGCTGAGTAAAATCTTAGCTGCATACCCTTCCTTATTTTGTTCCTCAGTGTTCGTCTGATTGTTCCAACAAATGTGTTGAAATTTCTGCATTTTCTTATTTATATCTTGTTCTGAGAATAATCATGAATGACAATATTATATACATATTACAATTTGCAGATGATCAAATTTTATTGGCTGAAAATTATGGCATTAAATATATGGCCAGGAAATAAATGAAAGAATGTGAAAAGTGGGGATTAAGAATTAATGTAAATGAAACTCAATTTATGGTAATTGGTGATAGTGGAGAAAATTCAGTGTTATGAGATTCCAAAGGTACCATTAATATCTGTAACAAAACTATTTTGCAGTTGGAATAAATCAAGATGGAAACAATGATTTGGAAATAACAAAAACGAATAGTTATTAAAGATAGATATGCAATAGCAATTTTGAGTGGAATTTTGTGGGATAAACATATACTTAAATAAACTAAAATCCATATTTATAAATCAGTGTTAAGCAGTTTAATGATCGATGGAGCAGAAACGTGGACTATGCTAAACTGAGGTCAAATTTGTGCTCTTTACAGAAATTTAATTTTTAAGAAGATCTGCACGATGCTCTAATTTAGACAGAGTCAAAAACAGTATTATAAAAAAACTAAAAAAAAAAACAATTATACAGTTTGTGGGAAATAAACAATTACAATGGTTTGGACACGTGAAGAAGATGAATGAAGATAGATTGCCAGTTAGGAGTTTGGAGTGGATTCCAAATGAGGGGAAAAGAAGCGGGAGACCTAAGAAGACATGGATAAAGAGGATTATGAATTTGATGAAGGATATGGGACTGCAGGATGGTGACTGTAAGGATAGAGATGAATGGAGGAAGGAAATCAAAACTTAATATTGGGCACAGGAAGATGCTGTATACATTTAAAACCTGTTAAATAAAAAATATATCTTGTTTTTCGTCTTCTTCTTTAGTAGGCGACTACAACCTCATTGAAGTTTTGGCCTCCTCAACTATTTTTCTCCACCTGGATCTATTCTGGATACAGACTGGCCAATTTCCAATTTTCATTTCTAATCTTTTATAACATCAACCTGCCATCTACTTTTTGGGCGCCCAGCTGTACTGGTGCATATTGGTTTCCATTTGTATATTCTTCTTACAAGCTTGTCTTCCTGCATTCTATTTATATGTCCAAACCAGCGCAGTTTTTGAGCCTTAATGTGGTTTATTACATTTTTATTTCGTATTAGATTATTTAATTCAGAGTTCATTCGTTTACCCCATGTGCCATTGCTTTCTCTAATTGGTCCAAAAATTCTTTTGTTTATCAGATTCCTTCAGTACCCATGTTTCACAGCCATAAGTTACAATCGGTCTTATTACTGTATTATACAGTTTAACTTTAGTTAATCTGGAGACAAGTTTACTTTTGAATAGTATTCTATTTGCATAGTAAGCTTTATTGCCCAAAGAAATTCTTTCACCAATTTCTTCCTCTATATATTTTTTTTTTCCATTTACAGTTGAACCAAGATATTTATATGATTTTACTTCTTCTATATTTGTATCATTGATGTTCAGATTACTTATTTTTTCATTTCTTGTTGTACATTTTAAGTACCGGTATTTTGTTTTGTAATTATTTATTATTAATCCATATTCAACTGATTTTTCTTTCAGCAACTGGAAAGTTTCTATTAGTGTTGGTAGGATGTTCCTTGCTGTTATCAATATGTCATCTGCATATACAATACATTGTTTAGATTTGGTACTTATATTTGTCTTGGGCTTGTTTTTCTTCACTTTTAGCAAATTCCGAATTAATGAAGCTATTGAGGTTGCATTGAAGAAAATATTGATCTTCATGATTTTATTTCATTCATCATCAACAACAACAACCTTACGGTATAGGCCTCCTGATCTATTTAGGTTCTTCATTCCACCGCTTTCTTGGTTTTCCTTGGGATTTCTTGCCTACAGTAGCATATTACTAGGCTCTATTGGTTATTTGACTCTCTTCCAATCTTATAAGATGCAAGATGCTGGATCCATTTTGTTCTAAATTTGTTTTAACTTTTGTTTTTACTTTAGCAATGGTAATAATAAGCTGTTAGTTTATGCTAATTATTTACCTCATAACCCAAATGGGAGTCAATGACCAATCACGTTTCAATGAATTTTGTTTTACAACCAATGATTTTTTAGTAAACAGCATACTTTATTCGTTAAATAGCCCTAACAAATGCCACTCTTTATTTCCAAATCCTCTAGATAAATTCAGTCATGACATTACTTATGAAGATGTATTATTATTTGGCCGATAGCGACGAGATGCTAAGGACCAACACGTACTCTCTATTGAGTAACACTAGGAAATTGGGACTGGAAGTAAACATCAATAAAACTAAATATGTGGGCCTGGTCACACATATAAATACATTGCATAATGGAAATGAACAGCTAATGACGAATGAGAGAAATTTTGAAGAAAGGCTGAATTCAAATACCTAGGAACAATAATTACAAATATGAATGAGATGCACAAAGAAATTAAATATAGGCTCATTTCTGGAAATGCATGCTAATTTGCTTGGGGCATACACGGAATCTAGTTGTCCCAACTTATCTCAGAAACAGTGCAGCATGTTCAACTTGCCAGTGATAGTCCGAACGCATCAACTCGACGCCTCAATGTTTAAAGAATCGTTGTAAAATGTTTAAAATAGAACGATACGTTATTATAAATAGTAAATGTTTGTAATGCCACAGGGACATAAAAATGTTATATGGAAAAGCGACAAATACTAGACTTGAGCCCAACATTTCATTGTATATTGTATCAAATTAAATAATATAAATTTTAGGTATTAAGAAGATGGTAAACAAGCATAACACACAGAATTAAGATTTATTTTGAGTGAATAATGGTGTGCCCATTTCACACTAACACTTGCAGCAAGTGTTTCTTGGAAGCTACAATTTAAACAGTAAAGGATTGCGAAGACTTATCTGCAAATTAAATTGTACGTCTGAAGATTTGTGTTTTATGGAGTCATAAAGCAAACATAAAAAAGCAGTAACAAACGTATCTTGCAATTCCTATGTTTTTATCTTTTTTGTTAGAAACGAAATGACCCCCTAGATTACTCGTAATTTCATTCTCTTTCTCTTTTTTCTCTGCTTTTTTGTTCTTTGCTGCGATCTTGCCTCACATATCCACGCTAATAAAGACGCATGTGATATAAAACCATCGAAAATATTTCAAGAGTTATTTGAAGTATGACCATGGAATTTTCAGAACTATTTGCTTGGTGTGTGATGAAGTTCCTGTAGAAGATTCAGCAAAATTGTCCTTCGATAGTAAAAGTAATAATAATAATAATAATAATAATAATATAATAATAATAATAATAATAATATTATTAATAATAATAATCTATTTTAGCTGGCAGAGTTAAGGCCATGAGGCCATATCTTCTACTGAACCAGCTAATTGCAAAATTATACAAAAATTACATACTTATTACAATTTTAAGATATTATTAAAATATATACTTAAAGAAATGCCAATGCTGATGTGATCTAACATTAACAAAACATGGAATATAATAAAATTAAAATAATATAAAATAAAATAAACTTAGTAAAACTTCCTAGATGATTATTTACAAAAGGCTGAATATAGTTGTTACGCAGTTAATGTTTTCATCGTGTCGAACTTAAGATTTCAGTTAATTTGTATTTAGATAATGATACTGATTGAAAGTCTCTGACGTGACTGGGAAGTGAGTTCCATGCTCTAGTCAATAGATATTGTGTAAGATTCAGAGTATAGAGGTATAGACGCACCCTGTACTGTGGCGTCAAAAGTAAATAAGAGTCTTGTGATCTTGTTCCTAAATTGTGATGAGCCGATAAATTTTGAAAACATGTTGATAAACAACTTGGTAAATATGTGTGCAGGATTTGGAATAGTAAAGCATGTGAATGTAAAGTTCTTCTGTCATTTAGATGTAGCCATGATAAGGCCTGAAATGAAGGAGACATGTGGTCATAACGAAGGAGATTGAATACAAATCGAATGCCGCATTATGAACACGCTGTAGTCTGTCAGATAGATCAGTTGTTAGATTTGTCAGTAATATGTCGCAGTAGTCGAAGTGTGGCATTATAGTAGTCTGTACCAGCATTTGTTTTAATTTCGTGGGAAGGAAGTTTTTAAACCTATTTAGGGAGTGAAGAATTGAAAACATTTTCTTACAGTATTATTCACCTGGATTTTCCAGTCTAGGTGTTGGTCCATGTCGATACCCAGATTTTTTTACTACTGAGATGTCGTTCAATGAGTTTGAGGAGGATTTGCGGTAGACAACGCTACTTTAAATCGATTCTTTACTTTCCATTTTCAGGAGATGTGTTTGTCATTTAGGAGAATGGTAGGGATTTTTTCATAATTTTTAACAGTGAACTACATGTTCTTTATAGGAAACCAGATATAATAAGAACAGTAAAGTCTCATAGACTGCGATGGGCAGGACATGTGGCACGAATGAGGGAAGAAAATACCCATGGAAATTACTTTACAATATGTGACGCGAATCATTTTTTAAAGTTGCAATCACACCATGCGCATGCGCCAACAAACGAGAAGCGGTTTACACTATGGAATCACTGGATACAGACAACATATACACGATATTTAACGAACCTAAAAGCTTACCTAATCAATTTAAGTACTTTAACTTGTGAAAGAATGCAACGCCCAAAAAATAAATAGTTGTTCTGAAATTCTGAAGTATATGTGCACAGTTAATTAGTACATACTCAATGTTGGCTGCACTGGAACATGTCCTTGTTATTGCATAGACTATTTGTTATGGTCAATATGGCTGCTATGTCATAGAAAAAATATTGAAATAATCGTTAGCAAAAACGTAAAAATCATTGTTAATGATGGGAAATTATTTGAAAAATGAAACCCTAAGAATAAGCCAAAGATATCATTGATATAAAAGTCTTGAACATACTCTATTCGTGAAACTAGCCTTTTCCCTTTAAAGGCTCTACCTGACGCTATCTTGCTACTGTAGTTTATTGTCTCTAATTCTTGTACAGCGGTCTCTGTCTTCAATATTCTATTCCGCCTCTCTGTTTGTACTCCTGGTGTAACGTTCTACCCCTTGACCCAACAACCTCTGCTTCATTCTCGCCAGATATTATCTTAAAGCGGTCTCCCTCTCTCAGTCAGTCTCTTTACCACCCCTTTCTCATAAAGGATGGTTTCAATGTTTGACAAGAACCAATATCTTACCTAGTGACGACGTAACTGCTTTATGTACTCCTCTTTACCCGCAAGGAAACAAACTAGGGCTGCCCTTATTTTTGTTTCTAACAATATGTACTGGTAAAAATTATAAATAAATTTCGCTGCGCATTATTCAGAATACTTATATAGTGGAGATAAACAAATACAATAATTACTTCCTAACTTTAAGTAATAAAGAACCACTGAATTCAAACTTCTAGTTAGAACTTCTATTGTAGCTTTTGTTTTTCTCCACTATACTATTACCTAGCTAAGTTCCAGTTGTACTGTAAACAAATTTGCATAAGGTATTACTCCGCCGACTCCGTCTATTGGGAGAACCGTGGCACTATTTTTCCTGCCATATGACTGAACTTTATACGGTAGAAACATTGTTCTTAGGAACATCGTATTTTACTGGAAATATGATCCGCTGTGGTCTCGAGTTAGCGTGCTGCCTTGTCACGCAGCGGGCCCGGGTTGGATTCCCAGTCGGAACAAGCTTCCTGGGTGAGGTTTTTTTCCGGGGTTTTGCCTCACTTGTAAGACAAATGTCAGATAGCTTTGAGGCCTGAAAGGTCACCGAACATCATCTGGTCATCTTCATCATCATTATCATATTTCACCGGTGTGGAAAGCAACGGGAAGCTACCACGCCTATAATTCCCTAATAAAGCTGTAAAGCATAGCATGAAAATGCTATGATAGCAGTGAAAGACGTGCCTTAGGGCAGAACACTACAGAAGAGAAGACTGAATACAATATAAGATGATAATAACTTCCTCCATTTCTTATTTATTTATGACAAAAAATATGTATTTTACTACCTAATTATACGTTTATGCTTATTCCATGATATCAACAGATAACGTTTATTTACCGGTATAATTTCATTATGAGCAGAATTTATGTTCCATGCTGAATCACCTGTAAATTCTGCTGTTATTTTCACCATATCCCCAAGGTTAATGTGGGATAGTTTTTACTTAACTGTTTGAAAATATTTAAAATAATTAATCTCCGCTTTTCAAATGCTTTTCTTTCCAACGTTTAAAACATTCTACAGAAATGTTGCCATTTTGAAACAATTGAAATTCCATTGTATTCTACAATGTGCATGCGTAAGAATAAAATAATGCTTATTTAATGTATTAAAATTGTAATTATATATAGTAAAAATATAGTTTTTCAAGATATTCATTTAAAAGTTTGAAATCAATATAACTTTAGCTCTATTTGTCATAAGTAATGCCACGAGTGATTTCCAAATTATCGATAAATTCACGACTCACGAAGTGAGGAGTGAATTTATCTAGAGAATTTGGAAATCAAGAGTGGCATTTGTTAGGACTATTTAACGAATAAAATTAAGCTGTTTACTCACAAATCATTATTTAACTATAGTTATTTTAAAATATTTATATATTTAATGTAAACGGCGGTGTTTACAAATGAGAAACGATAGGTACGCTTCTACTGCTTCGTTTGTTTATCACTGCAACCAGATCATACTATTTATTGCCAAAGGAACGCAATATTGTAAGGAGGAGCTTTCTTTAATATGGTAATTATAACACTGATAAATATTTGGTGAAACACGACTCTGATAGGTTGAAAAACAGAAATCATTGAAACGTGATTGGTCATTGACTCCCATTTGGGGCATGAGTTAAATAGTCACAAATATCAAATTACTATACCAGCTCATTGTATTAAATCTCTTATGTCGTTCTTCCAGCATATAAAACTGAGTTTTTTCTTTCACGTAGTGTCCATAACTCAAAATAGGCAATTTTTTAGTTCGCAAATGAGCTATATATTTTTATTTCACTATTTCGAGTGTTAGAGAACTACATTTTCTTATACGCTTAAAGGCAAAATCATTATTGAACCAAATAAATAACTTAGCTGGAAAAGTTACAGAACAAAATCGATATCAGTGTATCTATTGAAATTGTTTTAGGATTAATAGAATTGGTGTTTTCTTGTGTTAGATAAAATGTTACAATATACGTAAAACTCTATTTGCGGACTGTATCGTGTTGCAGATAGTAACAAACGTGCTGCATTGTGTTCTCCCAATACCAAATGTAATTCCAAGTCAGATAAGGGGTTTTGATTATTCCGAATAAACGAGATTATGGCCATCGTGTCTTCTCCTAAAGGCCTCCAGGTGTACTTCTTATCTGAACAGAACCGATTTGCCAATAGCTCCGAGCGAGGCGCACGTTCGCAATCACCCAAGCTATACCTTCAGTATTCCACCAGATCTCACCCAATATATTGTACACAACAAAAATATCGACTATTCTATGCCACCGTGTCACTAGTGTGTATTCGATCGGAGAACAAGTGACTGCTAGCGTCTTGTTGGCCATTGTGATAACACATGCTCCCGCTATAACCATTTGCCAGCATGTTTAATAATAATAATAATAATAATAATAATAATAATAATAATAATAATAATAATGATAATAATCATGATAATAATACTTACTTACTTACTTACTTACTTACTTACTCACTGGCACTATCGAACCCGTAGGTTCATGACCACGCGGACATACGCTCTCCATACATCCCTACCCTCAGCTAATGCTTTCCAATCATTCCCTGTATAATCTACTTCCCTTAAATCATAGTTAATGTTATTTTCCCACCTCATTCTTGGTCTACCAACTGGGCGTCTTCCCTCTGGCTTTCCTACAAGAAGCTTCCATACAAGTCTTTCATTCCCCATACGTGCAACATGTCCTGCCCATCGCAGTCTACGAGACTTAACTGTTCTTATTATATCTGGCTTCCTATAAAGACCATGTAGTTCATTGTTATGTAGTCTTCTCCATTCACCTGTCTCTTCATCTCTCTTTGGTCCAAACATTTTCCTAAGTACTTTATTCTCAAATACTTTTAATCTACTTTCCTCCCTTAAAGTAAGAGTCCATGTTTCGCATCCATATAATATAACTGGTAGAATAATATTTTTATATATTTTCAGCTTAACGTTTTTTGAAAGGAGTTGGGACATCAAGTGTCTCTGCAGTGCATAATAGCACGCATTTCCAGAATTGAGCCTATGTTTAATTTCTTTGTGCATCTCATTCCTATTTGTGATTATTGTTCCTAGGTATTTGAATTCAGCCACTTCCTCAAAATAATAATAATAATAATAATAATAATAATAATAATAATAATAATAATAATAATAATAATAATAATAATAATAATAATAATAATTTTATTTATACACTGATTTTTAATCTTTACACATCTTTCTCTGCCTAAAGTTTTGTTTTTCTTCTCCACTCGTCTCTATCCATCCACTCCATGTTCTCCAGTCCTCTTGTTCTCATTCCAGTTCTTATTTCTTGCATCCACGAGTTTCGAGGTCTTCCTTTCCTTCCTCTCTGCAGGTGGACATCATTCCAATGTTTTTCTGGGTAATCTTTCTTCTTGCATTCGTCGTACGTGCCCATACCAATTTAATTGCTTATATCTTATATAATCTATTATTAAATATCTAATATTCATTTTTTCTCGTATGACAGTATTTCTTATTTTTTCTAATTTTGAATTACTTGCTGCTCTCGTTAAGAAATCCATTTTAATCGACGTAAGTTTTTGAATAATAATAATAATAATAATAATAATAATAATAATAATAATAATAATAATAATAATAACAATAATAATAATAATAATAATAATAATAATAATGATTACGAACATATAGACTATCAGTTTGCAACAAACATTCACAAATTCCCCTTAATTAAAGTTCTCCATCGTTCTTTGTCCTCTGTGTCTACATCCGTTACACGAAATTTCCTCATTGAATTTTGAATGTTATTCTTCCAGGTTGTTCTTGGTTTTCCTTTTCTGTTCCTTCTTTCAAGTTTTCATGCATAGAGAGCATTTGGTAGCATAATAATAATAATAATAATAATAATAATATATATTTATTTAGCCTGGTGGAGTTAAGACCATGTGACCTTCTCTTCCACTCACCAAAACAAACATATGAAATTTAAATACAAAAAATTACAATAATATTACATATTAAACAATAAACTGAACAATAATGAAAATAATGTCTGACAATACAATAAAATTAAAGACAAGTAGAATTAAAACTAATCAAAGAAATACACACAAAGGAATAACAGCTCGAATCTACTATAAAAGAAAAATAAATACAAAATAAATAAACTGTAATGAGTTAATCTATTGTTTTTATATAAGTAAGAGACATTAGATAAAAATATTGGTAAATCTTAATACTATTTTTATTGAATAAAGTAAAAATAAATTATTATTGACTGTCAAAAATATAATATTAGTGAGATGTTTCTGTTAATAATTTTATTATCAGTTTGCTTTTAAAGGATGGCAAAGTTTGGCAGTCTCTCACATAAGGTGAAGAGAATTCCATGTTCTCTACTCACATATAAGAAGATTTTATCCCTGGAATCCATCTAAATTTAAGGGGAAGTTAGAGTGAGAAAATTGGCGACTTAGTACACCAAATTAGGTTAACGTCCATTTTTTTGTTAACGGGTTTTTGTGATAAGTTGGCTACACTGTCTGAGCAGTGATCAATACATACTTTACACGTAAATATGGACTATGGTTATTTTAGGTACCTTGGAGATCGACTTCTCACTTCATATCCAAAACATTTCTCACATATTTTTTTTGGAGAAAATTTTAACATTTATATTTCTCTCGGATAATTAAGCCTATTCGCATACTCCAATAATACATTGTGTTTTCTGTTTATTATTTTAATTTATACAGGTGGGATTGTGGCATAGAATCCCCCAAAATAACAAATTATCTATATATTAATACGTGAAGGAAAAACTTTGTACCCCTTTCTAAACACATTGCCTGCACGAAGGACTGTGATATTTGGCATAATTAAAGTTCATATAGAGAAGGAGTGCAGAAAAATAACATTTATATATAATATGTGTCCACCGCTGTGGTCTCGAGGTAGCGTGCTACCTTGTCACGCAGCGGGCCCGGGTTCGATCCCCGGTCGGGGCAGTTTTTCTGGGTGAGGTTTTTATCGGGGTTTTTCCTCACCTGTAAGACACATGCCAGGAAAACTTTAAGGCCCAAACGGTCCCCGAAATCATATGGCCATCATCATCATTCTTATCATTATCATCATTATCACCATCATCTTTCACCGGTGTGGAAAGCAACGGGAAGCTACCACACCTACACAATTCCCTAGTAAAGCTGCAAGCATAGCATGAAAATGCTATGATTGCAGTGAAGGACCTGCCTTCGGGCAGAATTACTATGGATGGATATAATATGTGTTACAAATAAATTAAATTAAACCGAATATAATAAATTGACTCTAAGGAATTTATGCGTATTACTCATTGATTTGTGTACTCGTTCATTTGTTTACGTTCATACTGAAAGTACATTGTTGTAAAAAGAATTGTGCAGCAGCAATGCGAATCGACTTACTCTCGCGTATTTATTATTACTGGTTTATTATTAATGATTAAAAAAAGTGAATATATTTTATTATTTGAATTTAAATTAAACTCTGCCAAATCTTTGTTTCAGTAATTTCATTACATATTTCTTATATACTTACATATTCGCACTTATTTCCATTATGTCTGGACATAGAAGATTGACGGGTTGGAGTGAGAGATAAAGAAGAAGGAATATATACTCCCGCACACATAATAATAGGCCAAATGCAAATTTAAATAGTATAAATAGTATACAAATGTCAAATGACGCGATATTGTTTTTTTAAATATGACTTAGCCAAGCTATACCACGTATTTCCTATCTTTTGCATAATGACGTATTTGTGAACATACTTAAAAATTAATGAATTGTGGTCGAATTTCGACCGCTGGGCGACCACTAGTTTAAATTATTTTTAGTTAAAAATTGACTATTTATATTATTGACCTCGTTAAATGTGCACGTATCGTTCGCGGTGGACTAGTGGTGAATTACGTAATTCTGGTCTCGAATTTTGCGGGTTCAAACCCGTTCTGGGCCAATGGATTTTTTTAGAATGGAAAAACGCAAGGATAATATTTTCCGGGAGGGACTATAAGCCATGTTTCCCGAGTCAGAAGATTTTCAGGCTGGTAAAAGAACCTTAAGCCTGAATAAAGAGGTCTTGAAACAAATTTTACAAACCTTCTTAATCATAAGTAATGCCACGAGTGATTTCCGAATTATCGATGAATTGACGATTCACGAAGTGAGGAGTGAATTTATGTAGAGAATTTGGAAATCAAGAGTGGCATTTGTTAGGATTATTTAACGAATAAAATTAAGTTGTTTATTCACAAATCAGTATTTAAATATAGTTATTTCTAAATATTATATATTTAATGTAAACGGCAATGTTTGAAAACAAATGAGAAACGTTATGATTCACTTGTTTATCACTGCAACCAGATCATATTATTGATTGCCAAAGGATCGCAATATTGTAGTAGTAGTAGGACTTTATTAGACAAAAAGTAAGATATTTACAATATTATTTACAAATATGGGTCGCACGGGCAGTAAGCCGTACGTGCTGTTGACAGTCCGTTACAATAAAGTAATAATTGGTACTAGTGTAAAGAAAAATAAACAACAAAAACAGCAATAACATTACAATTACATAAAGAAAACACAATAATAATATTACAATTAAATAATAACACAATAGCATTATACACTAAAAACATTAACATCACAATAGGTAATATTGTAAGAATGCACCCTAGTGGAGAAAAAAGGAAACACATCAAACTGTATATTAATTAATTTCTGATGTCCTATGATGTAAATATATCAATTATATTTTTCTAGAACGTTATTAACTGGGAAAAAATACGTTTAAGAAAGTGCAAATAGTGGTTTATTTTTTTTGTGGTGTAATCAATTGCTACAATTGTTTTTTATATTATCTCCCGCAAACACGATAAGGTTACATTCGTGCACTATATATACAATCTGGTAGCCACATGTATTTACTCTAAATAATGCTATGACCTATTCAGAATGTTAAAAAGGAGGAGCTTGATTTTACAGTGATCAAATTAAACTGATAAAATTTGTGATTGATTGTAAATCAAGAATCATTGAAATGTGATTGGTCATTGAATCCCATTTGGGGCATGAGTTAAATATTCGTAGTAATACCCTTAAGTGCAATATACGGGCTTAAAAACTGACTTCCTTCATCCTGACAATGCTTAGTTACCTACTAGATGTCTTCATTGGGTCGGTGTGTTGACCGATTTCTCCATTCATGACATCTGTTGCAAAATGAGCGTAATTAAATGAACTTGGTCTAGTAACTCCTAACAAAGGAGAGGCTAAGTTTCAACATTAGGCTCTTACGGTATTGTATATAGATAAATATACAGGGTGCTCTAAAATTTCCCTTACAAATATCTAGGACTTGTAGAGGGAACTGAGTTGATAATGTTTAGACTTGGAAACAATGTCCAGGAACTTACTATTTCCGTGCTACAGCCGTTCGAAAACATGTTTTTAACGCGACCGCTTTTACAGGTAATTTATTATGACGCGTGACACAGTACATCGCTTGTTTTACAATTCAACTCATTAATAACCAAAGAAACAAAATGGAAACTGAATCATGACTTGCATTAATAATCTGAGGTTTACCCTCCGCAATCAATTTTTGCAGTTTTTAAAATTCCGAAAATTTTTGGGCATTTAAAAAACACCAAGTCTTGGAATACTCGATAGGGGGATTTTCGATCGCGATGCTATTACTTGTTGAGACACGTGACGTATGTTCAGGCAATGCTTGTTTTCAAACGGCTGTAGCACGGAAACGGTAATTTTCCGGACATGGTTTTGCAATTCTAGATATTATCAACTCGGTCCCCTCTACAAGTCCTAGAAGTTTGTAAGGGAAATTTTAGAGCACCCTATATATATCCATCCTTACCTGTTTTTCTAATCCTATCCTTCAAGTCATTTGAATCTCTGTGTTCTTCTGTCATGTTCTATCGTCTCTGCTTTGCAAACATTATACAATCCTTGGTTTGTATTATCTGGCACAGAACGTCATGACATAGGGAGGGTGAATAGTTATTATGTTTATATACAGAAGGCGGTGGTGTTTGAATTCGGAATAGCGTTACGTGACTTTGTTGAATGGAAAGCCAACCTCTGTCTTGTGTTGAATCAGAAACCCAGTTCCCACATGTTCTATTTATGTATAGTTTCTCAAGTGTTGTGCATGCATATGTCAAATTGTTTAATGAGCTTTCTCTATTAATGAAGTTTGATGCTTGCCTCCAGTCATGCAAGCGAACTCCAATATCGCAAAGCGCATTGAATTTCCCTCATTAAAAAGTATATTTGTTTTCTCTTGCTCACAGCTATGGGAAATTAATTTAAATATGCTCAACAAATTAATGAACTCTGACAGAATTAAATTTGTTAATTAATAAAATCTAAGATTAGAATTTTTAACGAACAGTTTAAAATATCTAATCGTAGTTTATCATAAGTAATGCAACGGGTGATTTCTAATTTATCTAGAGGATTTAGAAATCAAGAGTGGCATTTGTTAGGACTATTTAATAAAATTAAGCTGTTTACTCACAAATCATTATTTAAACATAGTTATTTTAAAATATTTACATATTTAATGTAAACCGCGATGTTTTAAAAAAATGAGATATGTTTCGTTATACTTCTTTTGTTCATCCACTGCAGCTAGTCATATTATTTATTACCAAATAGGATCTCAATATTGTAAGAATGCACCCTAGTGATGAAAAAACGAAACACATACAAAAATATGTGTTCACAATTTGCTATATTTAACGTATTTTTTAGAGAGTCAGCCACTGCAAAATAATGCTCTGACGTGTTCAGAATATAATTTTGGTAATCAAAATTCGATAAATATCGAGGTGAAAAGGAACTGTGATTGGTTGTAAAACAAAATTCATTGAAACGTGATTGGTCATTGACTCCCATTTCGGGCATGAGTTAAATAGTCAAAAGTAATGCCAAAAGGGATTTCCAAATTATCAAGAGGATTTGGAAATCATGAGTGGCATTTGTTAGGACTATTTAACGAATAAAATTAAGCTGTTTACTCAAAGGTCATTATTTAAATATAGTTACCGATATTTTAAAATATTTATATATTTAATGTAGATGGCGATGTTTGAAAACAAATCAGAAATGTGAGGTTTGGTATATTCACTTGAACTTGATCATATTTTGTATTGCCAAATAGGATCGCAATATTGTATGAATGCAGCCTAGTTGAGAAATAATGAAACACATCAAACTGTACATTATAATCAACATTATAGGTTATTCATTTATTTTTTTAGTAAACAACTCAGTAAAATCATGGAATCTTTTCATTATTTGCTATATTCAATGTATTTGTTGGAGAAAAATAATGCTCTGAGCTGTTCAGAATATTAAAAAGGAGCAGCTTTCGTTATCACAAAAGAGGGAGTTGATAAAGAGAAATCGATAAAGAGCGAGGTGAACACCGCTGTCATTGGTTGTAAAACAAAATTCATTGAAACGTGATTGGTCATTGACTACCACTTGGGGCATGAGTTAAAAAGTCAATTAGATTTCATAGTCACCATCATCATCTTCATGGTTGTCCGTTGGCCTGTTCCGCTCTCAGAATTCATCTTCCCATCGTTTTGTAGGACGTCCCACATCTCTGTAGCCTTGAGGTTTGTACAACAGTGCATGTTTTTTATTTCTATTTCATAGTATCACCGTAAATTAAATATCATCGTCCGTTCACGAATTCAGGCCATTTGTTGATCTGTTTCGGTCTCAATAGAAACACCATCCAGAAGTATTTTAAGTGGACGTCCTGGTCTTCTTCTTTCCGTAGGTTCATTGCTTAACATTTGCTTGGATATCCTGTGATTCTCCATTCGATGAACATGTTACATCCATCTTCACTTATAATCAGAATTTTTATTTTCTAAGGATCCCATGTGTAATTTTTCTAAGATGTCTTCATTTTTTATGACCTAGTAGTGTGTATCCTGCAGTCCTCCAAAGATATCTCATTTCAGCAGATCTAAGTCTGTTTTCTTCTGTTTCAATGTCCAAGCTTTGCTATCATGTAAAATAGTTGAAAGAGCCAGTGTTTTATACACTTTTAGTCTTGAATGTTTAAATAACCCCATAATTAAAATTTCAATTTCAATAAAAAATAATATAACCAGATATATATTCCCGGAGTATGAACCCGCGAACCTTAAAATTGGATGTGCACATGTGTGAAATTTACTGATTACCATATTAACTTCTTGAATTTATCTATCTTTTGCAACACACTGCATTACTATAAATTTGTTACCTTCTGTTCTATAACTGTTTGTCATTGGTAGAAGTAGGTCCCAGACACCCTGTATAAATAACCAAGTAACTCACTGACGCTATCGAGCCCGACGGTTCATGGCCTAGCTGATATAAGCTCTCAATACATCCCTATCCTGAGCTAATGTTTTCCAATCATCCCCTGTATAATCTAGTTCTCTGAAATTATGGTTAATTTTATTCTTCCACCTCATTCTTGATCTACCAACATGGGGTTTCCCTCTGGTTTTCCTAATAGAAGCTTGCATACACCCCTTTCTTTTCCAATTCGTGTCATATGTCCTGTCCATCGTAGTCTACGAGACTTAACTCTTCTTATTATATGTGGCTTCCTAGTGCTTCACGGTTATGTAGTCTTCTCCATTCACCTGTTTGTTCATCTCTCTTTGGATAAAAAAATTCTAAGAACTTTATTCTCAAACACTCGTAATCTCCTTTCCTTCCTTAAAGCAAGAGTCCAAGTTTCCCATCCATATAATGTAACTTGAGAATAACAGTTTTATATATTTTCAGTTTAATGTTTTTTGAGAGAAGTTGAGAAAACAAGAGACCCTGTAATACATAATAGCACGCATTTCCAGAATTGAGCCTATGTTTAATTTCTTTGTGCATCTCATTTATATTTGTAATTATTGTTTCTAGGTATTTGAATTCAGCCACTTCCTCAAATATTTCCAAATTTTTCATTAGCGGACACTCTGTTTATCTGTTTGCAGTTACCCGAAACCGTTAAAATTCTTTATTAACATCGAATTAAACAAAATCCTTGTTTTTTTATATTTAGTCGAGAAGAATGGAAGGAAATGATGTAATTGAGTTGAATACATGCCTGAGTGCTAGAGAACATGGGTATTTCTGCCACGGGGTTCGATTTCTGTTGCGGTTACCTCGCCAGAGAAATTTCGATGAGGGCGGGTAATGTTGCGTGAAAAACTTAGGGTATAGTCCGGCTATAATGAAAATAGCATTTTTATCGAACAGAAGGACAGTGAATGGTGAAAATGTTGAAAAAATTTATTTTTTGTATATTTCCTTTTTAATAAATCTGATTCTTTAGGATAATTTAATCTAAAAATGTTTATAATAGGAGCAAAATTGAGTCCGTGACGTAAGAGTTTAAATACTCTTGCACGTGTGGTTAGCATTACTATTTAAACTTTAATATGCTTTCTTCTCCATTTTTTTTACATTTTCCAAAACTTAAAATGCTTCTTACGATGCAACTTTTATCGAATCAAAGTGAAATTTTGTGGTTAGACTCCCCAATAAATGCTAATTCAAATTTGCTATGCAGTTACTAGTCTAAGACACAAGTGTTTTTTTTAAATTGACATGGAAATGCATGAGAGTGGATGAAATAAATGATTTCTGGAAATGCGTGAGATTATGCATTACAGGGACTTTTGACATCCCAACTTCTTTAAAAAAATGTTAAACTGAAAATATATAAAACTGCTATTCTCCCAGTTATTATAAGGATTGCGAAACATGGACTCTTACTTTAAGGGAGGAAAGAAGATTACGATTATTTGAGAATAAAGTTCTTAGGACACTTTTTGGGTCAAAAAGAGATGAATGAACAGACAGATGCATGGAGGAAACTACCTAATAGTGAGCTACATTATATGTATAGGAAGCCAGATATAATAAGAACAGTCAAGTCTCGCAGACTGCGATGGGCACGATATGTAGCACGTATTGGGGATAAAATAAGTGCAAGGAAGCCTCTTATAGGAAAACCAGAGGGAAAACACCCAGGTGGTAGACCAAGAATGAGGTGAGAAAATAACATTATCCATTATTTGAGGGAAGTAGATTATACAGGGGATGATTGGAAAACATTCGCTCAAGGTAGAGATGTATGGAGAGTTTATGTCCGCGCAGCCGTGAACATACTGGTTAGATAGAGCCAGTGAGTTAGTTAGTTAGTTTAAAAACTGGATACGATAGGCTAATAATTCTGAGTCGAAGTACCAAATTAGCTGGAAATAAGTGTACTGTAATGTTCTGTTTACCTGATGATGTAGGCCTACATAGTTTTTGTCGCTGAACTAGAGTGTTTGTGGTATGTTGTTGAATACACTGGCAGGATACTACAGGTCGGCAATTTGAGCATGTGAAATTTTGGAGATCAACTGTGCTGAAACTCATTTCCTATTGGCGCTTTCGCCGAAATCCTTACTTCTATTTATTAATAACTAGCTAATACTTGGCGTGCGTTCCTACGCCTAAATAAGTTAAATATTAAAGGTTAATTAAATTGTATGGTATACGCTGAGACGAACCAAACATGTCAGTTACCAGACAGTTTTTAGTTTCGGATTTCAGGTAAAGCTTCACTTCTGATTGTCGGATTTCGCTCATTTTTGGACAATGCCTGTCTCGGATTATTTCAATAGGATATACTGAGTTTCGTAGTCAAACATAAAAAATTGTGATTGCTAGAGCGAATTTTAAATTTTCACTTCAGGTGAACTCCTGCACCTAATGGTTTGTGAGGGTCCAATTGTGAATCTAAACCACCCAGGGACCCACTAAAAAAAATCAGAACGGTCCAGTCGTTTAGGCAGTTTTTAATTTCGAGTTCGAAGTAAATCTCCACTTCTAATTGTCTGATTTCGCTCATTTTTGGATAATATCCATCTCGGATTATTTTAATACGATATACTAAGTTTCGTTGTGAAACATTGAAAAATATGACAGAGCTATTTTTAAATTTTCGCTTCAGGTGAACTCATACACCTAATGGTTTTAGAGGGTCCAATTGTGAATCTAAACCATCCAGGGACCCACTCAAACATACACAAATATGTTTTTCAAAATCGGTTCAGTCGTTTAGGCATTTTTTAAAAAAAAATCGGATTTCAAGTAAACATCCACTTGTAATTGTCAGATTTTGCTCATTTTCGGGCAATACTTACCTTGGTTTATTTTAATACGATATACTGTTTCGTTGTGAAAAATCGAAAAATGTGATTGCTAGAACGATTTGTCAATTATCACTTTTGGTGAACCCCTACACGCAATGGTTTTAGAAGGTCCAATTGCAATTGTAAACCATCGAGCGACCCAATCAGGCACACACAAAACATTTCATCAAAATGCGTCCAGTCGTTTAGAAAGAGTTCAGTGACAAACACACCTACAGAAGAATTATATATATATATATATATATATAACTGCCAAGCAGTTTGAACTATTGATGTGGACCTACAAACTTCATATTTGCTACACATGAATTATTAAAAAAACTCTGCAATAGCGTAAACTAATCAATTTCCTAAGCCAGTCGAAATTATGGTCCAATTTTGAAGATTTACGCAATATATCTTTTCGTTGTTAATTAAATAGTATTTAAAAATAGATATAATACGAAATAAAAAATAAGGGAAATTATGAGTGCACAAGAGTAGCCGGACATCATAGACATTATAGAAAAGAAAAGATTACAGTGGTATGACCATGTCAAAAGAATGCCAGAGCAAAGATTGCCTAAAATTGTTATGGAATGGATCCCAATAGAAAGGAGGAAGAGGGGAAGACCCAAGAAAACTTGGATAGAAGGGGTACAAACAGATATGAATATCAGAGGATTGGAGGAAGATCAATGGATGGACAGAGAGGATTGGCGTTTGGTTTCCGGAAGACGGCGGCAGCTGCCATGATACTGGATGATGATGATGATGAAAAATAAATATTCTCAACCCGTGTCCAAATCTGGGTCGGGTAGAAGAATAAGATAACATGAAGCGATACTAGTAAAATTCATGGTAAGTTTCTGTTCAGGTGTTAATTCACAATAATATAATAACAACCTGATTCCTAATGCGAACACACCCAGTCCACACAATCCACTATACAAAATACTCACCACCAAGTCAGTGCTTCAACAAGGGTCAACAAATACGGACCTAGTGCATTCTGCTGATGATGGGACTAGTCCCGAAAGGCCTACAGAGTTTTAAAACAACTTAAGTTGAGGAGACGGACCTACAAGGTAACTATTTTATAGTTTTAATCTTACATTATATCATTAAGATGAAGTGCTTATATTTTAGAGGTCTCTGAACAACCAGGACGCCGGCCAACCACTCCTGACACATCGTTAGAGGAGCGGATGAATAAAATAAAATCAAACGAAATGGATGAGACGAGTATGGAGAAGTGGTAATCAAATTGTGAGAGGGGAAAACGGGAGAAACCTCGAGAAAAACAAGTTTAGAGTGTGCTAGCTATATATTTTTTATTACGAATAATCGACAATGCAGTGTTTCTCCTTCAACCCAAAGTGATTTGTCGCCAGAAGTTTCTATCTAAAGCATCTTCTTTCCTCAAATCTCTAGCTTCCGTACTTCTCTTCACTCCATCTATCCAATGTTCTCTAGATCTGCCTCTTCCAATTCTTCCATTAGATTTCCAATTAAGGCACTCCTTTGGTATTCTCTCATCTTGCATTCTTATGAGGTGTATATACCATTTCAGTCCATTGCTGTGATCTCGAGATAGCGCGCTGCCTTCTCATGCAGCGGGCCCGGGTTCGATTCCCGGTCGGGACAGGCTCCTGGATGAGATTTTTCGGGGTTTTTCCTCACCTGTAAGACGAATGTCAGGATGCTTAGGGCCCAACGGTCCCCGAAAATCATCCGGACATCATCATCATTATCATCGTCATTCTTCACCGGTGTGGAAAGCAACGAGAAGCTACCACACATATAATTCCCTAGTAAAGCAGCAAAGCATAGCATAAAATGCTATGATTGCAGTGAAAGACCTGCCCTCAGGCAGAATTACTACGGATGGATATCATTTCAAACGTTTTTCTTCTATTTTTTCTAATACGCATGTTTTATTTTTAAATTGCATAATTACCCTTATTGCGATAGTTATATTTTTTACCAGTTTTCGCAAACAATCTCCCATGGTTTCATTACTGGAGTTGGGTTGATGTAATGGAAAGTTCACCGCTGAAACTCGTGAAATCAGAGAGCATTTTTTCATGTGGTTTTATTTGTATTTAAATAAGTAAGTATATTAAACGTATACATATTCATTGCGACAAATTAATGTTAATTTGTTGGCAAAGTGAATTATTCATGAGTAGCCCCTAGCATGATTATCCATTAGGGATATTGATATAATTCTTCCACGGCTGTTAAATTCAGGATTTAACTCAGTCATTATTCCCCATGTCACATTGTGGAAGATGGCTGCGAGCATGTGACGTCATGGTTATTGAAGTAATGCCACGAGTGATTTCCTAATTATCGAGATGAAATAACGAATGAATTAATTTATCTAGAGGATTTGGAAATCAAGAGTGGTATTTGTTAGGACTATTTAACGAGTAAAATTAAACTGTTTACTCAAAAATAATTATTTAAATATAGTAAAATTAAAAATATGAAATAGATACCTAATATCTCAATTGTCCTCAACTTTATGAAGACTGTAAGATTAAGTACTTTCGGAACATGTGTAGGGAAGTTAGGATAATGAGGACCCTTCTGTTTGACTGAACCTGAAAGAATCCTTATCGTCACCCCATCCTCATAATAATAATTGTATTGTATTGTAAGCCTATGTTTTCCCTTTACAGAGATTTAGGCTCTCTCCCTCTACAGGGAAGAATTTAGTTACACTTGTTTTCATATAGATGTCATTTTGAGTGGTCCGTGGTCAGCGTTCCGCCTCATACTGACATGTAGAAAACTAAGGTAGTACTAGGACGGGAAAATTCGGTAAATTTTGCTTAGAGGCCTTTTCATTCAGGCTTAAGGATTTTTTACGAGCCTGAAAATCTTCAGACTCGGGACCCACGGCTTAAAGTCCCTCCCGGAGGACTTGCTCCTTGGATTTTTCCGTCCTAAAAAATCCATCGACCCCGGCCGGGTTTGAACCCGCGATCCTCGGGACCAGAGGCAAGGATCATAACCACTAGTCCACCGCGGCCGTTCATAATAATAATAATAATAATAATAATAATAATAATAATAATAATAATAATAATAATAATAATAATAATAATAATAATAATAATAATAATAATAATAATAACAATAATAATAATCCATCCATAGTAATTCTGCCCGAGGGCAGGTCCTTCACTGCAATCATAGCATTTTTATGCTATGCTTGCAGCTTTACTAGGGAATTATAGGTGTGGTAGCTTCCCGTTGCTTTCCACACCGGTGAAGGATGACGATGATAATGATATGGATGATGATGGTGATGATGGCCATATGATTTCGGGGACCGTTTGGGCTTTAAAGTTTTCCTGACATTTGTCTTACAGGTGAGGAAAACCCCCGATAAAAACCTCACCCAGAAAAACTGCTCCGACCGAGGATCGAACCCGGGCCCGCTGCGTGACAAGGCAGCACGCTACCTTGAGACCACAGCGGTGGTTATAATAATAATAATAATAATAATAATAATAATAATAATAATTTGATTTAATATTTGCATTTAATAAGTATACCATATAGTTCGCTCTTGCGCTCAATTCAAGGCGCCAAGTATTCGACCGAGATGTAATTAACATTCCATAGAATGATCTCGATACGCAGTTGCATAAACACCTGCTTTTCTACTTGCAAATAGGATATTCACAGTATTATGCAACTTTGCTGACTTAGTATTGTATTTAACCATTGATAATATATTTTCTGCTTTTTCATATGGGAGGCGTTGAAGCAAATATAAATTTTATAATTGGACGTCTTGGTATTCGCGCGCGACTCTGAAAGTGTCAGAGCTACCAGCTTAACATTTATTTTATCGAATGTTCCAGAAAGTACCGCCCCCAATAAGCGTATATACGTAGAAAATCTTTTGTATCTTCAGACGAGGGAAACCCACCATGTGAGCAGCATACGCGTACCTCGATCTTCGCAATGGGGACATTGCGTAATTCCGAATCATTTATAGAAATTGACTTACTTGAAATAAAGTGCAGAAGTGCAACGTGACACAGTTTAATAATCTGAAGAACTTACGGGAAATTATATTTTGTGAAGTGATTATGTAGTGAAGTGCGATTTATTTGCTTTTATAAAATAAATATTTTTCATTTTTAATAACCTATGGAATATTTTACAGTCCTCCTCTTCCCTGCCTTTTCAAGAGATCTCTGAACTGGGATCTGGCACTTACAGGACCCTTTTAATATATTCTTTAATTGGCGCTGCCCTCGAACAGAGAATATTGTAACTTTTTCCATTCATCAATTTTGACTGGTTCAAGGCCAGTTTCTTTTATTATTTGTGCGAAGAAGGATTTTATTTGTGATATTTATGAAAATGACCACTTTAAAAGTTTTTCAAGCTAAGAATCAGTTCTTAATGCGTGCTATTGAATATTATAAATGTTGAAAAATAAAAATAACAGACCACATAAACACAAGCAATGGTGTTCGACAAGAATGTGGACTATCTCCACTCTTATTTAATATATATCTTAACAGAATAGTGCAAGAATGGAAACAAACAGTAAATAGTGGAATTTCAATAACTAGGAATAAAATAATTCAAACAATATTATATGCTGATGATCAAATAATATTATCAGATTCCGAAGATAGCTTACAAATAGCAGCGTATCAATTATTCAAAATTGCCAGCAAATATAATATGAAAATTTCCACTTCAAAATCCAAAACAATGGCAATGTGTGGAAAAAACATACAACGGGTGAAAATTGAGATTGATGGAAAAATTATAGAACAAGTGTCAGATTTCTCTTACTTAGGAAGTGTATTTGCAGAGTATAAGAGTGACATTGATTCAAAATTACAAAAATATAATAAAATGAATGGGGTAATACGAAGACATTTTGGTAAACAGATGAGGACAGAGACAAAACTAAGATTATATAACATCACATCAAAAGCTGCTCTAAAATACGGAAGTGAAATTTGGATTTTAAATAAAAGAAACTCTCATAAACTTCAAGTAAGCCAAATGCGCTTCTTACGATTATTGTTAGGAGTTAATAGACTGGATCACCAAAGGAACACTATTATCAGAGGAAAACTTGGAGTAACAAGTTTAAATTAAGATATACAAAGATACCAACAAGAATGGAAAAATCATCTGAGGAGAATGGCAAGAAATAGACTTCCAAAATTGGCATTCCAATATACCCCAAATGGACATAGGGACCAAGGAAGACCAAAACATCGGTGGAAAGATCAAGACCATCTTCTCTAGGTTTACCGTACAGGCCACATGGCCTAAAACGAATTTGTTCATGATGATGATGATGAAATGTTGAAAAAACTCCTAAAAATATTATAGTATGTAGATGCTGTTTTAATATATTGAAGGGTTTGATTTGATACTATGTGATATATTGGCTGTATAAATAATTAAACATAACAAAGGAATTCGGTTAATGTGTACCCTCCACGAGGACCTGGGTCCACTTTACACGAATACTTATATTTTATCAATGAGGCTGCTGTCTGTAAGAACCATCCACTTAATTAATTTTATTTATTTATTATCCTTGTAATTTTACTAAACCCAAAGATCATCGCTTTCTGCAGTTGAATGACGTGTGAATGTTATAATCAACAATAATTTTTTAAAACATTAAATAAATATCAACGCTTTTTAATTATGATCAGTCATAAATATTTTCAGATCAATCTGTGCCGGTCTATATAAATTAATAGAGTAAATAAACTTTAAAATATACTAAAATCTAAGGTGTACTCTGGGGTACACTTTATCCGAATATGGAGGTTAAGGTGGACCTTTCTTGTAATGTAAAAAGTTTATAAATTATGAAGATGTTTCCATATTTGAATAAAAAACAATGCTATTTCATAGTTACAACACTAATGATAATCACTGTAATTAAACAAAATTCAAATCCCTTAATTAAAAGAAGAAAAACAACTAATTGAAAACAGGGATCCAAATTACCCGACGTTCCTCTACTCCATCATCAGCATGTAGATTATCATAGATGTTGCTGATGATGGAGCATATGCTCCGAAAGTACTTCATCTTACTGCCTTCATAAAGTTGCGAAGATCTCATGTATCTATTTTATATTTTAAATGTTACAAGTGACTTCAACGGTGATTCGTCGTGAATTTTAAAAGTATTGATTAAATATAGTTATTTTAAAATATTTATATATTTAATTAAACGGTGATGTTTGAAAACAAATGAGAAATGTTTAGTTAAGTTTAATTTTTTCATCACTGTAAATAGATCATATTATTTATTGCCAAATAGGATCGCAATATTTAAGAATGCACCCTAGTGGAGGAAAAATGAAACTTATCAAACTGTATATTATAACCAACATTATAGGTTATTAATTATTTTTATAGCAAACAACTCTGTAAAATCATTATTTAAAAACATAATTATTTAACACATGATTATCAAATGTGCAGTCGAAGGAATCTGTTCATTGTTTGCTATATCAAATGTATTTGATGGAGAGTCAGTCACTGCAAAATAATGCTATGACCTGTTCAGAATATTAAAAAGGACGAGCTTGCTTTGTTTTAGTAAAGAGAATTCGATAAATATCGAGGTGAAACACGAGTGACATTGGTTGTAAAACAAAATTCATTGAAACGTGATTGGTCATTGACACCCATTTGGGGCATGAGTTAAATAGTCAAAGAGAAAACATTTGAATTGCAGACTTTCTCTAATTTGATCTTGATATATTCAAGATTTAAATACACTCGTAAATTGTTGCGCAAATAATCAATTTCGTAGTTACAAAAAAAAAAAAGTCCGTCACGCAAGACGAATTTATGCTCCCATTTTGTTGGTTTACGGAATTATATTTAATTTGTGGGAAAAGATTGTAATATAGAACATTATCATTGAAGCAATAACTAATTTTAAATAGCTATTTAGCCTATTTCAGATTTCAAAACGGATTTAGACACCGAAATACAAACTAACTAACTAAACTCACTGGCTCTATCGAACATGTAGGTTCATGGCCGCGCCGATATAAGCTCTCCATACATCCCTATCTTGAGCTAATGTTTTCCAATAATCCCACTGTATAATCTACGTATCTCAAATTATTGAAAATGTTATTTTTCGACCTTATTCTTGGTCTACCAACTGGGCGTTTTCCCTCTGGTTTTCATACAAGAAGCTTCCATGCACCTCTTTCATTCCCATTCGTGCCACATGCTCTGCCTATCGTAGTTTACGAGATTTAACTGTTCTTGTTATATATGGCTTCCTGTTCATACCACTTAGCTCATTGTTATGTAGTTTTTTATTTTCCATTGACTTGTCTGTTCATCTCTTTTTGGCCCAAAAATGTTTCCTAAGAACTTTATTATCAAATACGTGTAATCTTCTTTCCTCCCTTAAAATAATTCTCCAGATTTCGCACCAAATATATATATATATATATATATATATATATATATATATATATATAACCTAATAAAATTAACAGAACCATTAAACGCTACTTTGAGAAACATATGAATTATTTTACAAAATTACGGAATTCAAAATATCACAGCAAACGCAGCCTTAAAATGTTGCAGTAAAATATGGATTATACCTGTAGGTAGATGCCGTCGTCCTAAATTTTGTGGCACAATTTAATTTTTAACTTTCGTCATATGAGTTCACCTCAACGGAATTTGATATGAATTTCACTAGTATTGAAAATATGGATGCTGAGAAAGAGGGATGCACAGATATTGGAAGCAGCACAAATTAAATTTCTCAGAGAATAACACGTATGGATCGTATAAGAAGTGAGTCTATCAAGAAAAAAATTAATGCAATAAATATAGCACAGGAAATTAAAGAATACCAACAAAAATGGCTACAGCATGTAAGAAGAATGATCAAGGAGGAATCCATTGGCAGGCTTTAAACTACAAACCGAGGGGTAAAGGAGATATTGGACGATAACTGACAACAGACTCATCTGGAAGAAACAGGAATAGGCTAATAAAAGCCTAAAAACTTAACTGTGCATGGTGATGATCTAATTTGTTAATTTGGATAAACTATTTTTTATGCCAGGATATTTATTTCCGATACACCATACAATTCAATTAATCCTTAAGGCTATAAGAGAGTTGTTACTCAACTATACTTGGGCAAGCAAAGCAGCGAATTTTGTCCTTCAGCTCATTTATGCCAAACACATCGTGATATGGAGATTCCCGGGCAATCATCGGGGTATTTAAAATAATAACGATTAAATTTATAATTATATAAAAATACATTATATAATGGAAATGGACAGCTAATGACAAATGAGGGAAATTTTGAGGAAGTGGCTGAATTCAAATACCTAGGAACAATAATCACAAACACGAATGAGATGCACAAATAAATTAAACATAGGCTCAATTCTGGAAATGCGTGTTATTATGAATTATAGAGACTCTCGTCTTCCCAACTCCTTTCAAAAGACGTTAAACTGAAAATATATAAAACTATTATTGTAGCAGTTATATTATATGGATGTGAAACATGGACTCTTACTTTAAGGGAGGAAAGAAGATTACGAGTATTTGAGAATAAAGTCCTTAGGAAAATGTTTGGACCAAAGAGAGATGAACAGACAGGTGAATGGAGAAGACTACATAACAGTGAATTACATGGTCTTTATAGGAAGCCAGATATAATGAGAACAGTTAAGTCTCGTAGACTGCGATGGGTAGGACATGTGGCACGGATGGGGAATGAAAGACGTGCATGAAAGCTTCTTGTAGGAAAACCAGAGGGAAAACGCCCAGTTGGTAGACCAAGAACGAGGTGGGAGAATAACATTAACTATGATTTGAGGGAAGTAGATTATACAGGGGATGATTGTAAATCATTGGCTCAGGATAGGGATATATGGAGAGCTTATGCCCGCGCGGCTATGAACCTACTGGTGAGTTAGTTAATTATATTTCCTTCTACGTATTCAACTAAACATAAAAACACATTATCATTTATTTAGGCGTAGCAGGCGCACGCCGGGTTTTAGCTAGGTACTAATAAATAATGATGATGAATTACAAGAAATACAAAATGAAGTATATAGAGCAAATAAGGAATATTATGGACTCTTTCCAATCCTAAAATCAAAATTTATCTTTAGGAAAGTTAAAATATTACTATATAAAACCTGCATGTATTCAATATTGGTATATGAAAGTGAAACTTGGACTATGAGAAAGAGCTCTGAGAATTTAATTAACACTTTTGAAATATAGATTTTGAAAAAGTTATATGGACAAGTAAAACAGAATGAAAAATGGAGAATGAGGTATAATAAAGAAATATATTATCTTTTTAAGGAACCTGATTTATCAACTCTTGTGAAATTAAAAAAAAAATGTAATGTAATGGACAAAGAATGCGTATCTAACAAAGTGATGACGGAGGAGATGTTTGGGGAGCGGCCAGTAGGGAAACCTAAGAAAAGATCGGTGGACTCAGTGAAGGAAGATTGTCATCAAATCCTGAACTGTAGGAACTGTCAACAGAGAACATTGGTTAAAGAAGATTAGAGGCTTCGCATGAAGAAGGCCCGGACCCGCTATGGGCTGTAGCGCCATTGGAAGAAGAAGAAAATATATTATATATTTAAATTGTCAAATTATACAATAATTTGCAAATAGGAAATAACTTATGATAATGAATTATTTCTTTTCACTGTGTTCCGACACTTTTAATCTCCTGGCATCAGAAATTGAGTCTGTTGAGAAAAAAAATATATATACCGTAAACCAGAAAATGGTACCATAAATTCGACTTGCAGACCAATTCGCTTATGTTAATCAATTTCTGCGGGACGGACGTTTTATTCCATTTTTAAAATTTATTTTTACCTTGCCTCTGTTATAGCTTTTTAAAGGAATTATATAACTCAAGTATCCACTAAATTATATGAAAATATATATATATATATATATATATATATATATATACTAGCGCATCCGATAAGTAATGGAAACACTGCTATAACATCACAAAAATTATTTAGTTACTTTTGACATTACGAACTTCTTTTATAGTCTCTTGTCAAGTCAACTATACGTTGCCAAATCCTTGGAGGATATATCACTCCATATGCAGCACCATTTCTGAATATCTCTTTCACTAATCAATCTAGAACTTCCTGCATATCAACTCTTGATTGAAATCGAATGCCTCGTAGATGTTCTTTGATCTCTGAGAATAAGTTATAGACACAAGAGCTTATTTCTGGTGAGTTTGATGGATGTTCGAGTACTTCCCAATTCCACCTTCTAAACAAATTCTACTAGACATCATTTTAGGGCGGTATTACTTACTCAATGTGACAAACATGAATGTATTCACAAAGTATTGCTATTTCGGGACTTTCTGTATTACAAATTGACCAGTCTCAGGCTAGTGTCAGCGTTTCTAACTACTGCTCATGAAGTCCCGGGTTCGATTCCCGGTCAAACCATAGGAATTTTCCTTAAAGGAAATTATTCCGTGGTTGCCCATGGTCTGGAATTTAGGTTAAGATTAGGTTAAGAAGTCTCCTGGCGCTTCATTATCATTTATCGCCCATTATATCATCGGGGTCCACCGCTGTGGTCTCGAGGTAGCGAGCTACCTTGTCACGCAGCGGGCCCGGGTTCGATCCCCTGTCGGGGCAATTTTTCTGGGTGAGGTTTTTATCGGGATTTTTCCTCACCTGTAAGACAAATGTCAGGAAAACTTTAAGGCCCAAACGGTCCCCGAAATCATATGGCCATCATCGTCATCCTTATTATTATCATCTTTTTCACCGGTGTGAAAAGCAACGGGAAGCTACCACACCTACAATTCCCTAGTAAAGCTGCAAGCATAGCATGGAAATGCTATGATTGCAGTGAAGGACCTACCTCCGGGCAGAATTACTATGGATGGATGGATATCATCGGGGTAACGTAATTCCGCCTTCCAGTTGAAATGGATTACAATTCCACGAATGCTAGGGGAGAAAATCAGAAATGTCATAAAATACAACCTGGTGGCATTAGACAAAAAAATGTTATAGATTTATACAACAAAGATGAATCAACAACATACTCCAAAATTACAATGATCACCATTAGGATCGCTGTTTTACAACAGTGCTGCCATTATTTATCGAATGCCCTAGTAAATAAATAAGTGGATTGAATTTTCTTCTCTATTCATAGATATAATTAAAGGATGTTAAGGGTCTTTTAATTGAAACCGTTATAAAAATGTTGAAATCCAGCAATTCTGCTAATTATGTTTCTAGAAATTTATAACCTTCTTATATAGAATTAAATATAATGCTAACCCATAGAATATTCAAATGAAAGAGATATTTAGTGGGTTAAGCTATGAAAAAAGAGTAAAGAAGCGGAAAAGCTTCATCCGAAACCGAAGTCGTTTTCTCCTTTCTTGCTTGTGGATTTTCATGAATACCAACTTAACGACATGGAAGAATAATGAGCCAAAGTTATTTACATTTAAAATGGTAGCTTTTTTCATCCATTTTTAAACTCATAACAACACGGGGGAAAAGATGGAATGAAATGTTATACAATTTACATAGCATTCAGACATAGAAAATCCTCTTATGTAACGTATTATTAATTTCACTATTAGATAGGAGATTGGGGTTCACATTTTTTTATGTTGGTGGTATTATTGGATTTATACTGGCTTATGTGAATAATTCACAGCGGAATTGTGTATAAATTAATCCATTGAAATTAATGGAACGACTTTATAGAATTAAGGTTCACAAATAAATGCATTTTTTGAAACCAGGTCTACGTAAACGGTTATATCAGTGGAATTGGAATGAACTTTCAAAGGGAATAATACAAATTTTTAACTAACGAATTTAGTGAATTATCAAGAAATATTGCTATTGAGATTGTTCTCATGAAATGGTTCTTAATTTTGTTTACAAATCTACATTGAAACTACTTTGTTGACACTGTAAACAACTATAATATAATTTGTATAGCTTACATATACTTGTTATTGGAGCAGCTACTACATGACAATTGAGACCGAGTTCCCACTGCATCTCGTAATAATAAGAGAAATATATATATATATATATATATATATATAAGAAAAGTAAATGTTTGTATTAGACTTGCTCGGTAGCGTAATCGGTAGTGCACTGGGGTATCATCCAGAGGTCCAGGTTCAAGTCCCGTCCGAGCATTTATTTCTTTTTGATATGGTATGGTATGAAAAGAAAAATGATTGCTTGGGTCGGGATTTGAACCCCAGTCTCTAAACTCTGTACGTTTAGCGCTCCAGTCAACTGAGCTGCTCAAGTATTCCAACACAAAGATACATTTTTCTTATATATGTAGTACTCTTAATTCACACAAGAGGTAGCGTGAAGTCGCCCAACTGACATCTAGTGGCCACCATATCAGGTAAGCAAATTTTTAAAGAGAATATTCACTTTATAGCAGTAACGCTTGTATGTTTAGATGTATATTTAACATCTACACACACACACACACACACACATATATATATATATATATATATATATATATATATATGACATAAAAATAAATATTTGATCCGGGACTTGAAGTCGATTTTTCTAACATTATTCGTTAGTGACATAACCACTAGACTACTCAGGCTCCTAGCAGAAACATTTATTTTTCCTTCCTTATGTATGGTTCTCATTCATGAGAGGCAACGGCTCTAATGGAAATTCAAATTAAATTCATTTTACACCCAATTGTCAATAACGTCGTCTTTATTGTCATCTCGCGGCATCTTAGCAAGTATTTTAAAAGAGATATATACATTACAGGAGTAATGCTTTATTTATTTCATGTTGATATTAAATTTTGATATATATTTATATATATATATATATATATATATATATATATATCAAAATTTAATGTTAATGTTTTAATGTTATTTTGCCAGTTATATTATGTGGATGCGAAACATGGACTCTTACATTAAGGGAGGAGAAATTATTAAGAGTATTTGAGAATAAAGTTTTTAAAGTTTTTGGACCAAAGAGAGATGAACAGACTAGCGAATAGAGAAGACAATAACACAGTGAGCTTCACTATATGTATAGGAAACCAAATATAATACGAGCAGTTAAGTCTCGTAGACAGTGATAAGTAGGACATGTGGTACGAATGAGAATAAAATAGGGACATGGAAAATTCATGTAGCAAAATTAGAAGGAAAACGCCCAGTTGGAATACCAAGAATAAGGTGGGAGAATAAAATCAACCATTATTTCAGAGAAGTATATTATACAGGGGGGTGATTGGAAAACATTAGCTCAGGATAGGGATGTGTGCGGAACTTACGTCCGCATGACCATGAATTTACGGGTTCGATAGTACCAGTGAGTTACTTATATATATATATATATATATGTACTACATTCACAACTGGTTTTTGAAATAAAATTGAAAGCTACATAGAGATTATTATTTTACTCTCACTCTATAAAATATGATGCCAGTATACAGTTACGTCAGTTACCGATATAAAACCGTAAATTGTAAGTACAATTACACTGGTCGACTAGATTTTTTTCTTATGAGTACCAATAGTTGTACTTAATGCAGTTTCTTATCGTGTTTTCAAATATGCATTCGGAATTTTTCCATCGCCCACAGTTTTTTTAAATTTGGATTTAAATAATTATTTATTTAATAAACGTTTTTTCGTCCATTTGTCCATTGTAGAATAAAACGGCGAACACTTTCATCGGGAGATTTCAGCTGTGGAAAAGAGATATCAAGGCAAATGGAATCCTAATATGCTGGGCGATTATTGTTGGACCATCAAGAGGATGCTCCACAGGCGAAATATATTAGTAAATCGTCATTTCTTACTTTCTAGGTGAGTCTGAATGTTCGAATATTGTGTAGTTACGAATGTAGAAAATATTAAAGTGTTTGAAATTATAAATGCCTGTCTCTCGGAAACCTTGCGTGATGGAGAAAAAACGATATCATATTCGAATCCAGGAGAAAAAGATACTGTCAGAATCACATATTTTTCTTTCTCAGACAAAAAAAAGTATTTTTTTGTTGCTCGGTGTTATTAAAGATAGAAACTCCATATTTTCTGTTAGAAAGATTAAAAGTATATATAAGTGTTTTGAACTGAAAAAGCAGTGTCCTACTATCTGAAGGGAACAAATTGAAATGTTATTTTATTTTGTAGCATTTGTTACATCAGATACCATGGAATTCATCTATTTGTCCTCTCTGATATGTAGGAAGTTCTATATTATTGGTATATATATTGAATTATAGACAACAGTTAATGGAGATGGCAGCACTTAATTAAAAGTGAGAGAAAAAGTTGCGTAGATTGTTCATACTGTGAGGGGTGTCACTGATAAATGTTATGTTACATGACAGCCATCTCTTTTCAAGTAATTTAAAATGGTGTTTCTTATTAAACGTTGGTTACAGAAAAAAAGAATGCTAGTGGTTGACATAGATTATTTGTTATGAAATGATAGAATATCCAATTTTGACTACACGCCGTGTCCGGGGACAACACTATTGATAAAAAATTGTCATAAATCATCATAATCAGCTTTAAGAATTAGATCTTAAGGTTTGTTCCGATCTCATGCTAGAATTGGTCTGACCATCTTTTACTGGATCTTACAACATTTCTTTGTCCTAGTGGTTTGTAATGAAGAATCTGTTTCAGAATTCTATTATTGTCCATTCTATTGATGTGGTCCATCCATTCATCTCTGTATTTGTAATTCTATCCAATAGTTTGAATATATTTATTTCACTTCGTATATTTTCATTTTGTTTGTTTTCGATCTGTTATTGTAGAGCCAGCACACTCCTCAGAAACCTCATTTCTGATGTTTCTATTGTTCGTTCCTGAATTTTGGTCAATGCCCAGTGTTCCGATCCATTTAGTAGTGTTGGAACCGCTATTGTTTTGTAAAATTTTAAACGTATCTGCTTTCTAGTTGTCATAAATAAATATATAAATAATAATTGTCATAAATAAAAACTGATAAAGTTATCGTATTTTTTAAAATAAAGCCGTTTGTTACAAAACGTAGATAAGTCAACAAGTTGTGTGGTGACAACAATGAAATTATGTAATTGTATTTTTTTATGTGATACTAGCCCTTACCGTCACCTTCTGAACAATAGGACAGAGAAACTGAGAACTACACTGGTCGACAAAAATGAACTTATTTTCTTTCACAAGAAGAAAAATATGAGATTTTAGAAGTACTTTTCATCCTGAATTTAAACATCATTTCAGTTTTTTTCCTATCAGGCAAGAGTTTTCTGTGATATTCATTTACATTTTTTATACTTTTTTATATTTTTTAATAAAATCTATCTACCTCTAACACGTTCTGACTTACCTAGAAAGTGGTAGACAGTGATTTTCGGGCATATTTTGCATCTGGAACATCTCTCTTCTAGGTCCAACAGTAATCAGCCAGCATATAAGAACTCCACTTGCCTGGGTACCTTTTTTCCATTGTGGAGATTTGCTGATGAAAACGCTCACCGTGCTCATCAGAGACAGCCCTTAAATACAGCTTGAATAAAATCGTTACATATAAGGTAAAGGTTCCTATGAAAGGTAAAAGAGAATGCTAAAATCAATGTTTAAAAAGTAGCTATCACAAAAAAAACTGTGCCTGAAGGAAAAATTCTGACTATATATCTGAATTCAGTATGAAAAATTCACTAGATTCACTAATCAGATTTCGTGTGAAGAAATCCTTATCGACCAGTGTAATTAATGCTGATTTCTACACCTCTGGAGCTATGCCGGACAGGAACTGGACAAAAGCTAACCAATAGCTAAGACATATTGTAACATGATATGCGATTCACGGCTTTCATCATAAGGTGTGCAGAATAAAAAAAAAATATCACAAATCTATTGAGACGTGTGTGTGTGAATTGTGTGGCGGACAGTGCGACCGATATCATATACCGAAATGCCCAAGAAACACGAAATCACTGAACGACTACAATAACGAATTAAGTACAATCATTGCCCATTATGGCAAACCTTTCTTCTTCTTCTTATTTTTTGATGTGACAACAATGAAATGGCGTAAATTCTCGTTTTATTTAATAATTAAAGGAAGTGACAAGCTGACGTCGATTTTAATTAATAAGAGTTAGAATATTCAAGACTTACCTAATATTTGTACATTTGTTGAAGACCAGTTTCGATTTGTTACATATCATTATCATGTTTTCTAACTGTTGAATCGGCGGTTGGTGATCCTGTAGGTTGATATCTGCTCCCTCTGTTGGATGATCGATGAACTTACAATTTTTTTTTCACCGAGAATTTCAAAATTCGTTATTTTCTTTTTATTTTTGTGGGTGTAAATTTTCTCCCGAGTTCCTTACATTTATCTAATTTCTTCAGTAATTTGGCCTTTGTTCCAGTTCTGCATGTGCAGCTATTGCAGGTTTGTATATTTCCCAATTTTTAACATTTCTAAGATGTTCTTTCAATCCTGTATTCAAGTTCCTTTTTGTTTTACCAATGTACATTTTTTCACAATCTTTGCAATCAATTTTATAAATCCCTCATTTGTTACTTCCATCAATCTTTTCATTTTTGTTGGTTTTAATTAATCTACTCAGGCTATAATAATTTTTTGGTGCTAATTTAATGTTAAATTTGCTGTTTCTTGTAACTTAAATTTATATAAAATTATGGAATATTCACCTGAAAGGTCCGTCTCCTCAACTTAATTAATCATTTAACTGTAGCGCTTTCGGGACTTGTCCCATCATCGGCAGGATTCAAAACTGGTGTTTCACTGAAGATCTGGTAGAGGGGGTTGCATGTATTGGGTTCGTTTTCCTTTATCAGGCTGTCGTTGTTGTGAGCTGATTTAACGATAAACGAAAACGAACCCAATACATGCAACCCCGTCTACCAGATCTTCAGTGAAACACCAGTTTTGAATCCTGCCGATGATGGGACAAGTCCCGAAAGCGCTACAGTTAAATGATTAATTAGTAGTAGTAGGACCAAAATGATTAATTAAGTTGAGGAGACGGACCTTTCAGGTGAATATTCCATAATTTTATATTAATTTTGAATAATACCTCAACGGAACAATTCATGAATCTTATAAAAGTTGAACTTAAATTTATTCGATTTGTTGTTTATTTTGAAGTCTTACAAAGTCTTCTGCACCTGAAAAACCTGACATTTTCATGAAAATCATTTAAGCGGTTTAGAAATCCACAAATCACTAACATACGCAGAATGAATTTCTATATACACTAATGTTCACTCATTGGTGGAAATTGGACCATAAATAACACGTCACCGCACTTATTATCTCACTTTGTACTACATTAGACATTGTTAGTTATAAGTTGAAGTGTACTGTTATATGGACCGGAAATTTGGACAATGACACAACAACATGTCAACAGAATAACTTCAGTTAAAATGGATTTTTGGAGAAGAGCTGCCAGAAAATCTCGATTGGGAAAAAATTAGAAATACAGAAATTAGAAAATGGATGAATGGAGAAAGAAATATAATGGATGAGATTGAACACAGAAGCCTAAAATGGTATGGACACGTAAGATGAATGCAGGATGGAAGACTACCAAAGGCCGTCTATGCATAGAAAATTGAAAGAAGGAGCAGAAAAGGAAGACCAAGAACAATCTGGGAGAAGAACATTCAAAATTCAATGAGGAAATTTGGAGTAACAGATGAAGACACGGAGGACAGAGAACGATGGAGAACTTTATTTAAAGGAACTTTGTGAATGCTTGTTGCAAACTGATAGTCTATAAGTCCGTAGTCATTTATATTTATTTATTTAATTCATGTTAATTACTAAGATTGGTTGGAGAAAACCCTCAATGATGAGGAAAATTCTCAAAATGGATGGTGTTATCCATTGTATTTTATTTTATTTGGCATTTCACTGGACGTTTTATTATTATATAATAATAATAATAATAATAATAATAATAATAATAATAATAATAATAATAATAATAATAATAATAATAATAATAATAATAAAATAATAATAATAGCTTTATTTTACCTGGCAGAGTTAAGGCCTTAAGGCCTTGTCTACCACTCAACCAGGTTAAAAAAATACAAACAAAAAAATAGTCTTAAATCTAAATTACAATATATATATATATATATATATATATATATATATATATAAATAAACGATTACAAGTTATGAATACAATACAATTAATATTTATAATGCATTTTGATTTACTCTAAATTTAACGAATTAAATATATAATATGTACAATGTATATAAAAAAACGAGGAAAAGATTAATGACATAGTATAAAATTAAATAAATAGAGAAAAATTAATTATTTGACAACAGGTAACTGTATAAGCGTGACTTAAAGGTACCAAGTATGCGGCAACCCCTGATATCTCGAGGAAGGAGATTCCAGGAGCGGGCAGATGCTACTGTGAAGGAAGTAGAATAGGAGGAAGTGCTATGAAGAGGAATTGTTAGCAGACTGCTATCTTGTGACCTAGTGTCAATATTGTGGTAAGAGGATAACTTCTCAAATCTGGACGCCAAGTAAGTAGGGATGTAGAAATTCAGAAGCTTGAAAAGTAGTGAAAGAGAGTGCAATTTACGTCTGTCAGTAAGACGGAGCCAAGAGAGGTTATTAAAGTGTTCGGAAATATGGTCATAACGGCGGATATTGAAAATGAATCGAACGCAAGCATTATGAACACGCTGCAGTCTCTTCGACAAGTCATAGTTGAAGATCATTCATATATATAGTCACAATAATCGAAGTGTGGTAACACAAGATCTGTCTGCACAAGGATTTGTTTAAAACGAAACTGGGAGAAAATTCTTTAAACGTCTAATATCATTGTAAGCTGGAGAAAGTCCCTTTTTACATGTGTGTTTTCACTTGTGTTTGCCAGGTTAAATTTGCGTCTAGATGTAGTCCAAGATCTATTACTGAAGAAGAATAAGGGATAATTATATTATTTATAGTAATGTTTGGAAGTGTAGATATGTCAAAGGTTGTAAGCAGTCTTTGTTGTCCCATTAGAATTACTTGTGACTTGTTAGGATTTAGATTTATACCGATACTTGAAGACCAGTTAAAGATGGATATGAGATCGTCATTCATTTTCATCAAGCTGTTACAGAGAGAATAAGGAGGTGAATGTAGGTAAATTTGGAGATCATCAGCGTAGAGGTGATAACGGTAGTGCTTTAGTACAGTTGGCAAGTCATTTATGTAGATTGAGAAAAGAAGAGGTCCGATGTATATACAAATAAAATCGGTTGACAAACAGAAGAGGAAAATGTACATAATTTTCTTTCGAAGGTAGGGAAACAATTGTTTCTAAAACGTTTTATTTATAACACTAAAGCTGCCCAATAACTACTAAAGATCGGTTTAATTAACCATAATCATAATTGAATCAGACATTTTTATACCTCACAATATATATATATATATAACATGATGAGAAAAATAAATGCCTGGAAGGGATTCCAACCCGGAACTCTGGGTCGGTACCCCAGCGTGTTATCCATTATACCACCAGGAGAATCCATTCAAACATTTATTTTTCTTATATAATATATATATATATATATATATATATATTATATTATATTCTCCATTATTACTAGATGCCGCGAGAACTCGGTCTTCACTGCCATCTAGTAGCTGACTATAACAAGTAAGCAAATTAAAGAGAATATTTTCACTTTATAGCAGTCACGCTTTATGATGTTATAATTACATTTTTGACATTGAGAAATGCAAGCTTAATATGACATGATAAGACAAATAAATGCCTGGACGGGATTCGAACCCGGAACTCTGGGTCGGTACCCCAGCGTGTTATCCATTACACCACCAGGTGAATCCAATTCAAACACACACACACACACACACACACACACACACACACACACACGCACACACACACACACACACACACACACACATATATATATATATATATATATATATATTTATTTATGTTGGAGTGTAACTGATGGTGGAGTGATAGTATTCAGAATTATCATCCAGCATTGTGAGGGATTTAGGTAGCTACAACAAGTAGCAGTTCCACATTGAGAAAACCAGCTATAACAGTTGAGGGACCTGACATGCTGATCACATGTCACCGCTACACTGGCAGGATGATCGTCTACCTCTGTGATTAACACATGTACATGTATTACTTCCCTGCAGTTTAAATGGGAGTTTTGGTGTTGCATTTTATTACCTTGCAGTTAAAAAGGCTGGTATATTTTTTTGGACACGACCTTTGAACATCACATGCTTCTCTGGAAGACATTTAACTCTTTTACCATTGAGATTTTCCATAAACACTCCCTTGCAGTTGAAAACGGCAGCTCTTAATGTTTCCATTTTTTATTGACTATTTAACTCATGCCCCAAATGAGAGTCAATGACCAATCACGTTTCAATGAATTTTGTTTTACAATCAATTACAGCCGTGTTTCACCTCGATAATTATCGCATTTTGATTACCAGATAAAGAAATCTCCTCCTTTTTAACATTCTGAACAGGCCAGAGCATTATTTTGTAGTGACTGACTAACAAATACGTTGAATATAGAAAATAATGAAAATATTCCTTCGACCTACACATTTGGTAATTATGCGTTCAATTATTGTGTTTTTAAGTACTGATTTTACTGAGTTGTTTCCTAAAAAATGAATTAATAACCTATAATGTTGATCATAATATACAGTCTGACGTGTTTCATTTTTTCTCCACTAGGGTGCATTCTTACAATATTACGATCCTATTTGGCAATAAATAGTATAATCAAGCTGCAGTGATGAGCAAATGAAACATAAGAAAACATTTCATATGTTGTTTTCAAACATAGCCGTTTACATTAAATATTTAAATATTTTAAATAATATATAAATTGGTAAGAGGCACTCGAAAGAGCATTAAGTTATAAGTTTATGATTTGTCTTTTATGAGTTCGTTCAGTGATCCTGTCCATATTCTGCATTGTTTGTAATGGTATCGCTTACACTTTTGGTCGCATATCTTGCATTCACACGAATCACTCGGTTGGTGGAATTTTGCAGTTTTGCACATTTTGTGATGATATCCGTGTGTTCCTAAACCTATGATTCTGTGCCTTTGTGGTTGGTTACTTCCAGTCCACTCTCTGTTTACCATGGCATCTGAGGCGTAGAAATCTTCGTCGATCTCTTTTTCTCTCTGTTTCTTTTTTTCGATGACTTTCTTATATGGCTCCGTTGCTGGCAGTAGTATCCTTTAAATATTTTAAAATAACTATATTTAAATAATGATTTGTGAGTAAACAATTCAATTTTATTCGTTACATAGTCCTAACAAATGCCACTCCTGATTTCCAAATCCTCTAGATAAACTGGAAATTACTCGTGGCATAACTTATGATAATACCAAAGCTCGTCAATAGCTACTAAAAAAATCGGTTGACAGAGGACAAAATGGTGTTTAACTGTATTATATTTGGCTATTTGTATATAGATAAACATAACATTCTTCGAGATATGTAATTGTAACATAAATATTTGAAGGAATTTACTTGCAACTCCCTGTATGTTATAAATATAAAATAAAATCATAAAATACTGCGGTTAGAATTGAGTGGATTCAATGAAAGATGAAGTTGGGATGTAAAGTATGTTTGACTCGAGGTTTATTTTGGAGAGAAATAAAATATAATGAAAATGAAGTGTTTAGACGTTGGCTGGGGGCAGATTAAGTTTCTCCGCAAGGAACTAAGGAATAACTACTTGTTAAACATGTCCCTGCATCCCGTAATGAAGTGTAATTCTATTACACAGTCACTGTGACGAATTCCTGTTGCCATGACAACCAGAGCGATTTAATCACTCAAGTAGATTGTCTTCTTTTGCAGATGCGTCTCTAGAACAGGAACATTAATGCTCAGTGTTCCTTTCCACCTTTTTTCTCACTTTTATTGCTTATAAAAATCTACGCAGACATCTTCCGTATCGGAGAAAAACGTGAAAGAAAACAGGATCTTCTTCGAAGATTACGTAGTCATACATTCGAAATCAACGTTGAATAGAGCACGAGAGTATCATACTAATTAAATTTGAAGAGAAAAAATATATGTCTAAATCGGGATTTGAACCCAATATTTCTGATTTTGTACACCAGTGCTTTAACGATTTAAGCTATTAGGCATCACGATTTAAAAATATATTTTTCTCTTATACTAATACGATTTCCGTGCGACAGATAGCAGTGAACTTTTGTTCCACTAAAGCCACCTAGCGGTCTCTTAAATAAGAGCACTTTAAGATGGAAATCAGCACATTACATCTCTAGCAAGTAAAGCTAATATTCGATATTTAATATTACATTTATCACTTCTCACTTAATGACAAACTAATTTGAAGAGAAAAATATATATCTAAATCGGGATATATTTTTCTCTTCAAATTTAATTTGTCATTAAGTGAGAAGTGATAAATTTAATATATATTTTTTTTGCAAATTCCCCAGGTTGTCTTTCGACATTCGTTGTGTTCTGTCCTGGCATGGCGTACTTGTAACCCACTTCTGAGTTTGGGGCGCCTGGAAGGCGGGGTTACGTTGCCCCGATGATATGGTGGGTAATGATGATAGTGGTGCTCCAGGAAAGTCCTTAATCCTAAGCTTAATCTAAGATGAATCTGAATGATGAGGATTGCGATGGCCATATGATTTCGGGGACCGTTTTGCGGCCTTAAAGTTTTCCTGACATTTGTCTTACAGGTGAGGAAAAACCCCGATAGAAACCTCATCCAGAAAAACTGTCCCGACCGGGGATCGAATCCGGGCCCGCTGCGTGACAAGGCAGCACGCTACCTCGAGACCACAGCGGTGGACTTAAATATCGAGTATCATACTATACTAGTTTTGGCCTTAGTTTATATTGTAATGTAAACAGAAGCACGTGGTTAAGTGTGATTTCATTGGTCACGTGAACGTAATGACATCGTTGTCCAGCGGCGTAGATGAAAACATAGTTCCCTGATCAATCTACAATTTATGTAATATAACTACTATGTATGAACAAAATTATCGCAAAAATAATAATAAAGTAATAAAACACAATGTAACATATGAAAAATGAGAATGGCGAACAGTAAGTATAAATTTATATAAATTTAAATATAACACCATTTCGCGCATGTCATTTGACGAAGAGGCAAATTCAGTTATTTCAACATGGCCGCTCGTGTTGAATGCGTTAAACAATAGATGGCGCGTAAAATAGTACCATCCCCCCCCCACCAATCACAGATAGGTGTACCTGCGGAATGATAACTTTTGTGGCTTTGTTTACAGTACAATATAAACTAAGGCCGAATACAGTATAGCACAAATGGGGATGAAAGACGTGTATCGGTCCACCGCTGTGGTCTCGAGGTAGCGTGCTGCCTTGTCACGCAGCGGGCCCGGGTTTGATCCCCGGTCGGGGCAGTTTTTCTGGGTGAGGTTTTTATCGGGGTTTTTCCTCACCTGTAAGACAAATGTCAGGAAAACATTAAGGCCCAAACGGTCCCCGAAATCATATGGCCATCACCCTTATCATTATCATCCTTACCATTATCACATCATCCTTCAGCGGTGTGAAAAGCAATGGGAAGCTACCACACCTACACAGTTCCCTAGTAAAGCTGCAGGCATAGCATGAAAGTGCTATGATTGCAGTGAAGGACCTGCTTTCGGGCAGAATTACTATGGATGGGCGTGCATCGAAAGCTTATGTATGAAAACCAGAAGGAAAATCCCAGTTGGTAGACCAAGAATGAGATGGTAGAATAATATTAACTATGATTTGAGGGGAGTAGATTATACAGGGAATGATTGGAAAGCATTTGAACAGGATAGTGATGTATGGAGAGCTTACGTCCGCGTGGCCATGAACCTACGGGTTCGATAGTGCCAGTGAGTAAGAAAGTAGGAGTATCATACTAAATTTAAATATGTCCTAAGAGCACAGGTCACGTGGCTTGAGTTATATATTTGATGACTTTGGAGCAAAAGTGGGAAAAGTCCAAAAATTGGAAATGCTAGTTTTATGTGATTGCAGCACCATAACCGAGTGGTTAAGGCAAGAGGCCTTAGTGCAGAGCTACGGGATTTGCGCTGGTTCGATTCATCATGGGGGAAGAAATTTACTCATGGAATTTCGGCCAGTATTGTACCAGTGGGGGCACGTCGTAGCGTAGTGGTTAAGGCACTGAGCTACAAGCCAGAGGGTCGAGGGTTCAAGTCCCGTTGGGGTCAGGATTTTTAAACTGACCCAAACCCTCTGGCGGCACTATGGTCCTGGGGTCGACTCAACCTCTAACGTAAATGAGTACCAGACGCTTGTTCTGGGGGTAAAGGCGGCCGTCACGCAGGGCTGTCAACCCGGCTGACATAAGTGCCGATTGTCTAGAAAAAGTGGGAGCTCTAACCTCCTACTACCCCAAGGACCTCCGGGTCTGTTGTGGGATCACTTTACTTTATTGTACCAGTACCCACTCCGCTTTGTAGGAATCTGGGTAGCTACGATAAGTAGCGGCTCCAGGTTGAGAAAACCAGCTGTAACGGTTGGGGTCCGGAATGCCGACCAAGTGTCACCCTTATACTGGCAGGTTGATCGTCTACCTCTGTGATTAACATATGTTGATGTGAGGCCAGCATTGGATAGCAGGGCAAGGGCCTTTTAGGAGTTCAATTTTAGTTTTATGTGTATTTGGGTTCAAACTACCAGTAATTCTTCAGATCAATTGTCAACCAAGTATTGTAGTTATTTTTTTTTTCGCTGTAAAAATACTTCATCTGCAATTAAATTTATTACTTTGACTATTTACCTCATGCCCCAAGTGGTAGACAATGACCAATTACATTTCAATGAATTTTGTTTTACAACCAATCACAGTGGTGTTTCATCTCGCTCTTTATCGATTTCTTTTTATCAGCTCCTGCTTTTGTGAAAAAATAAAGTTCCTCCTTTTTAATATCCTGAACAGCTCAGACCATTATTTTTCTCCAACAAATACATTAAACATAGCAATTAATGAACACATTCCTTGATTTTATAACCTATAATGTTGATTATAATATACAGTTTGATGTGTTCCATTATTTCTCCATTAGGGTGCATTCTTACAATATTGCGATCCTATTTGGCAATAAATAATAGTTATTATAAAGTTGCAGTGATGAACAAATGAAACATAACCAGACATTTCTGATTTGTTTTTAAACATCGACGTTTACATTAAATATATGTATATCTTAAAATAACTATATTTAAATAATGATTTGTGAGTAAACAGCTTAATTTAATTCGTTGAATAGTCCTAACAAATGCCACTCTTGATTTCCAAATCCTCTAGATAAATTTGGAAATCACTCGTGACATTACCTATGACTACATATCGGTGTTTATCAAAATAGTAAATTATGGACTTGGTCTACTTTTACTCTGAACCCTTAATATCAATAGAATGTTAAAACTTCCATTAAGCAAAGACAATTATATTCAGGAACTCGACTACATTAAATATATGGCAAAAACCAATGGCTACAATGAACAAATTATAAATAAACAAAAAAAGAAAGAACAATATATCTTACATAAATAAACTTGAAAGAGAATCTGGTAACAACAAGAAAACATGGATAACACTTACATATACAGGAAAATAAACGTTAAAATTAGCCAATGCACTAATGAAAGCCGATAAAAACGTAAAAATAGCATACAGAACTAATAACAAATTACATAACATAATAAGCAATAACATTGAAGAAAATAACATTTTCAACAGCAAAGGAGTATATAAATTGACATGTAAGGATTGCAACGAATTTTATATGGGAAGAACAAACATAAGTTTTAACATCAGATTTAAAGAACTTTTTCGAGACTTTATTCACGCAGAAGAAAAATCAAGCTATGCAAAACACCTTATCCATGAAGGACATCGTATGTTAGATATTGAAAACACCCTGTCAATAATGCACAGACAAAATAATCCAGCGAAGATAAACGTACTCGAAGAGATGAAAATCATGAAAGCAGTTAACAACAACGACCATCTGATAAACGAAAATTAACCCAGAACGTGTAACCCCCTCTACCAGATCTTCAGTAAAACACCAGTTTTGAATCCTTGCTAATTATGGGACTAGTCCCGAAAGCGCTACCGTTAAATAACTAATAAAGTTGAGGAGATGGACCTTTTAGGTAAATATTCCATAATTTTATACTTTAATACAGAAAATAATATATGTACATTTTCGGTTAGCAGACTTATGCTGCACTCTGTATATTCAAATAAATCTAACTAATTATCAGTTATAAATTATTTGAGTTTCTCTTTCTAATGACAGCAGTTGCATATACCTCTATTAACTGATTGTGACACTATACAAGCTTGTAATGACGGAATGTTTCTACGGACACTTCTTCTTCTTAAATAGCACTGCAGCCCAAGAAGGACCCTCTCCATAGAAAGTATTTCCCAATGGTTTATTTGACACTTTTTAAGATCCTGGCGCACACAACACCACCATCTATTCTTAGGTCTTCCTCTCAATCTGGTTTCTTGAGGTTGTGAACAGAAGATTTTTTTACTTTTCTATTATTTGGCATTCTGTTAATATGTCCAACCCATCTCAAACGGCCAAGCCTTATGTGTGAGACAATATCAAGTTCTCCTAGTAATTGTATTAATTCTTTATAACATCTCCTCCAGATGTTATCTACACTAACTGCTCCCAATATTGTTCTCAGTACCTTTCTTTCAAAAGTATGTAAACAATTACAGATTTAAGAGTCAAGTACCCAAGTTTCAGAACCATAAGTAACAATTGGTCTAATTATTGCTTTACATATCTTGATTTTGATACACATAAGACCAGAATGGCTCTTTTATATGGGAAGAAGAGCAAAACACCCTTTATTTGCAATTCCAATTCTTCTATTTATTTCAAATCTTAATTAATTTTTATTGGTTAAAAGAGTTCCTAGATACACAAATTCATTAATAATAATAATAATAATAATAATAATAATAATAATAATATTAATAATAATAATAATAATTCCATGGCGCGACAGGCCTAGAAGGCCCTTAGCCTACTATCCGGCTGCTGGTCTTATATCCACATGTGTCAATCACAAAGGTAGTTGATCATCTAGCCAGTGACATGTGGTCAGCATGTCGAGTCCCCCAGCCGTTATAGCTGGTTTTCTCAACCTGTAACCGCTACTTATTGTAGCTACCCAAATAACTCACGATGCTGGGTGGGCACAGGTCCTATACTGGCCGAAATACCATGAGAAAATTTCTTCCCCCATGCGGACTCGAACCAGCGCAAGTCCCGTACTTTTGCACCAAGACTTCCTACCTTAACCACTCGGCTACGGCCATTAAAAATGTCATAATTATAACTCCCTATAGAATTTTTTTTTGCCCGCTAAGTAGTTTCTATGGACACACTGTATTTAAAGTTTAAGTTATGTGACGTCACTAGTGAGGAGGAGATAGTTGGTTCTAATACTGATATGCATAATGTATTGTGTTTAAGTGAATAACGTATTGAGGATTATTTGCGTTGATACTAAACTTTTTAATTGTTGGAAAAGACGTCGTTGGTACGCCTGGTCACTAAGCACTGCGATTATCGAAGCAGTAAATCCTTTATAATTAATGGCGAAACAGTTTTGTAGGATTTAGTAGCTTTGTCCCATTTTATTTCCTTCAAACACAAGTTTTTGCTGTGATTTAATTGCACATAAAATTGGTATTTGTTACTCGCTGAGAGGTAAAAACCGACCATCTCCTGCAAAAACATTTGCATAATTTATTTTCAAATCTTTTAACGAGTTCCGAAGGAATGAAGTTCTCATGAATTAACTAACTAACTAACTCACTCACTGACACTATCGAACCCGTAGGTTCATGGCCGCGCAGATATAAGTTCTCATACATCCCTATCGTGAGCTAAATATTTTCCAGTCATTCCCTGTATAATCCTCTTCCCTCAAATCACTGTTAATGTTATTCTCCCACCTCATTCTTGGTCTACCAACTGGGTATTTTCCTTCTGGTTTTCCTACAAGAAGCTTCCATGCACGTCTTTCATTCCCCAATCGTGCCACATGTCCTGCCCATCGCAGTCTACGAGACATAATTGTTCTTATTATATCTGGCTTCCTATAAAGACCATGTAGTTCATTGTTATGTAGTCTTCTCCATTTCTCTTTGCGTTCTCATGGGCACATAAAAAAAATGTTTACAAATGTTGGGCGTGGGCAAAAAACTTGACACCCCACAAAATGATTTTGGCTTTTCTATGTATCCATGCCACCTGTGAATATTCCATCAGAGAACAAGTGACTGCTAGCGTCATGTTGATCAACGTGATAACACATGTTCCCGCTAGAGCCAATTGCTAAAATGTTGTTCACATATAAGGGGATTCTATCTGAGGGGTCCACCTATATTAGTGGACATGTTAGGGTGAGGAAATGACAGGATAGTGTTAGATGGGCAAGTTAGTGTTTTTTTTTGGCAACACTAACTCTAAGTAACTAACTCGCTGACACTATCGACCCGTAGGGTCATGGCCGCGCGGACATACGCTCTCCATATATCCCTATCCTGAGCCAATTTTTTCAAATCATCCCCTGTATAATCTACTTCCCTCAAATCATAGTTAATGTTATTCTCCCACCTCATTCTTGGTCTACCAACTGGGCGTTTGGTAGACCAACACTAGAATGAGAAAATAGGCGAGTTAGTACACAAGATTAACTTAGCGTAACTTGTTTGTTAGCGGGTTTTTGTGATAAGTTGCTACACTGTATGTTCAATCACTATACATTTTTACATTACAAATATTTTGATTTCTGTTTACTTTGAGCTCAACTTCTCACTTCATTTTAAGACATTTCTCACATAAAAAAAAAAGAACGTACTAGTGCAAGACTGTTATAATTATATCAGCAATCCTTGTGGTGACCATTGTAATCTTGTGGTATGTTGTTGAGCAATCTTTGTTGTATACATTTGAAACATTCGAATTCTTTAAATAGCAATATTTTGTAAATGAATTCACTGTTTCTCACATTCAGTAAGTAATACCGCTCTAAAAAGATGTTCAGCAGAATTAGTTTAGAAGGTAGAATTGGGAAGTACTCGAACATCCACCAAATTCAACAGCCACGAGCCTATAACTTATTCTCAAAGATCAAAGAACCTTTACGAAGCATTCGATTACAATCGAGAGTTGATATCGAGAAAGCTCTAGAACGTTCTGATGAATGAGATATCCAGAAATGGTGCTGCAGATGGAGTGCGGCGTATTTAAAAAAAAATGGCAACGTGTAGTTGATTTGGGAAGAGACTATAAATGAAGTTAGTAATATAAAAAATAACCCAAATCACTTTTTGTGTTGTTATAGCAGTGTTGCCATTATTTATCGAATGTCCTAGTAACTTTTAAAAATCTCTAGAATGTGATAACAGGAAAAAATGATCCCACAGGCAGTAAGAGGTCATTAGTGAGGTAGGAGGTTAAGGATATAACTTTTTCTAGATGTACGGCAATTGATGTCAGTCCTGCCTGAGGTTATATTTACCCCCAGAACAAGCACCTTGTTCTCATTTCCGTTAGAGGCTGAGGCGACCCCAGAGTCATGGTGCTATCAGAAGGTTTGTTTCAGATTAAAAATCCTGATACCACCGGAACTCGAACCCTCAACATTGCAGAGTATTCATCATAATCTTCATGGTAGGCCCTCGGCCTGTGAATTATTCTTCCCATCGTCTTTTAGGCCGTCCCACATCTCTACAGCCTTGAGATTGGTACAACCGTTCTTGTTTGTTTGGTTAGCCTAGAAGAGTCATCATCATCATCATCATCATCACTCCAGGGATTAGGCGATTGCCCGTTCCGACTTCATAATGCATCAGCCCAACGTCTTCTAGGTCTTCCAACATCACGTCTTCCTCTTGCTTGATAATTTCTTGCTAACAATGGATATCTCTCCTTACTCATTCCATCCATGTGATCAATCCATTTCTGTCTGTAATTCGTGACTTTATCCAATAAAGGCTGTACTTTCAATTCTTCTCTTATATCCTCATTTCTTATTCTATCAAGTCTTGTACATCCTTTTACTTGTCTTAGGAACCTCATCTCCGCCGTCTGTATTCTATCCTTCTGTTTTTTCACTGGAGCCCAAGTTTCACATCCATACAATATTGTGGGAACCGCCATAACATTATACATTTTTATCTTGGTTTCTTTTCTAATTTTATTTTTGAATGTCTCTGTATTGTTCCACACACCGTCTGAAATTTGTTTATTTTGGAGTCAATATCTCTTTCCACATTGTAGCCAACATCACAGTCCATTCTTAAAATATGTTTAACTTATGCCAATTTTGTTTATAGCTTTGTATATTTTTCATTTAGATTAAAATTTTTGAGTTCTTGCCTTATGCTTTCATTAGGGATATGGCATTTTTCTTCTTCTTCTTCTTCTTCTTCTTCTTGATCATAAGTCATAGGATTTTCATTCTGTTTATTTTCAAAATCACTCTTCAAAGGAAGACTTATTGGATGTGCGTTCATTGTCTATCCATCTCTTGGCTCTTCCTGTTATTATTCGTCCATTGTTCTATATTCTTTATGGTCTTTTAGGAATATGGACTTTTAGAGTATATCCTGCAACTTCATCTCTGATGTTTCTAGTAATCTTCTGTCTGATCTATTCATGGCCTAATTCTCTGATCCATATGTCACAATGGGAACTGCCATTACTTTATAAAACTTTAGCATTGTTTCTTTTGTTATTTTTGTTTGTAGTGTTCTATCGGAAATATAGACTCGACTAAACTGACATAAATCTCAATCACTATAAACGGTTACGTAACAAGACTACTCAAAGTATCAGAAACGCCAAACGTAGACATCTATAAAGCCTTACTGAACCTAATAACAATTTGGAAAAATCTGAATAAAACGGGTGTAGGAAGGAAAGACACGCAGGTAGAAAAACCACCTGTTTCCCTGGACACACTCAATGACCATTTTACAAGCACATTCTTTACTCCTAAAGACAAAACACAGACAATAAGTGAACTACTACTGACAAATCCACCAGACAGAGAACATTTCCATTTCTCATATCTTACAGAAAATGACGTAAAGAAAACTCTCAAACAAATAAAAACAAAAGCAGAAGGTACTGACCATGTAAATATCACTCACTTAACAAAATAATCGACGTTATACTACCTACCATAACTCATGTTTTTAATTCCTCACTACAAACCTCTATATATCCCACATTATGGAAGCAAGCAATTGTACGCACTCCCGAAAGCAAAAACTCCCTTAACTCCTAACGATTTTCGACCCATTAGTATCTTATCTACCCTTTCAAAAGGTTTGGAACGATTAGTCCATTAACAACTGACTGACTACCTAACTGGACACGACCTTTTAGATCAATACCAATCAGGCTTCTGGACAGGACACAATACAAATAATACTCTACTAAATATATGTGAAGACATACGCGAATCATCTGATAATCGAAAACTTACTTCTTACACTACTTGACTTTAGTAAAGCATTTGACACGGTAGACTTAGATTTATTGTTGCTTAAACTAAAACAAAATCTCACTTTCTGACAGTGTCACGCAATGGTCCAACTCCTACCTTCGTGAGCGCCAGCAATATGTTGTAGGAAATTTTACATTACGCTCTTCTTGGACCTACCGTAAAGCTGGAGTTACACAGGGTTCGGTGCTCGGCCCATTGATTTTTTCAATCTATATAAATGGCATATCTGACTCCCTAAAACATTGCAAATATCATTTATTTACGGACGGCATGCAGATCTACTTTCACGCAGACAAATATTCTTTAAATGACACGGTAATCAAAATTAATGAGGACCTTGACTCGCTAACGGCGTGGACAGAGAAATATGGACTTCAATTAAATCTAGAAAGACACAAGCAATCATTATGGGCCATCAGAGACTATTATCCTCAATTAATACAAATACAGTATTACATGTGTCACTTAATGGGGTTCAAATCCCTTATAATGAGACAGTAAAAAATCTAGGAGTATTTATGGATAAAAATTTAATTTGGAATAAACAAGTAAATAACATCTGAAAAACTATCTTCTCAATAATACACTCATCAAATCGTATAAGATATTGTTTACCGTTTGCTTTAATGAAAATGTTAGTAGAAACACTTGCAATGCCCCATTTTGATTATTGTGATACTCTTTTTACTGGCCTAAATACTGTTCTTACCCAAAGACTTCTAACGTGTTCATAATTCTTGCACACGTTTGATTTGTGGTATACGGAAATTTGATCACGTTACACCATCTCTGGAACAATTGTCATGGCTTCGTCTATAAGATCGTAGAACCATCCATTCCCTATGACTTCTCTATAAAATATTACACACATCATTACTTCATTATTTATCACACCGCTTCACTAGACTCTCTGATACACATAAATTATATACCCGATCCCTTGAGCACAGTGTCTCCCTCCTCGTCACACTACCTATTATTCGAAATCTTTTACAGTTTCTCTTGCTAGAACATGGAGTTCCCTTCCATCTTATGTCAGAGACTGCCAAACTTTACCATCTTTCAGAAACAAACTTAAAATAAGATTATTAACAGAAACAACTCACAGATATTATTTTTAAAAAATTAATAATTCTTTTCATTATTTAATAAAAATAGTTTTAAGATTTGTTAATATACTCGTATTTACCTAATGCCTTGTATAATAATCGATAGATTAATTCATTATAGTTTATTATTTTCTTTGTATTTTTTCTTTCTTTTCTTTTTGTGTATAATAGATTCGAGTTGTTATTCCTTTCTATATAAATTCTATCATTAATTTAATTTTATTGTATTATTAGATATTAGTTTCATTATCATTCAATTAATTGTTTAGTATGTACTATTAATGTATTTTTTTGTATTATATGTAACATATGTTTGTCCTGGTGAGTGGAAGAGAAGGCCACATGGCCTTAACTCCACCAGGCTAAATAAATCTATTCTATTCTATTCTTTTAATAGTCCCACACATACTTTTAAATATATATATATATATATTTTTTCATTTAAATAATTTCCCAAATTTTTGCAGCTTATTGCCTTTACCAACTACGAACAATGTGTCCCCCTTTACAAATGTGGGATGTGGGCGAAAAACTTGACAACATGTAAAATGTTTTTTAATAACTAGGAAATTGTAACCACTGCACGCCGAAACCTACCTTAAAATTTCTCCCAGACAAGCGTTGTCATGTATCAAGCCTCAAGCCCGTGTCGAAAAAAAAATATATATCTGCCGTTTTTAACTGAAAGGCACGGAAATCGAGCCCAGTATTCAGCAATGGCAACCCACTGTGCGAAGCAGATGTAAGTCCCTGATTGAGTGAGAGCGGAGTGAAGTGTGGCGAGATACGGTGCGGACGACAGGTAATGAGTGTTATCGAATCTACCATTTCAGGAGTTATATTGCTTCCTTATAGTTTTAATGAGAGATTTGGGGCTGAATTGTATTGCCTTGATGTTAAAAACGGCAGATATTCTTTTTAAGATACGGCCTTATTAGATCTACATCAGAATGCTTCTCTGGAAGAAACTTCCGATATTCGATGGTTGGCAGTTCCCTTGTAGGAATAATATCCTCAGCTCGTGTCCAACTCAGGATCGGATCGAGGGATGAGATGAGATGAAACTCCTATATTTATAGAGGTCTGTGAACAAGAGAGTCGACCGATCTCATCTGACGCTCTATCACAGGGAAAAATGAACGAAATCGAACGAAAATAATGAGGTGATTATGGAGAAATGGTGGAATTAAATTTATGGTAGGGAAAAATGGGAGAAACCCCTAGAAAAACCTGCCTAAGGTCCGGTTTGTCACCACGTAACTCACATAGAGTGACCGAGACTCGAACTAGGGAACTAGCTGTGACAGACGAGCGTGTATCCGCTTTGGTCAGGGAGCTAACTAACTTACTGGTTTTATCTAACCCATTGGTTCATGGCCGCGCACACATAAGCTCTCCATGCATCCCTAAGCCGAGTTAATGTTTCCAATCTCCCCTGTATAATTTACTTCCCTCAAATCATGGTTCATGTTATTCTGCCTTCTCAATCTTGGTGAGAGGACAAAATTGGATTCCTCGAAAATTAGACTTGAAGAAGGGCAGAATAAATAGGATTCTACCAACTGGGCGTTTTCCCTCTGGTTTTCCTACAAGAAGCTTCCATGCACGTCTTTCATCCCCCCCTTAAAAATAAAACTTTACAAGGATTGTAAAATTAACTGGAGCCTTAATAAATTTTCTAATCCTATCACGTATACTAGAATATATGCCACATGTCCTGCCCATCGCAGTCTACGAGACTTAACTGTTTTTATTACATCTGGCTTCCTATAAAGACCATGTAGTTCATTGTTATGTAGTCTTCTCCATTAACCTGTTTGTTCATCTCTCTTTGGTCTAAAAATTTCCTTAAGAACTTTGCTCACAAATACTCGTAATCTTTTTTCCTCCCTAAAGGTAAGAATCCAAGTTTCGTATCCGTAAAATATAACTGGTAAATAATAGTTTTACATATTTTCAGTTTAACGTTTTTTGAAGTGAGTTGGAACGTCAAGAGTCTCTGTAAAGCATAATAACACGCATTTCCAGAATTGAGCCTATGTTTAATTTCTTGTGCATCTCAATCCTGTTTGTAATTATTGCTCCTGCTACTGCTAATTGGTTAATATTAACTGTAAAATTAATAATGAATTTGTTGTCAGGAAGAATGTAAAATCACCGTTTAATGGAAAGGCACATTTCAGTGTCTGAACGTAGAAGTGAAATGTGTAAAATTGAAAGAGTGGTTGAAGCCATGAAGATGAGCAAAGGGAAGCCAGCAGTAAGAATAGATGGGGCTCCCTGGAGCAGCTCGAAATTACAAATCAGCAGGATGCACTGCAAGATGAGTTCACATCACATAATCCTAGAGACCAAGAAAATGAAAAATAACAAATGAAGAATGAATATAACTAAAAAAAATACATTTGCAGCGTTAAATAGTTAGAAAATATCATTAATAAATCCACGTTCTTGTTAATAAAAATCATGTATAGACGGTTTCATCATTTGTTACAATTGTATAATACTGTTATGTTATAGAATTCCCTTTCGGGGATTCTATGCCATCTAAATAAATTCAAATTAAAAAAAAGTGGAAAAACATACAATTTTTTTGTTGCAGTATGTGAATAATATCCACGATGTCTTTGGTCTACCACGTTTCCCTTTTCCAGGAAGTATCCAATTCAATACTTCATTGTTTGTTTCTGTGTCCCTTCTCCTCATTATAAGCCCATATCATCAGGAAATAAGAAATATAAATAATACAGGGAAGCTTGCAATTGCTTGCCTCAATGGAATATTGTGGGATAAAAATATAAGTAATAAGATTGAAATGAATATATATCATACAATTGTTAAAAGCATCATTACTTATGGAGCAGAACTTTGACCATTAACAACAAAAACAAGTAAGTATCTTTTGGCAACGGAAATGGATTTTATACGAAGTGCCGCAAGAATTTCAAGAAGAGAAAACAATAGGAACTCAGTTATAAGGGAGAAAATGAAGATTGAACACACTATTTTAGACTATATTAAAACTCAGCAATTAAGATGGTACGGTCATGTCCAGCGAATGGAACAGGATAGACTGCCAAAATCTGTTTTGGAATGGAAACCTGAGGGAAGACGGGGCAGAGGAAGACTTAAAACCTCCTGGAGTCAGGGAATATATTTATACATGAAGGAGAAACATCTACAACCAGGAGATTGGATGAACAGACAAAATTGGCTATTAGGAATCGGACGATGTCAAAGACATTAATCAACCGATGATCTATCTATCATCTTAGTTGGATTTCTTCAATCTCTTGTACAATATCCTTTTCTACAATCATAATTTCTATTGTAATATTTTTTTATTTTGTCCAAATTTGATATTTTTGCCTATCTTCTTAAAAAAGTCAATTTCTGTGACTAATAATTTATTTCTGTGTTTTTGCTTCAGCGTCCATGTTTCCGCACCATATAATAAAATACTCTTCAGAATTGTGTTGTATATTAATAATTTAGTCCTCTTGATTATATTCCTACTAGAATTTAATATGCCAACAACTTTCTTTATCTCTATTATTCATTTTTCGATTTATAATTCAGAAGATCCATCTTTTTTAATTATTTATCCCAAGTACTTAAACTATTCTACTGTTTTAAGCTTAGTTTAATTTATTTCTAATTCCTCGGAAATTTCTGTGCTCATATATTCTGTTTTATTATAATTAATTGTTAAAACCAAACTTCTGTATTCTTCCACTAGTTACCTACCCATATAGTTTGCATCTTCATATCCTGAAGTGACTACCACTTGATCATTATTGTCTTCTTCTTCTTCTTCCTTCCAAGTATTAGGCCAAGGCCTGTTACGATCCTATAGAAAATTTTCCCTCCAGCGTTTCATAGGACGGCCCAGTGATCTTCGTCCTCTTGGTATATAATTATAAACAGCTTTGGGGATCCGATTTGAACCCATTCTTTCAAGATGGTGTTTCCAATTTAGTTGGTACTGTTTAATATATTCCAAAATTGGCGTAGTCTTCAATTCTTTTAAGATATCGGTGTTCCTTTTCCGATCCCATCTGGTGTAACCCGCTGTTCTGCGCATGAATCTCATTTCACAAGCCGTTATTCTGCTTTCATGTTGTTTTTTTAGTGTCCATGCTTCACTACCATAGGTCAACACTGGTCTAGCCAAAGTGTTATATAAACGTAATCTGGCGTTTTTTTGTACAAGGGATGGTTTCATAACTTGATTAATAATTCCTAAACTTTTATTATAACTAGTAACTTTTTCAGGGATATCCTTTTCATCCCAGATAGAGAGATAATATCCAAGATATTTAAATTGATTAGATCTCTCTAAAATTTTATTCTGGAGACAGATTTTACTTTGTATGGGGTCCTTCCCATGAAATGCCATAATTTTAGTTTTGTTAATTGATATTTCCATATTAAATTTGGCACCTATTTTTTTGTAAATTATAAATTAATCGTTGCAAATCATTTTCGGTAAGTGCCAGAAGAGCTAAATCTTCTGCAAGAAGAATAGCATCGAGTTTGAGGTTCCTATTGATGGGTATATATCCTCGTTGTGTTTTCCTCCATTCATTTATTAATTTATTCATGTATATAATGAAAAGCACCGGTGAAAGTCCACATCCCTGTCTTACTCCAGTGTTGATCTTTTCCCAAGAAGATAATTTGCCATCTTGTTTAACAGAGATTTCATTATCTTTATAGATGTTGAAGATATTAGTAATATATTGTTGTGGAACGTTATCATCAGCTAAAATTTGTAGTAATATATTTCTGTGTACTTTGTCAAAAGCCTTTATGAAGTCAACGAAGGCGATATGAGTTTCTATATTGAATTCCTTGTGCTTTTCTAATAGTAGTTTTAGAGTAAAGAATCCATCTGTATCATTATTATTATTATTATTATTATTATTATTATTATTATTATTATTATTATTATTATTATTATTATTATTATATAAAGAAGAAAGAGGGAGATCAAAGTTAACATGGAAGGAAAACATGAAGACAGTAATGCAAGCAAGAGGGCTAAGTATTGATGATGCCCAAGATCGTAGGCTTTGGATGTTTGGCACGGGAAGACGGCATCAGCTGTAAAACCCAAAGATAGATAGATAGATTATTATTATTATTATTATTATTATTATTATTATTATTAAAATCAATATCATCTGAAGTCAAAATGATCTCTGCTGTTAGTCACATACTGTCAATTGTCAACTACTTGCAAATTAACTTGAATCCCATGCAGGCAATTTTAAAGTATATGGGATAACTTTTGAGAAAGAACATAATTCTGAATATACCCTCAGCTCCATTTCATGAAGAAGATGCAATATTAAGGTAAATGAAGATTAAAGTTGATTAATAAGACAAGATGAAGTCTGCAGAAGACTTTTTCGCTCCAATTTTGGTGGATGAAGTTAACGTGACGTCAATCTTAATCCTTTCCTCGCTACGTGAGTAAAGAAGTAATGGTAAATTAATTCTTTAGAAAATCTGCGTGTTACCGCTTATTTTTAATTTGTTAAATAATCTTTCCATTTAACTTTATCTTGTTTACCCGAGTTGTGTAATTAATTTGATGTCAGAAAGAATCTTCATAATTACCTCTGGAGTTTAAATTACTTTTGCTTTGAGTTTCAAAAAGAAACAAATGTAAATCGACTAGAACTGGGGATGTTTTGCTTTGTGAGAGACAAACCAGGAACTTGAAACCTTCAGGCGATGCGAGAAATTGTTTCCACTCAGGAATTCCAAGCCCCGGGTTCTTACTACATTTGAAACCTGCAAATAATTGTCCACCTCCTTCTATACCGGGTGTCTCATTTATCCTCACTACTCAAAATATCTTTGTGCGTAAATATAAAATGAAAAACTTATTTTATACAGCGAGGAGATACTAAAGGCCAACACGCACACACTATTGAGCAACAGTAAGATATTGGGACTGGAAGTAAATATAAATAATACTAAAAACATGGTCACTGACAGAAATGCATTATATAATGGAAATGGACGGCTACTGACCGATGAGGGAAGTTTTGAGGAGGTGGCTGAATTCAAATACCTAGACACAATAACCACAAATAGAAATGAGATGCAAAAATGAATTAAACATATGCTCAATTCTGGAAATGCGTGATATTCTGCATTACAGGAACTGTTGTCACAACTCCTTTAAAAAAACGTTAAACTGAACATATATAAAGCTGTTACTTCACCCCAGTTATATTATATGGATGCGAAACATGGACTTTTACTTTAAGGGAGGAGAAAATATTATGAGTATTTGAGAATAAAGTTCTTAGGAAAAATTTTGGGTCAAAGAGAGATGAACAGACAGGTGAATGGAGAAGACTACAAAACAGTGAATTACATGGTCTTTATAAGGAGCCAGATATAATAAGAACAGTTAAGTCTTATAGACTGCGATGGGCAGGACATATGACAGGAATGGGGATTGCAAGACGTGCATGGAATCTTCTTTTAGGAAAATCAGAGGGAAAACGCCCAGTTGGTAGACCAAGAATGAGGTGGGAGAATAACATTAACTATGATTTGAAAAGGAATGATTGGAAAACATTAGCTCAGAATAGAGATGTATGGAGAGTTTATGTCCATGCGGCCATGAATCTACGGATTCTATAGTTCTAGTGAGTTAATTTGTTATACAAAAGTTGTCAAACTACTGATGATTAGTGAACTTTGTAGCGTTATTTATTAACACGTTACGAATATTAAAGTTTTAAGAAAACATATTTTAAAACTTTAACTGGAATTCAGTTTATGTTTAGGTTAAGAACTCTCCTGGTGCTTCATTATTATTCATCACACATCATAACATCCGGGAAAAGTAACTCCGTCATCTAAGGTGCCCCAACTTCAGAAATGGGTTAGAGTTAAGCCAATGCCAGGAGAGAACACCAGATATGTCAAAACCTGGGGCATTGAACAAAAAAAAAAAAGAAAAAAAAAAGAAACTTTAACACAGTGACCTCAACGGAGTTTAGTAATGCATTTTAAAAATAATGAAGATACGAATACCAACTTTGTTTTCTTCAATGACACTGTGTACTTTATCTCCAATTCTTTAATTAAGCACTCCAAGACCTGTTCAAAAATGTATCACAATGTATCATTCTAATAAATATAACCTTATTAATGGAAAAATGGATTGGTCGTTGAGGGGCAGTTCATTGGCCTTCTCGATCTCCTGATCTTACTCCTTTGGACTTTTTTCTCTGTAGAGTTATTAAATATATTGTGTATCGAGATATTCCGACAACTCTAGAGAATATACAGGATTGTATTGTGCGTGTTTGTAACTCCATTCAGCTAGTAACAGTCGAGAAATCATTCTCGTCATTCATTCGGTGATTGGACATATTCGTCACTGAAAATTTGTCACCTGTTTGAGCACTTAATGTGAATGTTCTACTGTTCATAACAACTCATGTAAGTAGTACTGTAATAATCCCACTTTATATTTTCATTAACAAGGTTACATTTATTAGAATGGCGCATTAATAATTTTATTTAGTAAATAAATGTATGTTTATATTTTACTTTATAATAATATAAAACGAATCAAAATTACATTTCTGGTAACATGAGATGAAATGAATAAATCAGAAATTAAGTGACATGAATGGGAGAGGAGAGAGGATGAAGAGTACTAATGAAATTAAATTCAGGAAGAACCCCGAAAAAACCGAAATACCGATATTGAATAAAATTCCGGAAACGGGAGAACTCCAAGAAATAACTGAAAAATGCCTATATTAAATTAAATTCGGGAAACCGGAGAACTCCGAGCAAAAACTGAAAGAATCCTGATATAGAACGAAATACGGGAAACGGGAGAACCCCGAGAAAACCCCGAACAATCTCTATATGAAATGAAATTCGGGAAACGGGAGATCCCCGAGAAAAAACAGAACATTTCCTACATGTAATGACATTTGGGAAACGGGAAAACCCCGAGAAAAAAATCGAAGAATCCTGATACGGAATGAAATTCAGGAAACAGGAGAACCCCCAGAAATAAAAAAAGGAAAAACAAAAATTGCATTATGGCCCACCAACAAAACACTTCTGGAACCGCCACTATTCGAACCTTAGAACCCAGTCAGGGGAGCCTTGGCCGCTAGCCACTCGTGTATAGAAATGGATTGTCAAAAACAAAATATTTGTTTTAGATTATTTTTTCTATTGACACGTATAATAGTATTTTCCACCAGATAGGAATGGAATGCACATTTTTATAGGATCGATACAGCCAATGAATCGAGTTTGTGCTACCACTATACAATCAGGATACTAGCGAAACGTATGGAGAAAATTGTTTGCTTTCCTTACTTGAAGCGTCTTTTTTATTCCTATACCAACTCCACGTCCTAGCATGTATGTAATTTCCTGTATTTAAAATGTGAGGTAGCCCAAGCAAAGATATTCACTCGAGTTTAGAATTTCCAAGAATGCATTTTCCTTTGAATGAAGCGAAGTAAGCGCAGCATTTTATAAATTGAACTGAATTTCAATACACCTGTATATACTATATTTTATATAGTTTGTTACAAACTGGAATAAGGAGCAAAAAAATAAATAGCATGAAGTTCAGATGGAATTCCAGCAGATCTAATAAAATCAGGGGGGAGAAAATTGATGGACAAGATGCGTCGGTTCCTTAGTATGATTTGGGAAGAAAAGATTCTTCCACGTGAATGGAAAGAATCTATTACACTGGTCAACATGATTTTTATCTCCTGAGTATCAATAGTTGTACTTAATGCAGTTTTTTATCGTGTTTTCAAATATATATTCGGAATTTCTCCATCACCCACAGTTTTTTTTTCAATTTCAATTAATGGATTTAAATAATTATTTTTTAATAAACTTTTCTCGTCCATTTGTCCATTGTAAAATAAAACCAAATGAGCTAACTTAGGAGATTTTAGCTATGGAAAAGATATAACAAGGCAAATGGAATCCTAATATGCTGGCCGATTATTGTTGGACCATCAAGAGGGATGCACCACAGGCAAAATATAGCAGAAAATCGTCATTTCTTACTTTCTAGGTGAGTCCGAATGTTCGAATATTGTGGTAGATACGAATGTAGAAAATATTAAAGTATTTGAAATTATAATAAATGCCTGTCTCTAGCAAACCTTGCGTGACGGAGACACACCGATAACATATTTGAATTCAGGAGAAAAAATACTATCAGAATCACGTATTTTTGTTTCTGAAACAACAAAAAGTGTCTATTTTGTTGCTAAGTGCTATCAGAAATCCAATATGTCTTCAACGACATCAAACAGAGATGTCTGCGGAAGGGTCATCACAAACGTCATACACCGAGTAATTGACTACCAAGACAGTGGAGGTGGACATATGCCTGATGTAATTTTCCGCAGTTAAACGGGAATGTATGTAGATGATAATGTAAAAAAGAAGTATTTTTTTGCGCTATAGTGCGTTTTGTCGTACTTACAGCAATGACATTCATGATTGAAAGTTCAACTTCTTACATTTCGGATTCCCAACCTAAATAACTATACTGTAATATTACATACCTCGCTCGAGAAGTAAAACCACTGCCCTTTCTGTATATCACGTGCAATGTATGGACCTATACAAAAATATATCCATAAGGTAGTGTTAATATACATTATACGAAACAAATCACTGCATTTTAAATGAAATGAACTTGATTTGAAATAATATAAAACAATAAATTCATATTAGCCGGAATTTTATGACTGATTGGTGTCACGGCCAGCTCTAGTCTCAACTAATAAACATTGCCCACACTGTTAACGTTAGTCAGTTGTTTATAATGAACGCAAATATTTCCAAAAAAAATGTTATTATTTTACTATTGTTTATTATTTTGAGAACAGCGCACGTTTGTGAAGTGTTTTACAGAATCTCGGAAACTTTTCGTCGTTTCTGTAAAAAGCAGTTCTCAACCTCGCATCGTAATATATTATTTTATTTAGATGCATTTTTGACTTAATTAATTCATTTTTTAAAATGTTCCCTTTACATACGGTCATTTCATTGAAATAAATTTATAAAATTCAGACGTGTCGGTTCAATAGATAACGTTTATTGCAAGTTGTGAGATATATAACGAATACGTCACTGAGGCTAGCAATATATTTTATGTGCATTTGCTTTGCCCTCTCTGTCTGGCAAGATTTCATCTGCTGTTGTCTGCTCGATGGGTCAGTAACTAGAAGACTCGCAATCTGGTTTTGTTACCCTTAGAGACCGCTTGTCTTCCCACTCCACCATCCCCTAACCAGCCACAAACCTCACAATATAAACCACCCGGCGTCTTGCAGTTTGATTGCACGCCTTTCCCAAGTACAGCACACCCGAAAATTTCATTCAGTGTAAATTAGAGAACTGCATTATTTCATAGTAATATACTAATTGCATATAATAATAATTAAGGCATTCATGTTTAGCCCCTCTCACCTTTTATTTATGTGCACATAGAATTGTTGTGGTTTTTTTGTTGACATCATATATAAATAATCTTCTTCTACTTCTTCTTCACTTCCCGGGCTAGGCAAATTGCCTTTTCCGCCTCGCAGTTGTTCTGTCCATCTTTTCACTGGCCTTCCTACATTCCTTGAACTTCTTGGCTTGTAGTTAAATCCTGCTTTTGCCAACCTTGTTACGCCCATTCCTACTATATGTCTAAACCATTGTTAAGTTGAATAGCCTGATAGTGCAATTTATGTCTGCAGTGACGGGGGGGGGTATGAGCGCCCGGGTGTGTATGTGTGTCACGATGTGTATATGTATATGTGAGTATGTCTGCTTTTTTTCTTCTCTCTTTTTTTAAATTTGTTTTATAGCATTTTTTTTAAATTATTAATGTACAGAATGAGACATTTTTATATCTGTACACATGATCTTTTCATGGATGAGAGTAGATGTGCTTATGTGTATGTAGTTGTTGACAATTATTTTATTTATATGTATTCATTGTTTTGATATACGTGTGTAGCCGTGTAGGGATTTGTTTATATTATGATTTCTTTTCTTTTATTCATGGAAAAATAATGCACGTACGTCCAAGCAGGCCCGTTCGCAATGTAAATACATATGTATCTCCTTTCTTTTGAAAATGGTAATAAAATTCCATTCATTCATTCATGAATATGTCTAAACCATTTATCTCTATATTCTTGGATTTTGTTATTGAATGGATATATATTTAACTCTGATCTTATATCTTCATTCTTTATTCGATCCAATCTTCTGCTGCCTTTTGTTCTTCTAAGGAAGTTCATTTCTACGCTTTCTATTCTATTTTGTGATTGTTTGGTCATTACCTAAGTTTCACTCCCTTAAAGTAATGCAGGAACTGTCAATTGTTTAAAAAACATCAATCTAGTATCTCTTGTTTGTTTGTTCTTTCATGTTTTATGTATAGTACCGCATATCAATTAATATTTTGACAGTTTCATATTTATGTCTCCTTCAGTTTTTGTGTTTATAGTAAAATTAAAATCCAAATAATTAAAAATTGTTACTTGTTCTAGAGGTTGCAAATATAAGTAAATAAATAAATAAATCAATAAAAATATAAATATTCTTATTATATTTTGATAAAAGAGCTGGACATTAACAGAAATTAATTAAGCTATGTATTGTCAGACCAACGGATCTGTGCACCTTCAGCGCTGCAGTCGTTCTTAGAAAAGTTAACGCCTGAAGTCCCACCATGTCAAAGAGCAGTCACTATAACTTTCCGAGTAGGGATGTTGCCAAACTTCCCCAAACAGTGTCGTGCATCTTAAATATTGAATAATGTAAGGTTAATTTTTTTTACTTTATTAAACATAATGTGTACATTACATTTAATTTTGCTTTTTACCAGTCTTTCGTTACAGTGTTTAGTGGTAGAGTCCTGTTTTCACACTTCGCTAGATGATATTTGGAGCATGGATTGTTGCATAATTTACAGACGCAGTCTTCCTTGAGTTCATGGTACGTGTTGTTGAGGCATGTATTCCCATGAAATCCATGGGCTGCGAAACGTGTTTACAGGTGTCGAAGTTCGGTTCCTTCCAGGTTTGTGTTTTCATTGAGTCTATTTCCATATTTTCTGTCGGTATCTCGGCGGCTTTGTTCTCTCGCTCCTCGATGACGATTAATTGTAAGGTTAATTATTACTTCTTCACATTTAAGTAAGTCTAATGACACTGATTGACTTTTATTATTTTTCCTTAATAATATTTGTTTCACCACTCCGTACTACAGTGTTCATGTTAACACTGGACTGCAAGTGCGAATATCCTATCCCACAGGGAAGGCTCAAAATTGTGAGTAGTGGAAGGGGCGAAAGAAAAGAAAGAGATAGGAATGCAGTGAGAGAAATGATTTACCGAGGCATAAAAAAGGGAATTAGTGTTCAGTTCACATATCTTACGGGGGCACAGATCCGTTGGTCAGACAGTACATAAAATAATAGAGAAGAATGCAAGAGGTCCACGGTTCGATTCCTGGTTCAGACATTAATTTTTCATTTCACAATATCATTATAGTATTATAATATGCCGAACTGTCATCGATAGAAACATTGTACATAGAAAACATAGTCTTTTACGAAAAATAAGATTAAATACAACATAAGATGTGGAAGGAAAATTATAGAGTTTAATTAGTGGAAGGATTGTTAATAAGAAGTATGTTCATCTGCAGGCTTTCACGGTCGATAATCATATTATTAAAAGATTTCGGGCTTTGTGACCGTGGTCTATAACTGATGTTTCTTCCAGATGTTTCTCCCTCAACTGCGGAGGGCATCTTCAGTGGCGAAGATGCCCTCCGCAGTTGAAGGAGAAACGTCTGGAAGAAACATCAGTTATAGACAACGGCCACATAGCCCGGAAGCTTTTAACATTACAACATAAGATGGTACCAATTATTTGGAACTTCCTCCATTTATTGTTTATTTGTGACAAAAATTATATATTTTTCAGACGTTTGCGCTTTTTCCATGATGTCGATAGATATCCTTTATTTACAATTTCATTATGAGCAGAATTTATGTTCCATGATGACTCGTCTGTAAATTCTGCTGTTGTCTTCACCACATTCTTATGGTTAATATGTGGTATTTTTCACAAAATGTTTGAAAACATTCAAAAAATTTAATTCTCTTCGCTTTTTAAATGCTTATCTTTCCAGTATTTAAAAATTCTACAGAAAACTGCCATTTTGAAACAGTTGAAATTCCAACGCTTTCTTCATTGCGCATGTGTAAGAATAAAATAATGCTTATTTAATGCATTAAAATTGGAATTATGTTTTAAGATTCTTCCATATAACTTATATAGACGCATGCTAGATAAAATGTTTTATTATTTTTCTTCTTCGTCTTCTTATTCTCCACTTCTTGATTTAGGCATTAGTTGCCTGTTCTTTCTTCACTAATAGATCTAAGACCATCTCTTTCGAGAACGTCTGACATCTCTTCTTCCTCTCGGAAAATAATGTAATATGTATTATTTTTATTTCCTTTATTTCGAGTGTTACAGAGCGAACTACATTTTCTTACACGCTAAAGGTAAAACCATTATTTTACCAATCAAAATGCAAGCCCTACATCTGGTTTGTTTAGATTAGAACTGGAACTTAGCTCGGAATAGGTATAGTAGAAGGCCTTCGCCCTTTAAGGGACACGTGAGGCTAACTTTAATATATGATATTTGAAGGCGACACAGATGAAGATTTAAAAAAGAAATCTGAAATAATTTACTATATGTGACGCGAAAAATGTTTCTAAGTACAATTCATACGCCCTGGATATGCGGCAACAAACGGGAAGCGATGTTGATCTTGAAGAAGATTTTCGGGCTGTAGGCCGTGGTCGTGAGGCTTGTAGTTCCCCGATGTTTCGCCAGAGACTGCGTCTGGCATCCTCAAGTGGTCGTGAGGCTTGTAGTTCTCCGACGTTTCGCCAGAGACTGCGTCTGGCATCCTCAAGCTTGTGTCTGACGAAACGCCGGGGAACTACAAGCCTCACGACTTGAGGATGCCGGACGCAATCTCTGGCGAAACGTCGGGGAACTACAAGCCTCACGACCACGGCCTACAGCCCGAAAATCTTCTTCAAGATCATCATAGTAACTCCGGCTGTGAAAGAGTATGTGAATACATAAACGGGAAGCGGTTTACATTATGGAATCAGAGTGTCAAGTGTGCGGGAACCCCTGATATCTTGAGGAAGGAAATTCCAGGAGCGGGCAAAGGCTGCTGTGAAAGATAGAATAAGAAGTGCTGTGAACAGGGATTGTTAGCAGCTGACATATACATGATATTTAATGAACCTAGTATCTAACCCAACGCAATTTAAGTACTCTAGTCTGTGAAAGATCAACCTAAAAGCTAACCTAATGCAATGTAAGCACTCTAACCTTTGAAAGAATGCAACGCCCAAAAATAAATAGTAAGTTCCGAAATTCTGATGTATAATAATAATAATAATAATAATAATAATAATAATAATAATAATAATAATAATAATACTTTATTTATTCTGGCAGAGTTAAGGCCATAAGGCCCTCTCTTCCACTCAACCAGTACAAATACAAATAAATATTCGACAAATATAGATATACACTATACTAATTATAAACCCTTAAAGATACAATAAATGTAACAATGTAAATGTCATGTACAAACAACATTTTATAGGGTAATAACAATAATGGTACGATAATATTAATAATAATAATAATAATAATATAAATATGATACATTATACGGGAAACACCAATTAATATATATATATATATATCTTACACTGGATAATAATGAAGTCGAGTTTAGAGCAAATATAAATTTAGATTTCTTTTAAAAGATGCCAATGTCCGGCAGCCCCTTATTTCTTGTGGTAGGGAATTCCAGTTGCGAGAAGTGGAGATGGTATATGACATGGAGTGATGTGAAGTCCTATGTTGCGGTATATTAAGTAAGAGACTATGTTGTGATCTTGTGTTTAAGTTATGGTTTGAGGATAGATACTGGAAACGGGATGATAAATAATTGGGAATCGAGGTATGTAGGATCTTAAATAGGAGAATTAGACAGTGCGATTTTCTTCTCTCTTTTAGATGTAGCCATGACAATTCGTGGAATAATGGAGAAATGTGATCGTATTTTCGAACATTAAATATGAATCTGATACACATATTATGGACACGCTGCAGTTTGTCCGACAATCCGTCACTTATGTCAGTTAGTAGAACGTCACAGTAGTCAAAATGCGGCATCACTAAAGTTTGGATTAAAATTCTTTTAAGAGTTGTAGGAAGAAAATGTTTAAGTCGCTTTAGGGAATGAATTATGGAGAAGATCCTTTTAGATGTTTGTTTTACTTGCTCATGCCATTTTAAATTAGAATCTAAGTAAAATCCCAAGTTTTTAACGACGTCGGTATAAGGAATTTGTTCATTATCTAATATGACAGCCGGCATATTGCCATTGTTTATGGAGGTGTAATAGCCTTGGATGTCCGATAATTATTGCTTGCGTTTTGTTTACATTTAGTTTCAGCCCATATTGTCTGGACCATAAAGATATATGCCTGAGGTCAGTGTTTACTTTGTCAATACATTCATTAATTTCGTCAGGCCTAAAGTGTGTGTAAATCTGTAGGTCGTCGGCGTAAAGATGATGCTTGCGGTTTTGTAGTTTCTTGGTCACGTCATTAATATAAATCGAGAAGAGAAGAGGAGCGAGGACGCCGCCTTGAGGTACCCCTTTCCTCACCAAGCGCCAGGAAGAAATGCGATTATTAACAGAAACTGATTGCTGACTATTAGTGAGGTAAGATGCAAACCAATCAAGGCAGTTTTCCGACAGATGTAGTGTCTTTAGTCTCGCTAGCATTAAGTCTATATCTACTGTGTCAAAGGCTTTGCTGTAGTCGAGTAGGACTATTGCGGTGAGTTTGCTTTTGTCCATTGAGTCTCGTATGTCCTCTACAATGTCAAGTAGTGCAGTACTTGTGTGATGTCCTGTTCTAAAACCAGACTGATGTTCATCTAGTAAGTCGTGTGTAGTGAGGTAGTCTCTTAACTGTGAGTGTATTATGTGTTCCAGTGCTTTAGATAAACAGGGAAGAATACTAATTGGTCTATAATCATCGAGTGTTGTGGGAGTGTTTGATTTCGGTGTAGGACGAACTAGAGCCATTTTCCAGAGTCTGGGATAAGTCCCAGTCATTATAGAGGCATTAAAAATGTGGGTTATTGTTGGGAGAATAATGTCTATTATTTTTTGCAGGAGAGTTATTGTTATATTGTCTATTCCTTGTGCTTTAGATTTAATACGTAATACTGCTCTTTTGGCGTCATCAGGTGAGATATAGGAAAAAAAGAATTTGTCTCGGGTAGGTTGGGAATATGACATTAGTTCATCTATTGTCTGTCGTTTGTGTTGTGAGGTGTTGTCAGAAAGGAGGCGGGTAAAATGGTCATTCAACTCATCTAGTGGTAGGTCAGCTGTTTCTACCTGTAGTTTATTTTGACAGAGGCCTATTGATTTTAAATTTTTCCACATGTCAGCTGAGTTGGACATAGATTGTGTAATAATAGTATGGGCATATCTTAGTTTTGCATTCCTTATAGTCTGGTTGACCACTCAACCAGGAATAAAACAAATACAAAAATAATTCTTACATATAAATTACAATAAACCTAAATATACATGGTATGTCTACATATTTTGATTCAATCTAGAGTTAAAGCTTGAAATATAAAATGTACGTTATAGAAAAGCCAGATAAAAAGCTATTAATGACAGAGCATAAATTTAGTTGTCGAGAAAAATTATTTAACAACATGTACCGGTATTTGTGAGTTAAAAGTGTCAAGTGTGCGGTAACCCCTGATATCTTGCGGAAGGAAATTCCAGGAGCGGGCAGAGGCTACTGTGAAAGAAGTAGAATAAGAGGAAGTCTGTGAACAGGGGTTGTTAGCAGACTGTTATCTAGTGACCTAGTGTCAATATTGTGGTAAGAAGATAACTTCTCAAATCTGGACGCCAGGTAATTAGGAGTGTAGGAATTCAGAACCTTGAAAAGAACAGAAACAGTATGCCCAACTTATGTCTGTCAGTAAGAAGGAGCCAAGAGAGGTTATTGAAGTATTCGGAATTATGATCATAACGGCGGATATTGACAGTTAAATAGTACTACTCTATGTTGGCTGCACTGGAACACATATTTGTTGTTGCATACAATATTTTGTTAAATTCAATATGGCTGCCGTGTCTTCATGCTACATATGTAGTTAAATATTATAGAAATATATATTCAAATAGTTGTTAGAAAAAATGTAAAAATAATTGTAAATAGTGTATAATAAGAAAGTTAAGTCTCGTAGACTGCGCTGGGCAGGACATGTGGCACGTATGGAGAATAAAATAGGTGTGTGGAAGCTTCTTGTAGGGAAACTAGAGGGAAAACACCCAGATCGTAAACCAAGAATGAGGTGGGAAAATAACATTATCCATGATTTGAGAGAAGTAGATTATACCGTGAATGATTGGAAAACATTAGCCCAGGATAGGGATGTATGGAGAGCTTATGTCCGCGCGGCCATGAACCTATGGGCTCGATAGAGTAAGTGAGTTAGTTAGTTATTATAAATGGTGGGAAATCATTTGAAAAATGAAACCCTAAGAATAAAATTTGAGAGAAATTTATGAACGAATTAAGAAATTCGCGTCACAAGTTGTAAAGTGAGCCAAGAAATCTTTGGGACAATAGGCTACATTCTTTTTTTAAAAATTCGCAAAAAGGTAAACATAATTTGAATAGTAGTAATTAGAAACGGTATGCACATTTGCCCCTAGATGTCAGGCCACACGTTTACCAGGTTGTTTGGTATCTTGCACAAGGCATTGCTAATTGTAATGCTAGCGGCTTAATGTGTGCACACTATAATTTGTTTTATGAAGCATGTCAGTTTATGCAACCCGTACTGACACTTAGGCCTACATGCACTTACATAATAATGTATATTAGGCTTTCACATTAGAATGCTTTGCTAATACCCTCACCGTCAAATGTCAACAATATATGGATGCTTTTTTTCCCACCGCCTCCTACGTGAGCCTACATGTGTTAACACTCTAAGTGCTAGCTAATTTTCATCACTTTCCTTCGTGCTTGTCAATATTTGCGCAACAAACATATGCCAAATTCTAGTTTATTGCAAATACAGGGTGTATCTACATTTCTATTATAGAATTTGAGGGATCATACAGGCTGTTTTTATAAGAGCGTGCAAAAATTTAACAGGGCATAGGGGATGCTTCATTGAACAATTTGAAGTAGTGAACGTAAGACCCTAAAGGTTATACGATGAATCTCATCAAAGCAAAACCATGAAACTTGCTCGCTTTTCATTGGTTACGGACACCGATGTACAATGTAGAAGCGGTAAGTACCCGAAAAAGTAGTTCCCTTCTTTAAATTAAACAAAAAAATTGTCTTTTGAATATAGTTCTTATTCTTCGTGAATAAAAATAATACTATGATGATCTTGTAGAAGATTTCCGGGCTGTTGGCCGTGGTCTTGAGGCCAACAGCCCGGAAATCTTCTACAAGATCATCATAATAACTCCGGCCGTGAAAGCCTAAATAAAAAAATACTAGTATTCAAAACATGGAAAATATTCTAAAATATACTTAATCAATAATTATAACTTAAAGTAGTTTATTACATATGGATGTTGCATTTGATTCATGCATCAGTAGATTCTGATGCAACAAAATGGCTGAAGGTGTCGAGTCTTCTGCTGCTGTGCCGCCATCTAAATTTTTAAAACACAAGTCTGGCAAACCTTTCACTAGTGGTCAAAAAACAGTTTTTTAAATGTATTTTACTAGTTCAGTGAAAACCTCACCAGTTTTCTTGTAATCTACTCCATTCAACGATCACGTGTCTTATATACTTCACACGTGCTCCCTGTCAATGTGACAGTAATTGTGGCGCGAATGGCGGAAGGATACAACTGGCGTTTGTTTATGTTAGGATCACTGTAAAAGCGAGGTATAAGATATAGAAGCCAGCATAAGGAGAACTTGTGTATCACGTTGTCTAGCATTACTGTTTTACAGCTGATTTACAACTAATATGCGTTCAAGTTTACATGTATTGTGTTATTTATTTACACATACTATATCATTTAATTATAATCCGCGGTGGACTCGTGGTTATGCTCTTTGCATCTAGCTAAGTTGTGGGTTCAAACCAGGCTAGGGTCATCCCAACTCCTCTAAAAAGAAATAAACTGAATATACATACAACTGTTATTCTCTCAGTTATATTATGTGGATGTGAAACATGAACTCTTACTTTGTAGGAGGAAAGGAGGATTACGAGTATTAGAGAATAAAGTTCTTATAACATGTTTGGGCCAAAGAGAGATGAACAGACAGGCTAATGGAGAAGACTATGTAACAAAGACATGTGACATGAAGGGGGAATGAAAAAAATTGCATGGGACCATCTCGTAGGATAACCAGAGTGAAAGCGTCCAGTAGGCAGGACATGAATGAGGTGGGAGAATAACATTAATCATGATTTAAAGGAAGTAGATTATACAGGGAATGATTAGAAAATATTAGCGCGGGATAGGAATGTATGGAGACCTTCTGTTTGCACGATAATTAATCTTCGGGTTCGATAGTGCTAATGAGTTATTATTAATTATTATTATTATTATTATTATTATTATTATTATTATTATTATTATTATCATTATTATGGCTATTATCATTTTTATCACTATTATCATTATTATCACTATTGTCACTATTACCATTATTGTCATCATTGTCACTATTGTCATCATTGTCGTCATTGTTGTCATTGTCGTCGTTGTCGTCATTGTCTTCATTGTCATCATTTTCGTCATTGTTGTCATTGTTGTCATTGTCATTATTGTCATAATTTTCGTCATTGTTGTCATTGTCGTCATTGTCGTCATCGTCGTCGTCATCATCGTCATCATCATCAGTATCATTATTATTATAGGTAAAGAGATCATAAAGCATAGAATTGAATTGAGTAGCAAAATAATGTCATCGTTAAATCCCCTAAGATTGGATTTTAATTTACTTTATTATCTGTTCAATCTTAACCTTGGCAATTATCTTGATTGTACATTCCCTAGTATATTTGGAAAGATACAAAAAAAAAAAATATATATTGGTAAATCATTGGTGGAATCTGCTACAATTGTTGAACATGTCACAAATAAGGAAATTAGAAACATAATGGAAGCAGAGGAAAGCATAATTGAAAGAATTAGGGAGAAATAAATAAAATGGTCAGGACATACTTTAAGAATGAAAGATGAGCGATGGCCGAAACAACTATATCAGTGGCAACCGACCAGAAAAAAAAAAGAAGAGAGGGAGACCAAAGTTAACGTGGCATGAAAACATGAGGATAGTAATGCAAGCAAGAGGGCTAAGCATTGAAGATCCTTTGGAGGTTTGGCACTGGAAGACGGCAGCAGCTGTAAAAACTCGAAGATAGATAAATAAATTATTATTATTATTATTATTATTATTATTATTATTATTATTATTAGTAGTAGTAGTAGTAGTAGTAGTAGTAGTAGTAGTAGTAGTATTCTTATATAATCGTTAATTCGATTAGTTTTAAGTTTGAAGATATTTTCTTGAGTTAGAGAGATGTAGAAATATATAATTCTGCCAAACAAACCAGTTCACTAAATCATGAATTCGACAGGAAAGGAAATAAAGTACAATAAATATTTTTTTTTCTATCTTGAGATTTATTTGGAGAGGAAAGTTGCAGGAATGGAAAACACATTTTGTTCGCCGCGAGGTTTTTATTCTCCACTCGCATACTGATCTCTCGTTTTTCATGTAAACATATCTGAGTTGGCAACACTGTACGAGGCGGTCAGTGTGAGGTATTGAGCTCTTAAAAAAGACGGATGGATGTGGGTTAGAAGCTGTACGAACCATCAATCTGTATTCCTCCGGCCAATTGATGCACCCTTTCCTTCCTCCCCCATTGAATATTCTATGACAATAATAATAACAATAATAATAATAATAATAATAATAATAATAATAATAATAATAATAATAATAATAATAGCAATAACAATAATCTAATATATAAAAATGAATGTTTGTTTGTACGTTTGTTTGTTCGTACTTTATTGATCCGATTGTGATAGGGCTTTTTGCAAAATGTTCAGGAGATTCCAGGAATGAACATAGGCTATATGAGAGTTGTGATACTCAACTCCTACACCCTTAAAAATCGCCCTTTGTAATGGAAAACGTGATAAAAGTAGCTCTTTGGACGCTTAAATGGCTTACGCTGCTTAAACCATAACAAATACACAAAATTAATGTACACAGAATTGAATATCTCAAAAAGCTCTACAAAAACATCCGCGACAGCCTATGTTTATCTCTTACGGATAACTCGCAATAATCGTTCTTGTCTTTCATTGATGCCAAGAAGATCGAGACAAGTACGTAGATTCCTGTGCAAGCATAGCGGGTATTCTTTTACGGATAACTCACAATAACGAATTTTGTCTTTTAGCTCATTTATGCCAAGAAGATCGCGATAAATATATTCCCGGACGACGCCGGGTAAACAGCACGGGGTATCTAAAAATAATTACGATAAAACTTTTCCTCATACTTATTTAACTAAACATAAAACACTTTAATTTTCGTTATTTCAGCACATTTATGTCAAGAAGGTCAGGATAAGTAGATTCCAGGGCAACGCCGGGTAATCAGCAAGGGTATTTAAAAAATATAAATTCATAATTATTTTTCCTCTTACTTATTCAACTAAACATAGAAGCACATTAATTTTAATGTATTTAGGCGTAGCAGCGCACGCCGGTTATTAGCTAGTAATAATAATAATGTACATACAGATTTTCAATGTTTACACATCTTTCTACGCCTAAAGTTTTATTTTCCTTCTCCATTCATCCCTATTCATCCACACAATTTCCACTTGGAAGAAGAAAGAAGACCTCGAAAATCATGGATGCTAGAAATAAGAACTGCAATGAGAATAAATACACACAACAACAAATTTGAACTTTTTGTCGCTCGCAGAAATGAAAATAGGTGATTTTATTTAATTGGCATGCGCTGATTTCGAATTTGAAGTCCGTTTTTCTCTATCACCTGATAGGTTTTTGCGAGGACGTGTTGAACGTTTTTCATTATATTTCGCATATTATTGCTTATCTGCACTTAGTTTCAATTTTGTTTGCAATAATATTGCTATAAGTAATTGGTCTATGTAAAACCAAATCATATAAGATCCAAAAAGTTAAAATATTTATTTTATAAGAAAGATAAATAAGTAGTTACGTTACAACACATGCTTAAATTGTAGGAAAAATCTCACCTTTCAAAACGTCTTCCTGGATGACGTACGCCGATAAGACGGTTCCGAAACGCCTGTGATAAGTTGCCAGGAGTCATCAGCAAGCATGTTGGTCACTGATTTCCCTTTATAACAACGCCTTTCCATTTCTAAAATGTCTTCGTGGAACCTTTCGCCATGTTCATCACTGACGCCACCCAAGTTCGGTGAAGAATCACTATGTTTAACAGGTCGCATTGCTGACTGCAAATTTGGATACTGAAGAGAATGCTTAATTTTTAAGTGAAACCAGATATATTGACCATACAGTAATAAGTCAGTGATGTGGTACGTAGGTTCCCTCCTCAACATTGGAATGGCAAATGGCATGCACGAATGCGAACCTTTTAACCACCCTATTAAAATCCTTTGGTAGTTTGTACAGCAAAAATTGGGGGCCCAATATTTATCAGCTTCTCCAAATTTACTCTAGTTCCCAAAATATAAATTTTACGCCTATGTAACTAGTTCTGCGCTGAGATTGTGTACAATACTCTCCACATACGTAACAGAATAAATTATGAGAATTCTTACAGCGGCGAGACATTGCAAAATTATAAAAACACTAAAACCTACGCATTAAAATATATTATAGTAGATTGTTTTAATTCAATTTATTTATAATGATACACAATAATGCATATATCGACACTTCAAATCACAATGAAGTAATGTAAGACGAACTGCATAGAACGAGGTATTACAAGCCATTACTTCACGTATTTGACAGTGGCAATCAGGAAATGTTGTATACCTGTGTTTTCCGGAGGGTTTAACAATCCCTAAGAGTAATAAAACCGCGCAAAAGAAAAATAAGGGTAACCAGTTTGAGAGACAATAGCGCCTGCGACTCTCACGGAAACGATCACTTCTGCTAAAGATTGTCGTCGAAATATCTGACTCCGGTTAGGTAATTGGAAAAAACTAATATCATTGTCGTCTTCTGTCAGTCCGAAAACATAGTTATTGATACATTTCGAGTCTGCGAGTAATTCTTTGTTGTTGTGTGACATCAGAGGGTCCACCGCTGTGGTCTCGAGGTAGCGTGCTGCCTTGTCACCCAGCGGGCCCGGGTTCGATCCCCGCTCGGGACATATTTCCTGGGTGGGGTTTTTTCGGGGTTTTTCCTCACCTGTAAGACAAATGTCAGGATACTTTAAGGCCCAAACGGTCCCCGAACATAATTTTGTCCCTCAATATCATATTCACCTCATTAGATTAAGTTTAGGTTTAAGGCCTCTCCTGGCGCATCATTACCCATCGTCATCAGCCATCATATCATATATTACTTTTTTAACAATTAATCTTTTTTTTTTATTATTTAATAAAAATAGTAGGGTAGCCATGAGTGAATTTTGAAACTCCAAAACTAATAAAGACATTTTCTTCAAATTTTTATCACAGTGGTCTACCAGTATGAATAACGTATTTACTAAATTTCAAGTCATTTGTTCTATTAGTTCTCGAGTTACAATTTTTTCTGTTTTTATTTAATTATAAAAGCTCCTTGCAATGCATTTTTCATTATTTTGTTCCAATATTTGCTCTTGATATTCATTCTACTAATTGTTTCCAAAATTGCGTTGGACTTTTCTGAGCTCTTAATAATTTCGAGTAATTTTTTAAAAATTTATTTTTCATGTTGACGAAATCTGAGATATCTGTAACAATATAAAAAGTCATAACTCATGACCATGACCATTTTGAGTATGATTAAAATCCATTGCAAGTTTGATTCTCTGTACTCTTTCAGACAAGTATGAAAAATTTCAATTTAACAGGGGAAAAACTGCAGTGTAAGGAACTTTTTTAAATGGGCATGCGTTTGGAAAATACATTTTGAGAAGAAAGGCTATAAAGTTTTTCATGCTTCTGACTGCTTTAATAACACACAATTCCAATTTTTGTTTTGAAACAAATATTTATTTTGGACATTTGTGCCAAAATGTATGGTGGAGATTATCATTAGATTTTTGTTTTTTTTTCCTTTTATTCATCTCTCCAATAATTCACCTGATGTCAATCTTTGATACATTGGCATAATTTTTGCCATTAGTTGTGTGGGAGTTTACAAATGGCCACCAGGGCTTTAATAATGGCAAAATAGCGATACGTTTTATATTTTCTTGAACAGGAAGCTTAGGAGAATTTTATAAAAGACAAAACTCAAAATGTATATTTAAATTTTCACTCAAATTTGACTCATTGATACTCCTAAGATTTGTTAATATATTTACCTAATGCCTTATGTATAAGCGATAGATTAATGCATTACAGTTTATTACTTTCTTTGTATTTTTTTCATTTCTTTTTATATATAATTGATTCGAGCTGCTATTCCATTCTGTATACATTCTTTCATTATTTCAATTTTAATTGTATTTAATGTTATTGTATTATTATACGTTATTTTCATTATTGTTCAGTTTGACAGTTAATTAATTATTTACTTACTTACATACTTACTTACTCACTGGCACTCTCGAACCCATAGGTTCATAGCCGCGCGGACATAAGCTCTCCATACATCCCTATCCTGAGCTAATGCTTTCCAATCATTCCCTGTATAATCTACTTCCCTCAAATCATAGTTAATGTTATTCTCCCACCTCATTCTTGGTCTACCAACTGGGCGTTTTCCCTCTGGTTTTCCTACAAGAAGCTTCCATGCACGTCTTTCATTCCCCATACGTGCCACATGTCCTGCCCATCGCAGTCTACGAGACTTAACTGTTCTTATTATATCTGGCTTCCTATAAAGACCATGTAGTTCATTGTTATGTAGTCTTCTCCATTCACCTGTCTGTTCATCTCTCTTTGGTCCAAAAATTTTCCTAAGAACTTTATTCTCAAATACTCGTAATCTCCTTTCCTCCCTTAAAGTAAGAGTCCATGTTTCGCATCCATATAATATAACTGGTAGAATAATAGTTTTATATATTTTCAGTTTAACGTTTTTTGAAAGGAGTTGGGACATCAAGAGTCTCTGCAATGCATAATAGCACGCATTTCCAGAATTGAGCCTATGTTTAATTTCTTTGTGCATCTCATTCCTATTTGTGATTATTGTTCCTAGGTATTTGAATTCAGCCACTTCCTCAAAATTTCCCTCATTTGTCATTAGCTGTCCATTTCCATTATATAATGTATTTCTACGTGTGACCATATATTTAGTTTTATTGATATTTACTTCCAGTCCTAATTTCTTAGTGTTACTAAATAGTGTGTGCGTGTTGTCCTTTAGTATCTCCTCGCTATCGGCCAGTAGTACTACATCATCAGCATAAACTAACAGCTTATTAATACCATTGAGTTGTAAGCCTTCCTCATTCTCTAAAGATTTAATGACATGCTCTAGTACAAAATTAAATAGTAGAGGAGATAGTGCATCTCCTTGCTTCAACCCATTCTGGATTTCAAAAGTGTCCGAAAACTGTTTGCCTACACGCACCTTACTCTTTGTGCCATTTACACACATTCGTATAAGTCTAACTAACTTTTTAGGAATTCCGAACTCCAGCAGGATACTATATAACTTCTCCCTCTTAATTGAATCATATGCTTTTTTGAAGTCTACATATAGTTGATGTACAGTACCATTATATTCCCATTTCTTTTCTAAAATCTGTCTTATACTAAAAATCTGATCTGTTGTAGACCTGTTTCTTCTGAATCCACATTGATGATCTCCTAGAATGTCATCAATATAGGGATTAAGTCTGCTTACTAGTATATTTGTTAGAATTTTGTACGAAGTTGAAAGTAATGAGATGCCCCTATAGTTGTTGCAGTCAGTTTTATCTCCTTTCTTATAAATTGGTACGATAATCGATTCTTTCCATTCATCTGGAAGAGCTTCTTTTTCCCAAATCATACTAATCAACCGGCGTATCTTGTCCATCGATTTTTCTCCCCCTGAATTTATTAGTACTGCTGGGATCTCATCTGAACTTGATGCTTTATACATCTTCAATTTTTCAATCACCATTTCAACCTCTAATGCACTTGGTTCTGCGACTAGCATTTCTGCTCTCTGTAAATTATCCTCCTCAACGTCCAGTTCTGTATGTACATTTAATAGATGATTAAAGTAACTTTTCCATCTATTTAATATACTCCTGGAATCTGCAATCATATCCACATTTTCATTCCGAATTATGTTTGTTCTAGCCTGAAACCCTTTCTTCTCTGTACTGATTCCCTGATATAATTCTCTAATAATGTTGAGTGATTCCGGGTTATGTGGCCGTGGTCCATAGTTGGTGTTGATACCAGACGTTTCGCCCTCAACTGCGGAGGGCATCTTCAGTGGCGAGTGCTTCTAGGCGTGTTTCCTGGTCGGAAGATCTACTTAGAGTGAGCGCTGTGGACGTAGAGGACGTTGTATTGATACTAGTGGTGGGTGCAGGGTGAGTGGGCGTGGCTCTTGCTGATTGCTAATGGTCGTCTCCTTGTTGTCACTGGTGTTAATGCATTTATTTTCTAGTGTATGAAACCAGGCCTTTAGACAGTTTGATACCTTCCTCTTTAATATTTCAAGCATAAGGGAAATATTAACAGAAAAGAGGAAGGTATCAAACTGTCTAAGGCCTGGTTTCATACACTAGAAAATAAATGCATTAACACCAGTGACAACAAGGAGACGACCATTAGCCAATCAGCAAGAGCCACGCCCACTCACCCTGCACCCACCACTAGTATCAATACAACGTCCTCTACGGCTCACTCTAAGTAGATCTTCCGACCAGGAAACACGCCTAGAAGCACTCGCCACTGAAGATGACCTCCGAAGTTGAGGGCGAAACGTCTGGTATCAACACCAACTATGGACCACGGCCACATAACCCGGAATCACTCAACATTATGATTACCGGCCGTGAAAGCCTGCATTCAACTATAATTCTCTAATGTTCCTATTTTTTGCGTTCATTTCAAGATCATTAATCTTCTCTCTCAAATATTCCCTCTTTTTACTCTTTAGTAACTTGGTGGTTCCCCTTCTAATTCTACGCAATTGCACCAAATATACCTCATTTGGCTCGTGTAACCATTTCAATTTTGCTAGCTTTCTTTTCTTAGTGTTTGTAAATATCGGATAATAATTATATAATATTTTTATTTGAAACTGTTCTTCTTTTTAAAATTACAGTGAGAAGCTGATTAAAGTAACTTTTCCATCTATTTAATATACTCCTGGAATCTGCAATTATTTCCCCATTTCCATTCTGAATTATGTTTGTTCTAGCATGAGATCCTTTCTTCTCTATCCTAATTCCCTGATATAATTCTCTAATGTTCCTACTTTTTACATTTATTTCAAGATAATTAATTTTCTCTCTCAGATATTCGTTCTTTTTACTCTTTAATAGTCTGGTGGTTTCCCGTCTAATACTACCCAATTACTCTAAATTTACCTCATTTGGCTCGTGTAACAATTTCATTTTTGCTAGCTTTCTTTTCTTTACAATGCCGGCACATTCCTCATCAAACCATTTCTTGTTTTTCTCTTTTTTAAACAACCAACGCTTTCTGATGCTGACAATTTAATAGTATCTCTTATAGCCTCGCATTCTTTATTTTTATCAGTTTCTTCTTCGTTTGCCACATTGTCATCTGAAGTTTGCAGTACTTCAAATCTATTAGAAATTTTGATTTGATATTCTTGCCGCATTTAATCATTTTTCAAGTTTTTTAATTCAAATTTTTCAGAATCATCTTTAGCGTTTGTTCCTCTCAAAGGCGATAGCCGTTGCCTGATTTTAACCCTGACCAGATGATGATCTGAATTACAGTCTGTCCCTCTAACTGATCTAACATCGATGATGCTACTGTGCAAGCGTTTGTCTACTAATACGTGATCTATCTGGTTTCAAATTCCTCCAGGTGTATTTATGAATATCCTTATGCTGAAATGTTGTGCTCTTAACAATGAGATTCTTTGATGTGGCGAAGGTGACTAATCTAACCCCGTTGTCGTTACTATCTTCATGAAGACTGAATTTGCCTATTGTTGGTTTGAATATATCTGCCCGCCCCACTTTTGCATTAAAATCTGCTAAGACAATTTTCATATGATATCGTGAAAGGCTATCAAATAAGCATTCTAATTCTTCATAGAACTCATCCTTGATCTTGTCATCTTTATCGTCTGTGGGGGCATGTACATTTACAATTATAAAATCATGTCGTTTACCCTTTAAAATTATGTATGATATCCTATCACTAACAAACTTAATATCTCGGATAGCGGACAGGATCCTCCTTCTGACTAAAAAACCCGTTCCAAATGCAGGTCTTTCTGCACCCCCGTAGTATAATGCAAAGCTTCCTGATTCCTGACTACCTTCTCCTGGCCACCTAACTTCCTGTAAAGCGACTATATCCAAGGGCGATTTATCTAAATCACGCTAATATCTCTAGTGCCCCGCTATTGTATAAAGTCCTAACATTCCTTGAATTAATTGTTTAGTATGTACCATTATTGTATTTTTTTAAATTTAAATGTAACATATGTTTGTCCTAGTGAGTGGAAGATAAGGCCACATGTTCTTAACTCCACCAGGCTAAATAAATATATTCTATTCTAAATTATATTTGATATTGTCTCTCTGGCCATTTTATTCTTAATATTTTCTTTTGGCATAGTTTATTATTATATGTTTCAAGACAATTAGTGTACATACGTTCTATTGATAGAAAAGTGATTCGAAACCTGAGATTTGACAAGTACAAGCCTTCTCTAGGTGGGGAATGGTGTTATCTGAACCACACATCTCTAGATCGGTTATATCAAACGGATATCTGATGACTTACACACTCAGAAAATCCACTTGTCATGTTTGTAATATGAATCCAAGCATTTATCTCTTGTAAACCTACTACAATCTGACCATTTGCACCAAATACTTCCTCATAACTGAAACACGACTGGCCCTCGTGTCTACATGTACAGACAGGTGAATGGAGAAGGCTACTTAACAATGAGCTACATTATTTCTATGGGAAACTAGATATAATAAGAGTAATTAAATATCCTAGTTAGCGTTTGGTATCTTTACCTTGTCGTGGTGGAGTGGCTTGCGTGCTTAAATGATCCCGAGAGCTATGCCGGCGGTAGCATTGGTACTTATAGGGTTACCCATGACGGACTGGTCGAAGGTGTTACGCCAGACGAAAAAAGTACCTTGGTCGAAAGAGTGATGATCTTTCACCGTAAAAAATACAACCGTCAAGAAATGCGGACATGGGTTCCACTGGGGTAAAATTTTCCGGAGGTCAAATAGTCCCCCATTCGGTTCTCCGGGCGGGGACTACTTCAGGGAATCCATGCCAAAGGCTCAAACACAGGAAATGTTCCTAGGAACATGGAATGTTAGGACTTTATACATGCGAAACATGTACTCTTACTTTAAGTGAAGAAAGGAGATTACGAGTATTTGAGAATATACTGCTTAGGAAAATTTTTGGACCATAGAGAGATGAACAGAAGGTGAGTGGAGAATACTACTCGTACATAACAATGAACTGCATGATCTTTATAGGAAGCCAGATATAACAAGAACAGTTAGTCTCGTAGACTGCGATGGGCAGGACATGTTGCGCGTATGGGGAATGAAATACTTGCGTGGAAGCTTCTTGTGGGAAAGCCAGTGGGAAAACGCCCAGTTGATAGACCAAGAATGAGGTGGGAGAATAACATTAACTCTGATTTGAGGGAAGTAGATTGTCCAGGGAATGATTGGAAATGATTAGCTCAGAATAGGGATGTATGGAGAGCTTATGGCCGCGCGGCCATGAACCTACGGTTTCGATAGTGCAAGTGAGTAAGAGTAAGTAATTATATGAGGCTGATTGGATAGATGTGAAAGTTGGATATTTACCTCTGATCGGTTAAGACAAATCGAAGTTTTAGAAATGAAATTTCAGCGCTTTGTAACTGGAAATACGTACATTGTAGAAAGTAGGCTTTCACTGTCGGATATCATGATATTAGAAGATTTCCGGCTGTAAGATCGTGCTCCAAAACTGGTGTTTTTCCCAAACTTCTCTCTCTCGGATATGGAGGGCATCTTCAGTGGCGAGTGGTGATGTTCTACCTAGAAGAATTCGCCACTGGACATGCCTTCCGTATCTGAGAGAGAAACGTCTGGAAAAAACACCAGTTATGGAACACGGCTTTATAGCCCGAAATATTTTAATATCATGGAAATACATTGTTAGATCACATAAGAAATAATGATATCAGAAAGGAATTGAACATAGAACCAATCACAACATTAGTAGAAAATTATAGAATAAATTAGAAATTCCATGTCCTACGAGTGCCAAACACCAGGATGGTAAGATCTGTTGGCTAAACTTTACAATCTGTGACGTGACTTTTTAATTCCTTCATAAACTCCTGTTAAATTTTATTCTTAGGGTTTCATTTTTTCAAATTATTTTCCGCCATTTACAATGGATTTTACATTTTTTCTAACGACTAATTCAATATATTTTTCTTTGACATTTAACTACATACGTGGCATGAAGACTTGACAGCCATATTGATTATAATGAATATTCTATTCAACAACAAAGACGTGTTTCAGTGCAGGCAACATAGAGTGTATACTAATTAACAGTACAAATATATTCCAGAATTTCAGAACTTACTATTTATGTTTTAGGGTTTCATTCTTTCACAGGTTAGAGTGCTTGAATTGCTTTAGGTTAGCTTTTAGGTTGATCTGTCACAGGTTTGAGTACCTACATTGCCTTAAGTTAGCTTTTAGGTTTGTTAAATATCGTGTATATGTTGGCTGCATCCCGTGATTGAAACTTAGGAAAAAAAATTCGTTACGTGTTGCAAAGTATTTCCTACCTGAGTTATGAAGGATATATTAAGACGGATTAAAAAGATGCTGATAGTATTATTTATAAGATTATCCATTAACATTGGTTAAAGCTAAACTTATATCTAAAGGAAAGTAATGGATGATATTGAAAAGGAATTGCTTGGGTGCTTGTTTGCTCATTATCTGCAGACAGTGCATTGTTCAGGCGAGGATCTTGGCATCGATCCGCATTTGTTTTGTTAACGGATAACAAAAGAGCATCGTGAACAATCTGACTCACTTCCTGCACCTCGACAAAAGAAGAGCGCACATCAGTTATATCCTCTTTTGGGGTCAAATCCCCAGCTAAATACATTTACATCCGGATTATGTAAATTTAATACATTTTTGAGGAATTTTAAGAAGTGGTTGAATTCAATTACCTACGAAAAATAATTTTGATTATTACAAACGAGAATGAGATGCATAAAAATGTTAACATAGGCCCAATTCTGGAATTACATGATACAATGCATTAAAGGGACTCTCATCATCTCAACTGCTCCAAAAATACTGAAAATATGTAAAACTGTTATTCTCCCAGTTATATTATATGGATGAGAAACATGGACTCTTATTTTAAGGAAGGAGAAAATATATCAAGTATTTGAGAATAATGTTCGTAGGAAAACGTTTGAACCAAAGAGAGATGAACAGACAGGCGATTTGAGAATACTAATAAAAGTGAGCAACATGTTCTTCATGGGATAACAGATATATTAAGAATAGTTAAGTCTCGTAGATTGCGATTGGTAGGACATACGGCACGAATTTGGAATGAAGGAGGAGCATGGAAACTCTTTTGTTTTTAACATTTTCCAATAATGTTATTTTAACACAATTCCAATAATGGATCATATTATAGTATTATAATGATATTGTAAAAAAAAATAATGTCTGAACCAGGAATCGAACCGTGGACCTCTCCTTCTCCGTAGAAGTGTGCAGCCCACTACACTATTCTAGACTTGGTACAAACACTAACAATTCTTTCCCCATATACAAATCTGTTATTCTCGATTCGTCCGCTGTCAGGTAGGTGTCACTACCATCGCCAACGGCCGGCTTCGTTTAAAAGTATCTATATTTGAGAATATAATATAATTATATTATACACTACTCAAAACAATTAGAGGAACACTTGTAATGAATTGAATAAGTAACTGTTTTTTAAAGCTGTGATACTGAAAGTTGGACAATATGTAAATTGAATTATTAATTTTATCATTGGATACAAATTTTAAAGATCAATTGCCTAAATCAGGGAAATTACCTCAAATAACAAATATAGAGAATTTTTTTATTTTGGAAGTCACTGACCACTTCTAATTGGTAAGCTTCCTGATGTTACTATAGTGACGAATGTTGATTATTGCCTCTGACAAAATGAGGCATTTAAATGAGTTTGAAGTGTATCATGCTCTACATCTTTTACGACAAGGTCAATCTCTGCGACAAATGGTTAGAGAGCTTGGGGTTTCTCCTTCCGTGGTGTCCAGGTTACGCAACATGAACAGAGAGACAGGTCATTATTGTAGAAGACGTGGCCAGGGCCGTAAATTTAAAACAAGCTCCCAGGATGACAGATACGTTGTTCTTTCTGCTCTTCGACAGCGTACAAAAACTGCAAAAGACCTGCAGAATGACCTTCATATGGCTTCCGGAATCCGGTTTCAGACCAAACCATAAGGAACAGATTAAGGAAAGAGGATATTTGTCCAAAAAGGCCCGGTAAAAAAACCACGCTTAACAAATGGGCATAAGGCAGCAAGACGTACGTATGCTGAAAACCATGGTGATTGTAACCTGAACCAGTGGGAGTCTGTGCTCTTCTCGGACGAATCCAGGTATCGTCTTACACGTTGTGATGGTCGATTGAGGGTGTGGGGACGGTCAGGAGAAATATTTTCTGCAGAGGCTGTACAGGAAATTGATAGATTCGGAGGAGGTTCCATAATGGTGTGGGCCGGAGTTATGTAAAACAATCGTACGGACCTTGTACTTGTTCCCCAGCGACTGAATGCTGTCCGGTATATCGAGCACGTTCTGGAAGAGCATGTAGTATATGCTGCCATTGGAGTAGGCCCTGGATTTCTGTGTATGCAGGATAATGCCAGGGCACATTCTGCGGATGTCACCAGGGATTTCCTGAGGAGGAATGAAATTGAGGTAATGGAGTGGTCAGCGGTCAGCCCAGACCTCAGTCCTATTGAACACTTGTGGAATCTTCTAGACTGGAAGGTCAGGAACCGGCATCAAGCTCCACAAACCCTGCAGCAACTTGGAGATGCTCTGAAGGAGGAATGGGAGAATATCCCGCAAGAGGAAATCCAGAATCTTATTGGAAGCATGCTACGAAGGTGCCAAACTGTCATCGAATGTCGTGGAGGCCATACACGATACTAACTCTATATAACGAGTGTTTAAGTTTGAAAAAATAAGCACAAGATTCAATTGCTTACATAGCGGAATTATTTGAAAAGTTAATTGTCAGCGTTATTCATTTGTTTTTACTGACATGAGCAATAAATAAATGAATAAATAACCACAAATAATGTACTTTATTAATTTCATGTTTCTACCTTTATCCAATGAAACAATATTTGCATATTTCATAGTGTTCCTCTAATTGTTTTGAGCAGTGTAATAATCATTACTTTTTAGCTGAATTCGTAGGCCATTAATATTGAAATTAATACAATTAAAGAGAACAGGATACGTAAAAAATAGGCTTTTACGGCCGGTGTCTTGATTCTTTTCTGATTCGTCTTCCGGTCTAAATGACCGTGGTTCAGTTTTCTTGAAACTTAGAGGACCAGGTCATTTTTGGCCAAGGTTTTCTTTCTCTAGCCCAACGGTTCCCAACCTTTTTCGACTCGCGAACCCGTTCCACAACGATCTGAGTTGGATGAACCACTGACGTTTAAATATACAAATAGTAGGCATGCATAAACTTTAATTCGAAGCACAAGGTTCAATAACCTTAAATTATTTAACATTTTCCAATACTGTTATTTAATACAGTTCCAATAATGGATCATATTATGAAATTATAATTATATTGTGCACACTCCTTTGGAAGAGAGGTCCACGGTTCGATTCCTGGTTCAGACATTTTTTCTTTTCACAATATCATTATAATAATATAATATGTTCCATTATTGGAACTGAAATAACAGTATTGGAAAATGTTAAATAGCATCGTTTACTGCTTATAAAAGTGGTGGTGTAAAATTCTCAAATATAGATACTTCTAAACGAAGCCGGCCGTTGGCGATGGTAGTGACACCTACCTGACAGCTGACGAAACGGGAATAATAAATTTGTACATGTGGAAAGAATTGTTAGTGTTTGTATCAAGTCTAGAATAGTGTGGTGGACTGCACACTCCTACGGAGAAGGAGAGGTCCACGGTTCGATTCCTAGTTCAGATAATTTTTTTTTCACAATATCATCATAATATTATAATGGAAACTCTTGTAGGAATACCTGAGGAAAAGAATGAGATGGGGGATTAACATTAACCATTATTTGAGGGAAAATTGAATATACAGGATATTATTGAAAAATATTAGCTCAGAATAGGGATTATGGAAAGACGTAGATTCATATCCTTAATTAATATTTTCCACTCATCTCCTGTTTAATCTATTGCCCTCAAATCATGGTTAATAATATTATCTTACCTCATTGTTGGTCTACCTTCTTCTTCTTCTTCGACTACAAGGTTAAGATATAAGCCTGTGCCGACTCAAAGCATTTCCTCCCATCTGATCATGGGGTATCCAACGGAACGTTTATCTCTTGGAATATATTGTAAAGCCTGTTTTGATATAAGAGATATCTCTATTCTATTTATACGGTTGGGGCATAAGTCATGGCAACTATTTTTTGTGAGAATTTGAGCGTGGGTGAAAAATCTAAAATATACATAGGAAAGAACACGGAATAAACGATATTTAAGAAATTTAACAACACTCCTCATGTTTATTAAGGTAATTGTCATATCAATACAATTGTTCATGTTCCAGAATCATTACATCATACCTTTTTATTTTTTTTCACTCTTTTTTTTACATTGTTTCTCACTCACTAACTGACTCTCTCTCATTCTACAGGCATAAAACGTAGTCTCCTGCAACATTCACAACACGCTGCCAACGATATGGGAGGCGCCGAATACCATCTGCTTCACCATTTTCTTCACCACGTTTGAATCTGGTCATTTGTTGTTGGACAACATTTGTAATGTCCATTCGTGTCGCAAACCGTAAAAAAAGAGTGAATAAAATTAAAAGGTGTGATGTAATGATTCTGGAAAATGAAAACTGTATTGGTATAACAATTACCTTAATAAACATGAGGAGCAAAATGTAGGCGTGTTGTTAAATTCCTTAAATTTCTCTCATGTGTGTATTTTAGATTTTTCACCCACGCTCAAATTCTCTCCAAAAATAGTTGCCATGACTTATGCCCCAGCCCTCGTATGTTGATACCATTTTAATGTGTCTGTCAATTTATTTGCTAATTCATATATTTGTAATTGTTATCTAATGTCGGTATTGCTGATATGATCTCTTAAAGTATGACCTGCTATCCTTCTTAAGAAACACATTTCTGCCGTTTTTATCTTCTTTTTCCAAATTTATTTAATGTCCAGTTACTTCTTCCGTATGTTAGGAGCGGCACTGCCAAGACCTTGTAAAATCTTCCTGTTAGGCATTTTCCCTCTGATTGACCTACAAAAAAACTTCATGCTTCGCTTTAATTCCCCATTCTTGCCACATGTCCTGCACAACGCAGTCTACGAGACTTAACTCTTATTTTATACCTGATTTCGTGTAATGATAGTGTAGCTCACTGTTATGTAGTCTTCTCCATTCGGCTGTCTGTTCATCTCTCTTTAGTCCAAACATTCTCCTAACAAGATGTTATTTCCCATATTTAGTTAAATATGGTTGAATATGGGAAATAACATCTTGCTAGGAGAATGTATGGACCAAAGAGAGATGAACAGACAGCCGAATGGAGAAGACTACATAACAGTGAGCTAACAACTTTGTTATCAAATACTCGTAATATTTTCTCCTCCCTTAAAGTAAGTGTGCATGTTTCGCATTCATGTAATCCGTATAACTGGGAGAATAACAGTATTATATAGTCTATTTTCAGTTTATCAGACAGAAAAAAATATTTGAATTGATATTTTTCAAGGGAGTGCTTGGATTATACAAATTCTGATCATAATTTACTGCCGTATATTTGTTTGCTGATATTATTCGCATGAATTCCATTTGATTTCTCTTTATAAATTGTTGAAAATGTGGACTTCTCTAAATTAAATATATAACTCACATAAAAGGTCACAAATACAGAAAAAAAAGTCTATGTTTGTTGATATGTATACATTACTTATGCTTGTTGTGTAGAAGCAAACATATTTTTACCCAACGAATTGGGATTTTTCCGAGAACGCTTAATTTGAAAATTGTATCATAGTTTACTCTTGTGTGTTTGCTGAAATTATTAGAATTCAGTTTTACTTCTGTTCATAAATTGCTAAAAATATCGACTTCCCAAAACTAAGGTTGGAATTCGTTAAATTAATAACACTAACAAGGGAACTGTAAACCATTGCATGTCGAAACCTTCCCAGAGAATAGTTGTAATGTACCAAAGTGTGTTGAAAAATATTATCTGCCGCTTTTAACTGCAAGGCACACAAAAATCGAAGTCCAAATCGAGCATTGGAAAACTACTGTACGGAGCAGATAGACTTGCTGATTCAATTAAGAGCGGAATGGTGTGAGGCGGGACGCGGCCCACATGTTATGTGGGGGTTATCAAATTCTGACATTCAAAACTCTCAACACACCAGCAATAACTGAAACCATCCAAATATACCAAAATAATTAGCATGGACACCTCCTTGGAATGCGAAACAATAGACTACGTCTGAAGCTATTAAACTACAGACCGACAGGACGAAGAAACCCAGAAAGACCTAAGAAGAGATGGAGGGATCAATTTCTATCCTGAAGTGGAACAGACCAATGGCTTAATCCATGAATCTAATTGATGATGATGAAAAATGAAATGTAGTACGTACAGATAGCCCTACAATATGGACAAAGGCACAAGCATAACAGCAGGTACAAACATCTCTGGGCGGATCACAAACTCAACTGAATTACATGTAAACAAACCTGTAGTGAACATGGGGCATCAGCTGATCGGTGAACGACGTACGTAATACCCCAGTTCTTTGGTGCCGAAAATGCGCGGTCATGAACCTCCAGGCTCGATAGGGCCAGTTAGTTAGTTGGCCGCGGTGTTTTTGTTCTTGCCTCTAGTCCTGAGGGTCGCGGGTTCAATCCCGACCGCGGTCGATAGTTTATAGGACGGAAAATTTATGGAGAAAGGGACCTAAGCTATGGGAACCTGATCTGAAGATTTTCAGGCTCATAAAAGATCCCTAAGCAAAATTTACCTTAGTTGCATAGTAGGTGCCACATTGTGTCAGTATGCTCACCACATGCCACACATTTCAACTGTAGAGAAATAAGCGTAAATAAATCAGCTTTACAATTTTCAATTAGCAGCGCATAAATTAAATTAAATAACAAATAAATTCAATATGACAATCTCTGAAAGTAAATAGAAAGTAATGGCATTCAACAGGAAAGACCATATGGGGTGTAAATCTGCATTAATAACAGTACAATACAACAGGTGAACAAGTTCAATTATTTAGGATGCAATGTATCACACAGCCAGAAGGAATATATTAATATTAAATTAAATAAGTTTTATAGAATGTGTGGCACTTTAAAACGGACGCTGAAAAATAAAACTTTGAGGAGTACACAATTAAAAATTTACAAACTTACGGCAGTGCCTGTCGTAACATTTGCAAAAGAGAATATTGGACTCTTAACCGTTCAGACAGAAGAAAAATAGAAACTGCAGAAATGAAGTTCTTGCATTCAGTAGTAAGTGTGACAATTTTGGACAGAAAAAGAAATGAATATGTTAGAAAATACATAAATATGTTTAGTTTGACAAATCGAATTGACAACACGAGAAACAGCTGGTATGGACATGTTAAAATAATGCCTGCAGATAGAATCCCTCAGCTGTTATTAAAGTACAAACCAATAGGACATAGAAGTGCTGGAGCCCATTTACTAGATGGGAAGATTCATTAAATCCCACTTGATGTGAAAACAGGTCAAAAGTCCTAATTTCATGAAGAAGAAGAAATAAGCTTGGTCTAGAAACTCCTAACAAAGCAGAGGCTATGGATGACTCAAAGACCATCAAGCCAATAAGAAAGTAAGTTATGTATTCTATGAACTCCTAAGACCCTAATATCATTTTAAATATTTCAAATATATTATATAATTTTAAATTAATTTTTACACGCTCTATATTAGCTTGACCTGTATCTATCTATGTAACGGAATTTTCAACACGATTTTCACCCACTTAAAAACATTGGATCGACTTGAAACTTTGTATACGTGTAAAGGACCAATGACAATACAATAATTTCATAAATAATATATAATAGGTTACAGACTTATCGACTTTTTAGTCCATCGTTGTAAGAAATTAATATTATATTCTCTAGTACCTCAGTTGGTAGAGTGATGGACTGTACTGGTATATACCGTAATTTCAGTAATCCATAGGTCGCTGGTTCATATCCGGCCCGGAGGATTTTTTTAGAAGAGTATTACTTTTAGCTAATTTAAAATAACTAAAACAACACGCTTTATTAGAAAACCAAACTAAAAAATAAAAAATAAATACTAGTTTAGAAAAACTAAAACAACACGCTTTATTAGAAAACCGAACTAAAAAATGAAAAATAATTTTAATTTCCAACACGCTTGGGATAAAATTAAAATGGTCAACAAAAAAATCATCTCCAGCACATCTAGAATAAAACTAGAGTTATCTACAAAAAAAATAATTTTACCATCAAAAGCGTGGGGTGCTCTTTATAAATTAATATATTTGATAATAAACATATATTGGTAAAAGTAAAGTCTCTAAGAAGAAAACGTAAAAACAATAAAGAGCACCCCACGCTTTTGATGATAAAATTATTTTTTTTTGTAGATAACTCAAGTTTTATTCTAGATGTGTTGGAGATGGTTTTTTTTGTTGGCCACTTTAATATTATCCCAAGTGCGTTGGAAATTAAAATTATTTTTCATTTTTTAGTTTGGTTTTCTAATAAAGTGTGTTGTTTTAGTTTTTTAAACTATTATTTTTTTAGAAATATCTTTAGACCTTCTTGGTCCACACTTACACGTCATAAAAGATTATAAAGTGAATTTAGTCACACCCTGTATAATGAAGAGAAAATAATAATAATAAACTTTTTATATTTCATTTTTGATTTATGATCTTCAAGTGTCATGTTTCATCTTCAGTTTCTTGCGTGAAGTTATTTTTTCAAACCATCAACTTCCTTAAAAAAACTTCTTTTTATTTTAGCACATGCTCTATCTTTGCCATTTCTTATTATCTCAATAAACATCCCCTTTCTCTTTTAGTGTACGTTATCTGGTCCATCAACACAATTTACTGTCCTCTTTTTTATTTGGTTTCTCTTGTCACCTATTTGTTACTGTCTCTTTTGTTTTCTTTCTTTGTCGCCTTAGATTCTCCTCCCAACCTAACGCCGCTTGATTTTCTTCTGTTTTTTTACGACGTCATTAAGTCAGAGAGGTTTATTTTTAACTTGCTAATCAAGAGCGCCGTTAATAGTGTGCCCGTTGAATAAATCAACTAGATGCAAATAGTCCGGACTTACAATCAAAATAAATTAGTTGCATAACTAGATTCTTTTCCTGACATTTGCTACCTCCAGAGAGATTCAATTTTACTTCTCATATATATTCAGGGATTTTGAGTGGAACTCGCCTTCCAGTTCCCAAACTCCACCCTTCTGGATCAAGGGCATCTCTTTCTTTAAGCCCTAAATTAAAATATTAAGATAAATATATACATTTGCAGTTGACTAGGTTAATTTTTTTGGAAATACTTCAACATATGACAAGAAAAAAATTCTAATTTCCAATCATACACCATGCGCATGTCAACAGATAAGAATCAGTCTGTACTATGGAATCACGGGATGCAGCCAACATATACAGATATTTAAACTCGCGTCACCAACTATATTAAAAGCTAATCTAACGCAATGTAAGTACTCTAATCCATGATTGACTAACCTAAGAGCCAACCTAACGCAATTTAATACTCTAACCTGTGAAAGACCAACCTAAAAGCTAACCTAACGCAATTTAAGCACTCTAACCTGTGAACGACCAACGTACAAGCTAACCTAACGCAATTTAAGTATTCTAATCCGTGAAAAACTAACCTAAAAGCTAACCTAATGCAATTTGAGTACTCTAACCAGTACAAGACCAACCTACAAGCTAACCTAACGCAATTTAAGTACTCCAACTTGTGAACGACCAACCTACAAGCTAACCTAACGCAATTTAAGCACTCTACCCTGTGAACGACCAACCTACAAGCTGACCTATCGCAATTCAAGTATTCTAATCCGTGAAAGACTAACCTAAAAGCTAACCTAATGCAATTTAAGTACTCTAACCTGTGAAAGACCAACTACAAGCTAACCTAACGAAATTTAAGTACTGTAAACCTGTGAAAGATGCACGCTGATTTTATTTAGTGTAAGTTAAGTACAGACACTGTTGACTGCACTGGAACACAGAACATTCGTTAAAATCAATATGGTTGCCATGTCTTCATGTAGTTCAATATCGTGATAAAATATATTAAAATAATCGTTAGAAAACATGTAAAAATCTTTGTAAAATGGTGAGAAATAATTTGAAAAATGAAACATTGAGAATAAAATTTGACAGGAATTTACGAAGGAATTAAAAAAAGTCGCGTCACAGGTTGTAAAGTTCAGCAAAATGTTTGAAACTGTAGGCCTTTCAGTAATCGGGTTCCATCTTCAGCAGAAGGGTCTGAGCTACTGATTGTTGTCTTTAGAGGATTTTATGAGTTGAGTGCGTCCTCATATAAATCAGTTTTTGTTGTGCTTTTGAATATCATCATCATCATCCGGTATCATGGCAGCTGCCACCGTCTTCCGGAAACCAAACGCCATTCATCTCTATCCATCCATTGATCTTCCTCCATTCCTCTGATATTCATAGCTGCTTGTACCCCTTCTCTCCAAGTTTTCTTCGGTCTTCCTCTCTTCCTCCTTTCCATTGGGATCCATTCCATAACTATTTTTGGCAATCTTTGCTCTGGCATTCGTTTGACATGACCATACCACTGCAATCTTTTCTTTTCTATGATGTCTATGATGTCCGGCTCCTCTTGTACACCCCTTATTTCTTTATTTCGTATTGTATCCATTCTAGATAGTTTTTTTAGCATTTTTTTTCTTTTATGACCTGGGGGATGGGTAATTTTTTGTTCAAGGTTTTCTTCCTCTAGGCTTTTGAATATATAACTTATTTAAATTTTTGTGCCTCATTATTTTTGATCTTCCCCGAGCACTTCTTCCGTCCAAGATATTTTACATTCTAACTAACTAACTCAATGGCTCTATCGAACCCGAGGTTCATATCCGCGCAGACATAAGCACTCCATACATCTCTATCCTGAGATAATGTTTTCAAATCATCCCCTGAATAATATAATTCCCTCAAATCATGGTTAATATTTTACTCCCACTTCATTTTTGGTCTACCAGCTGTGCGTTGTCCCTCAGGTTTTCCTACAGGAAAATCTTCAATGCTTCTCTTTCATTCCCCATTAGTGCCACATGTCAGGCCCATCGCAGTCTACGAAACTTAACTGCGCCCTCTACATTGAATCTATTTTAGTTCTCACATATATTGAGGGATTTTAACCTTAAGCTAGCTTCCCTTTCCCCTTTATCATCCTTGTCGATGAAAGGTTTCTATTTGTTGAGTACTTTATAATAAATAACTTAAAACGCGGAAAATAAGAACAACACTCATTCATGAATAAATACATGTTATCAAAACACAATACCATTAATTCTTAATAATTCTACATAATTTAATTAATGTATAATGTTATTATATTATTATGTAAATGTAATATTATTGTGTTTTATTTATGTAATTGTAATATTATTGTTTTCTTTTTGTTTTTCTTTGTACTATTACCAAATGTTACTTTATTGTAACGGACTGTCAACAGCACGTACGGCTTACTGCCCATGCGACCCATATATGTAAATAACATTTTATAATATATTACGTTTAGTCTAATAAAGTCCTATTACTACTACTTAATAAATAACTTACTTGTATAGATGCTTGTACCATATTCTTCTTGGTCTTCCCCGAGTAATTCTTCCGAATGGTGTACTTTACATTCTAGCTAATTAACTCATTGGCTGTATCGAAACCATATGTGAATGTTCCCGTGGATATAAGCTCTCCATATACCCCTATCTTAAGCTGATGTTTTGAAAATATTAAGAAGAAAACAGTAAGACTGGAGGTAGCTGTTTGAGGTCAATGTTTCTGAATTAAAGTATGCGACTAATTACCTGTAATTGTACTAGATCTCCCACCTCGTTTTTTATGTTTTGTTCCCTTCCCAACAATGGGTTGTTTAGCTCGGCGTATATGCCTAACAGTATTTTAAAGTGTCATATTTATTATATGAAAGAAACCTCGGGTGTGAAGTGACACGTGTACGTGATCCCAGGTTGAGCAAGACGGTTTAATGCAGGATCAGCTTTCAGGGACGGTTTCCTCGTGGAGATCTGATTTTCTTATCTCCGGTCCCGCTCTCGTTGAAACACCTTGCATATTGAACAGTAGAATGGAAATTATCTCTGCTGACACAGGAACAAAGATTCTTGCATGATTTTTATAGTGTTTTTATTAAAGTTTCTTTACCTACTATTATAACAATCAGTGACGCTTTAGTTCCTAGTTACTAGAAGCAAAACCTATTCTAACAAAACACAAAACATACTATCAGAGCATAAAATATAGGTTCAACAAAACGTAAAATACACTTTAGTGATGATTTCGTATAACTACATAAATAAAATTCCAAAAAAAATTAGGAACAATAAAAAACACTCTTCTCCGAAAAGTTCGCCCAAATACAATTCTAACATTTTCTGAAACAATGGCTCTTCCAACTCTACTTTATGGCTCTATAACCTGGACTCTTACTACAGGCAAATTAAATAGGATAGTAGCTGCAGAAATGAAATTATTAAGACCTTTAGAGGGTTATACGCTTTATGAGCACATGCGTAATGAAGATATCCGCAAAGCTCTCAACACACCAGCAATAACTGAAACTATGCAAATATACCAAAATAATAAATTGGCATGAACATCTCCTTATAATGCTAAACAATAGTCTACCTCAGCAGCTATTGAACTACAGACCCACAGGACGAAGAAATCCAGGAAAACCTAAGAAGAGATGGAGGGATCAATTTCTATCCTGAAGCGGAACAGACCAATGACCTAAACCATGCCTGCAATTGATGATGGTGAAATGAACTTCATTTTACTTTCCTGGAAGTATATTAATAGTTCCATCTTGGACTGGTTTTAAAAATTTTCCTGATGAACTTGGAAATCACCTTCTCCGCTCATTTTTACTTTAAATTCACATATGAAACTAGCACCAAAATTGCGGAATGTATCAACAATGTTACCTAGTTGATTTATCGTTTTTTATCCCAAAACCCACATTATTCTTTCTATAAATATATCGTTTACGCAATAAATATACTATATTCATTAAATATACTAAATATTCAATATATACTAAAATACTCTGAACGTAGATAAAATATTGTAGACAACACGTTACAAAATTAGGTTAGGTAACTAGTCGTCTAAATAACTATTGTTATATGTCTATTGATGGATTTGCATGTTGGAAGTTTTGCAATGCATTGGATATGTGGATACTTGAAATGAATTTATAAATTTCCTAGAAATACTTTTCCTTGTTATTATTGATTCAACAGAACTCACAAATTCAATTGTTCAATTAAAGATTAAAATTACAATCAGAATTCTACCATTTCTGTTTTCAGAATTACAACATAATCGAACTGTTGCAAATATATTTAAATACAGAGTATTTCCATTCTTATGTTTCAAAACGTATGTATGATTAAAAATGACATGAAGCAAAAAAGTCCGGAAATGTTGATTTACAACCAATCACAGTCGTGTTTCGCCTGGAATTTATCAAATAAGTTTATCATATCAAAGAAAGCTCCTCCTTTTTTAACATTCTGAATAGGCCAATGCATTATTTTACAGTCACTCTCTGTCTAGGAAATACGGCTACTAGATTGTAATATATAGTGTACGAATGCAAACATATATTGCTTGCGGGATATAATATAAAACATCTGTAGCAATTGATTATATCACCAAAAAAAGGAAACCACTGTTTGCACTTTCTTAAACGTATTATTTCCCACGTAATGACGTTCCGAAAAAATATAATTGGCATACTTACATCATAGGATATCAGAAATTAATTAATACACAGTTTGATGTGTTTCAATTTTTTTTTTAGTTTTCCACTAGGGTGCATTCTTACAACATTGCGTTCCTTTGGCAATAAATAATATGATCTGGTTGCAGTGATGAACAAGTGAAACATAAAAAACGGTTCTTATTTGTTTTCATACATCACCGTTTACATTAAATATATAAATATTTTAAATAACTATATTTAAATAATGATTTGCGAGTAAACGGCGAAGGGCGTCAAGAAAATCAAGAAAGGAGAACATTCGGAACCAGAAAATTAGAGAAACAATTAATGTTAAACACGATATTATAGAAGTAATAGAAGAACGAAGATTGAAATGGTATGGACATCTGAAGAGGATGAAGAGTAATAGAATCCCAAGAAGGATGTTGGATTGGAACGCTGAAGGCTGGAAGAGGTGGGGGAAATCCAGGAAACGGTGAATGGATGAAGTGAGAAGAAATATGATCAGAAAAGACCTCAAAGAAGAAGATGCTCTGGATAGAAATCTATGGTGGACCAAGATACATTGGACTGTAGAATAACTACTGGAATGTAGAGAAAATCTTTAATAAAATATAATAATAATAATAATAATAATAATAATAATAATAATAATAATAATAATAATAATTTCTCAGGAAACATTCTGGACCTAAGAAAATTGGACAGACAGCGAATGAACAAGACTACATAACAGTGAGCTACATTATCTTTATAGGAGAAACCAGATATCATAAGAAAACGTGTGGCACGAATGAAGAATGAAAGAAGGGCATAAAAACTCGTCGGAAAACCAGTGGGAAAGCGCCCAGTTGTTAGGCCAGGGGCAAAGCGCCCAGTTGTTAGGCCAAGAATGAGATTCAAGAATAACGTTAACCATGATTTGAGGGAAGCAGATTATACAGGGTATGATTGGAAAACATCTCAGGATACGGGTGTGTGGAGAGCTTATGCCCACGCGGCCGTGAACCTACGGGTTCGATAGTGCCAGTGAGTTAAGTTATTATTAAACTGATCATAAGTAATGCCACGGGTGATTTCCAAATGATCGATAAATTCACGACTCACGAAGTGAGGAGTGAATTTATCTAGAGGATTTGGAAATCAAGAGTGGCATTTGTTAGGACTATTTAACGAATAAAATTAATTTATTATTATTATTATCATTATTATTATTATCATTATTATTAAGTTCTAGTATTCAACAAAATTGTAGAACAAAAACTCAAGTCGATGGAAATGGATTTCATAAGGAGAGCAACAAGATATTCAAAATTAGAAAAAAAAATAAAATAAATAAATACTGTCATACGAGAAGAAATGAATATTAGATATTCAATAGTAGATTATATAAGATATAAGCAATTAAATTGGTATGGGCATGTACGACGAATGCAAGAAGAAAGTTTACCCAGAAAACACTGGAAAGGAAGACCTCGAAACTCGTGGATGCAAGAAATAACAACTGGAATAAGAACAAGAGGACGGACATGGAGTGGATGGATAGAGACGAGTGGATAAGAAAAATGAAACTTTAGGCATAGATAGATGTGTAGTCCTAAATATGTACATAAATAAAAAAAATAATAATAATTGTCCGTAGGTTTGTACCCGCGAAGACATAAGCTCTGCGCACATCCATATCCTGAGCTAATGTTTTCAATCATCTCTCTATAATCTACTTCCCTCAAACCGTGGTTAATGTTATTCTCCCACCTCATTATTGGTTTATTATTATTATTATTATTATTATTATTATTATTATTATTATTATTATTTTCAGTAAGAGGCTAATAGGAAAAATCACCGTATGAGACGAAGTCTGTCTGGAGTGTGTTGTAGAAAAACAGAAGACTACATCTGGTAGAATAAAGAATACAGTGTAATAGAGATAAAAAAAGAATGCCTGTGGAGAAAACACAAACACGATTTGTCTTATCCAGCGTTTCATCGTTATTTATACACAACACTCGCACCAACATAAATTGGATTGGATTTTCCAGCTACCGTTTCCCCGTGACCATTTCTCAGTCCAATAAAAAGTGCCTGCTAACAAATTGTATTAGCCCTCCATATACATTTGTTTTGCAAGCCCGCGTAAAAAACTGAACCAGACCGGAATACAACTGACACCCAAACTAACTCCTTCGTTCCTCCAATCAATTCTTTTGTTCAACATCTTTGTATGTTCATTATTTCACCCTCTGCGATTTTGTGTTTCTATTTCAACTTACGGCACTATGGCCCTGGGGTCGACTCAGCCTCTAACGGAAATGAGTACCAGACGCTTGTTCTGGGGTAAAGGCGGCCGTCACGCAGGGCTGACAACCCGGCTGACATCAAGTGCTGATTGTCTAGAAATAGTGGGAGCCTTAACCTCCCACTATCCCAAGGGCCTCCTGAGGCCTGTAGTGGGAATACTTTACTTTACTTTACTTATTTCAACTTAAGAACAAGTTTCGAAATTAGCTAAAGCTTGTTGTATTTCTGGTTTTTTTCCATGGTACAAGTACACTATTTCTATCGAATTATAAAGGGTGAACGGTAATTAACACCGACAGGAACTGATTCCTGAGTGGAAATGAAGGAAAAAATGGTCCTATAAACATGTGTCCGGAAACGAACGATGTGCGTGCAACGATAACAAATCGTCCTGGTACACATTACATAATAGCATAATCCGATCCAGGTCACAACAGGTGTTCAAAGTGGCAACCATTGGATGCAATGCACGCGCTCATACGTCGTATCATGCATTGCTTCACTCTTTCACATTGTTCCGGCGGCTCTCTCCGAATAGCATCACAGGCGATGTGGACATGCTGTTGAAGGGTATGTACATCAGGAACTGTCGGCCGCGGTGGACTAGTGGTTATGCTCCTTGCCTCTAGTCCCGAGGGTCGCAGGTTCAAACCCGGCCGGGGTCGATGGATTTTTAGGACGGAAAAATCCAAGGAACATGTCCTCCGGGAGGGACTTTAAGCCGTGGGTCCCGAATCTGAAGATTTTCAGGCTCGTAAAAAATCCTTAAGCCTGAATGAAAAGGCCTCTAAGCAAAATTTACCGAATTTTCCCGTCCTAGTACTACCTTGGTTTCCTAGATGTCAGTATGACGAAAACAAGTATAACTACTTTAATATCGTTCAAATTCTTCCCTGTAGGGGGAGAGCTCCTAAATCTCTGTAAAGGGAAAACATAGGCTTACAATACAAAAATACATCAGGAACTGGTTCAGCATACACAACACTTTTCAGATGCCCCCAGAGGTAAAAATCTAGGGGGTTTAAGTCCGGTGATCTAGCAGGCCATTCAACAGGGCCGAGAGAATAATGCCATTTATCAGTGCTATCTTCCGTGGCAACAAAGCATTTATGGATACTTATATATAGGACTTTTTTTCCTCCTTTTCCAGTCAGGAATCAGTTCTAGCAGTGTGTCGGTGTAATTAAAATTCACCCTGTATTATCTAACTATAATGGCGTAGTCAGTGTTGAGCCATAGCCTGTCCCTTGAAAGGAGTCACTTTACAAGTTAATTTAGTTCCTTATTTGTCCATAGATATCATGAATGGCGTGCGGTCAACACACCGACTCAATGTGACATCTGACAGGCAACTAAGGTATTACTAGGACGTTGATGTTGGTAAATTGTGCTTAGAGGCCTCTTTATTACGGCTTAAGGATATTTTACGAGCCTGAAAATCTTCAGACTCGAGACCTATGGCTTAACGTCACTCCAGAAGGACTTGCCCCTTGCAATTTTCCGTCACCACACTGTCCAGTCGGAGGAAGATCTTCTTGCACGAATTCTGGGGGCAGCTGAAATTATTGAGCACACACCAGGTCTTGTGGGGGGTTTGTATGAAAACATGCATCGCAGGTACACTTTGTGCGACGAAAAACTGGGTCGCCACGTGGAACCACACTTGTAGTACAACCCCTAGAAGTCTGTAATACTTATTCTGAAACACAAGACACACGATATCAGTCAATTATGTTTCGATCTTGAAACCTATTTTACATCGAAATGGTACGTTTCGGGACATGGGTTCCTTATCAAAACTTTATCTACTAAGTGCCCACTACAACGCCTTCAAGTCTGTAATACTTATTCTGAAACACTCTGTATAATGTCCTAATAGGAATATTAATACAGGAATTAGATAATCCGTCTTAGGATACAGTCCTTTACAGGAAGTTATTATTACTTTATTGTAACGGACTGTCAACAGCACGTACGGCTTACTGCCCGTGCGACCCATATTTGTAAATAATATTGTAAATATCTTACTTTTTGTCTAATAAAGTCCTACTACTACTACTACAGGAAGTTAGATGGCCAGGAGAAGGTAGTCAGGAATCAGAAAGCTTTATTTTATATCATGAGGGTTCAAGGAGACCTGAATTTAGTACTTTTTTTTTAAGTCCGAAGGAGGATCCTCTCGGCTATCCGTTATATTAAGTTTGTCAGTGTTAGAATATCATAGATAATTTCAAAGGGTAAAAGAATATGATTTTGTATTCGTACCAAAGAGAGATGCACATACAACGAATGGGGAAGATTGAATAACAGTGAACTACGTGATCTTTATATGAAATCAGATATAATAATTAATAATTGTTAAGTCTCGTAAAATACGATGTGCAGGACATGTGGCACCAATGGGAAATGAAAGTGGGACATAAAAACTTCTTATAAGAAAACCAGAAGGAAAACGTCCAGTTGATAGTCAAAGAACGAGGTGGGAAAACAACATTAACCATGATTTGGGGGAAGTAGCTTATGCAGGGAATGATTAGAAAACATAAGCTCGGGATAGAGATGTATTTGATGCTTATATCGATGCGGCCTTGAATTTATGGATTCGGTAGAGTCAGTGAGTTAGTTAGGTATATTATTATTATTATTATTATTATTATTATTATTATTATTATTATTATTATTATTATTATTATTCAAAATTAAATACGAAATACTGTCATATAAGGAAACATGAATATTAGATATTCAGTAGTAGATTATATAAAATACAAGCAATTAAATTGGTATGGGCATGTATGACGAATGCAAGAAGAAAGGTTACCCAGAAAAAACATTGGAATGGTGTCCGCCTGGAAGAAGCAGGAAAGGAAGACCTCCAAACTCGTGGATGTAAGAAATAAGCTCTGGAATGAGAACTAGAGGACTGGAGTATATAGAGTGGATAGATAGAGACGGGTGGAGAAGAAAAATGAAACGTTAGGCACAGAAAGATGTGTAAACATTGAAAATATGTATATAAAATTATTATTGTTATTATTATTATTATTATTATTATTATTATTATTATTATTATTATTATTATTTTGCATTACAGAGACTCTGGACTTCCCAACTCCTTTGAAGAAACGTTAAACTGAAAATATACAAAACTATTATTCTACCAGTTATATTTTATGGATGCGAAACATGGATTCTTACTTTAAGGGAGGAGAAACTATTACGAGTGTTTGAGAATAAAGTTCTTAGGGAAATTTTTGGACCAAAGAGAGATGAACAGACAGATGAATGGGGAAGACTGCATAACAGGGAATTACATGGTCTTTATAGGAAGGCAAATATAATGAGAATAGTTAAGTCTCGTAGACTGCGATGGACAGTATATGTGGCACGAATGGGAAATGGAAGACGTGCATGGAAGCTTCTTGTAGGAAAACCAGAAGGAAAACGCCCCGGTAGATCAAGAATGAGGTGGAAGAATAACATTAACTATCATTTCAGGGAAGTAGATTATACAGGGGATGATTGGATAACATTAGCCAAGGACAGGGATATATGGAGAGCTTATGTCCGCGCGGCCATGAACCTACGGGTTCGATAGTGCCAGTGAGTTAGATATTATTTATTATTATTATTATTATCATCATATTAGAATTTAAATATTTAAATTCTTATCCCACATTTTTCATAATAGAGAAAATGGAATTTACCATGAATATCATAATTGCATATTTAGAAGTTGATTAATAGAAGTGCTTTTGTAAATGGCGACCAAGTTATGAAATGAAAGAGGCCTTGTTTTGTTTCGTGCTGGAATTTATGATTAACGTGTATGAGCGTGAATTAATTCCAGTCACAGCGCCAACAACTTCCTTCTAGCCACAAAATGGAGTCCAATGTTATTCTCTTTTTTTTCATTAAACAGAGTGGGGCTTGTAGAATTCTTTAATAGCAAAATGGCGAATGCTCTGCTGTTATTAATTCATCACTTTTCATTCAAATGCTGTCATGTAAAGAATTGTATTTGATTTTGTACTGACAAAGTCATTAGAATAAATTGTCCTACACAAAAACATTATAACACTAACATAAGTAATTTACTGACACCAATTATTAACACTTCTAAAATTCATATTAAAGCACCGTTGAGGTTATGTCATAAGAAATCTAATATATAAAAATGAATGTTTGTTTGTTTGTTGGCTTGTTTGTTCGTTTGTACTTTATGCTCGGCATTACCGTTGATCCAAATTGTGATGGGGCTTTTTCCAAGATGTTCAGGAGATTCCCACGATGAACATAGGCTATAAGAGAGTTGTGATACTCAACTCTTTCACCCTTAAATATCGCCCTTTTGTAGTGGAAAACGTGAAAAAAGTAGCTCTTTGGACACTTGAATGGCTTACGGTTCCTAAACCATAACAAATGCAAAACATTAATTTACACAGAATTGAACATCTCAAAAAGCTCTACAAAAAAGTCCTGGAAAGCATATGTTTATCTCTTACGGATAACTGGAAATAACCATTTTTGTCTTTCATTGATACCAAGAAGATCGAGACAAGCACGTAGATTCCTGTGCAAGCACAGCAGCACTTGGCGGGTAGCCTATTCTTTTACGGATAACTCACAATAACGAATTTTGTCTTGTAGCTCATTTATGTCAAGAAAATCGAGATAAGTAGATTCCTGGGCAACATCGGGTAATCAGCACGGGGAATTTTAAAATAATATAAATTTATAAATATTTTTCCCTTTGCTTATTCAACTAAACAGAAAAACACATTAATTTTCATTTATTTAGCCGTAGCAGCGTACAGCTAGTTAAATATAAAATTGGTAATTGGTAAGTCAGTCGTCCTTAACTGAATTATTAAACTTCATTAAGTTGTTCCGGAACTACTTCTTCTTCTTCTTCTTATTCATTTCACGGGCTAGGCAATATACGTGTTCCGCCTCACAGTTTTTCTGTCCATCTTTTCACTCGCGTTCCTATATTCCTCAAACTTTCCATATATCATTTCAAATATTGACAGTTTCATATTTACGTCTCTTTTAGTTTATGTGTTTATAATAACATTACAACCAAAATAATTAAAATTTGTTACTTGTTCCAATGGTTTGTTGTCTATTATGATTTCCGGAACTACTTAATGAAGATTATTATTTTAGTTGAGGAGGACTCGCCTACCAGATACCAATTTTATATTTAATATCTTATGACATTAACTAACTAACCCACTGGCTCTATCGAACCCATAGGTTCATGGCCGCGCGGACATAAGTTCTTCACACATTCCTATCCTGAGCTAATGTTTTCCAATCATACTCTGTATAACCTACTTCCCTCAAATAATAATGTTATTCTCCCACCTCATTCTTGGTCTATCAACTGGACGTTTTCCCTCTGGTTTTCCTACCAGGAGCTTTCGGTGCACCTATTTTATCCTATATATGTGCCACATATCTAATTAACTGACACTGCTAAAAACAAAAGTACACATGTAAGTTCTCCTTATATCACTGTCCCTAGCTAATCTTTTACAATCGTTACCTGTAGGCTTATAAATGAACGATGTTATGCACCAGCCGGCTAAGAGCCATTTTAAAAAATTCAGATTTTGATGTCATCTGTTGCACTGACTCACGAAATAAGTGTACGCACACTTTTAGCGCCAAATCTTTAAATGTAGCCTCATTAGTTATTACAGTGAGCAAAAAAAAAAAAAAAAAGAAAAACATTTTTTTTTTTGTCTCAGAAAGAAAAAAAATTTGATTCTGATAGTAGTTTTTTCTCCTGAATTCAAATATGATACCGGTTTTTCTCCATCACGCAAGGTTTCCGAGAGGTAGGCATTTATAATTTCAAACACTTCAATATTTTCTACATTCATAACTACATAATATTCGAACATTCGGACTCATCTAGAAAGTAAGAAATTACGATTTTCTGTTATGTTTCGCCTGTGGAGCATCCCTGTTGATGGTCCAACAATAATCGG